>CM040246.1:178369803-179114836 GCA_022545495.1 Chrysanthemum lavandulifolium
TTGTTTGCCTACCCGGTCAACACAAGCGGATTTGTCATTCGATAGATTTATCCACATTATTCGCTCACTGCAAGTGATTAATGGCTCATGATAATCGGGACTTAAGATTGGCAATAGTGGTACTTAGTGCAACTAATATATTCAAGTATAATTTGAAAGCAATGTGTTCGATTTAAAATAAAGCATGTATCTCCCCCAAGGGTTTGTAAAACAATTTAAGTAATAGAAAGTGGCGCTATGAACTCACCTCATAGTAAATGATATCAAATGTATAATGAGAATGATGGATATGCCGTGAGAACTTCTACGAGCAACCTAGAATAAGATGTTGCGACTTAGGTTTGGAATAATGTTTAGGAAAACATAAACCATCCTATATACGTCTCTATGTTGATCATGATGTAGTAAATGGTTTTTGTGCATGTCGCTTATAGAAATGGTCTAGTTTTGAAAACGTATTTAGTTTATAGATATCGACTACCGCTCGGGCCATCATAATTCGGAGGTCATGCAAGAAACGTTCGAGGAGCTAGGACACTTTAAATCCTAAATCCAAGAACTCGTCGACACGCTTTACTCAAATGAAACCCTCACATGAAGCTCCCTACTTTTGTAGCACTTAGTAGATACAACATATGTTTTGAGTGAAGATTTATAACATAAAGTTTATCATGTTTTTAATAAGTATCTAGTTTTTACAAGTTCTCGCTGCTTTCATAAATATGATCACCTTAGTTAACGGTCTTGGGTAAACAAGCCTTAAGGCTTTAGCCATGGCCTTGCCGTGACTTTGGTCTTGACTACCATGGTCTTGAGACTTAGCTTTGACATTAGCCGTAGCCGTGGTCTTGGCTTATGGCCTCTTGGTTTGTTTTTAGTTGTGACAAAAGTATAGTTATGAGACTAAATATAGGGCGTTTCATTTATGAAAATTAATGGCCTGTTTATGCGTTTTCAAGGTCCGAGCTTCTTTGTTATTGAAGGAAAAGCGGCGTTCGGACAACTTTCGTGTTTTAACTTTTTGATGAATCGGAGCAGAAGTACTACTTTTAAATGGCGAACCAAAAGCAGTTAAAAATGGCGGTTTGGCGTTTATGTTTCAACTAACTTTTGCCTATAACTTTGACTCGTTTGTCCGCTTCGGTGATTCAAATTGCTATATTTTTGTTTTAATATTATCTACAAGAATATGAAAAGTATCAGATCTATATGTGGTCGATTTTGTGGAAACTTTGTACAAAAGTTTATCATTTATACACTTACTAACCCAAGTTTAACATATAGGTTCTTATAACTTGTTTTAATGATAATACTAATGTGCATGATTCGCTGTTTTGGGGTGAGACAGGTAATGCTACTCAATCTGATTTTCCTTCGCTTGAGGAGGCTATTGGGGTTGCAAAAAGTGGTGATCAGGTGGTTACTCAAGATGAAGATACCTTTCCTAAAGGTGATGGTATTCGTGTGGGTAATCTTGTTGGCAAGTTAAAAGGTCTTGATCGAATAATATTATTACCAATGAGAGCCCGATTGTTCAAACAATCGAAATTCAGAATCAACGACATATGTGGAGTTGCTAGTGGTTCTCAAACGACTCATACTCAAGGTACTCAAGCTAATCACATCGAGGTAAGTCTAACTTTCGTGAACTCAAAGTTGATAATGTTTTTAATGGTGTTGACGTGTCCATTCCTCGTAAGGTGGTAGAAAATATTAGCACTAAATTTGATAACACCTTGTATGGATATTTCATTGGCAAGCGTATTGCATTCCCGGTGGTTGAGTACTTTGTTACGCAACAATTGGGCTAAGTATGGTCTTAAACGGATTATGATGAATGCACAAGGCTTCTTTTTCTTTAAGTTTGACTCACGTGTTGGCTTGGAGAATGTTTTAGAAGGTGGTCCGTGGATGATCAAAAACAGCCCTATTATTCTAAAGAAGTGGACCATGAGTACTAGTTTGACGAAAGAGGAATTAACCCGTATCCCGGTATGGGTTAAGCTACATGATGTTCCATTGCAGGTATTCTCTGAGGATGGTATTAGTATTATTGCAACACACATTGGTAAGCCGATTATGCTTGATTCATATACTAGTTCTATGTGTACTGATTCTTGGGGTAGGAGTAGTTTTGCTCGGTGTTTAATTGAAATTGATTCTCATGCTCCTCTTAAGGAACCTATTACTGTGAGGGTCCCATACATGGATAGGCTTGGCTTCTCTTCTGAAACTATTAGGGTGGAATATGAGTGGAAACCTCGTAGATGTGATGTTTGTTTGATATTTGGTCATTCTTGTGATACTTGTCCTAAGAAAGTTGTGACTACACCGGTTGTGGAGGTAAACCAGGATGGATTTCAAGTTGTTGGGAAAAAGGGTAAAGCTAAAAAGAATGCTAGGGATAATAGAACCGGAACTGTATTTAATGGGGTCCCTGTTGGTAAAAATATGCAGTATAGGCCTAAATCTGTCTCCACACCTTCTACTAGCAATCCGGTTCAAGGAAGTACTAGTACTAGTCGGATAAGCCCCCAATCCTAAAGTGGCTACATCTAACCCGGTAGGTCCGTTTACTTCACATAATACTTCTCCCTCTTCTAAAGATGTTGAGGTGAATAAGGATAACCAATCTGCTCCCAAAGTTATTTCTAGTACTAACTATCCTACACCCAAAACTAATAACCCAAATTTAGGCGCTAATGTGACTACATCTAACCCGCTTTGGTTCATCGCTCTTGACGATGCGGATGATAATAATGAGTTAGATGAGGATGATGTGATTGAGAATATTTATGATGAAACAGTAATTTATTTGACAAATCAAGGGCAAGCACTCTGCTCGAATGTCCCGATGTTTAGTATCGCCTCTTGGAATATAAGGGTTTGAACCATTCCCCAAACAAAAGAGGTTAAACAGTGGTAAATGATAATAATCTTAGTGTATGTGCTATCTTGGAATCTCATGTTGATGCTTCGGTGGTGTATGATACATGTCGTAAAGTTTGTCGTCGGTGGAAGTGGACGTCAAATGGTAGTCTCGTGTGATAAGGGTTCCGTATTATACTAGGTTGGAATGATGATATTGTTGATGTTATGATTATGTCTCAAACTAACGAGTTATGCATGTTCAGTGTTAATACTCGGGCGGACAAAAAACTTTTTTTTCTCTTTGTATATGCAGATAATTATTATGTTCATCGGCGTGCCTTTGGTCTAATCTTGTTTGCCATGTTGGATTTATGCGCATTAGGCCGTGGGTTTTGTTGGGGATTTTAATGCGGCTCTTAAGTTGGAGGATCATTCATGTGGTAGTTATGCTCGACATTGCTATGCGTGAATTCAAAGATTGTGTTCGAAAAATGGAGGTTGAGGATATTAATAGTACAGTCTTCATTTTACTTGGAATCGTAAACCAAGAGGTTCATTTGGTACTTTGAAGAAAATTGATCGGGTGATGGGCAATCAAATTTCTTGACTTGTTTCGTGTTCGTTTGCCATATTTCAACCTTATCGTATTTCGATCATTCTCCGTGTGTTCTGCGTATTCCTCGTGTTACTAAGCCTAAGCCTAAACCGCTTAAATTCTCTAACTTCTTGGTTCATAAAGATGGGTTTAGTGATACAGTTCTTTGCGGGATGGAATCTTAATGTTCATGGTTGTGCTATGTATCGTGTTGTTCAACGCTAAAGGGCTGAAATCTCCTTTTCGTAAGCTTTTGCACATCAAGGTAATCTTCATGAGCGGGTAGTTAGGATTCGGCAGGAGTTAGATGACGTCAAAAGGCTATTGATACTGATCCGCTAATTCAACTACGGATGAACATGCTCACTATCTTCTTGCATATAAGGAGGCTACATTAGATGAAGAATGGTTTTAAAGCAAATCTAAAGTTCAATGGCCATGCAGTGATTCTAATCGGCCTATTTTCATAATATTGTTAAAAGCAAATGTGCCCGTGTCGAATTGAATTGGTTAGAGATGCAAACAATGTCTTGTACGAGGGTAATCAAGGTTGCAGTGCTTTTGTTGCTCACTATGAACAGCTTCTTGGTATGGAAGGAAATTGTACTCTTTTGATGATTATGGTATATTCTCTAATGTTCTTTCTCATCAATTGGCGGTTCGATGGTTCGTCATGTTACGGATGCGAGATTAAGGATGCTATATTTTCTATGGGGGATGATAAAGCTCCGGTCCCGATGGTTACACGGCCGCTTTTTAAAAAGCATGGGATATTGTGGTGCCGAGGTAAGGATAGCATGCGTGATTTTTTCGTTAATGGTAAGCTTCTCAGGAGATTAACCATACTATTATATCTTTGATTCCTAAAGTGTCTACCCCATCTAAGATTAATGATTATCGGCCTATTTCTTGTCAGAATGTCATGTATAAATGCATTAGCAAAATCCTTGCTAATCGTATTAAAGAAGGCCTTGGTCATTGGTTAGTATTAATCAATCGGCATTTGTTCCTCGGTCGTCGATATCCGATAATATATTACTTACCCAAGAGCTTATGCGAATTATCATAGAGGAAGGGTCCTCCTAGATGCTGCTTAAGGTTGATATTCGAAGGCATATGATACGGTTGATTGGAATTTTCTTAGGCTATTACGATTGGTTTTGGTTTTAACTCCAAAATGGTTGAGTGGATCATGGTTTGTGTCTCATCTACGCCTTATTCCATATGTGTTAATGGCGATCTTCATGGCTGGTTTAAAGGTAAGCGGGGCCTTAGACAAGGTGACCCGTTATCTCCATACTTGTTTACGCGGTTATGGAAGTGCTAACTCTTATATTGCGTAAAAGGTTTCAATGCGTTGATTTTCGCCATCATTTGTGTGAGCAACATAATTATTAACCTTTGTTTTGCGGATGACCTCTTCTTGTTTGCTAGAGGCCATCGTGGATTCTTTAATGTCATTATGCGGGCCTTGAGGATTTCAAGAACTTTTCGGTCTTGTCCCAAGTATCCCTAAAAGTACACTTTCTTTGTAATGTTCCAAATGCTATTAAAGTCGCTATTCTCCGCCTATGCCGCTTCTGAAGGTTCTCTCCCTTTAGGTACCTTGGTGTCCCCTTATATCATCAAGACTTCTTTATAGGGATTGCAACTTGTTGAAAAACTGGAAGGTCGTGTGAATGATTGGCGCAATAAGTTCTTATCTCTTGCGGGTAGGCTTCAATTGGTGAGATCTGTCTTATCTTCGATGCATTTATACTGGGCTTCTGTTTTTATCCTTCCTACTCGTATTATCCATGAACTTGAACAGCTTATGAGGGGTTTCCTTTGGTGTCAAGGAGAAATGAAAAGGGGAAAGGCTAAGGTTGCTTGGGAATCTGTTTGTATGCCAACGAAAGAAGGTGGCCTTGGTATTCGTCGTTTGGAGGATTTTAATATTGCTCTTATGACTACTCACATTTGGAGTATTTTGACACATAAAGAGTCGTTATGGGTGCAATGGATCCATTCGTATAAACTTCGTGGGAGAAGTTTTGGGATGTCCCTTGTTTGGGGATGTTAGTGGGGTTGGCGCAAGCTACCGCCATTAGACCAAAGGTTCGTCCTTTTATTTGGCATAAGATTAATAATGGGAAGGACACTTGGTTTGGTTTGATATGTGGTGTCGATTAAGCCCGATTCGTAATTTACTTATCGCTAGAGATATTGCACCAGCGGGGTTTAATTTAAGCGACTCGGTTTATGATCTTATTGAATCGATGGTTGGCGATGGCCATTGGATTGGTTATCTCGATTTCCATTGTTAGATGCTCTCCGGTTCCTACTCTAAATGATATTGATGATGGATTATTATGGCGTAACACGGATGGCAATTTTAGTTGTTTTTCGCCTCGGTGCGTGGAATCTCTGCGCCTTAGGGTGATTTGGTTGAATGGTGTATTGTTCCTGGTTCTCTCATTGTATTCCAAGGCATGCTATACAACTGTGGCTCGCTATTAAACATAAGCTTAAGACGCAGGATAGGATACGGCAATGGGATGTTGGTCCGGACGTTGATTTGGCCTTGCTTAGATGCCCGCTTTGTGAATTGGTTCCGGATTCTCATTCTCATTTATTTTTGAGTGCCAATTTTCTATGCGGTTTTGGTTTCAAAGCGGAGTTTATCCGGTTTGATGCGCCCCACCTTCGTTGGAGAGTATTGTTACAGTTCTTATTCCTTTATCTAAAGGCGGTCGGTTAGTAGTATCCTTTCTAGATTATTGCTTGCTGCTACTACTTACTTCGTTTGGATGGAACGCAATTCTAGGTCATTCAGCGTAGAAGTCTTCTTTCAAGTGGTTAGCACCATTGTCTCTACTATTCGGTTGAAGCTGGTTACTTTCAAGTTCAAGAAGCTAACTCGAGGTCTCGATTGATTTTGGATAAATGGAAGATTCCAAGTATATGTATACGAAGGGAGCGGGTAAGGGTTGTACTCTTTTCCCTACTCCAAGGTTTTTCCCTTTGGGTTTTTCTTGGAAAGGGTTTTTAAGGAGGCAAACTTCCTGGGTTAACTTGCTCCCTTCGTGGAGTGGCTGGATGCGGGATGCTCGCTTGGCACAAGTTTTTTTACTTGTTTATGCCTAGTTTGTTGATGTAATATAGCTAGGTTATTTGTGTTTATGGCATGTCATAAACACTAGTGTTTATCAAGCTCTTCGCTTGAGGTTAATGTGGTACTTCAGCCACATTCCATTTGTACTTAACATTATTTTTGGTTATATATTTACCGGGGTAAACCCCTTTACCCAAAAAACTTGTTTTAAAGATTTTTGTACATCATGATCCAACATAGTAACTATATATATAGCATGAAGTAGTTAAGATTATGAATAATAAAGATGAGATGATGGTGGTGATAAGTTGCTTACAACTTTTGGCTTTCAATAAGAAAGGAGTAACTAGTAAGGATCGGACTTTGATTGATCGCTTAAGACTTTGGATTGAGCTAGCTTTCCACACCTTGGCACCCTTGCAAAATTGAAGAGTTGGTGATGAAGTACTAAGTGTGTTGAAGCATAATCTGGCGCGGACTAGATTCAACGACTCTCCTTGGCCGTTAGTCGTCTTCTCGAGCCCTAGTAGACCACAACAAAGAGAACCCGTTAGGAGTGGACCCGGGTCCACCTCCGACGGTCAAGTTAGTATCGCGATGTAGCATATCCAAGTTGTTAGGTTTAGAGATAACTTTGTCATGTATATATAGTGGATGGATTAGGGTTTAGGCGTAGAGTGGGCGCATCTGCCGGCTCGACCCATTCTGGCCCGGTCCGGACCATACGTCCACAAGCCCCCAAGTTTAGTATGAGATAGCGCATGGCTATGTTATGCTAGACTTAAGTTCGCTCATGGCGGCGTAGGTGAAAGTGGAACCCGTATCTTGCATCACGGTAAGGCGTATCCTTTGTACCGATGTGACCGAAGACATGGTGCGACGGAAGACGTGTACATGCGCGGTCTTGTGGTCTTGCGACAAAGAGGTGCGACGAAGGCGTGCTTCAGAAGGCGAAGTCGCGCGTTGTCTTGCGACAAAGAGGTGCGATGAAGGCGTGCTTCATTGCATAAGTCTTGTTGTCTTGGCGACAAAGGTGCGACGAAGACGCGTCACAGTGGCGGAAGTCTTGTGTTGTCTTGGCGACAAAGAGGTGCGACAAAGGCGTGCTTCATTGCATAAGTCTTGTGTCTTGCGCGACAAAGGGTGCGACGGAGGCGTGCTTCTGCGCGCATTACATCCGTCTTTACAACCGACAGAGGACGTCTCCCCTGCGGCAAAGATGCGTGCGAATATTTAAATCCGTCTTTGTACCGCTTCCAAATAATCTGTGTGACGCGTACGAAAACAGTGATAGTATATACCCTGGTAGCCCCCCAAGTTTGATGGTGCTACTTGTGTAGGAGCATTAAACTTATTTAATCTGCAAAAAACACTGAATGCAAAGATTAAAAGTATATGCCGCGAATCGCAGCATATAAAACCTAAGGAATTGAAACAATAAACAGCACATAGCATGAATAATATATAGCACATACGAAATGTTACAGTGCGCACCCGTCGTAGGATGCGTACCGACGAAATAATTAATTATGTTTCTTTGTTTTTGTTTTATAAAAAACTCGGATAGATGTACCGTGACCGCGACTAATAGACACAGATAGATTTATCGTAACCGCATAGACTCGAACGTTTGTGGATGATCGCAGATGTTTATACCACGGCTTTTGGTCCGGTCGCCATGGCGATTGACTAGCATCGTGGTGTTTGCGCGCTGCGTTCTCTGCGAAGATGTCCGAACGCACGGTCTTACGCGGGTAGATTTATCGTGTGCGTTGTTCGCGCGAACAAGCGTATTCAACGGTTTCGCGAATTAATTCGCGGCTAAAAAATAAAATAGCTCCGATCGTGCGGATATTTTCTTAGGTCCGATCGTGCGGACTAAAAGATAAAATAGGTCCGGTCATGCGGATGTTTTAAAATAGGTCCGATCGTGCGGACTTGTTTCTTTTTATCAATCGCAATAAAAGAATATGCAATTTAACGTGATAATGATCTTTTGATAAATAATATGGAATTCAACGTAATGATTTATTCCAAGTTTAGATTTGACCATAAATATGTCAACATGCAAATATAAGATTTACTTAATATTAAAGCGTCTGTGGTTCAAGAAACATAACATATTAAGATCTTTGTTATTTTGTGTATATGACAATTTATAAAGCAAGGTCTGTTATTCAGATGTGAAGATGCTTTTAAAGTTCTACGCATGGTAGAATACAAAGTTTTAGGGTTACCGACTTTAGGAATTTATCTCTGCGTTTCGGTAATATGAGAACACGAAACATAGTTTATTCGTGGTCCCACGGATGGCGCCAACTTGTTGAAGCATAATCTGGCCCGGACTAGATTCAACGACTCTCCTTGGCCGTTAGTCGTCTTCTCGAGACCTAGTAGACCTGTCAACAAAGAGAACCCGTTAGGAGTGGACCCGAGGCCGTAGCCCCGGGGTCCACCTCCGACGGTCAAGTTAGTATGCGATGTAGCATATCCAAGTTGTTAGGTTTAGAGATAACCTGTCATGTATATATAGTGGATGGATTAGGGTTTAGGCGTAGAGTGGGCCGCATCTGCCGGGCCTGACCCATTCCTGGCCCAGTCCGGACCATACGTCCACAAAGTGACTTGAGTGGATTTAAACTCAAGAAGATCACTTAAACTTGCTAGAGATTTGATGAAGTAGCTTGATCTTTGGAACTTCCTTGCATAAACTTGGAGTTTATAGATCAAATGATGGAAGATGTGAAGGATTTATGATATGAACGACCAAGAACAGATTGTGGAGGTCTTTAGGATGTATTTTACTTCCTATTTATAGGAGGGCAAGTTTGGTTAACCATATATTGGGTTAAATATTAACCATGGTTAAGTTAGGACACTTGTAAAGATCTAAATGTACCATGGTTAGGATGATGCCACCAAAATGATGACTCCCACCCCTTAGGTCTGCCTAAACAAGATAAGATGACTTAGGTGGTTAGTTTCGTATTATCTTGGTTACGGAGTGAGTTTTGGTTCAGTTAATCGCTAATCGTAGTCGCGTTAAGCCATAAACGTAAAACCGGTATCGTAAAAATACGAAACTTGTAGGAATGATGAAACTCATCATTATACTCCATTTAAAAATATAAAATGGGTGATAAGTCTCATTGGGTGCGTAAATTTGGTTAAAGCCGGAAATCTGGGTAAAAACGCGTGGTCGCGGTTTATCGAAAAGAACGAAATTTCGGAAGCGACCGTGAATTTATTTAGAGTAGACTAAAATTAGTCTAAAAGTGATATGAGATGTTAAAATATGGTTTTCACATACAGCGGGATAACTTTACGATTATTCGTGAAATTTAAAAGTTACGTGATTTAAGCAAAATGTAGAGCGTACAAGGTTAATTCCTTTATGGTCAAAGGAGGAGGGAAATATGTTTGACTTTTCCAAAAATGTAAAAGTGTCAAAACATATTAGAAACACAAAGGTGAATTGTTAAGTATGGATGTAAGTAGAATTATTTAAAGCGTAAGTTTAGTTTTGTTCTGTATTTGGGCTTATTTGGTAATATTAAAATAATAATTCTTAAAATTCTCAAATTAATCATGAATGATCTAAAATTTATCGATGCGAGGAAAATTGTCGGGGTTAATTTTCGTTAAGCGCGTGATGTTTAAACGGTGGACCGTCCAAAACGAAACTTTAAAACGATGTTTACTTAATAACTTTTGCGAAAATGATCTAACGATGGTCGAATTCTCAGGTCATTACTAAAATAATTTATCTTACGAGAATGTGAAATAAAAGTTTTACGGATGAATAGTGAAAGTGAATAGTAAATGTGAATAGTAAAAGTGAATAGTAAATTCTCGAAAATGAAAAGTAACCTAAAAATGCGGGTGGTTACAGTCTCACCCCCTTAATGGGAATTCCGTCCCGGAATTCAATGTGTGTTACTCGATGTTGAAGTGTCTAGGAACATGAGGGTGTATACGTCGAATCCTAGCCTTTATGCTTTCAAGTTTCGGTCATAGGATGTATTATGTACCATGTGGCTTAAGTTGATCACTTAAAGGGTTTTGTTAAAATCTTATAGAGTCCAATATACCTCAAGTTTGGCTTTTCCGATTCTCAAAACGAATCATATCTTATTGTATCGAGGCTATCAATAAAACCTTAATTTCTAACATGGAGTTTTTGGTGATAGTGTGTGGCATGGAGCCTAATTTATATTTGTATGGTTTTCTTAGTTGTTTAGTGGGTGATTTTCTAAACACCTTAGTCCAAAGAAATGGTTAACTAATACTTTCGTCTATATAGTGCCTCAAAATGGAATTGTTTTGTTGTTGTTGGGGTATATCATGTTAATCAAAGGTGTAAGATATTGTTGGTGTGAAATGGTTTGTAATGATGTGAAACTGCGTTGTAGGGAAAGTCTTGCTAGTGGCAAGTGGTTATCCAAACCATTTCCAAAGTTGATCATGTCTTAGGTGGTTTCGGATGAAGGTCATATCTTATAGTGTTTAGAAGAAACGTTAGTCTTGTGAAGTTTTACATCTTGACTTATAATGGAGTTCGATAATGATGTGATATGTTGACGATTAGAAGAGTGTAGCGATGTTTACCATTATTCTTAGGTAGAGATGTCAAGTTTGTTTTAAAATCAAAAGTGAATTTTAAAGGAATATGGCGGAATGATAGCCTTGAAACCTAATCGAGCTAGTACCTCTAAGAAATGACGAGAAGATTTGATGACTATCCCAAGATAGTAGTTCGGATTATCTCATGTATGAAAATTTCAAGAATGAAATTAGGTAGTATAAATGAGATGTTAAGATTTTGTTTGAGTGGTAAGACACTATCGCGTCTCTAGATCTTTTCGGTGGTTTATCGAGTTTAAGTAGGAAATTAACTGAATATAACCCTTGTATAACTATTCTCAGTGTTTGAAAAATTTAAGTTGAATATTAATCAGACTATGATCCATTATCCTGTGGTTAAATATAGGTGATTAGGCTATATTTAGCCGAGGTTCGATAAATTTTCAAATACCTAAATTAGGTATACTTGTGATATGTTCATAGCTTTTGAGAAATTGTCCACTAAGCAAAGGTGATATCAAACCATCCAGCTTGCAAGTCCCGCCATAAAGACTTGTAACCTATGTTTTCACATTCCATTGCATAGAAGATAACATGGGTAGATACGTGTGGAAAGGAAATCTTAAGTAATTCTAAAATAGTCTACACTTGGCTAGCATCACGGACCTTTAACAATGAAGGTTTCGTAAGAGAATTTTGATGAATGTAGGAACGTTCTTGAACTTCGACTTTGTAGATGATGAGTCACTTTGTCCTTTAGAAATCCTATTTCTTGTATTTCCATTAGGAAATTGATAGATTGTGACGGGTTTCATGTAAAACAATATCATATATTGTTTATAAGATAATTTTTAGAGACTATTGTATAACTTACAATATCTGAGGAGTAGTTGAGACCATTGTGCAACTCACAATGTCTAAGAAATGATGGAGAGATCATTGTGTACTCACAATGTCTTGAGAAATGATGGAGTGATCATTGTGTACTCACAATGTCTTGAGAAATAAATGAGACCATTGTAGGATTTACAGTGTCTGAGAATGTAATAGAGACCATTGTAGGATTTACAATGTCTGAGAATGTAATAGAGACCACTGTAGGATTTACGATGTCTTGAAAAATGAATGAGACCATTGTATCTCACAATGTCTCGAAGTAGGAAAGACCATTGTAGTCGTTACAATGTCTTGGAGGAAGTTTCGTAATCCTAAAATGCATGAGTAGATGCATGATTGGGAGATTGGGAAAATATGATTGTGCCGTAATGCCTTAGAATAGGCATACGCAGATATGTTGAGTACTTTGTTTATGATTGAAATTATGTCAAGTGTATATATCAATATACTAGTATGTTTGTATAGCTTAAAATGCCTAAAAGTCACATAATCGTCTGGAGGATGGAAGGCAAACACCCCAATTTCGTGATACGCAATGAATTCAAACCGGTGTTACTTCATGGCACAACAAATATAACAATAGAAAACGAACTCTAATGGAGTCGTTTAAAAAGGATTTATCATTCGATTTATATAAATATCGAGTTTACAAAATGAGGTCCCGATGGTTCCAAGTTTACAAAATACATTAAATTGGTTTTCGAATGATAATAAAATTTATAGCCTTCTTCAAGATCCTTGCTCTTCCGCGCGCCGACATTATGGACCAAAATACATGCTTAAAATCACAACACAAAGGTTGAGTGAAATTCATAGAGTTTTGGAAATCATTGAACACATAATGTTTGTAGTGTGAGTTATAATTCACACCAATGGTTTGAAAACCAAAAGAGATATTATTGCACTAAGCTCATGATACCGAAAACGTTAATAAATGTCATAAAATAGTAACCGATGCCCTAATAGGTAATTTGCCAATAAACCTATAGATGTTCAAATAGAGTGCGTTTGTTTGCCTACCCGGTCAACACAAACGGATTTGTCATTCCCGATAGATCTATCCACATTATTCGCTCACTCGCAAGTGATTAATGGTTCATGATAATAGGGACTTAAGATTGGCAATAGTGGTACTTAGTGCAACTAATATATTCAAGTATAATTTGAAAGCAATGTGTTCGATTTAAAATAAAGCATGTATCTCCCCAAGGGTTTGTAAAACAATTTAAGTAATAGAAAGTGGGCTATGAACTCACCTCGAGTAAATGATATCAAATGTATAATGAGAATGATGGATATGCCGTGAGAACTTCTACGAGCAACCTAAAATAGAATGTTGCGACTTAGGTTTGGAATAATGTTTAGGAAAACATAAACCATCCTATATACGCCTCTATGTTGATCATGATGTAGTACATGGTATTTGTGTATGTCATTTATAGAAATGGTCTAGTTGTGAAAACATGTTTAGTTTATAGATATCGTACTACCGCTCGGGCCATCATAATTCGTGAGGTCATGCAAGAACGCTCGAGGAGCTAGGACACTTTAAATCGTAAATCAAAGAACTCGTCGACACGCTTTACTCAAATGAAACCCTCACATGAAGCTCCCTACTTTTGTAGCACTTAGTAGATACAACATATGTTTTGAGTGAAGATTTATAACATAAAGTTTATCATGTTTTTAATAAGTATCTAGTTTTTACAAGTTCTCGTCGTTTTCATAAATATGATCACCTTAGTTAACGGTCTTGGGTAAACAAGCCTTAAGGCTTTAGCCATGGCCTTGCCGTGACTTTGGTCTTGACTACCATGGTCTTGAGACTTAGCTTTGACATTAGCCGTAGCCGTGGTCTTGGCTTATGGCCATTAGGCCTCTTGGTTTGTTTTAGTTGTGACAAAAGTATAGTTATGAGACTAAATATAGGCGCTTTCGCTTATGAAAATTAATGGCCTGTTTATGCTTTTCAAGGTCCGAGCTTTTTGTTATTGAAGGAAAACGCGTTCCGGACAACTTTCGTGTTTTAACTTTTGATGAATCGGACCAAAGTACTACTTTTAAAATGGCGTAACCAAAACAGCTTATAAAATGGCGCTTTGGCGTTTATGTTTCGCTAACTTCTTTTGCCTATAACTTTTGACTCGTTTGTCCGCTTCGGTGATTCAAATTGCTATGTTTTTGTTTTAATATTATCTACAAGAATATGAAAAGTATCGATCTATATGTGGTCGATTTTGTGGAAACTTTGTACAAAAGTTTATCATTTATACACTTACTAACCCAAGTTTAACATATAGGTTCTTATAACTTGTTTTAAAGATTTTGTACATCATGATCCAACATAGTAACTATATATATAGCATGAAGTAGTTAAGATTATGAATAATAAAGATGAGATGATGGTGGTGATAAGTTGCTTACAACTTTTGGCTTTCAATAAGAAAGGAGTAACTAGTAAGGATCGGACTTTGATTGATCGCTTAAGACTTTGGATTGAGCTAGCTTTCCACACCTTGGCACCCTTGCAAACTTGAAGAGTTGGTGATGAAGTACTAAGTGACTTGAGTGGATTTAAACTCAAGAAGATCACTTAAACTTGCTAGAGATTTGATGAAGTAGCTTGATCTTTGAACTTCCTTGCATAAACTTGGAGTTTATAGATCAAATGATGGAAGATGTGAAGGATTTATGATATGAACGACCAAGAACAGATTGTGGAGGTCTTTAGGATGTATTTTACTTCCTATTTATAGGAGGGCAAGTTTGGTTAACCATATATTGGGTTAAATATTAACCATGGTTAAGTTAGGACACTTGTAAAGATCTAAATGTACCATGGTTAGGATGATGCCACCAAATGATGACTCCCCCCTTAGGTCGGCCTAAACAAGATAAGATGACTTAGGTGGTTAGTTTTGGTATTATCTTGGTTACGGAGTGAGTTTTGGTTCCGTTAATCGCTAATCGTAGTCGTTAAGCCATAAAACGAAACCGGTATCGTAAAAATACGAAACTTGTAGGAATGATGAAACTCATCATTATACTCCATCTAAAAATATAAAATGGGTGATAAGTCTCATTGGGTGCAAAACGCCGGTTAAAGCCGAAATACGGTCAAAAACGCGTAATTGCAGCTTATCGAAAAGAACGAAATTTCGTGGAAACGACCGTGAATTTATTTAGAGTAGACTAAAATTAGTCTAAAAGTGATATGAGATGTTAAAATGTGGTTTTCATCATACGCTGGATAACTTTACGCTTATTCGTGAAATTTAAAAGTTACGCGATTTAAGCAAAAATGTAGAACGACAAGGTTAATTCCTTTATGGTCAAAGGAGGAGGAAATATGTTTGACTTTTCCAAAAATGTAAAAGTGTCAAAACATATTAGAAACACAAAGGTGAATCGTTAAGTCCGATGTAAGTAGAATTGTTTAAAACGTAAGTTTAGTTTTGTTCTCATGACCGGGCTTATTTGGTAATATTAAAATAATAATTTTTAAAATTTCTCAAATTAATCATGAATGATCTAAAATTTATCCGATGCGAGGAAAATTGTCGGGGTTGATTTTCGTTAAGCGTGATGTTTAAACGGTGGACCGTCCAAAACGAAACTTTAAAACGATGTTTACTTAATAACTTTTATGAAAATGATCTAACGATGGTCGAATTCTCGTGTCATTACTAAAATAATTTATCTTACGAGAATGTGAAATAAAAGTTTTACGGATGAATAGTGAAAGTGAATAGTAAATGTGAATAGTAAAAGTGAATAGTAAATTCTCGAAAATGAAAAGTAACCTAAAATGCGGGTGGTTACAGCCTCACCCCTAATGGGAATTCGTCCCGAATTCAATGTGTGTTACTCGATGTTGAAGTGTCTAGGAACATGAGGGTGTATACGCGAATCCTAGCCTTTATGCTTTCAAGTTTCGGTCATAGGATGTATTATGTACCATGTGGCTTAAGTTGATCACTTAAAGGGTTTTGTTAAAATCTTATAGAGTCCAATATACCTCAAGTTTGGCTTTTCCCGATTCTCAAAACGAATCATATCTTATTGTATCGAGGCTATCAATAAAACCTTAATTTCTAACATGGAGTTTTTGGTGATAGTGTGTGGCATGGAGCCTAATTTGTATTTGTATGGTTTTCTTAGTTGTTTCGTGGGTGATTTTCTAAACACCTTAGTCCAAAGAAATGGTTAACTAACACTTTCGCTATATAGTGCCTCAAAATGGAATTGTTTTGTTGTTGTTGGGGTATCTCGTTGTTAATCAAAGGTGTAAGATATTGTTGGTGTGAAATGGTTTGTAATGATGTGAAACTGTCGTTGTAGGGAAAGTCTTGCTAGTGGCAAGTGGTTATCCAAACCATTTCCAAAGTTGATCATGTCTTAGGTGGTTTCGGATGAAGGTCATATCTTATAGTGTTTAGAAGAAACGTGGTATCGTGAAGTTTTACATACCGACTTATAATGGAGTTCGATAATGATGTGATATGTTGACGATTAGAAGAGTGTAGCGTATGTTTACCATTATTCTTAGGTAGAGATGTCAAGTTTGTTTTAAAATCAAAAGTGAATTTTAAAGGAATATGGCGGAATGATAGCCTTGAAACCTAATCAAAGCTAGTACCTCTAAGAAATGACGAGAAGATTTGATGACTATCCCAAGATAGTAGTTCGGATTATCTCATGTATGAAAATTTCAAGAATGAAATTAGGTAGTATAAATGAGATGTTAAGATTTTGTTGAGTGGTAAGACACTATCGCGCTCTAGATCTTTTCCGGTGGTTTATCGAGTTTAAGTAGGAAATTAACTCGAATATAACCCTTGTATAACTATTCTCGTGTTTGAAAAATTTAAGTTGAACATAGTTAATCGACTATGATCCATTATCCCGTGGTTAAATATAGGTGATTAGGCTATATTTAGCCGAGGTTCGATAAATTTTTCAAATACCTAAATTAGGTATACTTGTGATATGTTCATAGCTTTTGAGAAATTGTCCACTAAGCAAAGGCGATATCAAACCATCCAGTTTGCAAGTCTGGCCATAAAAGACTTGTAACCTATGTTTTCACATTCCATTGCATAGAAGATAACATGGGTAGATACGTGTGGAAAGGAAATCTTAAGTAATTCTAAAATAGTCTACACTTGGCTAGCATCACGGACCTTTAACAATGAAGGTTTCAGAAGAGAATTTTGATGAATGTAGGGAACGTTGCTGAACTTCAGCTTTTGTAGATGATGAGTCACTTTGTCCTTTAGAAATCCTATTTCTTGTATTTCCATTAGGAAATTGATAGACTGTGAGGTGGGTTTCATGTAAAACAATATCATATATTGTTTATAAGATAATTTTAGAGACTATTGTATAACTTACAATATCTGAGGAGTAGTTGAGACCATTGTGCAACTCACAATGTCTAAGAAATGATGGAGAGATCATTGTGTACTCACAATGTCTTGAGAAATGATGGAGTGATCATTGTGTACTCACAATGTCTTGAGAAATAAATGAGACCACCGTAGGATTTACAAAGTCGAGAATGTAATAGAGACCATTGTAGGATTTACAAGGTTCGAGAATGTAATAGAGACCACCGTAGGATTTACGTTGTCTTGAAAATGAATGAGACCATTGTATCTCACAATGTCTGGAAGTAGGAAAGACCATTGTAGTCGCCACAATGTCTTGGAGGAAGTTTCAGAATCCTAAAATGCATGAGTAGATGCATGATTGGGAGATTGGGAAAATATGATTGTGCCGTAATGCCTTAGAATAGGCATACGCAGATATGTTGAGTACTTTGTTTATGATTGAAATTATGTCAAGTGTATATATCAATATACTAGTATGTTTGTATAGCTTAAAATGCCTAAAAGTCACATAATCGTCTGGAGGATGGAAGGCACGGAGAACGGAAGGCTATAAAATGTTTTTGTTTGTAAAAGTAGTTATAGTTTAAGTCTCAATTAGACCCGCTTTCTATAATCGTGGCTCGATACCAATCAGTAACACCCCAATTTCGTGATACGCAATGAATTCAAACTGGTGTTACTTCATGGCACAACAAATATAATAATAGAAAACGACTCTAATGGAGTCGTTTTAAAAGGATTTATCATTCGATTTATATAAATATCGAGTTTACAAAATGAGGTCCCGATGGTTCCAAGTTTACAAAATACATTAAATTGGTTTTCGAATGATAATAAAATTTATAGCCTTCTTCAAGATCCTTGCTCTTCCGTGCGCCTTCCGACATTATGGACCAAATACATGCTTAAAATCACAACACAAAGGTTGAGTGAAATTCATAGAGTTTTGGAAATCATTTGAACACATAATGTTTGTAGTGTGAGTTATAATTCACACCAATGGTTTGAAAACCAAAAGAGATATTATTGCACTAAGCTCATGATACCGAAAACGTTAACAAATGTCATAAAATAGTAACCGATGCCCTAATAGGTAATTTGCCAATAAACCTATAGATGTTCAAATAGAGTGCGTTTGTTTGCCTACCCGTCAACACAAACGGATTTGTCATTCCCGATAGATCTATCCACATTATTCGCTCACCGCAAGTGATTAATGGCTCATGATAATAGGGACTTAAGATTGGCAATAGTGGTACTTAGTGCAACTAATATATTCAAGTATAATTTGAAAGCAATGTGTTCGATTTAAAATAAAGCATGTATCTCCCCAAGGGTTTGTAAAACAATTTAAGTAATAGAAAGTGGGGCTATGAACTCACCTCAAAGTAAATGATATCAAATGTATAATGAGAATGATGGATATGCCGTGAGAACTTCTACGAGCAACCTAAAATAGAATGTTGCGACTTAGGTTTGGAATAATGTTTAGGAAAACATAAACCATCCTATATACGCCTCTATGTTGATCATGATGTAGTACATGGTATTTGTGTATGTCATTTATAGAAATGGTCTAGTTGTGAAAACATGTTTAGTTTATAGATATCGTACTACCGCTCGGGCCATCATAATTCGAGGTCATGCAAGAACGCTCGAGGAGCTAGGACACTTTAAATCGTAAATCCAAGAACTCGTCGACACGCTTTACTCAAATGAAACCCTCACATGAAGCTCCCTACTTTTGTAGCACTTAGTAGATACAACATATGTTTTGAGTGAAGATTTATAACATAAAGTTTATCATGTTTTTAATAAGTATCTAGTTTTTACAAGTTCTCGCTGTTTTCATAAATATGATCACCTTAGTTAACGGTCTTGGGTAAACAAGCCTTAAGGCTTTAGCCATGGCCTTGCCGTGACTTTGGTCTTGACTACCATGGTCTTGAGACTTAGCTTTGACATTAGCCGTAGCCGTGGTCTTGGCTTATGGCCATTAGGCCTCTTGGTTTGTTTTAGTTGTGACAAAAGTATAGTTATGAGACTAAATATAGGGCGCTTCGCTTATGAAAATTAATGGCCTGCTTATGCTTTTCAAGGTCCGAGCTTTTTGTTATTGAAGGAAAACGCGTCCGGACAACTTTCGTGTTTTAACTTTTGATGAATCGGACCAAGTACTACTTTTAAAATGGCGTAACCAAAACAGCATACAAAATGGCGCTTTGGCGCTTATGTTTCGCTAACTTTTTTGCCTATAACTTTTGACTCGTTTGTCCGCTTCGGTGATTCAAATTGCTATGTTTTTGTTTTAATATTATCTACAAGAATATGAAAAGTATCGATCTATATGTGGTCGATTTTGTGGAAACTTTGTACAAAAGTTTATCATTTATACACTTACTAACCCAAGTTTAACATATAGGTTCTTATAACTTGTTTTAAAGATTTTGTACATCATGATCCAACATAGTAACTATATATATAGCATGAAGTAGTTAAGATTATGAATAATAAAGATGAGATGATGGTGGTGATAAGTTGCTTACAACTTTTGGCTTTCAATAAGAAAGGAGTAACTAGTAAGGATCGGACTTTGATTGATCGCTTAAGACTTTGGATTGAGCTAGCTTTCCACACCTTGGCACCCTTGCAAACTTGAAGAGTTGGTGATGAAGTACTAAGTGACTTGAGTGGATTTAAACTCAAGAAGATCACTTAAACTTGCTAGAGATTTGATGAAGTAGCTTGATCTTTGAACTTCCTTGCATAAACTTGGAGTTTATAGATCAAATGATGGAAGATGTGAAGGATTTATGATATGAACGACCAAGAACAGATTGTGGAGGTCTTTAGGATGTATTTTACTTCCTATTTATAGGAGGGCAAGTTTGGTTAACCATATATTGGGTTAAATATTAACCATGGTTAAGTTAGGACACTTGTAAAGATCTAAATGTACCATGGTTAGGATGATGCCACCAAAATGATGACTCCCCTTAGGTCGGCCTAAACAAGATAAGATGACTTAGGTGGTTAGTTTTGGTATTATCTTGGTTACGGAGTGAGTTTTGGTTCCGTTAATCGCTAATCGTAAGTCGTTAAGCCATAAACGAAACCGGTATCGTAAAAATACGAAACTTGTAGGAATGATGAAACTCATCATTATACTCCATCTAAAAATATAAAATGGGTGATAAGTCTCATTGGGTGCAAAACGCCGGTTAAAGCCGAAATACGGGTCAAAACGCAGAATTGCAGCTTATCGAAAAGAACGAAATTTCGTGGAAACGACCGTGAATTTATTTAGAGTAGACTAAAATTAGTCTAAAAGTGATATGAGATGTTAAAATGTGGTTTTCATCATACGCGGGATAACTTTACGCTTATTCGTGAAATTTAAAAGTTACGCGATTTAAGCAAAATGTAGAACGTACAAGGTTAATTCCTTTATGGTCAAAGGAGGAGGAAATATGTTTGACTTTTCCAAAAATGTAAAAGTGTCAAAACATATTAGAAACACAAAGGTGAATCGTTAAGTCCGGATGTAAGTAGAATTGTTTAAAACGTAAGTTTAGTTTTGTTCTGCTACCGGGCTTATTTGGTAATATTAAAATAATAATTTTAAAATTCTCAAATTAATCATGAATGATCTAAAATTTATCCGATGCGAGGAAAATTGTCGTGGTTGATTTTCGTTAAGCGTGATGTTTAAACGGTGGACCGTCCAAAACGAAACTTTAAAACGATGTTTACTTAATAACTTTTGAAAATGATCTAACGATGGTCGAATTCTCGTGTCATTACTAAAATAATTTATCTTACGAGAATGTGAAATAAAAGTTTTACGGATGAATAGTGAAAGTGAATAGTAAATGTGAATAGTAAAAGTGAATAGTAAATTCTCGAAAATGAAAAGTAACCTAAAAATGCGGGTGGTTACGTAGTAGACTATTTTTATCCCATCAAACTTATCCATGTTAACATGAATATTGTGACTAATTCATTAGACGCACTTTTTAGACTTATAATTAGCTCAAGATTAAGTAATTAAGTAATTAAGTTGGTCATCATATATTTCAACTCATCTAATCGAGTTAAAACTAATAATGTTGTATTTTTTTTTTAAAGAATAGATTCTATGGCAAGAGCATATACACATTGTAATTTGTTGATACAAAAGTTGGGCGTTCCTTGTTTGGACTCCGGTTCTCGTATCAATTAGATCTTGATGCTTGAGACTTGCGCACTAAGTAAACAGAAAACACCGTTAGGCTTATCGTGGGATTGTCTCCCACGATTATCCTCCGGCGTGAGAGTAAGTAATCGGTTTTAGGGTTTAGTGGAGAGTTAGGGTTTTAGATCGTACCTTTTATGAGGGTAGAGATGCCCTTTATATATACACGAAATCCTTGTTGGTTTCGTGTTCCCCAACCTTCGGCGTATCCCGCCTAAGTCGGTTGGCTAATGCATATCCCATAAATAAGAGATATCCAATATCAAGGCCATAAATAACTTCGGGTTTGGGCCTTCGTGAGCCCAAACCGTCATCATGCTAGCCCACCTGCATCGCGTGCTCGAGTGTTAGTAGCGTCCATTGGTCGGGTTCATGACCCGAATACGGACTATACGTCATCATGTCCCCCCAGTCTAGTATGCGCAGGGTGAAACCCGCGGATGCTAGACTAATAATTACTCATATATTCCTCAAGGCGTAGCGGAGAAGCTTCAAGGGTTACCCGCCTTAAAGAAGATACGGTGAATCCAGTCAAAATATGTCAAATACATCCCTCGTAAAACGTGGGAAAGTGAATGGAAAGTGTGCCACGTAAGCAACTCCTATCCACACGTTTGGAGAAAGTGTGATCCACGTGTCGATCATCGCGTGTGGATGTAAAACCCTATATAAACTTCCGCCTCACTTTTACTCTGATTATCACAGTAAAAATCATTTCCGCCATTGTTAAAAAACTCGAACTATCAACCAAGAAACCCAGAAACTTTTAAAGGTAACCGCGCGTGCACATCTGAAACCTTATTATGGTTCGTGGATTAACTGACTTTCCATCCGATATGACCGAGGATGAACTTCGTGACTTCACCTCGGAATATTATATCCGCTTGCCGCATCCGGTAGTTCCGGCCGCGCGCGTCAATAGCGGATTTCCCGAAGGAAAGTAGGGTATATACTCGTTTTTCGAATTTGCGAATCAACGCGTTCCCATATCCTTATTCTTGTGCGACGTATTAAATTACTATCGCTCGCACATATCTCACCGCCTTTGTATAGGTGCGGCAAAATAACAAACTTCGAGGTTAATTGCCGTTTGTTGGCGATTAACCCACTATCTATCTCTTTCGCTTTTACCATACAACGTGGTCAAGCGGGTGGGTTTCGTTCGCTAAGCGCGCCAGGTGGCCGCAATGTTATCTTGAAAACTAGACGCGCTTAGGAACTGGAGAGAGAAATTCTTCTAGGTTGATGAGGAGTTGTTCCCATGGCACTTCCCCTTCTATACCCAAAGTTCGATGCCGAAGGATGAGCGCCCCCTCCCTGGAACATATAGCGTAGATGATGCGGAAACGATAAACGCCAGTCGTATTCCCATCAGTTCCTACCTTGAGGAATTCTTGGTGCACATGGGCACCAGTCGCAACTATTTTGATAGCCCTGATGAAGTGCCAACCTTCTTAGACGCGGATGACCAGGGTGGGTGCTCGTCTTTCGTACTCATTTGCTTTATTAATGTGAGCCTTTCTTTTCACCTTTGTAGTTTATATAACTTGTTTCTGTTTGTTTCTTGCTGTGCAGAGATGGATTTGTTCAACGTTGTGCAATTGGCGAAACCTCGCCAGGTTACCGTGGGGGTGCGCCCTTTGAGAGAGGGGGAAGTCCCTATTCTCGGTTCTGCGGACGCACCATGGAGATGCATGTTGGAACCGGGGTTGATTCTTCCGTTCTTGTTGGAAGCAACCCCGGCAGCGCCCGACCCTGTACCTTTGCTGTGGCGAGCTTTCACGCAAACGTCTTGGGAGCGTGGAAGTCTTCCAGGAAGAGCGGAGGAAGCGGACCAAGGGTCAAGCGCAAGAGGCGCTGGTGATGATGGCGCAGACTCATCTAGAGGAAGCGCCTGTCATCCATGATGTGGAGTCATCATCGATGAATCTTCGCCTCCGCGTCGAGACCACTCCTCCCAAGTAATATTGTCGCCAAGCTCTTAGTACATCCTTGTTTGTTTTATGAAATAATCACAAAATTCCTTTGTTTGTGTGCGAGTGTTGGAACACTGGAGTATCTTCTGGCATTCGAGGAGTCGCCCCAAGGCGAGTCCTATCGACCGACCTCCTATTCCAGAGAACAGCCCGATCCATTGGCATTGGGATGTGCCAATGGACCGACTTGTTGAGGAGCTTGGTTTGGCTGCCACACACCGAGCTACATTGGTCGCAGCCTAAAGTAGAGGTATGTTGGGGAGAGCGGCCAGAGCCTTGGAAGGGACGAGCAGATTGAGTTGTTGGAGGCACGTTTGGCTAGTGCTCAGGTTGAAGCAGATTCGGCGCGCTCTTATTCCCAAAAACTTGCTAGGGAAAAGATGGCGTTGCTGACCCAAGTGAGCCGAGGCGTGCAGCGTTGGAAGAGTACAAGGCTTCTTGCGTTTGGTACATTAATCACTTGGAGAAGGGAAGGATGAGCACTTCTCTCGGTTAGGAAAGTTTCGTGAAGTTGTGGATGGAATCTTTGAAGGAACAGAGATGAAACTTCGCAAGCTCAGCATTGAGTACGATGAAGAGCTGTATCCTCAGCTGGTTTCTACTATCTCTGAGTGCAGGTGGCTTATCATCCATGGTTTGTGCCTTGCTGCCCTCAGTACCTTGGAATCTCGAGAGGTGGTAGACGTATTTAGGGGGGTTGTGTAGTGCGCGCTAGCGCGTGGCAAGGCAGAGGCTATAGAAGAGCTTCATGAGGGTGGCCTTTTGAAAGTGCCTGCCGCGCAGGTGCCTGGGTATAACGAGCGAGCGTATGATGATCTGGTTCTTTGCAATGGAAAGATGAAGCATTGGAGCTTCCTCGATTGCGAGTTGGGCGCGACCGTGATTATCCCATAGGTGTGATTATGGAGGATTGACCTTGGCCCGCTATCGTGCCGATAATGCAGATGGCGCGACTGACTATTTTGAAGCTGGATGAGTCACAAATGCAAGTGCCTATCTTTGCTCGCCTCGCGACATCCTAAACCCTTTGCACTTGAGAAAGAAATTCCTTTGAAGGAATCCTTAGAAGCCCATGCTATGAGGCTTGCAAAGAAGAA
Organism: Chrysanthemum lavandulifolium; assembly: GCA_022545495.1. NCBI lineage: Eukaryota > Viridiplantae > Streptophyta > Magnoliopsida > Asterales > Asteraceae > Chrysanthemum > Chrysanthemum lavandulifolium. The sequence goes on from CM040246.1 coordinate 178,394,545, forward strand.
AGGTGTAAAGGGAAGGCCATTCTGTGTGGTCTTGGCGGCTCATCTCCCGGATCGGACAGGGTACTGTTAGTGTTGCCACCAGATCGCGCCAGATTCGATTTGTTGTAGAAACCAAGGAGGTGGGACGCACAAGCTATGTGGAGAGCTCATCTCTTAGGCGTTGTAATAGTATATAGGTTATAGCCTCTTTGTAAATATCCTTTTGTAAGACCTCGTGGTCCTTAATAAAATTTTCCTTTTGTTGAAGGTGTGTTGATCTCGAATGTGGTTGCGACTTATAATTTTTGTACTTAGTTATCCGTCTTTGCATGAAAATGTTCTCGTTGTCTAAGAATCAAGCGGTTGCATAAGCGAAAAATATATGAAGTCCATAATCATGTATGAAAGTCATGATCTATCATACATAAAACATATTTTCTAAGTATTTGTATCATAATCGTGTATGGTTTGATATGCAGCGTACTATAAATATCATAGTAAGGAGTCAAGAGTCTTGATTCCTAGTTTTTAAACGCCGCGACATGATGCATTGTTGCGCATCCATCGTGGAATGCGCATTGAACTTATTCCAACGTCTTGAAAATAAGGTGTTTAACAAGGATGCATGATCCAATGTTGATGGGTTTGCAACCCTCTTACTCAACGAGTTATTTAGTAGGTTTACTCATCATGTTACCATCGTGGGTTTATTAAATGCATGCACGCCATGTAGGAAAAAGATAAGATAACAACAATGTTAAGACATAAATAAGATGCGAATAACAAATTGAAATGTGTCGCGGAGTTAGCTAGAAACTGCGACGTTTTATTAATACTTGCAAGTTTTTGTAAAAAAGAAAAAAGACATTTGCCTAAGTAAAACAGAATGTAAATACACGGATATTTATTGAGCACTATACTAAAGTGCGGGAGTATTCGTCTTATTTGGCCGTAGCTGCTCCTAGAGATAACATCGTTTGAGATTGCAGATGTTCCATGCGTGGTAGCTCACGACCATCCATGTCACGCAGCTTTGTACGCGCCTTTTCCTAATGCTTCAATGACCTCATAAGGTCCTTCCCATTCGGTCCAAGTTTCCTTGTATCTTACGCATGGCTCGCATCATTGGCGCGATATCTGAAGTCGCTTTGGTTTGAATGAGACGCTTCGAACTTTAGCATCGTAGTATCCCTTCATTTTTGACTTAGCTCTCGCCTCACATATAGTTGCACGCTCGCGCCTTTCTTCCAACATGTCTAAGTCAATACGCCGTTCATCGTCATTGGTTGTAACATTAACTTCGGCAGTGCGAATAGTTGGCATCCCAATTTCGACTGGTATGACGGCCTCTGTCCTATAGACCAGAGAAAAGGGAGTGTCTCCCGTGCTAATTTTGATTGTAGTGCGGTGCGCCCATAAAACATGTGATAATTCGCTACCCACCTTCCTTTGTGTTTGTCTAAGCGTGCTTTAATTCCTTCACCTAGACTACGATTTGCACGCTCGACCAAACCATTGGTTTGTGGGTGTTTAACTGACACGAAGTGCTGTGCGATATTTAGCTTTTCGCACCATTCCTTGAAAGGGTTGTCACAGAATTGTTTTCCGTTGTCCGAGATGATTTCCCCAAGTAATCCAAAACGGCATACGATATTGTCCCAAACAAACCGTTTTACCTGATTTCCTGTGATTGTCGCGACCGCCTTTGCTTCAATCCACTTGGTGAAATAGTCTACAACCACTATAAGGAATTTCAATCCCCCTGCGGCAATAGGGAAGGGGCCGGCAATGTCGATACCCCATTTATAGAATGGCCATGGTGACGTAATAGGTGTTAGCTCCTGTTGTGGTTGGCGTGGAATGGGTCTGTGAACTTGGCAGTCGCCACACTTTCTTATTAAGTCCCGCGCGTCACGGTGCATCGTAGGCCAGTAGTATCCTGACCGTAAAGCGCGCGCCACAACGGACAGTGGTCCTGAGTGCATACTACATGAACTAGCATGGATCTCTCGGAGTACATAATCTGCTTGAAGAGGTCTGACACATCGAAGCCATGGTTGTAGAAATGAACGCCGATATAGTATACCGTCCCGAAGTTCAAACCTCTGTGATGTGCGCCATACTCGTCGGGCATCCTTATGCTCTTGGGGCAATACGCCCGTGCTTATAAACTCGACGATTGGAGTCATCCATGTAGGACCTTGTTCCTCTATCACCGTGGATATCTCCATCTCCGAGATGGAATTGCTCTTCAGAGTTTCCACCAATACTTGTTTTGATAGGTGCGCAAAGCTTGTGGATGCAATCTTGCTTAGTGCATCCGCCTTTCTGTTTTCCCCTCGGAACTTGCTTGATGGTAAACCCGTCAAAGCCCGGATTAGGGACTTGGTCTTGTCGGTATTGAATCATGTTTTCCTCTTTAGCCACATACCGCCCAACACATGGTTGGCTACCAGACGGAATCCACATTTGCTTCTAGGTTGCGTATGCCCATTCGAGCCGCAATGCGTAGTCCGACAGAATCGTGGCTTCATACTACCTTCGTTGTTTGTTGTTGTGAATTCAAAGCGCGGTCGTAAGTGAATTCCATTCCTCCGACTCGTGAGGATAAGGCTGCTTTGACCCGTCCACGCATGAAGATCCGTCCGTGAATAAGATCCATGGTTCTTGTAGTTCCACCTTGTTTTGTGAAGGTCGTCATTAGTATCCGGTTTTCGATGATGAAGTCTCGCTAGTATCGCCTTTAACCGCAATCGCGGTGCCGTAGGAGATGTTATGCTCACCTAGCAACACACTCCACTTCGTAGTCGTCCGGATGCATCGGGTTTGGAGATGATTTGCTTGATAGGTTGGTCTCGTGATCACCGCTATTGGGTGCGCTGGAAGTACTGCGTTGCCGTTTGGCGGCGAATACTAATGCCAAGACCAACTTCTCCATTGCACTATAGTTAATCTCCGTTTTCTTGAGTGCTTTTCTTACAAAGTATACCGGTGTTTGTCTTGAATTCACCCGTCAAGAGTACCATACCGATGCTCCATTAGTCGCAGATAAGTACATAATTAATTCTTCCCACAGGCGGGCGCGACTAGCGTGGGGCGCCGCTAAGTCTTTGTTTAAGTCGTATGAAAGCTTACCTTAGTAGTCCAAATGAAAGTCTCCTTTTGTACACTTCTTGAGTGTTTTGAAGAGAGGGAGTGACTTGTCCGCTGATTTGGACAAGAATCTATTCAAACCTGCCAGTTTTCCGTTTAGAGATTGGACTTCTTTCAACGTGCATGGTGAAGGAAGTTGGATGACAGCCTTCGTTTTTTCTGGACACGGTTTGATGCCATTGGGCTCTATCAAATATCCGAGGAACATGCCTTCTGTAGCGCCAAAAGTGCATTTCTTAGGATTTAGCTTCATGTTGATCTTTATTAGTGTCTTAAATGTTTCCTCAATGTCGCACACCAATTCATCCTCCGTATGGCTTTTTATGACAAGGTCATCAACATAAACCTATAGGTTGCGGCCCACCTACTTTTCAAATGCGTTGTCCACCAATCGCTGGTAGGTGGCGCCTGCGTTCTTCAAGCCAAAGGGCATCTTAGTATAACAATAGACGCCTTGGCTTGTATGGAAGGCCGTTTTTTCTTCATCTTCTTTAGCCATCTGGATTTGGTGGTATCCTTTGTATCGCCCAAGAAGCATTTAAGTGGGTATCCACACAAAGATTCTATCTTCCGCCTATCTCTCGGTAGTGGGTAGCGCCTTGTGGACATGCTTTGTTGAGATCCGTGAAGTCCACACATCCGCCACTACCATCGCTCTTCTTGACCATCACCGGGTTGGAAAGCCGGTCATGGTAATAGACTTCTCGCATGATACCGCATCCACAAGTTTATGTACTTCCCATAATTGCTTGTGCGGCCTCGCCACGCTTCTTACGTCGTCTTTGGGAGTATCCTTGTTGGATTCTCAACTTGTGCTCAGTAATCGAGCGTGGTACACCATCATGTGCTTTGGTTCCCATGCAAAGATATCCATATTCTTTTGCAAGAGTGCGCACTACCGTCCCCGCCGTTATCGACAACGATCCCCGATCGATATTTCTTGCTCGTAATCGGGATGAATTCGACCCTCGTGTTTGATACTTTAGTTACACTGCTCGAAATATGTGTCGCCTCACATGTAATCGTGTTACATTCTCTAGGTGGTGCGGTGGTATTGTAGAGAGTAACGATGCCTCCCTCCACCGGGAACTTGAGCATCCCATGTCTTTGTAGGCATGCTGCGTGCAAGGTCGATATCCTTGGTCTTCCAATAATGCCATTGTATGGCGAAGGGATTTGATCACCATGAAATTCATCCAGTCATTGTGGAGTGTTCCTTATTACCAACATTGACTAGTAGGCGATTGCCCTATAGGCCATATCTTTTCTCATGTAAAACCGATCAACGACGTCATGACCGCTTAATCGACCAGATCTCGTGTCGCAGTCGCTTGAAACAATGTTCATACATTATGTCGGCGGATGCTCCTCCATCAACATACATGCGGTGGATATCGTGACCCCCTGCGTTGATTTCAATGGTGAGCGGTTGAGCGGTTCTACCACTGCGTTATTCGCAGCCAAGGTGGGGAAAGAGATTTCGCTTCCACGGGAAAACTTTTGGCTGATCTTCTGCCTACTCATTCGCTGCCATGATTGTATCATGTAAATGGTATCAGCCTTATCTTTTGGTGCTTCTTTCTTGTTCCCATTCTTTTGCTTATCTTTCCCTTCCTTGATGTTCTTAACTAGATGGTCCAATCTGCCTTCTTTTACTAGCTTGTCAATTAGTTGGCGCAATTGGACACACTCATTGGTGGTGTGGCCCTTCATCCATGATAGTCGCAGATCCATTCCCCACGCCGCTCTTACGGGTACGCATTGGTGGGGCCTCGGGAAGTTCGCGCCTTCCGCGAATATCTCCTTTGAGTCTTGGTTAGCGGAGTATATTTTCATTATCTCGTCCGCTCCCCCGTGCGGTATTTCTGTTGCGGTTGCTACTCGGTCAATGGATTGTCTCCTAGGGTCATTCTAGTGACCTATAGTTTGAGTAGCCTTTCTTCTTTGTCTGCCGCGGCAACTTCTCCTGGATAAAGGACCTTGCGTTTCATTAGTTCATCAAAGGTTTGGGGACCTTGTCGTTCGACTTTTGATGAGTTCTAGGTTATTGATCCGTTCATGAATCACGAGATCTTTAGTATTTCGGGCATGCCTTGACATGTATGCACTCATCTTTGTAGCGCTCACATAGCGCTTGTAGATTCCCCACTACTGTTTTACCACGCAAGCTCGACGGGGTTTTTGGCGACTTTTTCCTTTGAGTAAAGTTTAGGCGAAACGCCCGCAACTCTTCAAAGCCATCAATGCTTCCGTGGAAGCTTCTTGAACCAATTCGCGCATTACCCACTAATGTGGAATTGAACATGTGGCACCACACGTGTGTGCGATTTCGATGGTAGCGGTGATTCAAAAATTTTTAGGTGGTTGTCCGGATCACTGCTCCATCGTAGGTTTTCACATTGGCGGGCATGCGCCTTCTCTTATCTTCTCGAGAAATCGCCGATGCGTTGAGTGAACGCATCCACCTTTTGGCGGCTCGGGGAAGAGACATATCTTCCTCCCCGGTCACGATATCTTTCCCTGGACTTCGGTGTCTGTTACCGTCCTCGTTGTCCGAGGAATCACCGGAGGACGAGCCTCCCTCTTTCGGTAACTTGCGATTGTCCTCGAATCGGATCTTGAAGAACTTTCACTTGGGGAGTGCCGTCGTCCAAGTCTGTCATGGACCCTGCGGCTACCAAGCCTAGCTTGGACATTGGTACGCCGTTCGTCCTCTTCGTTTTCTTCCAGATACTGCAGGTCAGCTGCTTCATCGTTCTCAACTCTCCTCCCGATCCTGGTAAACACTGGGGGGCGACGGCTATCCTTCCCGCGCCTCTCCTTCTGATGATGCGATGGGGATGTCTCGTACTCCGTGTCAAAGTTTAGTCGGTGCTGCAGGTTCTGACTCGACCTCTTTTTCGCCTCCTCTTGGATGAGGGCAGCCAAGGTTTCGTAGTTTTGAGACACGAAGTCACTTGGCGCTAGTTCAAGCGCGACTCCTTCTAGCGCGAGAGTTTCTGTTTCCACCTCTGAAACCCTGTTATGCTCAGGTGCGCCTGGAGGGGTTGTGAGGTTCGTTTCTGGCACCGATTGCAGGGGAGTGGTTGTCGTAGCGGCATGGGTTGTCCCCGTGCGTGGTTCCACTGTTGCGAAGACCAGATCTGACCCTTGGTTTCTGGTTGTACTGGTTGTTCCAGAGGCCTGCTTAGAGGCTGATCCACTTTGCTGTTTTTCCCTTGTAAGTCGCTATGCGATCGCTGGCTTAGGTTTCCGTGCTTTGTCATTCTAGTTCTTAGTGATTGGTCCCACGGATGGCGCCACTTGTTGATACAAAAGTTGGGCGTTCCTTGTTTGGACTCCGGTTCTCGTATCAATTAGATCTTGATGCTTGAGACCTGCGCACTAAGTAAACAGAAAACACCGTTAGGCTTATCGTGGGATTGTCTCCCACGATTATCCTCCCATGAGAGTAAGTAATCGGTTTTAGGGTTTAGTAGAGTTAGGGTTTAGATCGTACCTTTTATGAGGGTAGAGATGGCCCTTATATATACACGAAATCCTTGTTGGTTTCGTGTTCCCCAACCTTCGGCGTATCCTGCCTAAGTCGGTTGGCTAATGCATATCCCATAAATAAGAGATATCCAATATCAAGGCCATAAATAACTTCAGGTTTGGGCCTTCATGAGCCCAAACCATCACTGTGCTAGCCCACTCGTACTGGGCTCGAGTGTTAGTAGCGTCCATTGGTCGGGTTCATGACCCGAATACGGACTATACGTCATCATAATTGGTTGTATATTCTTAGTACTGGAGCTATTAGCGAAATTTGTTCACGTAATCTTCTATCGTTAGTAAATGTTGCTATCAATGCATTGGATATAAGGTTCTCAACTAGTGCTCCTAAGAAAGTGTTCAAAATAAGTGTAAAACATCATTTCAATGCTTATCCTAACTACATATAATGGATGTATGGTCAACCTTGAAAGTGAAAACTTGATTCTTGGTCAAACTTGAAAAACACCTTCAAATACAAAGTTGGACATTCCTAGACAAAATTTTGAATTGCAAAACATTAGAAGACATGTTTATACTTTCCTTTCATATTACAACACATTAAAAGACCTAATTAATACATTTATTATTTTTTTAGGAAAGTATTTTGCAAATATAAAATAAAGTATTTTGCACATTTCTGGACAAAATGTCGAGTTGCAACACAATTTTTTTCGATTCAAACACATGCTGATTTATAAATAATACTTAAACTAACTAAATGATAACAACAAAGATGCATGTGACATGTGAGTTATTTTAAAAACTACTACGTATAAAATGTTAGTGATCATTAATCAGTATACGAGGTTCCAAAGACCTCTTTATTATAAGAAAAAATCTTAAGCGTTTAAAGGTTAACGCATGTAATTAATACGATCAACATAAATCTTTATGTGACGTTTTCAAATGAATAACTATTTATAAATAATTTAATACCTGCTAGACGAGTACCCGTGCATAACAACGAGATTTTATAGCGACAGATAGTTTATTGATAGCAAAAAAGTTTATAGGTTATAAACGAAAAATAATAAAAGTGTCAAGATTTTGGGATTAAACATAATATTTTGAAACCGGTTCGACCGGGTGGTTCAACCGTTGAACCGTTCGGATCAAAACGGTCGATTTAAACCGAGTCAACTTGCCGAGAGTTAGATTGAAAGGTAAAATTTGAAAAAAGTTAAAAAATTCATATGAAACAAGAACATTGTGGCCTTAGGGGACCGTATATAGGTCTTGATAACTCCAACAAAAGATAACGAGCATCAAAATCTCATACATAAAAAAATATATAAATCAAAGATACTCAACTTTGGATTTTATTTTGGTTATGTTAATTTGAGTTATAACTTGTTGAACTTGGGTCAAATGAGTAACAAATATAGTGATAGACAAGCTCAATATAGTTCTTAAATTTACCATAGATCTAATGAACCAATCACAGTCATTCATATGTGAAAATCACATGTGATTAGATTTTTATAAATCACATATAATTTTTGCAACTCATATATGATTTGTAAAAATCATATGTGATTTGTAAAAATCGAATCACATGTGATTTTTGAAAATCATATGTGATTTTTCTGAGCGGATTTTTTGAAAAAAAAAGTTGGTCGAAAATATAGAGAAGTGCATATCTATAGAAAGATAATTTAATTATCGTCGCGATGGTATATTTTTTATTGTTTGAAAATTTAACGTTTGCAAGATATGTTGTTTTTTAAAAAATTGAAAAATAATTTTTTTATTAATTTTGATAAAAAAATAGATGACTAAAATTGATTTATTAAATATATGGTAAATATTAGATCTAAATTGATCTCAACTCTATGGTGAAATAAGTACAAATGTCAAAGAACAATTAGCTATAAATATATTAGAACCTATAATAAGATCTACGTAGAATGAAAATGAATACATCTTTTTTCCATTGCACAATGAAAACTAATGTGGTCATAAATTCAGTTGACATACTGACATTATGCTTATTATTTCGTGATTGTTGTGTCGTTCACGATAAGTTATACTTGGTATTAGTTTATTGCACCGAAGGTTAGAAAATTTGTGAAATCGATAACTTTAAGTGAAAATAAAAGTTTCATAACTTTACATGGTTATATGTTTGTGAATGTTGGCATTTTAAACAATGTCTCTGTAAAAATCATAAAGATCCTTAAATTGTTTTGTGTATGCTTCTATGGTCACTAATTATTTTTTATGTAGTCCCGAGCTATAGAACTTACAAGAAACACGCAAGCTCACAAATAAGTTATATCTTTGTGAGCCATTAGAGACATAATGGCTGATTCGTCTACTTTGTTTGGTTTTTAATTCTATATTCATTTAAAGCTTTAATCATTCATTTACTTTGTTTACATTTTAGGTTGTAAATGTTTGTTTGGGATGATGATTGGGTTTGATGGATGAGATAAATGTTAAGTCTTGATTTTTGTCATATAAGTTTGTATTGTGAATTCATATGAGATAAATTTTACGTTTACTTGACAATATTACATAAAATGGATGTGCTTTAGCTGTTTGAAAACGATGATTATTTCATGAGTTTGTAGCATGTTCGAGGTATAAGGATAACGAGTTTGTTGCAGCTACTTCCGTTATGATTATTTCACCCCTAATCGATCAAAGGTTGTTGTTATGTTATATATGTTAAGAATTTTTGCTTGAGTTGAATTATCGTATGTTACAACCATTTGCCATTACATTTTGATATTTTCACGTTCTATTTTGAACGTTACACAAAATACTTTACCACAATATTGCATATCATTAATTGTCTGCTGTTAGGAATTTCCGTTGCTATGCACGGGTACTCGCCTAGTATAGCCTATTGCTCTAATATAGGCGGACGGCGTAATTTGTATTCGTTGATTCCATACTTTTTCTCTAGCTATCCAAATATGTTTATCGAATGAGGTTTAAACCTCGTTCTCTTCTAAGTCCTTTAAAACGTATACCATTAGACCACCTTGAAGATGGTTTCAGTGCTTATAAAAGAATGCCTGGCAAATTAATGAACAAAACTTTAACATATATTGCAGTCTATAATTTGCTTTAAAAGTATCATATTTGAAGGAACAAGATAGGTCATGTGATTTGTTTTGGCAAACTACAAATCAATATACATTACATAAAGGGTATGCTTCTATTAGAAATCACGAGCTCACTTTTTCGTTTGATCTCACAATGTGATCTTTCGCTTAAATGACTATAATCGATTAAAGAAGAAACATGATGCATTAGGCGATTAGTATAGCAAAAGGGTGAAAAGGCTCTACATATCATGTTCTATCAGAAAGTTTAACAAAATAAGTTAGTAATAACAAGAGTATCAATAAAATATGATATCACACTATATTACAGACATTATCACATTGGTTGTATCTATACAAGTACATGGAGGTGCTCTATATTGACCATGTATCCACTTGAATCTGGATCTCTCTTGATTTACGCCTTGCTGCTTTTTTTTTTTTTTTTTTTCCTTCATATTTTAAACCATTTATGTCTTGGATTCTGTGACAAATAAGCTTTGTAGTGGACAACAAAGGCTTTGTAGCCTAGTGGTAAACAACACCTTAATTGTCTCATATTTTAAACCATTTATGTCTTGGATTCTGTGACAAATAAGCTTTGTAGTGGACAATAAGCTTTGTAGTAAACAACACCTTAATTGTCTCGCCAATGTGAATATATATCAGTCAATTGATTCTAGTGGACAACAAAGGCTTTGTAGCCTAGTGGTGCCGCGTATAGTGTGATAAACAGATAATGCTCCCAAACCAATTAATTGTGTGGGTTCAAGTATGTGTGATAGATATGTAGCGGTGTGAGATAGTTAATTTGTTTTCTTAAATAAAAGTTGATTCAAGTAGACAATAAATCAAATATACAATTCCAGTTCATGATTCATGGTTTACAAATCTTCTGTTCATAAAAAAAATTATATATATAAATCTTAGCATTGACATAAATTTGATATCTGGCAATGCATAATGTTGGCTTCTTGCAACCGAGTTGCTCATTAAGCGTACCATTTGTTTATTCGATATAGAAACACTACAGTTCTCACTTCTATTTTAATGTTTACTTGAACGAATGTTGTGGAAAGACATGAAGTTAAAGAACTCATCTTATAAGTATTTAATAAGCTTTCAACATAACTGCATGTTAATTTTGGATATCATGGATATGTACTTTCTAATGCAGATGGTACCGGGCTTGGGAGAAGTTCATATTATTATGGGCGGTCTACTCTTCTTTTTTCACACCTATGGAATTCGGATTCTTCAGAGGATTACCTGAAAACCTCTATTTCTTAGATATAGCTGGTCAGGTTGCTTTCCTCATCGACGTCATTCTACACTTCTTTATTGCATATAGAGACACTCAGACCTACAAAATGGTTTCTAATCGCAATTTGATTGCTGCTCGGTTAGTTAACTCTCTATTAAAATGTATATTATTTATAATAATATATCATCATACAATGTATGGTATCTGTTAATCCAAATTTGTGGTCATCGCAGGTACCTTAAATCTCATTTTTTGTTTGACATACTTGCTTGTATGCCTTGGGATAACATTTACAGGGTATGCTCTATAACTCTATAGATTAAATTTATAGCTTTGGAATGTTCTAGTTTCTTTCACTCAAGAGTGATCAACAGTTTTAGTAATTAATGCAATAAGGAAAACTGAAAAAGTGAGACTGATGAAAAAATTACTTGATATGTTCAAGTAGACAATAGATAAACACATGCCTAAATAAAAACTATATTGAATGATTTTTAGTCATATAAAGTGTCTTTATGTAAATATGATGCTGCTACTTTGGGCATCTTTGGCTAAAAGTTCAAAGTTTAAAATATCCATATGAGAAACTGTGTCAATTAATCAGGCTTCTGGAAGAAATGATTATAATTACATGTATGTATATATTTTGTATGACATGAAATGATTATAATTACATGTATGTATATATTATCACTATAAGAAATTGTGTCAATTAATCAGGCTTCTGGAAGAAAAGAAGAAGTGAGGTACCTTTTGCTACTTAGATTAGTTTGAGTACACAAACTTTTAGAATTTTTCTCGAATCTGGAGAAGGACATACGGGTGAACTATCTTTTCTCAAGGATTATAAAACTTATTGTTTGTCGAACTCTCATCGCACACATACTAATGCATGCATATTCTATTACTTGGCTAAAACTCGCCACCAGTTGAGGAAGGATAAACTTGGATTGGTAGTACGAAACTCGGTGATTATAGCTACTCAAATTTCGAGATATAGATTTGTGGAAACGATATATAACATCATTATATTTTTGCTATTGTTACTATATGGCCACAGTTGGTAAGTTCATCAATATTATGGACTGAAAGCATTCTGCTTTGCATGTATCTGAATGTTTGTGAACTTGTGTTTCTGAGTTATGGTGAAATACATGCGGTGAATTTGAGAGAAATGATATTTGTAATGGTTTATGTGTCGTTTGATATGGTTCTCGGTGCTTATCGATTGGTAATATGACAACCTTAATTGTGAAAGGATAAAAGCAGAAAGATATAGAGATAGAATGACGGACCTCCTTAAATATATGAAGAGAAATAGACTTGGGAGGACATACGCAATCGATTAAAGGTCACCTCGGTTTGCGGTATGAGAGTAACTATACCGATTCTCGCTATTCTTCGTGACCTTCCTATTTCTATATCGTGCCAAGGTAAAATGAAAACAAACATCCGAAGATGTGTTACGCCTATAGTGATGCTAAATTAAGTTTTATTCCTTGCGATATCTCAAACACTCTATAAGTCATACATTGAAAAAGTTGCTCTTTTCAAAGGATGCTCATCGAATTCATCAATCGATTGTAAGTCACTTTCTTTCTATCAAGGAATGATGGCATGATTTTGTTTGAAACATAAAAAGTAGGGGAGTAATCCGCACTCGGAAAAATATATTAACCAAAAAGTTTAAGTACAACGGATGAGAGTGAATCTCACCTTCGGCCCGTTACATGGGCAACAAACACACACTAAAAGTGCACTAACCAAACAAATTACATAAGAAAGACATGCCAATCTTATGAACTACCAAACAACCAAATTTACTTCCTACCACGACCTAAGAGACTAACATCATACATGTCACACATATCCTCCTAGTGTCTCGGTAGATCGAGACTTGCTCAAGATAATCATCAAAATCTTCAAGATCAAACCCCACCACCCCTGAAGCCAAAAATGACGCCATAGGGTTATCTGCTCCAAACCTCATCCTCTTCACTTTGTCGAGCAGGTCACATTCCCGACTTTAGAAAACGGGTTACTTACCTTGGTAGCGAAGAATTCAGCCTCCTGAGGCTTAAAGCGCACCAATATCAATACGAGTCCTTCCCCGAGAACCATCAATACCGCTTCCTTAGTAGTACCAAGACTCCCGGTCTTGGCGCGTCGATAGTAGAATCAATCACATTACTTGGGATGCCCGTGTCATCTTCCACCTCAAGAGTCCCAAAAGAGTTAGATGTAGTAACGGTGTACCTTTAGCATTAACACTAGCAATGCCGGTGTCTTCGTCTTTGCAACATATACCGCTTCCTAGGTGCAAATCTAGGACCCTTACCCATATTAATACCACCCGTCATCTTCGTACCTTTAGGTTTGGCTTTCCGATTCTGCACCACCTTAAAACCATCATCGTTCCTCCACATTAGAGTGGGAGGACATCGTTTTGCTCCTTTAAACACTTAGGACAACAAGCGGTAACATGTCCAAACACTTTACATTCCGCATGATGTGGCGGCTTCCATTCATATTCCACCTTAATACTTGCCGTAGTAAAACCACTATCATCCTTATTAGGGATCGCCATAGTCACCACATGTTTAAGCTCGATTCGGATGATAATTCCACAAGAGCACGTGCAAAACTAATGCACCCCATGAATCAACACACATGGAACTAGTAAAAGCATCTAGCATAATCGGCTTACCCACTTGAGTAGCAATTAAGCTCAACCCATCTTCCGAATATGCAAGTAATGGAACATTATGCAATTTAATCCAAGCGGAACTCTAGTTACCTCACTTTTAGACAATAGCACATCGAGTCCATTTAGTGAGAATGAGAGGAGAATTGCGAATAATCCAAGGGCCCCGTTGAAGAACATTCTCAACACCCTCTTTTGAATCGAATTTAAAGAGGAAAACACCATCATCATTCTTCATAAGTTTCTTAAACCAAACTTCCCCACGTGTTGGTGGCGTAGTTACGAACCAAAGGAAAAGCAACATTCTTGCCAACAAAGAAGCCAACAAGTGTATTTTCATAGCGGTTGAATACACCCTCCATAGCACCTTTGGAAGCGCTGTATCATGATTTTCAATGCACATCTCATTCACCAAGGCCGAAAATTAACTTTCCTAGAGACACGCTCGGGTTTAAAACATTAGCAAAGGACCTCACTGTTATTTTCACTACCAATCACATTAGGACCAAGTAGAAGCATTCACCACGTTAGGACCGAATTCACCGCATTAGTAGCATTAGTCGAAGAGACTTTAGTGCTAGAACCAATCCACCCACAAACGTAGCCCCATAACTTGTGTTTTCTAGATTAATATTACCCCAAACGAATCGAATGAACATCATGCGTATTAGGATTTAGAACAACCCTAGCAGCTTTACGCAACTCCGGACCAGCAGTGTCACCCTCAATACCTTTTCCGAGTAAAAATGGATTCATGAACTTTTTCAGTCTTCTCGATCTACTTAATCGAGGAAAAATGATTATTAGACACATATTAAGTCTTGGCTCGCATCTTGGAATGATGCTTACTGATCTATCTCATGTTCATTTCGATTTCATGTTGCTTTTGAACTCTCTTAAGTACTCGACATTTGCATACACAACTCAATCACGAAACTCGTCTTGAAACCTATATCGAATGCTTAGTAGTAATAAGCATTTGGTCAACTTAAAATAAACTACAAGAAAACACTTAGACATTCGACTTATTTTAGTGCTTATTTGATTACTCTCGTTACCTTGTGTTTAATTGAGCTTGATATGTTTACTTGAAGAAAAGGTGGCAAAACAGTTTTGGTAAAACAAAAGCAAAACAAAACACATGCACGTATGGAAACTGTAAAGAAGTATAGCATGGAAGTCACAGTTATCAGTCCATTAATACTAACATTTGCAACACTAAACACTAAAGGACTTGTAGTTCAGTGGTTATGTCGTTTGCCTTCCCTCCCCTCCATCCAGGTTCGAGCCTTACTGATGGCAGTTTTTTGCTATTTTTAAAACTTTAGCATTTTGACAGTTTTGACCCTCCAAATTCGAACCACTTTACACTATTACTAAAGACCTTTATAAGTTTTACATATTATACTAAATGTTTACACTTTTAGCCCCTCAACCTAAGACCACTTAACACTTTTCTTAAAACTTTTATAAGTTTTGAAACTCGTATTAAACTTTACAAATTCAACCCCTCAAGTTTGATACTTTGACACTTTTCACCCTAAAACTTTTATAAACTTATATGTTTTACACTTTTCGTTAAGTAAACATGTTTAATATATCTTTTTTTTATTTGACGATCACATCCGCGTAAACTATAAGTAATATCTTTATCCAAATATATTATTTTCCCTCAACTCCGATAAATATGTATTATATATATTTTCACACCTCGAAATCTAACAAATCTAATAAATACAATCCGACTTGTATTTATTTCCATATCGATAATACTTGAGCCAATATTCGAGTCAACTCTTATAATGAAAGTTTCGCATACATCATTCTTCCATTTATTCCAAGATCCAATACTTAAGAAATATTTTCACATCTACATTTTATATACATCGATAATCAAACTAACCTATGAAACACTCACATAAGCTACGTAACACAAACACATGAGAAAGTATTTGAAAATATTTATTGTTGAACTATAAGCATTTGAAACTCAAACATATGAAAACCTTTGTGTTTAAACTCTAAGCATTACCACACAAGTTAAAATGATACAAGTGTCTCACAAATAAATCATTTTCAAACATTACCATTTAGGGTCGTAAACGGAATATATTATCTAAGACTTGCCATATTATATCTAGGTTTCGTGTTGAAGCCGTTGTCATATCGTACTTGCTATTGTTGTGCATTTCCTAACCTTATAATAAAACAAAGAAATATATCAATACTCCTACAGTCCTACACGCCCATATTATTCATAGCTCATTAAATCCCCAATTGCCGCCTTTGTTCCTTATCACTTTTATCATCAAGTCAATCTGTGACTTCCTTTTGGAAGCATCTTTTTACGGATCGTTGATACCATCGCCTCTCCTCCATCTCAGTCATTTCGGTTTTCTCCACCCCAAAATAGTCCGACTTCATCTACCTATCTTGTCCTCCTTTCAAGAACATGGTCACGAGACTACAGAGGAAGGTGATTAATTTGGAACTTTGCTCAATCAAGGTGTTTCACAAGACAACCACCATGGAAGCTTGGTCAAAACCAACCTTTGCTCCTCTCTTTTTTATGGCGATCGATCACAAGGACACACCACCAAACCTAGCCTCCATCTTATAATACTCTCCTCCTCTCCTCCCATCTTGGCACACCGCAGCTGTGCCACAGGCCGCCACTACGGCCACCCCGACATCAAGCCGCACTTTTTGCCGCCTCTGCCACCTCTCAACTCTCGCATACACTCATACTTTCAAACTTGCAAACACTCTTTTGGTTCTCTTGAGTGCCCGAGTAAGAAGAAGCGAGAAGAAAGGGTATGGTTATGTCTTCTTAAGTTTGGAAGTACATTTTGGTTTAGGTTCTAGTCGGGATTAAGATCGCTGAAAGCTAGTCGATCTTTGGTCCTTGCTCGTGCTCTCGTATACCCCTCACTCAATAAGCCTACCACCAAAATATCGAATGAGTGAGGAGTATACGAGAGCACGGCAAGGACCAAAGATCGACTAGCTCCAACCATCTTAATCTCGACTAGAACCTAAACCAAATGTACTCCAAACTTAAGAAGACATAACCGAATCACCTTTTCTTCCGCTTCTTCTTACCCTACAGCACTAAGAGAACCAAAGAGTGTTTGCAAGTTTGAAAGTATGAGTGTATGCGAGCCGAGAGAGTGAGAGTGGCAGAGGCGGCAGGAAAGTGGCCTGATGTCACGGGTCAGGCTGAGGTGGCGGCTGGGTGGCAGCAGCAGTGTGTGTGGTCAAGATGGGAGGAGAGGAGGAGAGTATTATAAGATGGAGGCTAGGTTTGCTGGGTGTATGTCCTCAGATCGATCGCCATAAAAGAAGAGAGGAGCAAAAGGTTGGTTTTGACCAAGCTTCCATGGTGGTTGTCTTGTGAAACACCTGATTGAGCAAAGTTCCAAATTAATCACCTTCCCTATGTAGTCTCGTGACCATGTTCTTGAAAGGAGGACAAGATAGGTGATGAAGTCGGACTATTTTGGGGTGGAGTAAACCGAAATGACTCGAGATGGAGGGGAGAGGCGATGGTATCAAGGATCCAAAAAGATGCTTCCAAAAGGAAGTCTCGATTGACTTTGATGATAAAAGTGATAAGGAACAAAAGGGCGGCAGCTTGGGGATTTAGAGAGGCTATGAATAATATGGTGCGTAGGACTGTAGGAGTATTGATATATTTCTTTGTTTTATTATAAGGCATGATATAATTGTACTCCGTGTTTTGTCGAATCCTCAAGTAAACGTACCTTCCCGGTACCCGAAAAATATAGAACTTATGTTTTTGGAAACGATTTTACGAGCGTAATAATATGGTATTATTATTACGTAAGATTTATGTTATATCTGTTTGCCGTTATTTAATTGGTGTCGGTATGCGTGCGGTGCCGTGACTTTCTAAATTCACGAGATAACCTCTCGTTTTTAAATCTAAAAAAAATGACGTCTGTCAGAAAATAACCGGTTTGAATTTTCTGAAGTGATAAATATTAGTATAATAATCCGAAATTTCCTCCCCTTAATTCATTTTATTCAAAATCAAATTGCATAGACAAATATCAGTCATCGTTATAATTACAACAAAAATAGGATGTTACTATAAGCCTTATGAAATCAAATATGGTACAGGAGGAAATTGGTATATGTGAAGATGGATCTGAAGAGACTGATCGATACTAAAACCTCGAACTCATTTGGAGAAGTTTCTATTCTGTAACATCCCTCAGCCATATACAATTCGAGTTTACGAGCTGTGCAGACTTCTTCGCCTAAACAAACAATCTTTTCGAACATCCTTGAGATATATTTTCATGATGGGTGAAAATTTTAAACAATATAGTAGAGGTAATATATCGATAATTAATATATGTGATTGATTTAAGATTAAAATTATTCTATTCCAAATTAAGTTCTTAATAGTTGAAGTGCTTATATATATGTCAAAAATAAAATATGGCAGTCTAAGGCTACTGATGTTCGGATGAAGCAATTAGAGACAGATATCACATTGCATATTGGGAAACACGAGGCCGAGCTTGCGTTGAGAGTCAATAGTTCAACTTATTATGGTGATCTATATCAGCTAAAAAGCTTGATTCGAGCAGGAGCTGACCCAAACAAGAAAGATTATGATGGAGGAACACCATTGGTATGTACTTTGATTAATATCACATGTTTTACGACAAAATTTTATCATATTGTTCACTTTGAGCTGCATTTATAAACCATATACAGAAGATAGTTATCTCTCTCCAAATCTTGTCGTCTAAAACTAAAAGTTACAAAATTATCACCTTCCAAAAAACAATATTAAAACAATAAATTTGTAAACGTTTCTCCTATTCATAGACATCCCAACTCGGCTAATATATGTTTCTCGCTATATCCTTTGATGCATGTTTGCTATGTTATCCTTCAATACATATTAGGAAGGGTACTTATATAGTAGAAAAATGAAAATCGACATTTTAACAAGTTGTTGATATGAACAGCATCTTGCTGCATCAAAAGGATATGAAGATATCATCACTCTCTTCCTTATTCAAGAAGGGGTAGAACTGAATGTTTTAGGTAAAGTGTACTCTGTTATTAGTGTATTTATTTATTTCTACTTTTTGACTTCTATGAAGCATCAGAACTTATCCGAATAATTTGTTTTTGATGGTTGATAATTTTGGAAACACACCTTTGTTAGAAGCCATCAAGAGTGGACATGATAAAGTGGCTTCCTTACTAGTGAAAGAAGGTGTCTCATTGAAGATAGAGGATGCTGGTTGTTTCTTGTGTTCAACCGTGGCAAAAGGGGACATTGATTATATAAGACGGATATTGTCCAATGGCATTGATCCAAACTCAAAAGACTTTGACTTCCGAACCCCACTTCATGTAGCAGCGTCACAAGGATCTTTTATAATTGTGAAGTTGTTGGTGGAAGCTGGTGCTAGTGTTCTATCAAAGATAGGTATGCCATTTATCTATCCTATATGATGTTTAAAAGTAAAGGAAATTGGTTTAAAAGGCGTCCAATCACACTTTTTTTTTCAGAAAGATCAAACTTTAATTTTCCTATCAGAAGATCTAAGTTTCTTAATTTTCCTATTGTAGGCCAGTAGCGCAAAAAGTGAGGTGACAATAGGAAAATTAAGGATGTTTGACGCCTACGAATATAAAGACAAAGTTTGGACGCATACGATAGGATGATTAAGAAAGTTAGATGCTACAATAGGAAAATTAAAAAAGTTAGACGCTACAATAGGAAAATTAAAAGTTTGATGCCTACAAAAAGAAAAAGTGGCAAGTTAGATGCTTTTTTAAATCATATTCCCAAAAGTAAAGGGTCTGTTTGAATGTTCTTTTTAAAAGTTCTTTTTGAGACTTGAGAAATAAGAACCAGAAGACCGTTTAAATAAGTACAGTTAGAAACGTGAAAAGTTACCGTACTTTTCATTATGGGCTGATCTATTATTTTATTAGTTTATGATGGTCTCACTGAGGCAAACTTGAAGAATGAATCAGATTTATATCCTAAAAGATGACTGTTACTCAAGTGCTAATGAGCTTGAAGTAAAAGCTGCTATAGCCTTTTTTAAGACATACACATTCTATTATTAAGCAGCACATGTGTAAGCCGGGGTATTTGGGTGCCTGTTCTTAGGACATTCACATGGGGTAAACATATGACACACACACTTACTAAATACGCCCTCAAAGTTTCACAATTTGATGACGTGTATAGTATAATATGACAGTATGTAAGTCCCATTCCTTCTCTAACTAACTTTCACTTCTAAAGTCATGTAAACTTATATTAGAGGGCATCATGTCCTTTAGATAATAAAAAACTTACAGAATTTAAGAAGCCTTCACTAGGTTACTAAATGAAGGGATCCTAAACCAGTATATGTTTTGAACATACAGATGGGGTAACAATCCCTTGATGAAGGAGAATGTCTGGAAACAAGATGTTGATTAAGTTACTAGAAGATGCAAAATCTGCACAGTTGTCGAACTCCCCAAGGGTCTCAAGAAACAACAGGTTCTTACGCCTTTAAATTAAATATCACAGTCATTCTCAGAACAAACATTTGCACAACCCTTATAGTTTCTATGACAAACTGTATGACTAAGAATCGTATATTTGTTTTGATGTCAGACAAAATGCACCCTAGAAAATGTACAGTATATCCATTTCACCCATGGGAACATAAAGAAAACGAAGATTTAGAGTGGTTGTATGGTTCCCACGCACCGTTGTCGAGCTAATCAAAACAGCAGCAGAGCAGTTAAAGTTGCATATTCACCCCACTTCTTGTATAGTAACCAAGATGCGGGTAAAATTCTTGATGTTGATATGATTATAGATGACCAAAACTATACTTGATAAATGAAGAGTGAGTGTTGTTGTTTCGCAGTGTTATCAATTCATGTATCATTGTGACAATGTCACACACGGCAATTCCAATAATGACATTAATATTGCAATATAAATAAATTTCATTCTAGTTTCTGACCATAATTACATTTTAGTTGATACATGTTCCATAAATGTCTTCTCGGCATCATTGAACACATCTAAAGATTCGAAAAACGTCTCCATCTTATGCACCATTAGTCGTAGTTTTGACCATCCAAAATTGCAACAGCAACATGAGCGAGATCAAATCCCCTCGTACCATGATTGCACCAAATGGAGGTAAGAGGTTATATTCTCTAAATTGCTCACATCGAGTATTTCGGTGAAGAGATAAATAACCCCGAGATATATATGTAACTATAGAACTATCAATCAAATATTTCTTCATGTAATACAACATTTTTGACACAGTTGTGTAACTTATAAAGAATACTCAAATGCTACTCCTTTAATCTGAACTTTTTTGTACACCCTTACCAATATTTCTCTGCTATCTTTTATAGACCAAATAGAACGTGACTGACAAAATGTTGTCAATATTGTAGAAATTATAACTACTATTATTATTATTTAGACGTATTTAATGGGCTTAGCCCATGTTTAGTTGTTTCTAGAACAATCTTAAGGTGATTAGATATTATATTTGATAATTAATGGAGTGCAAGCAAATCATTATTTCAACATGGTGATCCGAACTATAACCCTAATTTTTTTTCGTCTACCCCACCACAACCAAAATTTCAATAATGAATATCATAAGTTATTTTCATTCGTCGTTATTAACTTGTGTTTTACTCATCCCCACAACATCAAGAAAGAGTTAATGTCTTTATTAGTCAACATAATATAATTTGCCGCTTACAAAGCGATCCCACCAAAAACAACCTTAATCATTCTTTTTTTTTTTTCCAGTCGACTACTAACCCTAACCACCAAAAATATATATAAATGATCCATTCTTTAACATACAACAATGACTGGTCCAACATGAACACCTACAATGAAGGTTTGTTTTAACATTGTTAAGGGTATTTGTCGATTTTGGAATTCATGCAAGCTTTTGTATGCTAATAATATATCACGAGATAAAGCAACGTCACATTCATCCATCTAGTCTCCCTCATAGTCGAGTACTCCATCTCCTTTACTTGGGCTCAATCATTATTATAACTTAATACATGCCCAGTTGGTGGAATTAATAAAGGCCCAAAATGATTTATTAGTTCAACTTAGGATTTCTTCAACACTATACACGGTTCTTAGGTCCACTGCTAGGCCTGTTTCACTAGTCCACGCTCTATCAGGATGTAAAACCCTAAAATCTGATTTTACATTTTCCTAGACATTTGAAATTTACCCTAAGTTAACATTAATGAATAAATGGGATTAAACTTTATATTATACATATACATTATATATATTTATTCTAAGTTAATTAAATTAAGATTAACCTAAACTAAAGTTTAGGTACTTAAACTCTAATCTAAGTTAAACATGAGACGTTTTGTTTCTTTGTAATGCCCACACGTTTTCTTAGGGCTTTGTGAACCAAAATTCTTTGACTTCCCCCGCCCCCCTCTACACGTTACTTTGAGTTGTGATAAGATCAAAAACAAAACAAGAATATTACCTACCAAAAATAAGGAGATTTTGTCTCCCCTTAACTCTAAATTAAAATCGAATAATCATCCCCCATCACAAACAATTCGGCATTCTCTCATTCTCCAAATACAGAATCTAAACTTTAACCCAAAAACCTCCATTTGTGCTCTCAAAAATTCAAGAATAAGAAGGCTTAAAACATTGGTGTTGGTGATTGAATCCATGACCTTTTTTCCTTCCTTGTTTTCCTCTTGAATTGGCTACTAGAAGTGAAAGAAGATAGCAAGATTGGTGGTCGATTTGTGGCAGCCTTGGTATCCATACGCAGCAAGCTTTGTGTAATCGTTTGTGTGGTGTCATAGCATCATCCTTGTTCCTTGGTTTTCTATTTGGCTTTATTTTATTCGACACAAGGTATTATTGTTTTTAATCCGTCCTAAAATAATATAGACACGACATATGTGTATAACCTGGTCCATAACATGATTCCTTTAAAGCTATCACTCGTTAAAAATAGGTCACATAAAATCACAAGTTAATAATGATATACGCCACCTATATGATGAAGCTTAGTGTCGTGTGTGTGTGTGTGCGCGTGAATCTATGATGTCGGATCTGCCATAACATGTTGACCTAATTAAACTCATGCCAAGCCCTAATATGCACATTAATGACACCTTAATTATGACCGAAAATCTGAAACCCTAAGGGTTATATTAATGAGGGTAAAAGGGAATTAGGGTTTTGTGGTTGTATGATTTTATGTGTAAGTTTTGTATGATGGTTGCCCCATTAAAATGGTGTGATTGTGTGAGTGTGTTTTGTGTTTCGAATAAGGTTTAAGTCTGATCATAATGTGTGTGGAATGGTGTCTAAAACATGTGTGTAGTGATTGGTTAAAAAGATAAGGTCGTGGTGTGAATCTGTCCCAAGAAACATGATGTCCAGAATTTAGGTCGTTTTACAATAGGTCTAAATTGATGATACCTATGTGTATTTAAGTGATTTTTGAGTCTAAACATACGTACTCTCTGGAAATGTAAGACTCATGGTCATTTGAGGTAGGGAAGTTAGCTTTTTGAATTTTAGAAATTAAGTTGCCAAAACTGAGAATCTGTTGGTGTATTTGATTTTTCATTTCCAAACCATAAGGATTTTAGAGCTCTAATTTTACAGGGGTTATGTCTAAGTTATGTGTGACTTCCTGGAATATTTGTAGATTTTTATGAATGTATTTAAATGAGTTAATTAAAGGCAAACTTTCTATGTGGCAGTTAACTTTCTAAGTAGGCCTGGAAAATTGATTTTTAAAATAGTGCTTATGCTTGGTAATAAAATCTATAAAATTTCAGGAAGGTGCCTAACTGATATGGGAATCATTGATAATTATTTAGGAATTTTTGAAGCTTATTTGGTAGGCCTTAAAAATCGTGGGAAACTGGTCCAGAATACCATTTTAAAACCTAAAACACAATAAAGTGTATAACTATAAGAATAAAGCATTAAAAACAATAATGAACTTATGGAATGAGCTTTTAAGTGATATATGATTATAATTCATGTAGATTTGGTGAAGAAGGAGTAGTCTTTGTTGTTTGTGTTCCGTCCTCCATTTCTCACATTTGTTGAGCTACAGATTTTCTACCCTTTCTCAGTAAGGGTGTTTCTCTCATGACTCATTATGTTCCTTGACTCTGATTTTGATTCCCTTTTATATGATTCTATTGTTATCCATTTTGTTATGATAATCATTATGCTATCTCATTTGATACGCGATTCCGCTTTAGTTTGATATGATTTTGCTGATTATGCTATGATTGTTTCGTTATGATTCTGGATAGCTTTGACATTCTGTTGCCTCGAGCTAACTAGTCATGGAGGTACCATGACCATGTCATTGAGGCACTAATGGCATGACACTTTCTATGGAGGTGTGATTGATCAATGGCGTTCCCTTTTGTTATGTATGATATTTGTGTACATTGGCCATTATGTATATGTATGTTTAGTCTAGTACTAGCATACGTATTTTGTTTTGCAGGGAGCGTACGGATGCATCTTAGGTATTTTTTTTTATCATATATGATTTAGTGATTGTTTTGTGTGTGCCACACGCCCCATTTCACTTTTGGTACATCTGGAGTCTTCAGATCCCATGTACAACCTGATATGATTTGACGGTTATGTGACTAAGCATGTTGCATGCTTTTTGAGCTCGTGGGCATTTCCGTATGATGATTTGATATCCGTTTAATTATTAATCCCTTATGATTCTTATTACTTACTACTCATTTCCTCTTGTGATATATGACTTTTGTTCAGCAGATTCTTTTGATTTCTGTTTCATATGCTTATTCAGATTAAGTTATTTGTTTATATCTGCTCAGCCGTATTTCTTTTCTCTGCGGAAGGTTATAAGAGGGAAGCTGGGATAGGAGTGAAGAGTGTATAGGAGCTCTTAGTGGACCACCCTGAAGATAGTTTCCCATTTGTGTTGATTAGACTTTGGATATGGAAGTTACCCTTCATTTAGAATATAATTAGACTTGTATTTTAGTCATCATGTTTAGACTTATTATTTCCTTAGAAATTTTTTGTAACCCTTAGGGTGTGTTTGGTAGAGAGAAATGGTAAAAGAGAAATGGAAATGAATCGAATTATCTTATTTGGTTGGTTAGAGAAATTAAAATGTGGAGAAATGAGGAGAATTGGGGAGAATTGGTAAGGAATTGGTAGTGTAAATTTTAGAGTTTGATTTCCATCCCTTTTGGTTGGGAAATTGGAGAAATGAGAATTGTTAGTATTCGTAATATTTTTTCATAATATGTTTTTTTTTTTCTTTTTCGACTTATATTTGTATTTTAGTTCCAAACATACGTTTTTTTTTTTTTATAAAAAAATAAGTTTTTTTTAAATAAATATATTTAAAAACAATAATTTAAAAAAAAATATTTTTAAAAAAAATAAGTTTTTTTTTTAATAAATACATTTTAAAAAAAAACAAGTTTTTTTAAAATAAAATACATTTTTAAAAAATATTTTTTCTAAAGAAAGTAAATAAATTAAAAAAAAAATTATAAAAAAGATATTTTTTTTAAATAAGTTTTTTTTTTAAATAATTTAATTTTTTTTAATATTTTTTAAGAATTGTTATTTAGAAAAAATAAACAATAATTTTTATTTTTTTTAAATCAACAAACAAATACATGTGAGTCTTATATGACAAAATGTTATTTAAATAATAAAAATTTCATTTCTCGGGTCAAGTCTCTGTTGTTTCCAAACATTAGAATTGAACAAAATTCTCTACCGATTTCTATTCTCTGAGATTCTATTATCTGGTTCATTTCATTTCTTTGAAATTCTCTCTATCAAACGTGCCCTAAATATTATTATAAAGTCTTTCTCTTGCATTTATTGTTCTAATTTGACTATATAATGTGACATTTGACCCGTTCTCGGATGGGGGGTGTTGTGTCGACTTGTAGTACTTAAGCTATGACTTGTGAAGATTTGGCCTTTAAGTTTGCACTATAGGATCTTATGAAACAACCTTTGGAATTTTTCTTTAGTTTCCCCTACAGAAATTTCAGTTATGACCGGTGAGGATTGGGTAGATTATATTATAAGGCATTTGTTAGACATCTTCTTCCGCATCACTTTGATTTATGCCTCTGCTTTTAGTAACACAAGCATCAATATAAGAAATAGAAGAGAAGTGATCGGATGAACAATAACACACACACAAATGATATTATAGAAGAGTTATGCGTAAAGGTGAATGAGTGAATTGAACAACCAACCCTCAAGTGAGGGTTTACAAGGATTATTTGTTGAACAAAGATTTTAGCAAATACTCCCCCTCAACAAGTATTACTAACTTTTGAGGTTTTGAAAATCATAAGGGGAAGTACTTGTTCTTTTGAGCAAAACCTTTTAAAAGTGAAAGGTTTGATAAGTTTTACTTAAAAGTAAGAAGCTTTCGCTCCTTTTATAAGGATTGTGGCATCAAGCATACCACGTGGTCCTTTCATTACAAGAACGGGTTGTACATCGTTATGTGCACAAGCCATTGTCATTAAATAATCACACATCCAAATCAATATAGAAAATGAACCGGTTTAAGGAGTACCGGGTAGTCCAAAGAATATTTCCGGGAATGCGAGCAGGCATTGATAGCGTGAGAGTAATCTGGACGACCACCCACGGTTCTCCGTAGTTCGAATCGGTCCTTCAGACAACCTTTCATCGATCCGAGTGATGATCCTCTTAACATCCCATCTCTCCCGAGAATTCCATCGCTTTGGTGACCCAATGCCTTCATGTATCGCCTTCAACCTATAAGCCAAGCCGTCCCGACTTTCTTCGGGTGTGATCCCCAAACTTATGAAGATCTCTACACGCCATCAAGCGATTGCGTTGTAGTTCATCGCGTAAACTACTCCAAACGGTTTCTTGATGAGAGTGTATTGTGGAAGCCGGTTGATGTCGGGAAGTTCTAGTCAAGTCCGTGAGGTTGACACGTGTCGATACGATTCAACGACAAGTTGTAAATCTTCTACACGCCTCGGATCACTATGCTTCGATGAAGATGAGTAGGGACTTGATGTATTCACGTTGGATTTCACGAGAAATGTCTCATTCTTCCCCGTACCTTGGCAAGATATGGATCTTCAATGTCGTTGAGAGACAAATTCTAGAAGTCCACTTCACGAAATCATAGTCCCTTTCGTCTTGTCTTTTGACCATGATTTTCTTGAGGAAACTGTAGTCCCATTTAGACGAAGGGCTATATGCTTGACAAGAACGATCCCTTTATCACTGCACTTCATGTTTAGACTTTTGAACCCGGCGCTCTTGTAGTAGATTGGTCGGCGCCCGCCAATGGTGAATCCATACATTGCATCAATGTCATCTTTGTTCCACACCGTTAGAAAACATGTGAGTAGCCTTTTCCTTGATGGCTATGCGCTTAGAGTATATGGTCCGAGAATGGAAGTGTAAGTGATGTAGCGTATTTCTTTGAACCATCGCTACTGTAGCGTAAATTCCAAGTCATTGTTGAAGAAGTAGCGGAATGGAATCTTAGGTTGATCCGTTGTGTCGTTGGTAGAGGTCCGTCCAATCGGTGTAGTATGGAGCCTTGTCTTTTCTCGGTGAAGTCAATGTTTGCTTGAGGTTGAGCCAATCAATGTTGTTAGACATGGCTCGTGCTATGTTTTCAAGATGATATTCAACTTCAATAGCACTTTCCGAAATCGTTTTGAGCGGTTGAAAAGCTTCATTCTTGATGCGTTTAACTCGACTTGGTCATCTTCTTCACCGAAACTTTTCTTGAAGTAACTTAGCATGCTCCAAAGTTCGACCTTCTACCATATCTTGATCATCGGTTAGGGCGGGAGTAGCATCAAAAGTGTAGAGAACCGGTCATACTCGGTGTCTTCTTCGTCTAGCCATGAGACGACATCGACCAAGGCGACTTCATCTTCTTCTTTGGCCTAGATGAGGATCTTTGGTTTCTTTGTTGAAGCGGAAGAGGTGGGTTGTTGTTGGGGCTCGGGGACTTCCTCATCGTCACCACCAGTGTATTCAAATGATCACCGGTTTCTCTGTCTGGGTGGTGACTCGAGTCCCGAGGTTTGTCACCGTAAGAGCGTGGAGGAGATCGTTGTTGAGATGGAGTCCTTTGGGGTGGAGGTGGCATGGAGGATGATTCACCGCTTTCTTGAGGCGTTTAGGCTCTTTATCTTTATCTTTATCCTTATCTTCATCGCCTCTTGGGCGCTTAGGCCTTCGACTTGCTCCTTGCATGAAGTCTTGAGTTGATATTCAAGTAGTGCCTCAAATAGTTTACTTTCATCGGTGAAAGTTGCGGATCGTTGAGACATTTGTAACACCAACTTGAAATCAACTCGCATCGAAAAGAACTCGCAGCTCCATTGGATTGATCGTCATTGTAACCGGCATGGATTGCATTGTTTGCTTGACCGATTTCATGAGATTTGGATAGAGTCGTCGGTGAACATCTCCCTTGTAACTCTGGAACGATTGTCGAGTAGGAACTTGTGAGTATAGCCCCTAATCATTTCATTCGGTTCCCTTGGACATCACGTTGCATGAACTTACGGATATACTCCCTTTCACTTGACATCTTGTCTATCTCGTTATGTAGAAGAATGATCTTGTCGCCTAGTTGATTCAACTTCTTGTTGGTCGCCTTTCTTCCCGACCGCTTGACTTTGACAATCTTGGTTTTAGCCCGGGATATCCAAGAGTCGGTTGTTTCTTCACGATTTAGATGTGGATCCGGTTGTGCCTTTGGATGGTGGTAGTGAAGAGTGAGAAGACGAGTCGATGATGATGAGACATAAGGAGACTCGGGGTCTTTCGGTGACTCGGATGTTTCTTCCTTGGGCGTGTTGGGCTATCAAGAATAAAGTCATCATAATCAAGATCTTGACATTTCGGTCTTAGCCGTTTCATCGACCTTAGTATCTTCACCAGAGTTTCTCGATCTTTCCATGTCCGGTTCCTCTATGTCAAAGTTGATGGAATCCTCAAGTTGCCTTTGCCGTTGTTCGTGGGTGATGGTGGTACCAGCTCCCTTATCGGGTTGATTAACCGCATCGGAAACCGGTGTGGCTTGAGTTCCACCACTGACCCTCCCGGCCACGAGTTTGATCCTTTAAGAATTCATCGGCAAGATATTTGAGTCCGAGGTTCTTGAACTTCTTTTGATAATCTCTTTCCTCATCAAATGGTTTTCTTTAGAACTTTCCTTATCATGCTCAAGCACGTGAGTTTTCCCTTTTCCTTTATCGCCTTTTTGACCGGGAGGTTTTGCTCTTGTTTGTGTGTCATCGGTTGGAGTTTCGAGTAGAAGACCTCTTCGTCCGATTCAAGATTCTCGAGCTTTCATCCACTAGCTTTTGTTGCGGTTCGTGCTTGGGAATTGGAATAGGATGGCTTCCTTGAAGGAACTTTCCTTTTGAGAGTATGTGACCTCTTAGGAAACTTTCTCGACTTTCAGTCCTTGTAACACTCCTGCCTTTGCCTCTTCCGGTTTTCCTAGTAGGAGTACCAGAGGACTTTTCATCAAGAAAACCTACTTTGCCTTCATCAACCTCTCGCGGATACCTTTTGTATGAATGGAGTTGTTTAACCGCTTCGTTAGAAGGTGATCCGCAACACTACACCTTGTTTCTTTGTTGTAGATTCCTTAAATCTGACTTTGAGTGTAGGCTCATACAACATGGAGTGATTGTTGGGATCATTGGTTCTCAAGGGGATATTAGGATTATACCCTAGAGCTCTTTGGATCAACAGTTAGATATATCTGATATATGGGATCTTGGAGCCAAGCTTTTTGAGGAAAGACATCATGTCGTCCCATATCAGAGCTTCAACTTCAATATGTTTCATGTTAACCAATGCCCAAAAGATCTGTAGTTCCATGAGCTTGGGATGCTCATAACCACTATCACGTCCAGAAATGGATTTGGTGATGATAATGTAGAGGGTTCTCCATGGCTGAGGAATATTCTTAAGATCCACGATGAATGCTTTGTGATTACTCCCGAAGCTTCGTCTATAACCAATGTCGATCATGAATTGCGAACGACCTCTTCATTGGTGTGGCATTGTATTCGGTTGGCTCGATGATGGGAATGAGAAGAACAGCTTAAGTCTGCTGGTGTGATGGTGACTTGTTTGTGGTTGAGCGTCACCGTCATAGCATTTGACCTTTGATCTTTCGCATTGTATGCCGAATCGGTGAATGTAGATCTCCGGACGTAGCGAATTGGTGAGCATGTTCGATAAGGGTTATTCTTCGAATGTCCACATCTATTAAACAAGAAGACTCGGCGGGTGAGACTATCAAAATCAACACGAAGGTTGTTCTTTCCTATCTTCATCGGATAGCCATTAGGAAGATATCTTCAACGGTGAGAACGTTTGGTGCTTCCACGCTTTGCATTTGAGCGCCCATGTCGTGATCTCGAAAGATATTTAGCCAAAAGAACCAACATATCGAAGACATTACGTTAGTCAATGATGGTTTTATTGTCTAATTATTGAATGTGATATGTCGATGATTGTTACGAGTCCAATCTCACTTGTTAGTCCAATAGTCCAAAGACGTCGTGATAAGTTTCGTGAGTTAATTAACTTCAAGTTTTAAAGTCTATGTTTTCACTTATTTTTCACAACTTATTAAACATTTAAGCTTATTAGTGACATTATTGGTTTCGTGACGTTATGATTTATTTATTTACAAGTTTGCACGCGTAACAATTCACAATTAAGGTCAAAACTAGGCTTAGGCGTAGAATTGGCAAGCTTATGCGTAAACAGGAGTGATTATACGCGTGGCGTAAGCTTATGCGTGGGTTCTTGACTTCGGCGTAAGAAATATTACGCGTGGGAAAAGAGAGCTGCTGCGAGAGCTTACGCGTGGCGTGATATGGAACCTTACGCATAAGGCTTACTCGTAAGAGTGAACCTTATGCGTGAGGTTATCACCACGCATATCCTTCACGGGATACGCGTAGTCCCCAATGTAGAACCTTACGGAAGCGTTACGCGTGAAGATTTCTCTTACGCACAACATGCTACGTGTAAGGTGATCCTTATGCGTAGATGGCAAGTAACCTTGATTCGAGTTATACACGCGTTGAAACCTCGAAATAAATTCACCATAACACTAACATTATCATCTACATTCAATCCTTTCGATTTAATCACTAACACTCAATTAGGCAGGTTAAGCGTAGAACACATGTTACGCGTAAACCTAAACCCTAAGGTCTAATTTCTACGTGTAAGTTATCTAGCCATAGGAATTGCACCAAACATGTTCTGTAAGGTCTAAGAAGCATGGTGAGTTGTTCTATCCAAGTTATAACATCAAAATCAAAGCCAATCAAAAATACCCAAATCTTAAGAACATAAACCCTAATTTCCAATTTAAGGGCAATTCATGTTTCTGGGTTGATTCCAAGCATGATTATGGTCAATTAACCTTGTAAACAACATCATATGACAATCTTTTTAACCAAAAGCACTCAATATTGAAAGTACCCAAACTTACGATTAAGAACCCTAAATTGAAAATCGTCCAATTCATGTTTCTGGGTGGATTTGAATGATGAAAACGTTTATAATAAGAACATTTGAGCCTTTTACCATTATTTTAATAGTCCAACACACCAATGAAGCATTTGTGTTCACGGCTTACGCGAGAACACAAATCTTAAATAAACACAAAATTGAACCGTTGGATTCTCAAATAAATCAAAACCCATGTTTAAAATCTTGTTAAGAACACAGAAACACTTATAAATTTGAGATCAAAAACACGGATTTGTGAGTTGATTTTTACGCGTAGGATGATGGTGGTTGGGAAGTTAATGAGGTGAATTTAATGTAGAAGATATTTTGTTAAAAAAGTTTTGAGCTTTTGACAGTTTTAGTCCCTCCACCTTAACTATTTACATCCAATGCCCATAACTTCCATTTTGGTTACCAAACGAGAATATTTGAAAAAGAACTTTGACTACACTCCCCCTCGACTTAAGAAATGATGAAGTTTTATAAATTTTAGTCCGAGGAGTGTCAATAAACCAGAAATGTGACCACCATTATTAAAAACAACCGGGATAAGATAACATGCAAGTACAAGGTTTTATGAAACCGAAAAATATTTGTTATCTCCCCCTCAACACTTGATCGACAAAATACTGAATTTTGAAAGAATAAAGTGTTGACGGAAGGTTTATACTTGCCATGTTAAAAGAAATATAGATAGAAGAATATTTTTGATGTTTTATCGATTCTATATTTTTGTATTTTGTTTTGAAAATATTTACAAAAGAGGTTTTGGTGTTTGATTGGTTTTAAGAATGTTTTAATAGTTCATCCAGCCTCCTCTTGAGTCAAACACCGCATACCAACTGTGGACCAACTCATTAAACCTAGTTGGAGCTAAGGCTTTGGTGAGGAGATCCGCCAATTGGTATTCGAAGACCACAAAGTATAATTCAACAAGACTGCTCCACGTGGTCCTTGATGAAATGATATCGAAGATCGATGTGCTTTGATTTCGATTGTTGAACGAGTTGCACGATATCGCAATAGCACTCCGATTGTCGCGATACATCGGGATTCATCAAATACATAACCATAGTCTTTGAGTTGTGTTCTCATCCAAATGACTTGAGCACAACACGACATGGCTACATATTCTCGCTTGATTGAGGACGGTGGCGTACAATCACTTTCTTCGATTGCCATGACACCGCTTTATCACCAAGAAATTGTAATGCTCTGAAGTACTTTTCCGTGAGTCTAGGTATCCTGCGTGATCGCCATCGAAAAAGCTATTAGTTCAAAACCGAATCCTTCTGGATACCGTGATCCCCAGTTAATGGTTCCCTTGATGTATCGAGAGATTCTTTAGCCTCGAGAGGTGAGTTTCAGCTGGTCGCGATCGATAACGGGAGCAAAGATATACTGAAAACACAATATCGTGCTGCTAGTCATTAGATACATGAGAGACCCAATGATACTACGGTATTTGGTAGGGTCCACCAATTTCCCATGTAAATCAGCATCTAGCTTCTTGGTATGAGCCATTGGTGTGGCATAGGTGTCATAGTTTTGCATTCCAAATTTGTTCAACAGTTCAAGGGCATATTTGGACTGACTCAAGAAAATACCACGGGGTGATTGATGAACTTGCATTCCTAGAAAGAACGTAAGTTCACCCATCATGGACATTTCAAAATGTTTCTTCATTAGTTTTGCGAAAGTGATTGAGTACTTTTTATGTGTTGACCCAAAAATGATGTCATCCACGTAAATTTGAACAATTAAGATATGTGCCCCGTGATATTGTATGAAAAGAGTTGGGTCAACCGAACCTTTGGTGAAATTATTGGCAATGAGAAAGGATGATAACTTATCGTACCACGCCCGAGGAGCTTGTTTGAGTCCGTATAAAGCTTTGTTCGGTTGTAGACATGGTTCGGGAACTCGGATCAACGAATCCTTCCGTTGGCTTACATAAACCGCTTTTCGATTGACCATTCGAAAAGCGCTTTGACGTCCATCCGAAAGATTATATTCATATGAGCCGCGAACGCGAAAGATCCGAACAACCTCAAGACGAGCAACCGAGCGAATGATTCTTCAAAGTCAATACCTCTTCCTGCCTATAACCCTTAGCCACCGTACGTGACTTATTTACGATTCGTTCCTTCAAAGATCCAATTTGTTTTTCCAAATCCATTTGAGACCAATGACGTAGACCCATGTTGGTCTTTCAACCGCTCCATACTTCAAGATGTTTAAACCGATTGAGTTCTTCCCGCATGGATTCAATCCGGTTGTCTTTGGTCATTGCGTCTTTAATGTTTTTAGGTTCACATTGGCAGACAATGAGTGCATAAATGCAATGTTCACCATCTGTGTGAAGACGTTGTCTAGTTACGACTGGTTGATTCGGGTTATCAATAATATTCTCAAGATGATCTTTTGTCCAACGATGTGTAGAGGGTTGATGTTGGTATACATTGTGCAGATTTTAAGGATTCAAATGGCTTGTAGATGATTCCGCAACATCAGGTGCAGTAGTTTCATTAGCAAACGGGTTAAAGAACGCATTTGGATCAAAGTCTGCAGGTGGGGTACTTCATTGTTCGTAACATCATCAACCGGTTCGTCGTTGGAAGCAGTTTGTTCAACTGTTGTTGTAGAGTCAACTAGTGGTGCTTCTTCAATGAAGTTGTTGTAGCAGTGTATCGTATTGGAATATGATCGGGTTGAGCAATGAAACATTGGATACACTTGGAGCACGTTCATCAATATCATCACTAAACGAGGAGCAAATAGCTTTTCCTTTGTTGACGAGTAAGTCGGGGCTTGGTTCACCGATGATGGGGTTTGGGGAAGTTTAAAATGGTTGTGACCGGGTTCTAAGTCATTATGCTCGAAGCCATTTCAAGAAGCTCATCGAAATTTTCATGAATCGTTTCCATAACCTGCTTTGTACGACGATTCCAGATCCGGTAACCTTTAGAATTTTCACAGTATCCAATAAAGACTCCAATGTCAGCTTTGGCTTTGAGCTTTCCAAAGTCATCACAATCATTATTTAGGTAGCAAAGGGATCCAAATACATTAAAGTGTTTGAGATTCGGTTTA
The DNA here is from genome assembly GCA_022545495.1 of Chrysanthemum lavandulifolium. Classification (NCBI taxonomy): domain Eukaryota; kingdom Viridiplantae; phylum Streptophyta; class Magnoliopsida; order Asterales; family Asteraceae; genus Chrysanthemum; species Chrysanthemum lavandulifolium. Next base: position 178,428,969 of record CM040246.1, read on the forward strand.
TGGTTGTGGATAAGCTCAAAAGGTATTTTGTGGTGGCGTTTTGTAATCATTGATCGATTTTGAGTGTAGCATGCAGTTGATACAGCTTGTGCCCACAAGTAATCTAGGAGTTTAGCATTGATTAACATTGTTCTTGCAGCTTCCATTAACGTCACGGTTTCGTCTTTCAACAACTCCGCTTTGTTCTCGTGTGCGTGCAATAGATGTTTGATGTTCAATTCCCACTTTCTCATAAAATTCTCAAGAGTTTGATTCACAAATTCAGCCTTTGTCATTACGATTTGTCGGACTTTGTTCGGAGTCGAACTTCTATTTTCGTGATAAAGGTGATGATCATCTGTGGAGCTTGATCTTTGCTTCGAAGAAAGTAGACCCAAGTCCATCTTGAGCAGTCATCTACAATTACTAAGATGTAGTGTTTGCCATTAATCGTCTCCACGCGCATCGGGCCACACAAATCCATGTGAAGAAGATGAAGCACATGCTGTGAGCTGTGTTCCACCTTCGAAGGAAAATGAGCACGAGTGCTTTTCCCTTGTGCACAAGCTGAGCATAGGTGATCTTTAGAATACCGAAATCTTGGGAGACCTTCAACTAGTTTATATCGAGCAAGGTTGGTTATGGTTTGAAATTTTAGATGTGAGAGACGCGGTGCCATATCCGAGATTTTGTAGATGTAGCCTTAGAGTAGCGGATGGGAGATGAAGCAATCATGTCTTGCATTGAGATTGTGTAAAGACTTGATGTGCGTTGACCGGACATAAGATCGTTTCCTTGTAGATCACGAATGAAACAAGTTTTCTCCCAAAAGCTACTTCCAAATCTCCATCACAAAATTGACCGGTGAAAAGAGATTGTGACCGAGGCCTTCCACATAATAAACCCCGCTAATTTCGATGTTTCAATTGATGTAATCTCCGTAGCCCATGATAGGCTGCTAAGTGATCATTCCGAATCGACGGTGCCAATGAACTTTGCAATAAAGTTTGATAACAGATTTAAGATTTCTGTCATGTGTCGGGAACATCCGCTATCAACAACCTGAGAATGATCAGATCACCGCATTCAACACATTTACACGGATGGAATAGAAGTAGATGTGGAACCCAAGAGTTAGAGGGTTCCGGCGCTTATAGTGGAAATACACATCAATGATTTTAGGTATCCATTTAAATCCTAGTGTATTATGTATCCATTTCGCCATCTCCAACTAGTCTTTTCTTTAGTCTTAGTGAATGCACTAGGTGGTACTACATTCCTTGGAGGTGTGAGTGGAGCTACAGGGACATCAATGCGTTTCTTAGAATCTAAAGAGGGCGGTTTACCAAGCACGGACTTAAAAGCATTAGTGGGCCTAGAGGTATTCCATTTCTTAGGATTCCGCAATCGAGACAAGATAGTTTAGCAACACATTTATCATGACAATCAAAAAGCATACTTTTACGACAAATAACACAAGAAGCTTCAGACTGAATATCAAAAGTACTTAGAGGTTCAACATTCGTTACAACACTTTTTCCATTACATTTGTCAGACGCAATATCTAAAGTGGGTGCAACATGGGTCTTATTCAAATTCCTAGGGTGTTCTTCTACTTCAGCATTCTTTATTGTTCTTTTCTTAGGTCGCAACTTCCTATTCTTTCTTGTATTGCTTCTAGGTCGTGAAGTGCGGCCATTGGGAAAAGAGGCAACTATTCTGTTTCAAGAGAGGAAACACATTAGTATCTTGTGGTTTGTCAAGAGGCATTACGAGGTCACGTTTGCTAAGTGTTACGGTGCAAGTTTCTTAATGATGCTAGGCTGAACTTGTTCATACTTTCCTAACATCTCTCTTAACTTAATGATAGTGTGCACCAAATCTTGATTTTCAGAACGAAGATTTCCAGAAAAATACATGACTTCTTTAGTGTGTGCAAGATAATGTTCAAGTTCGTTTGATGCTTCATCACAAGTCTGTTTGAGTAAATAAAATATGACACCATATTCCTTTTTAACTTTTGCAAGTTCTTGTTCATATTTTGAGATTTGACATTTCAAAGACGCGTTTAGATCATCCAGTTGCTCAAATTTTGGATTAAAAGTTGTGGAATGCAACTGGTTGATTTTGTTTTGCAAAGCAAGTTCACGATTGTGACAATCTTTTTGACACCATTGAAGACGACGTTTTGCATTTGAAAGCTCGTTAAATAGTCGCTCGTTTTCAACTTTTAAAGACTCGATCTGATGCACATTATCAGTATTCTCAACAATTGAAATAGAATCAAAAGAATCAGCAGAGATATAATCAAATGCAAATGACAAAGAATGCAATAACACAACATTATGGATATCAGCACAAATAACATCTTCCAAGAGTCGATCAACATCTTTTCGTAACATTTTCTTTTTACGTTTTGTATTTGAAATTGATGTTTCGTTTGTTCGAAAACTCTTTCATAAGTCCAAGCTCCTTGTGAAAATCCTTTCCTAATATATAGCACAAATTTTCAAATTTCGGACATGAGGTAAAATTCTTTTCGAAGAATATCTCTTTGTGCTCGCAAGAGGCGATTGAAAATGTTCAATTTTAATTTCGAATGAAATTCAATTTCACGTTCAAAAGTTTGATGTCCGAAGTGAATGCTTCAAAATATTTTATGACTTTACATTGTTCGGCTAATGGTTTTATTTCACTAAGGGAAGGTAAAGGACCATTAATTTGTGCATTATTGGAAAGGGGACCCTCAGAAGTAGGTGTGATAACTCATGGTGTGTTAGAAAAATCCTTTTGTGCAACGAAAGTGACGGCTTTTGAATAGGTAAATGGTTTGTTATAAACAACATTTTCTAATTTTGATCGACTCTCGTCTTCTGCATCTAATTCCTCTTGACGGTTATATTCAACAACACTCATAATTGAATCATCAACTCTATGTTCTACCTTTGTAAACTTGAGGATTTGGTTTGAATGCTCGGTTTGAAAACTTTGGTTTGTAATCAAGAAGATTCGGTCCATATCCATTTGGATTTGGTTTGAAACTAAACTTTTGAATCGTTGTGATTGATTCACCATGTTTATAAATAACGATTCGAAACTCTTTGATTTTGTTTTGTAAGTCGACAATTTCCTCAAGATAGTCATCTATTCGTTTTGTGGAGCGCTTTTTTACTCGAGAACTGTTTTTGACAAGTTAACAACTCGGACTTGGATTTTGAGTTTCCAAAGTAAGAGTGTTAAGTTGTTTTTTATGTTCATGTTTCAGTTGTTCTATTTGAGACAACAAAGCATTCTTCGATGCGGCTAGATCACGTATCTGTCATTCTAAAGATTTTTCGTTTTGGTGTGACTTAGCAAAAGCAACTTCAAAACTTTTTTCACGTTTTTCTTGAGTTTTGGAAAAATTGAGTTGCCGTTTTAAGCATTCAATATCCCTGGTTAACAGTGCATTTTTACTATGCAATTGCTGATTTGATGAACGACATTTATCCATTTGGGATTGATAATCTTTAAGTAAGAGGTCAATATCTGGATTAGGCAAAGTTCGGTAGCGTTCAACGTGAGTCGCTACATGATCATTTGTTCGATCCTCAAGTATAACCACGAGTCAATTTGAGTATCAAAGGTAACCATAAGGTCATCTTGATCGTCAAATGTAACTACGGGTCAAGTTGAGAATCATCGAATGAGATGTGGACAACTTATGTTGAACATTACGAGCCTCGTCGGATTCGGATGTTGGTGAGATATTAGATCGATGATGAAAATGGTTTGTTCGGTGCACGAGACAAGCCATCGATGTCATACACTTGGCTGTGTCACTCATGTGGAGAGCTTGCATTTGTGCCATCAACATCAACTGCTGCATTAGCTTGCAAGTCCTCCATATCATCATCCGAGTCTCGCATCGCCATAAAGCTCTGTTCTTTGTTTGTGAGAGTTCCACCACTTCATCCTTAAGAGCCAAAAGTAAAGCCTCCTTGTGATAAGCACTACCTCTAGTTCTCGGCTTAGGTCATGCATTAGCTAGGTGACCCTTTTCATTACGGTTGTAGCGGCGAAGACCATTCATCCCATTCGAGCATTTCCTGTTCAACCACTTGAGCTCTCTTTGTTGTGGAGCACCCATGTTATTCCTTCCATAGCATTAAACCCTTGACCTCCTCCCATCGACTACCATAACCATGATTCGAACTTCAACACGTCCATTGTTTACAACAAATGATTCCTTGTGTTTGATGAGGAGCGAATCGATTGTTGGATTTGTTTGTATACCGGCCGCGAGCTTTAGCAATCATAACAAATCCTTGTTGCAATGCATCGAAAGCTTGAGTCCTCATTAGCTTCAATAAAGTGCTTGATCATTGTTGTTGTTATATGGAACTAATTGAGTTTGTTGAGATTGTTGTTGTGACGGATCATATGGTGTAATTGTTGCGATTGGTTGAGGAGCGGGTTGAGAGGATAACTAGTTTGAGCCCATAAAGCAAGTTGTTGATTGTCCGAAGTGATGGTGAAGCAGTTTGTCCACGGATAACCCTTTCTTTGTCAACTTCTTTTGATGTGGTTTCAAATAGTCGTACAACAATCCGTAAGTAGCATGATGAAGATTCTTAAGCAGACGGATGAAAATGACATATTTTTCCCACTCGGGACCTAGACTACTTAAGAACTTAGTGTTACATAATTCTTGGCATGATGATGTTGTGTTTGTCCAAATCATTGATGATGTCGAGAATCGATGATGATAAGACTCTAGTGTCTCTCCAGGTTCAATCATGAAGTATTCATAAGCCAAGTAAATTTTGGATTCCATATCCTCTTGATTGAGTTCGATGCCTTCCATGAGAAGATGAATATGTTCCCACATTTTCTTTGCGTCTTTTGAGCATCAACACTTGAAGGATTGGATTTGGTAATCCTAAAAGGATATATTGCATTGCTAGCTCATCGACTTCGTAGTGTAGAAGTTCATCACGGAAAAGGTCGTGACAGTTGCAATGTTTGTGAGATCATCTCTTGGTGGAATAGCATTTGGATCTCCGGTGTAACGAGAATAGGCATCAAAATGGACCTTCAAGATGACCTTCTTTAAGAACTTTCCATGTGGCTTCTTTAGATCACAAAACCTAAAGAACCTAATCACCCATTGATCATAGTTTCCGAGAGTGAGCATTAGAGGTCTATCAAGTGATCCTGCCTCATGAATGGATTGTTGGCTACTTAAAGCTTCAGATATCTTTGCAAACCAAGTTGGTTCCTTCATAGTATTCTTGGATGGATGTTGATTGTAAACGTTTGTGTAAGGTTGTACTTGAAGACTGGGTGGTGGTTGAACTATTTGAGGTGGAATTGCTCCTTGTTGTGGATAATGTTGTTGATTGAATTGTTGTTGATAAATTTGTTGTTGTTGATTGAATTGTTGATGTTGTGGACTTAGTTGTTGTTGTTGTTGTTGTTGAGTATACGTGTAAGGAAAGTAGTTAGAGTATGGTGGTTGAGACATGTTGAAAACTTGTGTTGTTAAATGGATCTTTGTAGTCGAATGAAACGTTGTTGAAGAAGTGTCCTTAGGCGTAGAAACCACGTTAAGGCAAAGTAGTGCTTATGCGTAAAAACACCAAACTTACGCGTAAAAAGTGATATTTACGCGTAGGATTAGTTTACGCGTAAGAGCTGAGAAACACTAAGATTAGGCGTAAACAAAAAGTTAGGCGTAGAAAAACTTATGTGTAGGATTAGCTTATGCGTAAGACAAGGCTTAGGCGTAAGAAAAATCTTAGGTGTAAAGAGTTCTATGCATAAGTTTGAGCTTATGCGTAAAAATAGGGTTTTGCCCAAAACATCTTTTGCACTATCACAATGTAAAGGATATCCAAAGTCGAAGTGTTTTCAGGCTTATCCAAGCAAGAAAACACCGAGTAAACCACGAAAAATCAAGATCGATCCAAGGAAAAGTTATGCGTAACTTTAGGGTTTAGTTATGCGTAAAACTTAACCAAAAGCGATTTTAGCCCAAAATGATTCTAAACCAGATTTTGTGATGAAATAGGTTCAATATCACCAAAATAGCACAAAAGTGTAAAACTTGATGATCCAAAACTTAGAGACACCTTACGCGTAGAAAAGCATACACGTATAAAAACAAGCTTAAAATCAATGAAATACACGTAAAGTTCGAAACTTTTTGCCAAAAACAGATATTTTAACACTTAAAAATGTTGAAAAACAAGAATCTTGGATTGAAAAGTGTAAAAAATGAGTTTTTAAGCGTGACAAAGTTTGAAACCGTATATTACGCGTAAGACCAAAAACCAACTTCAAGAACAAAACCTTTTCACCCAACTATTTGGCGAATGATACCACTGTTAGGTCACCATATTTGTAACACAAGCATCAATATAATAAATAGAAGAGAAGTGATCGGATGAAAAATAACACACACACACGTATGATATTATAGAAGAGTTATGCGTAAAGGTGAATGAGTGAATTGAACAACCAACCCTCAAGTGAGGGTTTACAAGTATTATTTATAGGAGGGAACTAGGGCAACACTCCAAGTTCCCATCCTTTGCTTATTGGGCTTGGCCTAGGCTTATGGGCTTTCTACATAAGCCTAGCCTTGATTACTAACATAAAAGCCATAATTAAGCTAACTATTACATATTAATTACTAACACTTGAATTCTAGTTTAGGAGTGATTCCAACAGTTAAGCCCCTATAAGATCATTCATTCTGGATTAGAAAATTTATCAGGATACTCAACATAAGTTTAGTAATCAAATAAATTTAGAATGCTTTGAGAATTTTGTAGTAATACCTTACAGGTTTCATTTTCTGGTGTTATCGCATTCTTTCGGATTTCGATCTTTGATTCGTTTGTTAATTGTTTAGAAGCCTTTTCGTCCGTTTGGAAAATTATTATACGTGTGAATATGGGGTGTTAGACATATTTTGTATTTTCCTCTTGCTTTTGCCATGCATGTTAAGGTCCCCTCTACACTATTAGGTTTTGCTATACCTGTTCCTACCGCTATGTGAAATCTTGTGGTTATTCGCCACGAGTATCAGAATTGTCAAGTACATTTTGAAGATATTTGAAGATAAGATTCGTTTTGCTAATCTATTTCCTGGGAAATGCTTGATTCGATTTTATTCTGTATATGAATTTTTTGACCGAGCATCGAGGTGCTATCGACTATCATATTAACCGTGTCATCTTTGACAATTTGAACAATCCCAAATTTGTTTATGATTTCCGACTGGTAACCCTTTTGTAATCCCTTTTTCTTTGAAAACTCGTACGGCTGTAGAGATATTTCATTGGATGAAACTCGCCTCGATAGTTATTCGGTTGCTTGAAATTTTCATGATGTATTCTTTGATGAACTACCAAGATTACCATCTGAATGTGATTTTGTTTTGATCTGGTTATGAGAATTTGTTTAGTCACAACTCGAGGTAGAATGCGATTGCAATAAAGGCATGTGTATATGATGCAAGTATTATGAAGCCTGGCCAATGTGATAATAGTTACATCATATGACTTGAACTTATTGGGATCATCGGATATCTTGAGAAGTACCTAAGAACAATAGGTTATTTGAGTCAGAATTCTATCCATATAAGAGCGACATTTTGTCTAATTCGGAAACTCACTATTGAACGACATCAGTTGAATGTAAATAATTGGAGGACCAACTTCTAGGTAGTATTTTATTCGTCTAAGTGTGTCTCCGTGTTGTGCTTGTTGATAAGGTTTTAAAAGGTACCTTTTGAGGGTCGTTTAAGCCCTTATTTGATCACTTTTGTATCTCATTATTGCTTAATATCGTTTCTTTTCACTTTTAGGTCTCTTGAAGGCAAAATCTTGGAATGGCATTTATTTGGAGGAAAAGGCGCGAATATCTGAAGAAAATGGCCAAAGTCGAATCGAGACACTCAAAGTCTTTGAAAACATAAGGGGACGTCGGTGTTAAATGCGGCCGTCGGAGGATTTTGTGACGGACGAAGCCAAAACTCCTATTTTCAAGTGACGACGTTAAGTTATAAAAGAGTAGGCCGTCGCAACTCGGACGGCCTAGATGCAATCCGACGGCGCCGAAAGTTGAAGAGGACGGCCACACAAGCATAAGGTGACGCCGTCGCAAGTCTAACGTGGCCTAGACGAAACCCTAATGATGGTGACCGGCGGCGTCACAAAACATAAGGTGGCGCCGTCATGATCTAATCTTATATATAGAATCCGAATTTTTCAAGATTAGTGTGTAGTCTTTTGGAGTAAAACCTAAACCGAACCAAGGCTGTCTTGTACAAGATTTTAGGGTTCCAAACCCTATCTTACATCAAGATAAGTGTTTTACTTCATTAATTCAATTATGTCTTTGATTATTTGTGTGTATGCTTCCATGTTTTCCATGTCTGGCTAATTTACTTGTGTGTTTGCTTAGGGAATATGAAACTTAATTATTGAATATTGATTGGTTTTCTCTTATCTTAGTTGATTAATGATCTAGTAATGCGATAGGTCATTCGTTGTGTACTTAATGCTTGATTAAATCTTTTTGAACCTTAGAATATGACTCCTTGAGTAGTTGTAAGCTAAACCATCTAAAGAGTGCCTTAGAGTAAGAGTTTATTATCCCTAGTGGGTTTTGTAGACGAGACCCTTTGGTAAGTTCAAAGAGTTAGGGAGAAACGCATACCCTACAACCTTAGACACACAACGCAACTAGGAATGAGGACGTGACAATTCAACCACCAATAGGAGATAATTAAGGAGTAATAAAACCTAAGTAAACACATCTTTAAACTATCATACGAGCACACAATAATTAGACATAGACTACATACACCTTAGATTAGATAATTAGATAAGTAGAGTAATCGGTAGCAATACCAACCCCCAAATTTAAACCCCGAGATTCAGACCTTTCCTTTTCTTAAAAATATAAAAGATAAAAATAATCTTCCTCAACCCCAACCTTAGCGTAGTAACTTCTCACTAGCATTCCTATTCCCTAGAGAACGATATCAATACCCGTGGCTTACCCTAATACTACACTACAACGATTAGGTTCATCGCCTAGGGTGTTGAAAAACTTGCTCGACGAAAAGGAAGTTCCTTTGACCCGAACGACGCGTGTGGCGTTATCAAGTTTTTGGCACACCGCCGGGAATAAAATAGCTAGTTAGTAGTCCACCTCGTTTAGGTTTCTTTACTTGATTCCTATCAAGTAAATTTTTCTCATTTTTAGCTTTCTCTTAGTCTATCCCCCTTCTTCGTGACCTTTGTTCATAATCCCATCACTTTTCATCATGGAAGGTGATAACCACCCACCACTCATCAACCCACCACCAAATGACCCGCCAAGAGCCCGTACTCTTGGTGAATACTCGAGACCAAGCCACTTAGGCTATAGGAACACCATTGAGCTTCCCGACAAAGCCCAAACTACGGCCCTGCGATCCGACACCATCCGGTTGGTGCAAAACGGATGTGCATTCCATGGACTTCGTTCAAGATCCAAATTAGGATCGAGGGATTTCCTCAAAATTGTCGATTCCATCGACCTTGATGCTACTACTCGGAGACCACGCACTGCGTCTCTTCCAATTCTCTCTACGGGACCAAGCTAGTAATTGGCTTGAGCGACTTCCCATGGCCTATCTCAAGTTGGGATGATCTTACCTCTCGCTTCCTTGCTCAATTTTTCCCACCGGGAGAACCACTAAGCTTAGGAATGACATCTTGATGTTCCAACAACGTCAAGGTGAATCTCTCTCGAAGGATGGACTCGATTCAAGGACTTACTTCATAAAGTCCTCATCACGGCATTGATCTTTGGCTCCAAGTCCAAATTTTTATGATCATGTCAACTTCCCACCAAGCGATCCATTGACCAAGCGGCCGGTGGAAAACTTAGTGATCTCACCGCGGAAGAATCATGGGGTATAATAGAGGACCTTGCCCTCTATGACAACGAAAGTTGGGATGACCCCGTGAGTTGCCCAAGACCGTTAAGGCAATCTCTTTGCCTCCCATTGACTCACAACCTTCCGAGTAGGATGATCGAACTTGAAGATCAAGTTAATTTCTAATGAGTTCTATGAAAATCCTAAGTCCTCACGTCAAGTGAATAAAATCACTCTACCTTGTGAATTATGTAGTGGTCCCCATGACACTCGTGATTGCACAAGACTCCCCGAACAAGCTTTTGCGGACTACGCCTCCATGCGTACCAACGGAGCTGGAGAGAAGTGGTACACTTTCAAGCCCGAACAAAACAACTTAGGAAACTCTTACAACCCTTCATGGAGAAATCACCCTAACCTTAACTGGAACCAAAACTCAAGCACACCCCAAAGCTCATCTAGTCCACCTAATAGGTTCAACTCTCTAAACACCGGGAACCCCACTAATCTTGAGGTAATTGCATCTAGATTCCTGTCATCTCAAGAGACTCGATTGACTAAGCTTGAAGCCGATTTTAAGCAAAGAAAAAGCGAGATGACAAACAAGCTTGATGCCCTCTTAAAAGCCTTCAATGAACGGGAAGTTGGAGCACTCCCAAGTGATACTATAAAGAACCCAAAAGTGAATTCGATTTCGTCGACTTCATGTTCTTGTTCACCATGGGAGAACACACATCCATGCCCCTCACACCCAATGGTTCACTCAGTAAACGCTATCAAAAAGGGTTCCAAGCCATCCAAAATGAGGTACCAAGGCCCTGCGCCATTGGTGGAACCTACTCTTGAGAAACCCATCAACCAAGAATCCAAACCTAGCTTAGAGGAGGAGTACAAGGAACTCCATCAAGAAAAACCGATTCTTGAGGTCTTAGCTCATGCACCTTATTATAATACTTTAAAAGAAAAATATGAGTTAGAACTTAAGCTTGGAAAACATGGGTCCGCTTTTGTGCAAAATAATTTACCTAAGAAGTTAGACGATCCCGGCTATTCACTCTTCCGTGTAGGCTTGGAACTTCCAAACCTCTCGACGCCTAGCCGACTTAGGTCATGCATCAATCTTGTTCCGTTGTCCTCCATAGAAGCCTTAACTTAGGTAAAATAGAACCAACGAAAACCATCTTAGGTCTAGCGGACGGTAGTGTTGCATGTCCGGTAGGAATAATAAAAGACATGGTAGTACATGTAGGAGAGTTGACTCTTTTGGCCGACTTTCATGTGCTAGACATGAATAAGGACCCGACATGCCCATTACTAGTAGGAAGAGGATTCTTAGCTACCGCTAGTGCCATCATCGATTGTAAGATGTCCAAGATAGTGGTAGGAGAGGGAGTGCTAGGTCAATTTACGATGTCAAAAGCATACGTACTACAAAGAAGAGGAAATCCCACATGAGATTAGGTTGGATAGAGATCCTTCTAGATATGGACCTTGGATAGATAAGAACCTCATAGGCCCCCAAAGACCTTTTTACCTAGATGAAGCCTTCACTAGTAAAGCAACTTTCCAAGAAAAAAAATGGCTAGGGACATGGAAGTGAACCCGTTCGAGGACGCCTTAGTATTTAGGAAGATGACCGAGTTCTTAGGAAGCTTGCCCGTCAAACTTGTCATGAATAAGTGGAAAGTTGAGAAATCTAAACACAAATGGGATTGGGATAGACCGCCTAGTGACGGTAATGGAGAGTGGCACATTAGGATAACAATCTATGATCCCGATGGAGAGAAGTTTGAAAAGGCATATCTAACCGAACGTACTATTAGGAACTTGAATGATAAGTTTGATCCTTATGACATTGTTGAGGATAGGCTTACTTATATCGGTACGTAGGAGCACGACTACGAGTCTAGCTACAAGACTTAAATAAAGAAAAGCGCTTCGTGAGGCAACCCATGCTTAATTGTTTGCTTGTTAGTGTCATATGTCTTTTATTGATTGTTTATTCTCATGTTTAAATTTGTAAAATGCTTTATTTTGTTTTAACCTCGTCTTAATCGCATATAAAGGTATTTTACATAAGGGATAAGTTTAGGAGGATTACACACGTTTTCAAAAGAAACGTAAACATGAGAATAACAATTAATTAAAAGATATATTTGTGTGTTTGTTCTAGTCAAATGCTTGTAACGAGTCATAATGGATGTTTTGCGAAATTTTCCGATTCTAAAGATGTAAATTTTCGAAATTTTTCCAAAATCGCAGACCGCTTTTTGTCGGGATAACTTTGACGTCGCCGCGCGCAACTGACTGACGTCGGGAAGGAGTAAAACAACAGATTAATTTTTTCTCGTTTTCGAGCTACTTAAAATTTTTGGAATTTTCCGTGTCTTAATTTTCCGTAAATTTCAGAAAACATCCATTCCACAAGCATTATATCCTAGTTTAAATCGAGTCTTATATATATTATTACCGCCAATTTTACGCGAATGTTTCGTTTGTTTTCTTCAAGTGTGCAGGTTTAATTTATCAAGAAGAAGTTACATAAGATTGGAAGGAGCTTTTCACGCATAAATTCTTCTTGGAAAGGATTTAACCACTACTTCACACACGGATCCTACCGAGCTAATCAGGGGAGTACTAGTTTTTTTTGTTTTTAATTATCTTCCATTATCATACCTTTGATACTTTCGGGAACATTGGGGACAATGTTCGGTTTAAGTGTAGGAGGAAAATAAACGGAACTTTGAAACTATGCTTATCCTTGATTATTTGCTTTGTCCAATTGTATTTGTGTAATAAACCATGTGAAAATGTCGGTTAGGGTAATTTTGGCACCAAATTTAAAATTTTTCATGACATATAGGAGTGGGCCATTAGTCTTAACAAAAGCGTCTCACGGATAGGAAGTTGCATGACTAGCACAAAAACCCTTTACCACCTAAATTCCACCCAAAATGTGAGGATCGCCCTTAGATTAGTAGGAATTAAAGCATTCATCTTTAATGCTTAGAGTGTGAACCGGTAGTATATTAGATTCTAGAACTTGTTTTGTGATGCATTCGAGATCGCTAGTAAGACTACACTTGTGTAGTTAGGAATAACTAAATGATAAGAGGCATTAGGATAACCCTTGTTTGATACCGTAATATAATTACTTCTTCCACATCGGTTGAGTAATTCCCCACACCTTTGCGTTGTACTCATCTTTAGTACACGATACCCTAGTTAACCCTCGAGCCTATACTTTTGCGGTTCTCGTGATGTTTCGTTTTTCGAATATCAATGAAGAGCATTGTTTACACCCCACCCCCAAATATAAACCCAAATCGCCTTAGCCTACCTTGTATGCACTCACTTTTAGTGCATTATTGTTATCACCCTAAACCCTTAGTTCAATTATCTGGTTGCTTGCATGAGTTGCTAAGTCGAGTCATATCCTTTGTATACAGTTTTGGGACGATTGGGATTCATGGGAAAAGTTAAAGTTTATGAAATGACGGGAAGGGAACGTTAAATTCAAATTCCCTTTGTTTGCATAATAATGTACCCCAAGTGTTTTGATATTTTCAATTCGGGTCAAATTAGTGTTAGAGTAATAAAAACTCAAGTGTAGGGATGTGCCTATAAATCCCTATCATTTTGATGTTACCGTAGAGGATGGTAGAGTAAAAGTGTATGAAAAAAAATCGAAAAAAAAAAGAAAAAGAAAAGAATAGCGTTGATAAGGTTTTAAAAGGTACCTTTTTGAGGGTCGTTTAAGCCCTTATTTGATCACTTTGTATCCGTTATTGCTTAATATCGTTCCTTTTCACTTTTAGGTCTCTTGAAGGCAAAATCTTGGAATGGCATTTATTTGGACGAAAAGGCGAATATCTGAAGAAAATGGCCAAAGTCGAATCGAGACACTCAAAGTCATTGAAAACATAAGGTGGCGTCGGTGTTAAATGCGGCGCCGTCGGAGGATTTTGTGACGACGAAGCCAAAACTCCTATTTTCAAGTGACGACGTCAAGTTATAAAAGAGTAGGCCGTCGCAACTCTCGACGGCCTAGATGCAATCCACGGCGTCGCCGAAGTCAAGAGGACGGCGTCACAAGCATAAGGTGACGCCGTCACAAGTCTAACGTGGCCAAGACGAAACCCCAATAGCGGTGACCGGCGGCGTCACAAAACATAAGGTGACGCCGTCAGCAGATCTAATCTTATATATAGAATCCGAATTTTTCGATATTAGTGTGTAGTCTTTTGGAGTAAAACCTAAACCGAACCAAGGTCGTCTTGTACAAGATTTTAGGGTTCCAAACCCTATCTTACATCAAGATAAGTGTTTTACTTCATTAATTCAATTATGTCTTTGATTATTTGTGTGTATGCTTGCATGTTCTCCATTTCAAGCTAATTTACTTGTGTGTTTGCTTAGGGAATATGAAACTTAATTATTGAATATTGATTGGTTGTCTCTTATCTTAGTTGATTAATGATCTAGTAATGCGATAGGTCATTCGTTGTGTACTAATGCTTGATTAAATCTTTGTGAACCTTAGAATATGACTCCTTGAGTAGTTGTAAGCTAAACCATCCAAAGAGTGCCTTAGAGTAAGAGTTTATTATCCTAGTGGGTTTTGTAGGCGAGACCCTTTGGTAAGTTCAAAGAGTTGGGAGAAACGCATACCCTACAACCTTAGACACACAACGCAACTAGGAATGAGGACGTGATAATTCAACCACCAATAGGAGATAATTAAGGAGTAATAAAACCTAAGTAAACACATATTTAAACTATCATACGAGCACACAATAATTAGACATAGACTACATACACCTTAGATTAGATAATTAGATAAGTAGAGTAATCGGTAGCAATACCAACCCCAAATTCAAACCCGAGATTCGTACCTTTCCTTTTCTTAAAAATATAAAAGATAAAAATAATCTTCCTCAACCCCAACCTTAGCGTAGTAACTTCTCACTAGCATTCCTATTCCCCAGAGAACGATATCAATACCGTGGCTTACCCTAATACTACACTACAACGATTAGGTTCACCGCCTGGGGTGTTGAAAAACCTGCTCGACGAAAAGGAAGTTCCTTTGACCCCGAACGATGCGTGTAGCGTTATCACTTGTGAAGAAGAATGATGATAGGATGAGGTTTTGTATTGATTTCGGGAAGCTCAATCGCATTATGGTTAGAACTTGTGGAAAACTAGAGGAGGGGGGGAGTTGAATAGTTTTACCTACTAAAACTTCGTTTTAAAATATTTAGATCGACTTATGTCAATCTATTTAGATCTGTATGTTGGACGTTGATAGATAGAAATGTAGGTATATAATATAAAGGTAAAGAGTAAGAAACACAAAACTACGACACAAGTATTTATAGTGGATCGGCTATAAATACACCTTCCTTGCCCTACTCCACTCCCCGAGTTACCTACTCGAGAGTTCGTAATCACTTCAAAACACCAACTCCTTGTGGCGGGGAAGCCTTCACAACGTCGCCTACTCTTTTTCCGGTACAAGGCTAGACACCGGGTTCTTCCACAAGGTAGAACCACACCTATCACAACATCGTCTACACTTTATCTGGTACAAGGCTAGATACCGAGTTCCATCACAAAGGAGGAACTACTACCCAACACTACACAACACCTATCCCAAAGGAAACCCACTCCTTATTACAACCTATCTCTGTTTGTACATAGATACACCATATCGATTGTACACCCTTGGCATCCTTCACTAATGCCTTTGACTTGACCCTTTTGGCATCTTTCACTAATGCCTTTGACATGGACATTCGACACCTTTCAATAATGCCTTCGCCTTGACTCTTTTGGCATCCTTCACTAATGCCTTTGACACGGACGTTAAGCACCTTTCACTAATGCCTTCGTCTTGACCCTTTCGGCATCCTTCACTAATGCCTTTGACACAACACTTCTAGGGAGGAAGAAAGAACTATCAACAAGAGAACCTGAGTAGTCTTGATGATGACGAAGCATGGCAACTCATGGACTTGAGCTTGCTTGACTTTAAGAGGTGGTGATCTCGCTTTTAAGAGGAACCTAGAGAATCACACAAAAACAAACACAAAATACATAGAGAGATCCTTTGGATCTGAGGTTAGAAAGTTTAAAATACTAGGTGAAAGTATGTGTAGGAGTTGCAACCCAAAATGAAGAAATGACTCACAATTTATAGAAGAAAATAAGCTACTGTTCCACGGATCCCACGGATCCCTCACTTGAGGGATCCGTCCAGTGTAAACTGGGGGAACCATGGGATGCTCCTCTTTGCCCATGGGTTTTGGGTCATGGGTTATGGGTCATGGGTCCTAGACTTTGGACCATGGGTATCCAAGTAGATACAATGTATCTAGTAGGTGCAATGCATCTAGTCCATGGGTCATGGGTTAAATTCATGGGTCATGGATAATACCTATTCATGACTTATGCTTGATGTCATGCAATGGGTTATGGGTTATGCTCCATGGGTATGGGTCATGGACTTTGGGTTATACCCAACTACATTCAATGTATTTGGTCAATGGGTCAAATACTTAAACTTCTACCCATTATATTACCCATTATAATACATACTAGTTATGTATATATCTACCCAATATGTAAACACTAGTTGTTGTACATATGTATTACTAAATCATGAAAACACTATTACTTGTTTGGTGTTTTATGTGAAAACATAAGTGTGTTAGTAAACTATTGGCTCAAACCATTTACGTATTTTATTTGTTTCCTTAAAATGATTTCACGTTTGTTATCGACAAAACATTAGAAGATCGTAAAATATAAATAAACGTTTTTACGGTTTATTTGTATTAACAATCTCCCCCTTTTTGTTGATGACAAAACATAAGATTATTTTAAGGAAAAACTAAAATTAGTAAAAGTTTGAATTGGAGTTTTTACTCTCTTCTCCCCTTTTTTGTCAAAACAAAAAGAGCGTCGAAAAGAAACTAACACCTTGTTTTAAGAAAAACATGTGAAAGAAATATTTGAAAAATAGAGAGTAAGTGAGGAGAAGAATTCTCGACTTAGCTCCCCCTTGACGAGTCCATCCCTTTGTGAGGGCGTCAATTAAGAAGAAATACTAAACTAATTCATTGCAACTATGTTTGCAAATGATTTCGTCTATGTGACGAATATGCTCCCCCTTGATGATTGCAACTTTGCAAGGGGATGTCATGCAATGTAATCCTAATGTGAATTATATTGCAAATGATTTTGCAATGTATTGCTTTGACACGAAACTCCCCCTAGCTTAGGGTGTCAAAGTCTTCATGTGTATATTGAAAATCTACAAAACAAAGGTTAGAAAACAAGTATATAATGCATAATTTCCTGCAAATAAAGCTCGTTAGTAGTAAACAGGTCTTACACAGCACGAATCCCACTTCCCTCTTTGGAGGATCCGTCTAAACAAAATAGAGGATCCATCATTTGTAAACAAAATACAGCAATGGTGATGTAACAAATGATGTTAACATCAAAATGAGATATGTATTAAGGTAACAAACATACTCTCAAGACAATATGGCACATAACATGTAATCTCATTCAATAAAACATACGAGAAATGATCTACAAATCTCTAAAAACTAAGAGAATGATTTAAACGTAAAATGTGATTCCTAAACGATCTAAGTTAAGCTTAAGACTAGGACACCACTTGAATCCTTAAGCTCACGGTTGTTTAGGTTTGTTGACCTCATCGAAACGTTTGAGGAGGTGATAAAACATGAACCGTTTCTCTTCACGTAGTTCATGTATCAAGCCTTCAATGTGTTGACAATGATAACAATCCTTGTCATGGCTCAGAAAAGGTGGTGGTAGAAATGGAGCGGCTTGATGTGGAGGATCAAGTGAAGAGGGTTGAGGATCCTCAAAGGAAGGAGGGATTGGTGGAGGCACATTCAATGATGGCTCAACAAAGGATGATGGTGGAGGTAGAGAGGTGTTAACTTCCATGTGGTCGGATGGTTGACTTTGATGATTTCTGATAATCCAAAATGGACCATTTGAGGGAAGTGGTGAAAAGGATACCGGTGCAAGTGTTGATTCAACACCTTGGTTTTGTTGCACAATCTTTTCTATTGAAGAGAGTGTCGGCAATGGTGGAGGATGGAATGGCCTAGGAGGTAAGTCCTCTAAGTTGTAGAGATGTGGAGATGATTGTGAGGTGGTAAATGATATGGCTCTAGGCACCAAAGATGATGGTTGGGTGGAAATGGGTGTGTTTGGTTTAGTAGGAATTGTGGTGTTTGGTGATGATATTTTTGTGGGAACAATCCTTTTGGGGATTGGTTTGATTGGTTGAGTTGGTGGAGGAGAAATCCTAGCATTTGTGGATTTAACTGGAGATGATTCGGTTGAGGAAATTTCGTGTACAACACGAGCAAGTTTCTTGGGTGGTCCTTTGGTGGATGAGTTAGCACTAGGAGCTTCCCTCATTTTGAAATGACTAAGGAAGAGGTTTCTAAATGCTGAGAATTAAGTTGGGGTTGATGACTAAGAAGTTCTAACAAGATGACTTATAAAGGGAAGGATTTGGAAAGTGCATTAAAGACTTAAGCCACAAGATCCTTAGAAATGTGATGATTTGCATGCACAAGGGTCAACTACAGATTTGCACTGGTCTATGAGTTTAATTAAGACAAGATGGAGTGTTCAAGTTAGCAAGGAGAGCTTGAAATGATTGTTTTAGGTAGGATTTGTTGAATCTGCCAGCCGGTTCCCACGGTTCCCTCCAATGAGGGATCCGGCTATCAGTAGTCAAGAATGGAAGAAAATGATGTTGGTAGAGGCTAATACCTATACATCTTGAGTGTCTCAGTCTTCTTAAGTGTTTGAAATGAGGTGTGACTTAAATGATCAAGGGTAATGAGTGGTGGTAGCTAATGATTGCCTTTTATGGAAGGAAAGTGGGACTTTATGAGCACCAATGGGTGATCAAGGATGACACTAGGAATTTTGATAGTGTCAAGTGATGTTAAATGATCCTAGAGATCATATGGCAACTTGGAATAAAATTTGAAAATTCCTTAAAAATTATAAGAATTGAAAAACTAGTTTTTGACCCATTTTGAGGTAGAGATGACTAAAATCAATTTGCTAAAATTGAGAGATTTACAAAACTAGATGTGTTGACATGTGATAGATGAAGTGTGAGTATAAGAGCGGAAGGATAATGAGTTTTGGTGATATGATATATTAAAAAACACTTTAAGTGTGATCCTAAATGAGCTATGAGTGAGTGTGAAGCTTACTAAGCTGAAGAAGACTTAAGTGGTCCTAGGGCCTTATGTTTAGCTAGTGTGAAGTGATCTAGTGAGTTTGTTTTGATGTGTGGGTTACGCATTGTAAATCATCACCCGGATCTCACGGTTCCCTAAAGGAGGGATCCGTCTAGTATATCTTTAGGGATCCTAAACAGCTGCAGACCATAAGCATCACAGAAAAGAATGCAGATTTTGCGCTATACTATGTATACCAATTGCTATTGATCTCTAATCTAAAATGTTAATACAAATAAACCGTAAAAACGTTTATTAATATTTTGCGATCTCTTTGTGTTTTGTTGATAACAAATATAATGTTATCTTAATTACAATTATAAGGATACATGTTATTTTTGTAAAGCATTTACATATAGCCATTTTAATACAAAAATGTTGCAATTAATTATTTGTTGTAATAGTTTATTAGGATGGGTAAAAACCACAACCCATGGACCATAACCCATACCCAACTTGGCTAGATACAATGTATACTTTAGATACATTGAATCTAAGGAAAACCCATGGACCAACCCATAACCCATGACCCATAACCAAAAAACCCATGGGCAAAGAGGAGCGTCCCACGGATCCCTAGGATTACACTAGAAGGATCCCAAGTGGGAGAGATCCGTGGGATCCGGGGAACAGTGGCAGAAATTGTCTATAAATAGAGAGCCATTTTTTCATTCTAACTCACCCCTCTTCTTACTAAATCTCTCAAACACTCTCATTCTCTTCTAACATATAGATCACTTGATCTAGATAGTTGTTCTTCTTTCTTTCTTTAGTGATTCTCATGTAGGTCCTTCTCTAAGGTGAGATCACGAGCATTCTACAAGTCATCCAAGCAAGGGTCCTTGATTGATTTGTTCCTCATAAGATTTCATGAGCGAAGATCTTGTATTTGATATTTCAAATATTTGTTGTGTAATAGTTGTGTTGGTTTGGTCCACCGTGTTACGGACTCGGTATTTAGCTTTGTACCGAAAAAGGTGTAAGCAGCGTTGTGAAGGCTTCTCCGCCAAGTGAAGGAGTTTGTTGACATAGTGCTTGAACTCTCGAGTAGGTGACTCGGGGAGTGGAGTAGGGCAAGGAAGGTGTCCTTGTAGCGAACCACTATAAATCGGTTGTGTCATTTCTATCCCTTAACTTTACTTTATTTACTTGCTTTATCATTAGATCTATACTTTCTACATCCATAAGATCTCACATATTAACGAATCTAAAGTTTTTGAAACTAACTTAAAATCGGCAAAACTATTCAACCCCCCCTTCTAGTTTTCCACAATTGGCATCAAGAGCTAAGTTTATAAAAGTTTTAAAGTAAACAATATTTTAAAAACTTTTCGATCACTATGGGTTCTGAAAATTACAAGGAAGGGCAATCTATGCAACGACTACCACTACTTGAAACTAATGGGTTTATATATTGGAAGAATAGATTCGAAACATATGTGAAGTCTAAAGATATTGATCTTTGGTACATTATTGTTGAAGGCGATTTTGAGGCTACCTCAAAAGATGATAAAGGAAATTTAGTTAACATACCTCATGATAAACTAAATGATGAAATGAAGAAAAAGTTTTCTAAAACTAGTGAAGCTAAAATGGTTTTGTATAATGCTTTACCCAAAAAGGAATCCGAAAGAATTTCTATGTTTAAAACCTCTAAAGAAATTTGGAATTCTTTAGTTGTAACTCATCAAGGTAATCAACAAGTTAAAAATAATAAAATTGATTTATTTTTTCAACAATATGAACAATTTTCAATATCGGATGAGGAAACTATTAATCTTTCATTTGCTAACTTTAATACTATTATTACATCTTTACAAGCACTTGATGAATCGTTTTCTAGCCGTAACCATGTTAGGAGATATTTAAGGGCACTTCCATCGAAGTAGAGATCCAAGGTGACAGCGATCGAAGAGTCAAAAGATTTGACAATCCTCACCCTTGATGAACTCATAGGAACTTAAAAGTCTACGAGCTTGTCCTTGCTAAAGACTCCGAAGCCTCAAAGGTGAAAGAGAAACACAAATCTCTTGCCCTTAAAGCCAAAAAGGCTTCAAGCGATGAAGAGAACTCCTCTTGAGTAGTGACGACGAAGAGTACGCTATGGCGGTAAGGACTTTAAAAGTTCTTTAGAAGAAAGGAAGATACGTCAAACAACCGTATGACGATAAGAAAGGCTTTCGGAAAAGCAAAGAGGACGAGAAGCCAAAAGATGATCGTACTTGCTTTAAGTGTGGGGACCTAAACCACTTTATTAGTAAGTGTCCCAAACAGGATGATCCAAAGGCGTTCGTAAGCGACACGTGGGGAATGAGCGACGAGGAGGACGAGGAAATTTGTCTCATGGCAAATGACGAGGTGTGCTTAAAGGTCGACCTAGACCCGGATGAATGGGTCAAGGATAGCGGGTGCACGAGGCACATGACCGACAATAAAGATCTATTCTCCACATATGAATCCTTCAATGAAGGTAATGTGGTGTTTGGAAATAGAAAAAGTAGAATCATCGGTAAAGGTACGATTTCTAACAAATCTCTAACCATTAACGATGTGTGTCACGTGAAAACCTAAACTTTAACCTCTTAAGTATAGGACAAATATGTGATAAAAGTGCAATGTACTTTTACCAAAACCGTAGTAAGATATTAAAAATGGCATAACCATATGAAGAGGAATTAGGAAACATGGAGTCTATGTCATTAAAATTGGTAATGAACCTAAAGACAAACTTTGTCTTACCTCTATAGATGATACTTCGACCTTATGGCATCGAAGATCGGGTCATGCCAATATGTGACTTATTCAATCGCTATCATCCAAAGATCTAGTAAGAGATCTACCTAAATTAAAATATGAACATCACTTTTGTGATGCTTGTAATGTAGGAAAACAAGTTCATTCTAGTCATAAAGCTAAAAACATGGTGTCTACAACTAAGTGTCTAGAATTACTACATATGGATTTATTTGGTCCATCCGCTATCCAAAGTTATGGAGGCAACTACTACACTTTGGTCATAGTGGATGATTATTCTAGGTATACATGGACAAAATTATTAAAGAACAAAACGGAAACCTTTAATTATTTTGAAATATTAAGCAAAAAGATCCAAAGACAACTAGGAAGTCCTATAGTGTCTATTAGGACGGATCATGGTAGGGAATTCGATAATGAAGTGCAATTTGGAGCCTTTTGTGACGCTAATGGTATTACTCACAACTTCTCGGCTCCACGTACTCCACAATCGAATGGGGTAGTAGAAGAAAGAATAGAACCCTACAAGAAATGAGTCGAACCATGCTTAATAAACAATCCATACCTCAAAGTTTTGGTGTAATGCCGTTGATACTTCAACGTACATACTCAATCGAGTCTTAATTAGACCAATCTTAGGTAAAACTCCATATGAGTTACTCCGAGGCAAAAGCCTACGTTAAACCACTTTAGAGTCTTTGGAAGCAAATGTTTTATTCTTAACACTAAAGATTACCTTACAAAATTTGATCCTAAATCAACCGAAGGTATCTTTCTAGGTTACTCTCCAAATAGCAAATCTTCGTCATATTAAACAAAGAAACAATGAAGGTAGAAGAGTCATTAAATATAAAATTTGATGAAAGTCCACCCAAACCCTCTCCACCTCTTGTCGATGACGAGATTGTAGAAAGTGAAGCTATAGTAATAAAGAAAAGATAAATGAAGAAGAAGAACCTTTAAATGATGGAGTCATAAACATTAAAGAGTCCAAAGATCACCCCGTAGATAAGGTCATAGGAAAGCTAAACGAAAGAACATTAAGATCTCAAGTTCAAAACCAAAGTAGCTTGTTTTGTTTCGTTTCGACCATTGAACCTAAGAATACACAAGAAGCCATAAAAGATGAGAGTTGGGTAATGGCTATGCAAGAAGAACTAAATCAATTTGTTTCTAATGATGTTTGGACACTTGTCCCTCCACCTAGTAATCAAACCATAATAGGAACCAAATGGGTTTATAAAAACAAATTAGATGCAAATAGAGTAGTGTCTAGGAACAAGGCTAGACTCGTTGCCCAAGGGTATAACCAACAAGAAGGAATAGACTTTGATGAGACCTATGCCCCCGTGGCTAGATTAGAGTCTATAAGAATACTTCTTGCGTATGCTTGTGCTAATGATCTAAAGCTTTATCAAATGGATGTCAAAAGCGCTTTTCTAAATGGTTTCATTAATGAAGAAGTGTATGTAGCTCAACCTCCGGCTTCATCGATTTTGAAAACCTAAACATGTGTATAAATTAAAGAAAGCCCTTTATGGTCTTAAACAAGCTCCAAAAGCTTGGTATGATAGACTCAAGTCATTTTTAATTAAACACAACTATACCATGAGATTAGTTGATAACACATTTTTTACTAAGAAAAGAGAGTCACATATAATCATAGTGCAAATATATGTAAATGATATTATATTCGGATCCACTTGTCAAGACATGTGTGATGATTTCTCTAAAATCATGCATGACGAGTTCGAGATGAGTATGATGGGAGAACTTAGTTTCTTTCTTGGTCTACAAATCAAACAAGTAGAAGATGGTATCTTCTTTAATCAATCTAAATACATAAAGGAGATGTTAAATAAATTCAGTCTAGAAGAGCCGAAACCAATTAGGACATCAATGTCATCCGACACCAAACTCACAAAAGATGAAGACGGAGAATCCGTCGATAATACTAAATATTGTGGCATGATACGTAGTCTTCTATACCTCACGGCAAGTAGGCCGGATATCATGTTTAGTGTTTGCTTATGTTCTAGGTTTCAAGAAGACCCTAAAACATCACACCTAGAAGCCGTAAAAAGGATATTTAGATACATTAAGGGTACAACACAATTAGGATTATGGTATCCTAAGGCACGGGAGTAGAAACAATTGTATATGCGATTCGACCATGCGGTGATTACGTTGATAGAAAAGTACAAGTAGGGTATGTACTTTCATGGGATGTTGTTTAACATCTTGGTTTTCTAAGAAACAAACGGCACTAGCAATATCAACAACCGAAGCCGAATACGTCTCCATCGGCAAAGCATGCCAACAAGCACTATGGATGAAACAAGCGTTAGTCGACTATGACATTCATCTTAGTGACATTGCAATTCTATGTGACAACAAGGGTGCCATAGATCTAAGCAAGAATCCGGTATTACATTCTCGCACAAAGCATATAGAGATTCGTCATCACTTCTTAAGAGACAATGTTCAAAAGGGGAATATCTCTATTGAGAAGGTAGCATCCGAAGACAACATAGCCGACGTCCTCACCAAACCGTTGAAGAGGGAACAATTCTACCTACTTCGTCTTGGTCTTGGTCTCATGGAACAAATGTCGTAACTTACTTTTTGACTCTACAAGGTATGTAAACACTAGCCTTCTTCTTTCTGAGTCTAGGATATCTATTTCACGCACAAATCACAAACAATACGGGAATTTTCAAAACCCAAGATAAGTTTTTCACTTATATTTTTCTTATTTTCTTTCAAAATAGGGTAAAAGCCATAAAATAACAACGTACTTTCTCAAATTTACCGAGTTGAAACACATACTTTTTTATCAACATATACACCCATGTACTTTCAAATGTTGTTGCGACTTTACCCATATTGTAATAAAATAATATTATTTAATATAATATTATATTAATATAAATCGGTCATATGGGTGAAGTCGGAACAAAATTGAAAGCACGCTGGTATATATGTTGATAAAAAGTATGTGTTTCAACTCGGTAAATTTGAGAAAGTACGTTGTTATTTTATGGCCTTTACCCTTCAAAATAAGTACAAGTTACTTACACATCCTTCTTTCAAAAGGATAAAACGTTTGTATAAACAAAATGCTTTCTAAAATGATACTCCTTCCCGTATCAATTTCACAAAAGCAATTTCTCACGTCTAGGACAAATCGCTTTTTCATTGTTAATACAACGTAAAAACCCGTTTTCATTGCATCTCATGTCTTTTGAATGCTAAAGGGGACACATAACTAATATGTGTTTTCGGGTACATTCATTTTAGCCACAATGAATTAGGAGCATTGGTAACACTGAATTACGTACTCAAAGTACTAAGTATGTGTTTTCGGGTTATCTCACATAATAGTATGCCTTTTCATTTCTAGTTTATTTTTCTTTTCTTCTTAGGAGTCGAGATAACCGCAACTCCAAATAGTTTGCATATAGGCACACACTAGGCAAAAATGTTTCCAAAAGGAAAATTTTGTGTCTGCTCGATCACTGACCCACGGATCCCGCCTTTATGCCGGACGGATCCTCGAGGAAGGATCCGTGGGATCCGTGAGACAGTAAGCTTTTACCTTCTATTTTCTTCACTTTGGATGAAAAAATCCACATTTGTTTTAATTTTTGGAGTATGTTCTTTAATGCTTGTGTTCTCATGATCTAATAATTAGATTTTAATCCACATTTTGGGTCAAGCATTCATTACAATGCCTTGTTTTTCTATATATAGAACTCCCAAAATGCTTGCATAACCTATCTCATCTTCACAAACAAACTACACCATGTCATCCACAAACTCTTTAGATGAATCACCTAGTACAAACAATCATCTTCATGTAACCCAAACCTTTGTACTTCCAAAATACCAAAATCAAACTCTAGGATATCCGAACGGATTAACATCCGATCTTGTTGCTTATGAAAACCATCATCATGTGGCTCATCACCATCAAATAACTCACCACAAGATGCTTCCATTATATCACCTCCTTCATCACCAACAAGTACACCAACTTCATCACCAAATCACTCACCACCTAAAATCACTCTTTTGGAACTCCTTACGACTCCAACAAGATCTCAACAACCAAAGCAAAAAGAAATAGCCTTTTTGACACCTCCAACCTCTCCAAACACAATATTCAATCATCTTGAAACATCACCACCTTTAGCTCCCATTAAACTACAAGAACATCTATGTTCTTTTCCACCACCACTTCAATCATTCCGGACTTTGATATGTATTTTCCTATTTTTCCACCACAACTTCCGCAACTCACAAATCAAAACAACCCGGATTTCGTACTCATTACCCACATCACTTACATTGTGAACATTGCCAATCCACTAGGGAAATTGCAATAGAATTTAGGGAAGAAATGCGATTCATACTCAACCTCATCCTTGATCGCATCAATACCATTACTCATCCAAACCTCCATCCATAACCTTATGCAAGCATGGAAGGAATCATTATTACTATTTTCTATTTTTAGTACTTTTTCTTTTTGAGTCATTTTCAAGAACAAGTCTTGTTCTTAATTTTACATGCTTGTAGGTGGCATAAATACCACTACACTTTGTTGTTTTATTACGAGGCCTTGTTTACATACCTTGGCTCCCAATCTTGATTCTCGTCAATCACAAGATTATTTAAGCATGTTACTAACCTTTCTCTTTGTAGGATTTTTTTTATTTTTCTTCACTTGACGCCCAAACTAGGGGAGCTACCGTCAAGGGGAGTAGCGATACGTGGACTAATTTTTCCACACTTTTATTTCTTGAAGGGTTAACTTTTGTTTCGACAAAAGGGGAGAAGAAGTAAACTTAGGGCTTTCAAAACATACATCTATTCTTAAGTTTTACTCATCATAACATTATGTTTTGTCATCAACAAAGCGGGAGATTGTTAATACAAATAAACCGTAAAAACGTTTATTAATATTTTGCGATCTCTTTGTGTTTTGTTGATAACAAATATAATGTTATCTTAAGTACAATTATAAGGATACATGTTATTTTTGTAAAGCATTTACATATAGCCATTTTAATACAAAAATGTTGTAATTAATTATTTGTTGTAATAGTTTATTAAGATGGGTAAAAACCACAACCCATGGACCATAACCCATGGATCATAACCCATACCCAAGTTGGCTAGATACAATGTATACTTTAGATACATTGAATCTAAGGAAAACCCATGGAACAACCCATAACCCATGACCCATAACCAAAAACCCATGGGCAAGAGGAGCGTCCCACGATCCCTAGGATTACACTAGACGGATCCCAGTGGGAGGGATCCGTGGGATCCGGGAACATGGCGTAAATTGCCTATAAATAGAGAGCCATTTCTTCATTCTAACTCACCCCTCTTTTTACTAAATCTCTCAAACACTCTCATTCTCTTCTAACATATATATCACTTGATCTAGAGAGTTGTTCTTTTTTCTTTCTTTAGTGATTCTCATATAGGTCCTTCTCTAAGGCGAGATCATGAGCATTTTACAAGTCATCCAAGCAAGGGGTCCTTGATTGATTTGTTCATCTGCAAGATTTCTGTAGCGAAGATCTTGTATTTGATATTTCACATATTTGTTGTGTAATAGTCGTGTTGGTTTGGTCCACCGTGTTACGGACTCGGTATTTAGCTTTGTACCGGAAAAAGGTGTAAGAAACGTTGTGAAGGCTTCTCCGCTAAGTGAAGGAGTTTGTTGACATAGTGCTTGAACTCTCGAGTAGGTGACTCGGGAGTGGAGTAGGCAAGGAAGGTGTCCTTGTAGCCGAACCACTATAAATCGGTTGTGTCATTTCTATCCCTTAACTTTACTTTATTTACTTGCTTTATCATTAGATCTATACTTTATCTACATCCATAAGATCTCACATATTAACGAATCTAAAGTTTTTGAAACTAACTTAATATCGGCAAAACTATTCAACCCCCCTTCAAGTTTTCCACTTAAAAGAACATCAAAACAAGCAAAATATCTCATAAACCATATCATAAATAAGAGTAGTAATGATAATATCCAAACAACCCAAATAAAGCATTTCACAAACATAAGCATCCATTGTAAAATGATAAACAAAATGTCTAAAAGCAACCATAATCCTAATGTCTCTTTTGTCAATCTTTTCTCTTCCTCTTTCCCAACTTCACGACGTAGTTAGTTAGGCATTGGATCATGCCCTTCAATTGTTTGAATTCTTCGGTCTCGTTTGGAAGAGTTGGAAGTTGTTCACAGTAGATTATGGGGTCCAAGTTGACGTTGGTGACGGGGTTGACATTTACTTATTCTTCGTCCGAGGAGTCAGGGAGAGCCCGAGGTCTTCTTCCATTGACCATGAACCGTTTAGAGGGTTGTTTGGTGAGTGGTACCATGACGTGATCGGAAAGGAAATGATCATCGTTGATTGGAGAAGGTTGCATTGCACTAACATACTCACGGAGTCGTATTAGGAGCATACCATAGGGAAGTACCATGTTGGCGACTTTGAATACACTGGCCATTCTCTTCACCATGTAATAGGCAAGATTAAATGGCCTTTGGTGAATGAGGCAATATATCATTTGGACAAGACATGCATTTTGATGGTCTTTGTTACCGACCAAACTAATGACATTTTCTCTAAGAATTTCTTCCCACTTTCTATAGATGGGATGCATTTTGAAGAGTTCCATTTGAAAGGGATCATGGTGAATAAGCTCTTTGTTTCGGTTGAAGCGAGATTGGTCGGCTCTAATTTGGAAAATGGTGTCTCGAACAATTGCGGGGTCATCAAGAGGAGTGCGGTAGATTGGTTTGGAATCTAGTGCAAAGGATTGAGTAGATATTGCCCAATCTTGGGAGTACATACAAATTCCTTCACAAGGAATGCGGAGGATTTGTGCAAATGTGTTGAGGGGTAGAGTAAAGTTTTGTTTATTGATGATAAAAGCGATTGAGATGCTATCATCACTATTTCGAATGATCCTAACGCTTTTGTAGAATTCAAAGATGAAAACCGGATAAATTTGTTCATCAATATCAAGGAGACAATCAAAGTTGATTGCCGAGAAGACTTGACGAATGTCGGTATCTTCAAGGAAACATTCCTTGACCACACGACCTTCGTGGATAAGTCATTTTTCAAGTCTTTTGAAGATTTTACGATCGGTTTTTGAAAACCACTCTTTTCGATAGTATTTAGTGAGGTAGTGAACGGTATCATAGTGGTCTTGTTGGGTAGCTTTAGGCATGGTTGGTCCTAGAAAAACAAATGTTCCAATTAGGTAAAATTTGTTGAGATGGGTTTATGGTTTTGATTTGTATTAACAATGTTGTAAGCACAATGGAATCTTAGTTATGTGAAAACCTTTTCTAGTGATCAATTTTGCAAAACCTAATTTCATCAATTGATTAAGAAAAATTGAAAACCATAAACCCTAGGATGAGGATGATGAAGATTAGAACATATGAGTGTAATTACTTACAATGATGTTCTAGAGGAAGATGCTTGAGGATATGAAGCCCTATGGAGATGAAAGCAGCAATATGGTCGTTTTTGTGTTTTGTGAGGAGAGGGAAAAGAGCAGAATTGGTTTTGAAAAAAATGTATGGTTGGTTTCTGTCACACGGTTACCCTGGATCCCTTGTAATTGAGATTCGGCAAGTACAACTTGTGGGATCCGGCTACTGTGGACAAAAAAATGGTGTTTGGTGTTATTTTTGTAATAACTTATACACTAGCTTATGGAACAAAAATAGCTTTTGAGGTTTCTAATTGAATAGATGTCTGGTCACCAGAATTTGATAAGTTAATTATCAAGGATCTATTTGTGACGGCGGCGTTAGTTTGAGGATCTTTTAGAAAATCAAGGGGGAATACTATTCCCGATGATGAGTAAGTCGGGAAAGTGGTGAAAAGAGACTTTTTAGAGACTAGCAATTATTAACGAAAAAAAATAATATCAACGTATCCATGTAAACGTAAACTAGCTAATTTGTGGATAAGTAAACATACCTCTGAACTCTTGATATGGTTCACGGAAACCATAAAACCGAAATACTTCATGAGCTTTTAAAATAATCTGTTGTACTTAGAATAAGTAGGTTGCGATTACTTTTAGGTTCATCCTTGAAAGTTGACTTCATTTTTCTTTGAATAGAAATGAAGATTTTGGAGAGATCCGAGCATGAAGATTTCTTGAAAAGAAAATGTTAGAATAATCTATCACTATCCAACATAAAAAAAACAATTTGTTTTAAAGGATTTTCTTCTTTGTAGTTTTCAAACATACACGGATCGTATCAAGTTTTTAAAGTACAACATACTTTAAGAAACTTGGTAACGAAGCTCTGATGCCAATTGTGGAAAAATAGAAAGGGGGTTTGAATAGTTTTACCGATTAAAACTTTGTTTTAAAATATTTAGATCGACTTATGTCAATCTATTTAGATGTGTATGTTGGACGTTGATAGATAGAAATGTAAGTATGTAATATAAGGGTAAAGAGTAAGAAACACAAAACCACGACACAAGTATTTATATTGGTTCGGCTACAAGGACACCTTCCTTGCCCTACTCCACTCCCCGATTCACCTACTCGAGAGTTCAGAATCACTACACAACACCAACTCCTTGTGGCGGAGAAGCCTTCACAACGTCGCCTATTGTTTTTCCGGTACAAGGCTAGACACCGGGTTCTTCTACAAGGTAGAACCACACATATCACAACGTCGCCTACACTTTATCCGGTACAAGGCTAGATACCGAGTTCCATTACAAAGGAGGAACTACTACCCAACACTACACAACACCTATCCCAAAGGAGACCCACTCCTTATTACAACATAATCAAGGATATCAATATCCTTGGATACAACGTATCTCTATTTGTACATCGATACACCATATCGATTGTACACCCTTGGCATCCTTCACTAATGCCTTTGACTTGACCCTTTTGGCATCTTTCACTAATGCCTTTGACACGGACGTTCGGCACCTTTCATTAATGCCTTCGTCTTGACTTTTTTGGCATCCTTCACTAATGCCTTTGACATGGACGTTAAGCACCTTTCACTAATGTCTTCGTCTTGACTCTTTTGGCATCCTTCACTAATGCATTTGACACGGACGTTAAGCACCTTTCACTAATGCCTTCATCTTGACCCTTTTCGGCATCCTTCACTAATGCCTTTGACATAAAACTTCTAGGGAGGAAGAAAGAACTATCAACAAGAGAACCTCAGTAGCCTTGATGATGATGAAGCATGGCAACTCATGGACTCGCTTGCTTGACTTCAAGAGGTGGTGATCTCGCCTTTAAGAGTAACCTAGAGAATCACACAAAAACAAACAAAAACTACATAGAGAGATCCTTTGGATATGAGGTTCGAAAGTTTACAATACTAGGTGAAAGTTTGTGTAGGATTTACAACTCAAAATGAAGAAATGGCTCACTATTTATAGAAGAAAATAAGCTACTGTTCCACGGATCCCACGGATCCCTTACTGGAGGGATCCGTCCAGTGCAAACTGGGGGAACCGTGGGAAGCTCCTCTTTGCCCATGGGTTTTGGGTCATGGTTTATGGGTTCTGGGTCATGGGTCCTTTGGACCATGGGTATCCAAGTAGATACAATGTATCTAGTAGGTGCAATGCGTCTAGTCCATGGGTCATGGGTTAAATCCAAGGGTCATGGAT
This sequence comes from Chrysanthemum lavandulifolium, assembly GCA_022545495.1. Lineage (NCBI taxonomy): Eukaryota > Viridiplantae > Streptophyta > Magnoliopsida > Asterales > Asteraceae > Chrysanthemum > Chrysanthemum lavandulifolium. The sequence goes on from CM040246.1 coordinate 178,460,654, forward strand.
AATACCCATTCATGACTTATGCATGATGTCATGCAATGGGTTATGGGTTATGCTCCATGGGTATGGGTCATGAACTTTGGGTTAAACCCATCTACATTCAATGTATTTGGTCAATGGGTCAAATACTTAAACTTCTACCCATTATATTACCCATTATAATACATACTAGTTATGTATATATCTACCCAATATGTAAACATTAGTTGTTGTACATATGTATTATTAAATCATGAAAATACTATTACTTGTTTGGTGTTTTATGTGAAAACATAAATATGTTAGTAAACTATTGGCTCAAACCATTTACGTATTTTATTTGTTTCCTTAAAATGATTTCACGTTTGTTATCGATAAAACATTAGAAGATCGTAAAATATAAATAAACGTTTTTACGGCTTATTTGTATTAACAGAACTATTACCCTTACATCGAATCGAAGATTTGTTTAAATCAACTTCAAGGTGTGAAGTTTTCCCAATTATTGATTTTATCTCTGATTATTTTCAATTACGTGTAAAGGAGCAAGATGTTCCTAGAATTTCCTTTCATATTCGTTATGGTCTTTATGAGTATTAGTGAAGCCAATTGTATTGGCTACTGCTCCGACTGTTCATATGGACTTGATAAATCATGTCTTTCATGAATACTTGGACAAATTTGTCATAGTATGACATATTGGTATATTTAGAGATGAAAGAGAAACACGGGGATCATCTTCGTTTTTTGTGTCGAAATTTCTATATTAGAAGAAATTCTGTGTAATTCTCTCAGAGAGTAGTTTTGTTTGAGATGAAGCATGAGAAAGAGAATTTTTGAAAAAAGCTGTAAAAGAGATTAGCTTCTGCTCAAGAAGGATACTTGGTTATGTCCCTATGCAACAAGGGAAGATTATTGGTTATGCATCAAGACAACTAGAACCATATGAGGTGAACTATCCAACACATGACTTGGAAGTGATTTGTGACGCACATAAAGAAGCTCAGGAGCAAGATGGTATAATATGACCTGTGTTAGATGACTTGAAGGAAGCTGTTCTGATTGAAGCACAAAATTATATTTGCTATATTCGTCCTAGTTATATTACTATGTATAGAGACTTGAAGCATAAATTTTGATGGAATGTATGAAGATATTTGTGACTACATTGGTGGCGAAGTGTTTAGCGTGTCAACAAGTTAAGATTTAGCATCAGCATACAAGTGGTTTTCTTCAGCCTTTGGACATTATTATGTGGAAGTGGGATCGAACCTTCATGGACTTTGTAACGAGATTTCCGCGCACGCTTAGAAGGATGATACGATATGGGTTATGGTAGACCGTTTGACTTAGTCACTCAATTTTGCCCTTTCGAAAGGATATTCAGTTAGTAAGATTGGCAGAGATGTTCGGCAAAAGATTATTCGGTTACATGGCACATCGACCGCGATCGTGTATGAGACATGCGTTTTTAATTCATGTTCTTAGGAAGAATTATAGAAATCTTTAAAATTTTGACTCGGGTTTAGTACGGCTTTTCACCCTCAGACTAATGGACAAGCAGAACAAACTATTCAAACTTTGGAAGATGTGTTGTGAAAATTGCACTTTGGAATGGGCGGAAAATTTGACAAGTGTTGGGTCTGGTTGTATTTGCTCACAAAGATTAGATGACATGCAAGTTACAGGGGGGTCTCCTTTCACATTTTGTATAAATGGAAGAGTAGAGTACCTTTTGCGTGGATTAAGTCGGGGAGCTACTTATTGAAGGAGCAGAGTTGATTACAGTAATCGATGGTATAGTTATCATTGTGGAAGAGAAACTTTGGAATTTTAGACCGGGGGTTGTGTGTTCCGTATAGTGTCTCTGTAGTTAGACGTTTTTAGCATACAAGGGAGATTTAGTCCGCGATACATTAGTCCTTTGATTCGTTCTTCTCCGTACAATTATCCTACCCATCTCATTAGGCATTTTGATATGACTTGATAATTCGATATATGCTTTGTTGATCGTTAGTAAGTTTTCTTAGTTCGTTCAGAATCTTAGATAGAATTGTGAAGTTTTCTACCGTTTAGCATTACCTTCGTAATTTCCTTATATTTATATCACGTTCCATGTATCTCATTGAGAGATTACAACTATCATCTGTTATGTGTTTGTTTCGTATCCATTGGATCAGATTTGTATGATTTGTGTTTTCTTGGAGAGCCTGTCTATCCTAGTTTGTCTGGATCGAGTCATGAGAAACAAAACCTTTCCATTTGTTAAAATCCTTTGGAAGGATCGTTCCGGGTGAGCTAGTTATTTTCATTTTCTTTTGTAATTTGGTACGTATCCGTCTAACTTTTTTGACTTCAATTTTGAGGACCAAATTTTCTTTTTAGAGGAGAAGAGTTGTAAAACCCTAAAATCTGATTTTACATTTTCTTAGACATTTGAAATATACCCTAAGTTAAAGTTTATGAATGAATGGGATTAAACTTTATATTATACATATATGACACATTATATATATTTATTCTAAGTTAATTAAATTAAGATTAACCTAAACTAAAGTTTAGGTACTTAAACTCTAGTCTAAATTAAACATGACACCCTTTATTTCCTTGTAATTCCCACCCTTTTTCTTAGGGGCTTCGTGAACCGAAATTCTTTGACTCCCCACCCCCTACACGTTACTTTGAGTTGTGATAAGATCAAAAACAAAACAAGAATATTACCTACCAAAAATAAGGAGATTTTGTCTCCCCTTAACTCTAAATTAAATAACCCCGATATATATATATATATACTAGTGGCAAAACCCGTCCGATGGACGGGTATGACTTGTGGTTTTTATTTTTAGGATTTAGTAGAACAAATATAGACTAAAAAGTAACTAAAAGTTAAATGAAACGGTTAAAATCTATAATTGATGTTACCATAATCCATAAACGGCCAAAAGCATGTAAGTAGTTTGATTTGTGGTTTTTATTTTTAAGATTTAGTTGAACAAACATATACTAAAAAGTTGATAAAAGTTAAATTATGGTTAAGAACTATAATTGATGTTACCATAATCCATAGAACGGCTAAAAGGAGGTAAGTACTTTGATTTGCAGTTTTTATTTTTAGGATTTAGTAGAACAAATATATACTAAAAAGTTAACATATATATATAAACGTACCAAGTTTTTTTATTGAATGCATTAAGAACGAAAAGAAATAAACGGTTATTGAATATGAGAGAAAAAAAATTTCAAAGTGGTACGCAAGAAAAAAGTGTCAAAGCATAGCCCGTTCGATGGGCGAGCAAGCCTTATAAATATTGTTAAAAAAACTTAAGTTAACGAAAATAAGGTATAGGTATAACCAACACTCAAATGAGTCTTTACAGGATGTGCATATCTAGCTATCTGAACGGGAACAATTCCTCCCGGTACTTGCTGCATTTGGCATCCCTTTGTTAGTATCCGCAAGTAAAAATGGTTTTCTCGAATTTTTGAACAAATGGCAACTAAGGCATTACAAATATCTTGAAAGGGAATTTGTCATCATGTATGTTTGAGCCAACCGTGTAGCAATCTGTCACACCCCAAATTACTGCTTTGCGCCGAATGGAATTCTGGGGATGACCGTCATAGCATCACAATCACGATTATATTGAGCGACCTAAAGTGTCGTTTGAAAAGAACATCGTTTGATATATTAAAACATTGAGTTACAAATATAGGTCACAAATGAAAATCAACATGTGCGGAAAAATAAGTTTGGTACAAGTCAAACGATGTTTTTAAAGTGTATAAATCCCATGTGAGACGGCGTCGTCACCGCGACTCTATGATATGTCCACATGCATGCCATGATGTGAATGCCTTAGTTACACGAAAATACATTGCTAAAAGTGTCAACACAAAGGTTGAGTGAGTTCATAGAGTTCATGTAAAAGCGTTTTATACGACTACCACAAGTATAGGCCATGTATGACAAATATGCCACATAAAATGTTACAATTGCTATAAGCACATGACACCGGCTAGGCCGATCATGATGTTAGCTAACAGAGTGTTTTGCCAAACAACTCAAATAATGATATTAAATGAAATGCATCCGTTTGACCGGTTGGAATCCACCAACCCGGATGGAGGAGTCACCCTCAATAGATCTATCCACTCACCCTCGCTACCTAGTAATTAACGGTTCATGATTTATGAAATGGAGACATTCAATTGGCAATGAAGTAACTTAAGCAATGTAATGAATTTGATATACTTGGCATCGTAATAAAAATGATGTGCAATGTATTCTTCCCCGTAGGTTTGAAATAAGTATAAACTTGAATAAAATCGGGGCTATGAAAACTCACCTGTTGCAATGATCATGATGATATAATGGCAATACTGAAATGAGGCGCAACCTCTAACCATGACCTATTATGAATGATATGTTCTAATGTAAATCATGAAACAATGTCGTGCATGCAAATCCACATGTAATCTATACCACTTGTACGTTTTTGAAAATAGAATTTATCGTCGAAATATTTGTTTATGACATCTCGTCATGTTATAAAATACTTTACAAGTATATATGTTGAATCAACATCCTACGATAGTCGTTTAGTGATTTATCGAGAAATCATACTTTTCGTCAGAAAACAATATAATTTGACAAGTCATGAAAGTGACTAAATGGCCTTGAAAAGCTAGTCGTAAAATGGTGCATATCGAGTGTTAGGAAACAAACTCAACGGTTTTGGGAAGCTTGTATCATTATGTCAAAGTTTTAGCTTTTAAGTTTTATCATAGAGGTCTCGATCATGGAGAAAAACATAGGTGAAGTATGGTACTTGTATACAAAATATTGTTTAAGGGTGGTTTTCGGCAAAGTTTGAGTGACCGTATTTTATTCGTTACAACTCCGTTTGACGAATGGTTGGACATTTTGGAAAATAGGCTAGGCGAACTTACTTCTACTAGAATACATCATTTTATAAGAAAAAGTACTCCAAATTAGTTCTCCAATTTTGTTCTCCAAATTAGTTCTCCAAATATTTTAACTACTTTACTAACACTTATCCATATACTTTGTTTTTACAAACATTCTTGACCCGTTTTCTACATTTTATTAGTCCTTAGCTTCGTGTTAAAGTATACTAATATATTTTTGATAAGTCGACACGTTTAATAACGCTCAAGACTTATTTTTGGCTCGTAAAAAGTTGAAACAACATGCTGAATTTTCTGAAATATAGTTTTCGTCGTTAAACTTGAAAATAGCATAACTTCTTCGTTATAACTCCGTCTTAACCCATTCAAGCGGCCACGTTTTCGTTTTAAAGTATATTTTCTAAATATCTAGCCCAAAATATTTTACAAACTGTCGAATTTTCCAGATTTCACAAATATGATCAGACCCTTATTTATAGTTGTCGAAAATGATTTTTCTCGCGTAATACTTGTTTCAATCACTTCAAACCAACTCCAAAGCTATTCTAAACCTACCATACACCTTCTTAGGGTGTCATGGGTTCCTAGACATCCTCAAAAAAGATATGATTCAAGGGATAATTATAGGATGATAAAGATTAATTTATAGCACTTAAAAACAATTAAAGTGGTATAGATAACCATATAACTTGCATGTTTTTCCTCAAGAATGATAAAATGACCATGATATGAATATGAAAGATGAAATGATCATGAAATGCTTACTAGTTACTTGATGAGGTTTAATGAACAATGGTTTATCCTAAATACCCTAGGTTTTTATTCCAAAACCTTGCTTAAGAGTATGCTATAGTTGTGAAAATAGCTTGACTTGAAGAAAAATGAGCTCCTTGTGCTTGGTCTCCTATGGCCGGTTCATATGCAAGAGAGGAAGAGAGGAAATTTTTTTTTTTACACCTTGAGATAATAAGAAGTATGTGTATTGTAATGAATATAATAAATATACTTAGGATATTTAGACAAGATATTTAGTACAAGAGTTATGAGTCACCCTTGTGTTGGTCGACATTCATATAAAAAAATGAGTAGATGCATTTAGTAATAATTAAGTGTAGTAATGTAGAGTAAATGTGTAGTTAATTAAGGATAATTAATAACTTGTGTACATATTTAAACTTTTAGGGTAGCGTTAGCTAAAAATAAATTTTAACGGATCAAAATAAAATATATTAAAGTCATAAAATTATAAAAATACATTTCTTACAAAAATTGAGTGAAATAATAATTAACGTGTTGAATTTACGAAAACCGTCGTAAATATTTATACATAACAATTTATATACAAAATAAATTGAAAACTTGGTAAACTAATAATATAATTTTATAGTCTTAAAATGAGTATAAAAATATATTAGGATAATTTTGGAAGTGTCGGATCAATGTTTCAAAATAATGTTTACGATAGCGTTTATTTAATTGGAAAATAAGCGTTTAATGTAAAATGCAAAACCCATGCATAAATTGATATGAAATGATGTTACTAATGATGTGTAGACTAAATCTAGTCTATATGAAATGTCCTCAATGATTTTACATGAATACGCAGCTTAACCCTCCGTGTTACGCCAGATTTGATACTCGTAAACCTAGTTTACGAAAAATGATGAATATTTCTTTGGGTAAAGGGGAGTAATCCTGCACCCTGGTAAAATATATTAACCAAAAAAGTTTAAGTACAACGGATGAGAGTGAATCTCTCACCTCGGCCCGTTACATGGGCAACAAACACACACTAAAAGTGCACTAACCAAACAAATTACATAACAAAAAAAAATGCCAATCTTATGAACTACCAAACAATCAAATTTACTTCCTACCACGACCTAAGAGACTAACATCATACATGTCACACATATCCTCCAAGTGTCTCGGTAGATCGTAGACTTGCTCAAAGATAATCATCAAAATCTTCAAGATCAAAACCCCACCACCCCGAAGCCAAAAATGACGCCATAGGGTTATCTGCTCCAAAACCTCATCCTCTTCACCGTCGAGCAGTCACATTCCGACTTTAGAAAACGGGTTACTTACCTTGGTAGCGAAGAATTCACAGTCTCCTGGAGGCTTAAAAGCCGCACCAATATCAATCGAGAGTCCTTCCCGAGAACCATCAATACCGCTTCCTTAGTAGTACCGAAGACTCCCGGTCTTAGCGCGTCGATAGTAGAATCAATCACGATACTTGGGATGCCCGTGTCATCTTCCACCTCAAGAGTCCCAAAGAGTTAGATGTAGTAACGGTGTACCTTTAGCATTAACACTAGCATTTGCGGTGTCTTCGTCTTTGCAACATTTACCGCTTCCTAGGTGCAAATCTAGGACCCTTACCCATATTAATACCACCCGTCATCTTCGTACCTTTAGGTTTGGCTTTCCGATTCTGCACCACCTTAAAACCATCATCGGGTTCCTCCACATTAGAGGTGGGAGGACATCGTTTGCTCCTTTAAACACTTAGGACAACAAGCGGTGACATGTCCAAACACTTTACATTCCATGACAGATGTGGCGGCTTCCATTCATATTCCACCTTAATACTTGCCGTAGTAAAACCACTATCATCCTTATTAGGGATCGCCATAGTCACCACATGTTTCCTAGGTGCACTATCATACTTGCCGTAGAAAAATGATGAATAGTGACTCATGAATAGTGATTTTCTCCGGGAATGAATAGTGTTTTGTGAATAGTAAAATTTTGAAATACCCTTTCAAAATATCAAATCGACTTAAAAAATGATGAATAGTAAATTGATGAATAGTAACCAGTGAATAGTAAATTCCTAAGATGAATAGTAAAATTCCCAAAGTTTGTAAAATGACCTGAAATTACGAGTTGTGACATTCGCCCAACCAAAAAGGAATTCAGTCCCTGAATTCAGTCTATGTTAGGTTCTACGATGTTACTTGTGAAAAGGTGAGGATATTTGAGTCGCATTGGGTCGTCCAATGTTTTCTGAATCGTACCACGCCTTTCCAAGACGGGACTTTGAACATAAATCTGTTTTCAACTTGAAATTATAATGGTTTGCGACTTATGGAACCTATTCCCAATATTTTACGTCGTATATCGACATAGCTTTTCTATCTTTATGTTGTTACTTGTAACTGATTTTTGATTTGTACTAGTTTTTTATTGCTTCATGAATAAGTCATGGACTAGTGAGTTGGACTTTCCTGGTGTTGACCCGTGAATAAGTGATTGATATTTCAACCATGGGGTGCCTCAATTGGTATAATCAATATGTTCATGTAATAACTATTGTTGTAAAGCCACTTGTTCGATGAAGAATGATTTGCCTAATCATTTATAGAAAAATCACACATGCCTTGAGTATATCTTGTAATGTTTGAATTGTTCTCTCGCTCTGACCATTGAGCTGAGGGTAATAGGTGGTACTCATATCCTAGTAGGTTCCACAGGAATCTTGAAATGATTGTCAGAAGTCTAAGGTGAATCGGCTACCTTATACTAGGTATAATTGAAATTGATACCATGTGTCTCATGACAAATTCCAAAATGTCAAGTCTGTCGAAAAGGACATTATTGAAAAGAATAGATTATGGGTAGCAGTTGTGATTCCTCATGTTTCTAGTTCTAGCGAATATCATGACTTGAGTCTTCCTTGACTAAGGTCTCTTATCAAAATATTTCCATGCTATATGTTGTAAAGTCACAAAACCTTAAATATTTAAGTGATGTGATGTGGTGGTTGATTTTCAAGACTTGTTTCAATATTGAGTGCTTCTAAAATAATTCATCACTTAGATTTGTATCATGCTAGCATAGAGATAGATATCAGCTTATACTATGTCAAAGAATGTTTGTTCTAATTTCACTTGTAGATGGAGTGTCATTGATTGTCCGATATGTTCAAACCTGTTGCATCTCTTGATATAGAAGTGAGGTTCCTTGGAATTTCTAGAGAACACAATGCCTTAGGGGAAGTTTATATCGATAACCTTAACTTAACCAAATTTTCCTTTAAGGGAAACTTATTGTAGGGAAGTTCACATATTGTTGAGGCCATGTTTAATGAAATGTTCTGTAGTCTTGGTTAGAAGACTTGGTTTATCGCTATAGTGTTGCTTCGTGGGTATTCGCTTCGTATTAAATCTCGTAACTCGGTCTAGCTAGTACTTTTGAAATGATAGAGTTTGTATTCTAATCCCAAAATAGTGGTTCGGAATGTCTCGTGATGTCTTAAGATTTTTGTTGAGTTTTGAAACATCTTACCACATACTTCTATTCCTTGTGGGTAGTTCTAAAATCCTTTCATTGTTTTCTTGTATCGAGGAATCCTCCTCATAGATGGTATAGAAAATCTTTCCTAAAAAGGTCACGCGTCAAATTCTAATTTATCGGTTGAGTGAGTGATGAATGGCGTAGGGTTCTAGAGTGTTAACAAAATAAATGTTTATGAACAATTTATTTGATTTCAAAGTTTTGCTTTTGAGTGAAGATTGTTTTAGAAAGTTTGAAAAGATGCTTGTTTCTTTCATGACATAATTCTTCATGAATTATACATAGGTGATCAGGCTATGTATAATCAAGGACAAATGATGTGATAGGTTTTGTTGAAATGGTATTATGTTTCTCCGAAGTTTTAGATGGTATTCAACGTTTTGTTTTGTAAGACAATGGCTCAAACAATTTTTCAGAGTAATATGAAAATCGTTTCACATGATGATATTAAATCGTTGATAAAATGACTGAAAACCAATTGATGGGGTGGTAACAAAATAACTTGTTAAAAAGTTTCTCTCGTTTTTGGCGATATTTGGAGAAAAAACGATTCCCTCATACTGGCGACAAGTTTAATCGAATCTTAGTATACACCTTTGTCTCGATTTTCTTAATATCGCATAATCAATAATTGTTTAATCTATCCCCTAGTGGGTCGGTTGCATTTATTTATTACTTTTAATCGTGGTGTATTACTGATCTATAGATTCCCTCATATTGTCGTTTATTGCATGCTACTATTCATATAGTTTTGTGAATCGTTTTTGGGGTTAAGCTACGCGATTACGCCGTTCTTGGTTGGTTTTACTCTGGTCTTCTTTTAATTGTATTAACCTTGATCGATCATGGGAGCAGGTTAGGTTATGGTGCGTAATCTCAAAACCCTAACTTTTTAGTTAGGGTTTCGTTCTTGTAATTGTTCGTTTGCTGTTTGCTTATTGTTCCGTATTGGAGTTTGTTTGGATTGTTTGTGGGTTTTTAGAGAGATGGAGAAAGGTTTTCTTGACAAAGATGGTTCTTCGGTGATGGCTTTAAATGACCACCAACTTGGCCGATCAAGTTGGTGTGAACACTGACACGAATCCGTATCCTAGGGTTGATATTCAGGCATTGGAAGCTAGGTTTAAACGTCTCAAAGGTGAACGTGGTAGCGAGGGTGACAATGCTGGTCCTGAGTTGCGTAAAGCTGCTAGGGTTGTTCTAAACCCTAGCACGCATGATGTTGAGTCAGATTCTGTTTGGGGTACGACTAATTTGGAACAAACATCTTGTCCGGATCCATGGGTTGTTAATATGGATGGTTCCGTTTTGGGTGGGGTAAATGCGTGCATTAATGTGAATACTACTAATGCTGTTGATCCGGATGCTTATGTGAATCCGGTTTTGGTCTCCCCTGGTGTTACTTCGAAGGATGGGAATGCTACTGCTACTATGAATGTGTCTAAGGTGTCAACTTCTGGTCTTGATGCTAATGGTAGTGATAATGTGTCCAATAGTGATACGTTTGTGGGTGGATCTGATTCGAGCACTAAAGTTTATGATGTGGTGAATTCGGTCCTAACGAGGTGAATACTTTTACTTGTGTCCTAACGTGGTGAATACATCTACTTCAGGTCCTAATGTGATTGGTTGTGATAATAATGAAGTGAGGTCATTTGCTAAGGTTTTAAATCCGGAACGTGTCTCTAGGAAAGTTAATTTTCGTGCCTTGGTGAATGAGACACGTATTGAAAATCATGATACGGTGCTTCCAAAGGCTGCTATGGAGGGTGTATTCAACCGGTATGAAAATACACTTGTTGGCTTCTTTGTTGGCAAGAATGTTGCTTTTCATTTGGTTAAGAACTACGTCTCCAACACGTGGGGTAAGTTTGGTTTTCAGAAACTAATGAAGAATGATGATGGTGTTTTCCTCTTTAAATTCGCTTCTAAAGAGGGTGTTGAGAATGTTCTTCAACGGGGCCCTTGGATTATTCGCAATTCTCCTCTTATTCTCACTAAATGGACTCCTGATGTGCTATTGTCTAAAAGTGAGGTAACTAGAGTTCCGTTTGGATTAAATTGCATAATGTGCCATTACTTGCATATTCGGAAGATGGGTTGAGCTTAATTGCTACTCAAGTGGGTAAGCCGATTATGTTAGATGCTTTTACTAGTTCAATGTGTGTTGATTCATGGGGTCGTATTAGTTTTGCACGTGCTCTTGTGGAATTATCATCGATGTCGAGCTTAAACATGTGGTGACTATGGCGATCCTAATAAGGAGGATAGTGGCTTTACCACGGCAAGTATAAAGGTGGAATATGAATGGAAGCCGCACACGTGTGGAATGTAAAGTGTTTGGGCATGTTAATGCTTGTTGTCCTAAGAGTATTAAGGAGAATAATGATGTTCCCTCACCTCTAATGTGGATGAACATGATGGTTTTAAGGTGGTGCGAATCGGAAAGCCAAACCTAAAGGTACGAAGATGACCGGTGGTATTAATATGGGTAGGGTCCTAGATTTGCACCTAGGAAGCGGTATATGTTGCTAAGATGAAGATACCCGGTTGCTAGTGGTAGTGCTAAAGTTACTACGTCAAACTCTTTTGGGACTCTTGAGGTGGAAGATGACTCGGGCATCCCAAGTATTGTGGTGATTCTACTAAAGCGGTGAAGACGGGAAGTCTTCGTACTACTAAGGAAGGGTATTGATGGATCTCGGGAAGGACTCGTAATATTGGTGAGGTGTCTAAGTATTCGGAGACCGGGACTTCTTCGCTACCAAGGTAAGTAATCCGTTTTCTAAAGTTGGGAATGTGACCTGTTCGACGGTGAAGATGAGGTTTTGGAAACAGACAACCCTATGGCGTCATATTTGGCTTCTGGGGGTGGTGGGGGTTTTGATCTTGAAGATTTTGAGGATTATGCTGATCAAGTCTACGATCTACCGAGGCACTTGGAGGATATGTGTGACATGTATGATGTTAGTCTCTTAGGTCGTGGTAGGAAGTAAAATTGGTTGTTTGGTAGTTCATAAGATTGGCATGTCTTTCTTATGTTATTTATTTGGTTAAGTGCACTTTTAGTGTGTGTTTGTTGCCCATGTAACGGGCCGAGGTGAGAGATTCACTCTCATCCGTTGTACTTAAACTTTTTTTGGTTAATATATTTACCAGGGTGCAGGATTACTCCCCTTTACCCAAAAAAAACAAAATAACTTGTTTTAAAACTTTATGAAACAATGTTTCTAAGATGGTGTAAAAATAGCTTGAAATAAAAATTAAGTGAAATAATTTCATGAAATGGTAGCAGAATAACTTGGAATAAAATTTGTTGAATGGTTTGTAAGATACATGGGAGAACCTCATAGAGTGGTAATAGTCTCCTAATTGGTCAAGAATAAAGTTGGCCTAACCCCTAGTAAGATAGTGATGTATCATCGCGAAATGATTGAAAATTGGGCAATTGGAATAAGGAATGAAATAAACAAAGGTTGTGATTATCGTGGAGATAATAAATGATAAAGATTACATTAGCTAGAAAGGTACTTATTATCGGTTCTGCTCGTTGGTCTAATCATGTCTCAAGTGTAGGAGTAGTAGGTCGTCTAGCAACAACGACTTTGAAACTCTCACAGGTCCTCAAATCTATAAGATAGTGTAGTTTCGTAGTCTTAGTGGTAGATGGTAGTGGTGTGTCAAATTATGCACGCTTCCCAAGCGGCAAATCAAATGTATGACTAGTAGGTCCACTAGGACTAAGCTTGTAAGTCCTCAAATCTAAAAGGGTTCAGATGATGCTCATCATTTGATGTTATCGGTGTTGAGTCAACTGATGTTAAAATTGTGATAGGGAATGACAGGGCATTCTCCATGTCAAAGTCTGATGTGAGTATGATGGGATGGGTATCTGAAGGCATTAATGTGACAATCGATTTGAAATGAAAGTAAATAACTCGCAAAATGTGCGTATGAAACCGCATGTATAGTGACTATGCACTTATGATGAAATGATGAGATGCTATGATGATGTAGTTATAGTCTAGGGTCAATGATGCAACCTAGGTCTCTATAATCAAGCTCTAATGCCAATCTGTCACACCCCAAATTACATTTTTGCGTGAATGGAATTCTTGGGGATGACTGTCATAGCATCACAATCACAGTTATATTGAACGACCTAAAGTGTCGTTTGAAAAGAACATCGTTTGATATATTAAAAACATTCAGAGTTACAAATATAGGTCCCAAATGAAAATCAACATGTGCGGAAAAATAAGTTTGGTACAAGTCAAACGATGTTTTTAAAGTGTATAAATCCCATGTGAGACGCGTCGTCACCGCGACTCTATGATATGTCCACATGCATGCCATGATGTGAATGCCTTAGTTACCTGAAAATACATTGCTAAAAGTGTCAACACAAAGGTTGAGTGAGTTCATAGAGTTCATGTAAAACGTTTTATACGACTACCACAAGTATAGGCCATGTATGACAAATATGCCACATAAAATGTTACAATTGCTATAAGCACATGACACGAAGCTAGGCCGATCATGATGTTACCCAAGCAGTGTTTTGCCAAACAACTCAAATAATGATATTAAATGAAATGCATCCGTTTGACCGGTTGGAATCCACCAACCCGGATGGAGGAGTCACCCTCGATAGATCTATCCACTCACCCTCGCTTACCTAGTAATTAACGGTTCATGATTTCTGAAATGGGGACATTCAATTGGTAATGAAGTAACTTAAGCAATGTAATGAATTTGATATACTTGGCATCGTAATAAAAATGATGTGCAATGTATTCTTCCCCGTAGGTTTGAAATAAGTATAAACTTGAATAAAATCGGGGCTATGAAAACTCACATGTTGCAATGATCATGATGATATAATGGCAATACTGAAATGAGGCGCAACCTCTAACCGTGACCTATTATGAATGATATGTTCTAATGTAAATCATGAAACAATGTCGTGCATGCAAATCCACATGTAATCTATACCACTTGTACGTTTTTGAAAATAGAGTTTATCGTCGAAATATTTGTTTATGACATCTCGTCATGTTATAAAATACTTTACAAGTATATATGTTGAATCAACATCCTACGATAGTCGTTTAGTGATTTATCGAGAAATCATACTTTTTTGTCGTAAAACAATATAATTTGACAAGTCATGAAAGTGACTAAATGGCCTTGAAAAGCTAGTCGTAAAATGGTGCATATCGAGTGTTAGGAAACAAACTCAACGGTTTTGGGAAGCTTGTATCATTATGTCAAAGTTTTAGCTTTTAAGTTTTTATCATAGAGGTCTCGATCATGGAGAAAAACATAGGTGAAGTATGGTACTTGTATACAAAATATTGTTTAAGGGTGGTTTTCGGCAAAGTTTGAGTGACCGTATTTTATTCGTTACAACTCCGTTTGACGAATGGTTGGACATTTTGGAAAATAGGCTAGGCGAACTTACTTCTACTAGAATACATCATTTTATAAGAAAAAGTACTCCAAATTAGTTCTCCAATTTTGTTCTCCAAATTAGTTCTCCAAATATTTTAACTACTTTACTAACACTTATCCATATACTTTGTTTTACAAACATTCTTGACCCGTTTTCTACATTTTATATGTCCTTAGCTTTGTGTTAAAGTATACTAATATATTTTTGATAAGTCGACACGCTTTAATAACGCTCAAGACTTATTTTTGCTCGTAAAAGTTGAAACAACATCTGAATTTTCAAATATAGTTTTCGTCGTTAAACTTGAAAATAGCATAACTTCTTCGTTATAACTCGTTTTAACCCATTCAAGCGCCACGCTTTGCTTTTAAAGTATATTTTCTAAATATCTAGCCCAAAATATTTTACAAACTGTCGAATTTTCCAGATTTCACAAATATGATCAGACCCTTATTTATAGTTGTCGAAAATGATTTTCTCGTAATACTTGTTTCAATCACTTCAAACCAACTCCAAAGCTATTCTAAACCTACCATACACCTTCTTAGGGTGTCATGGGTTCCTAGACATCCTCAAAAATGATATGATTCAAGGGATAATTATAGGATGATAAAGATTAATTTATAGCACTTAAAAACAATTAAAATGGTATAGATAACCATATAACTTGCATGTTTTTCCTCAAGAATGATAAAATGACCATGATATGAATATGAAAGATGAAATGATCATGAAATGCTTACTAGTTACTTGATGAGGTTTAATGAACAAGGGTTTATCCTAAATACCCTAGGTTTTTATTCCAAAACCTTGCTTAAGAGTATGCTATAGTTGTGAAAGTAGCTTGACTTGAAGAAAAATGAGCTCCTTGTGCTTGGTCTCCTATGGCCGGTTCATATGCAAGAGAGGAAGAGAGGAATTTTTTTTTACACCTTGAGACAATAAGAAGTATGTGTATTGTAATGAATATAATAAATATACTTAGGATATTTAGACAAGATATTTAGTACAAGAGTTATGAGTCACCCTTGTGTTGGTCGACATTCATATAAAAAATGAGTAGATGCATTTAGTAATAATTAAGTGTAGTAATGTAGAGTAAATGTGTAGTTAATTAAGGATAATTAATAACTTGTGTACATATTTAAACTTTTCGGGTAGCATTAGCTAAATATAAATTTTAACGGATCAAAATAAAATATATTGAAGTCATAAAAATTATAAAAATACATTTCTTACAAAAATTGAGTGAAATAATAATTAACGTGTTGAATTTACGAAAACCGTCGTAAATATTTATACATAACAATTTATATACAAAATAAATTGAAAACATCGGGTAAACTAATAATATAATTTTTATAGTCTTAAAATGAGTATAAAAATATATTAGGATAATTTTTGGAAGTGTCGGATCAATGTTTCAAAATAATGTTTACGCGATAGCGTTTATTTAATTGGAAAATAAACGTTTAATGTAAAATGCAAAACCCATGCATAAATTGATATGAAATGATGTTACTAATGATGTGTAGACTAAATCTAGTCTATATGAAATATCCTCAATGATTTTACATGAATACGCAGCTTAACCCTCCGTGTTACGCCAGATTTGATACTAAATAAACCTAGTTTACGAAAAATGATGAATAGTGACTGATGAATAGTGATTTTCTCCGGGAATGAATAGTGTTTCGTGAATAGTAAAATTTTGAAATACCCTTTCAAAATATCAAATCGACTTCAAAATGATGAATAGTAAAATGATGAATAGTAACCAGTGAATAGTAAATTCCCGAGATGAATAGTGAAATTTTCAAAGTTTGTAAAATGACCTGAAATTACGAGTTGTCACACAATCGAAGCTTTATCATCATAATCATTCAATAAATAATCATCAATAAGAACAAAAAACCAAAACTAATAACAATCCTACCATCCAACACTTTAGATCGAATAAGACGAAGATAACCTCTGACGTACCAAAGGAATTGCCATACTGTAAGATATTAGTTTTCACATACACATCAAACCATAACACAAAGTGGCGTATGAATGGAATTCTAGAGAGAAAGTTAGAGGTTTAGGGAACTTAGTGAGAGAAAGTGAAAGATATTATTATGAGCTCCAACTCTCTACCTTGGGAGGTAGAGTATTTATAGTCTTACATAAAACGCCACACATCGGGTCATGGATCGTGCATACAGTGGGTAAAGACCGTCCGTCCTCCACGGTGTTACTAAACTAAATACTACTTAACATAAAAGAACTACGACTACGAGCTTTCTAACGATTACATATACTTGAGGTGACCGACTCTTTAATACCGAATTTCTAATTCCTAACAATCTCCCTAAGGAGGTCACCTCAATCATGTACCAAATTACATTGAATACAAATAGATATTACATAAAAATTGTTCTTGCATTCTTGATGTAGTCCTTGCTCCTAAGCTCGTAGTCATTGATTCTTCACATTGCATGTTTGGTTACTCCAAGTGGAGGTCTTTCTTGATCCACGTGATAATACTTTTGTGCCGCTTTTGAGACCATCACCAACAAAGAATCTCCGAGACATCCATTGTGGTGTTGGTATTATGTGATGTTGTGACTTTTGGACCGACATGCTCACATTCGGATCATGATATCTTCTCATCGAGTAGCGGAAGCTTTTAGTTGATTCATGATATTGGCGCAGCCGTAGCGAAGCATGGATTGAAAATATCGAGACATTGATGCACTAATCATGATTTCTTTTGAGATGAATGTGTTAAGTGAGCATGCGGCTATGGATTGACCGCTTCATTCGATCACCGCAAGCGTAGGATGTACCGCATAAAACAAGCTTAGCAATAAAGCACCGAAAGTGTCTTTGATCACTCTTGTTGAATTGAGGTACACGCCCACGGTTCCCGTTGATCGGACAAGTATCGCTCAGTGATCGTAGGATTCCTAAGAATCTCCTTGATAGGGTTTCGCAATGCTCTAGCCGTTCTCAAACCGGAACATCTCAAAGAAGACAACACGGAGTGAGTGAACTAGCAATTTAAGTCCATTGATTGATGAAAAGAGATTTGAAAAACAATCGTGTATTGCTCATTAGAAGTTGTTTTTGCAATACAACGAAGGTTTTATTGAAAATCAATTATCAATCATAAAACACCTTTTGGTTTGAAAATGAGTACATGGTCGATGTGCTAAAGAAAAGAGTTGTTAAGCACAAAGATGTGTTTTTCAAAGGTATCCGTCAATCCATAACTCGAACCGTGATTGATTCAAGAGATTGAATCGCCCCATTGTTTCATTCGGTTGTCACATGGTTGATCTATATAATAGATCTCATATGCCACCTACCGTGAGCTTGTTTGATGTTGGCTCGGAAGGTTTTCCATCTTCACCGTGAATATGTTCACATATCACCGGATGTCCGAGCAAAACCACAAGGATAATGCGTAGGACTCAAGATATAATCTCTTTCCACATTGTGTGAAACAGAGAGTCTTCATTGAAAGTGTCCTAATAAGATTTATTGATGATCTCGTGGCTCTAGACTCAATTTTGTGCATATTTGGATCCCGTCTTGGGAGACTAGGGAGAGGTCTCCTTCTTCAATATCAACAATCTCTAAGAGAACGTCGATAGATAATGTCGGTTCCCCGTGAGATTAAAACAAGTCCTTTTAAGAGGAACTTGAGTGGTTTGGAAAGTTGAAGTGCAAGTGCCACCGGGTCCATGACGCCTTGTCTTCAATACCGATGTTACCATCAAGTATATGAATTGAACCCGGTTTACGCCTAAGGTTGAATAAATGGAGGCTATTTGTTTTCACCCTTTTCTCATTCAATTCTTTTTAATTCTTCAACCCTTCAAGGCTTACCGAGACTTCATAGCAAGAACCTTGTTGGGTTTGTTCCAAGATTTGCTCTATCTCGGTCCGCACTCTTCCCATATCTCACTTTTCTCCGCTTATCATCATTCCTAAGGACTTCTACACTAACTAGTGGATTATCCTGGGTAGATCCTCCGGTTACGGCGGATCATGGGAACCAATACCTAACCTTATCATCCTTATATCACCGTACATAAAGTAAAGTTGGTCGGTCTATTTGGTATTGTTCATCCGCTTTGGAATCAATTGAAAACCATTTGAAAATCAATCCAGATACTTGTGATATATTATCAAAACATTTTGTACCGAATTGTTTTGATATTTTTTAGAATAAGTGCTCCCTCAACATGTGCATCAAATGTTTGAAATCGTTTTGCACACGGAGGCAAGAGGAAGAAATTACTTTTTGATTACCATTTTCTAAAAGATATCACCATCACTTCCTTGATCAAATCAAGTAGATATAGCATTTCCTGGAAGGATGAGGTTTCCATAAATTTGCTCCCCTCAATATGTGCCTCGAGGTTTGAAAAAATTTTTGCACATACTAGAGGAACTCCACATTTAGATATATGATCACGCTTCAAATCATAGGTTTAAGATAGATGCTCCCTCAACATGTGCATTGAAAATTTGAAATTGTTTGTCACATGTGGAAGGACAAGATGTACATCCTTATAAAACCATTTACCGAATTATCGCTTTAAATCCAATTTAAATCACAAATTCTCCCCGATCACAATTATCAAATCATTTGAGATTTGTGATCTCTTATTGATTTAAATTGATTTTGAAAGCTTTAAGGGAATTGTGACTTGATTATGAAAGCGTTTTAAGCGATAAGGATCGGATTTTAAGACTTTAAAACTCCATTGATAAAACATGCATGTATATCTTTTGAAAACGATTTAATGCCAAATAACTTTTAATTTAATTGAAATCATTCTCCCCAATCAATGACATAGGTTGTTGATTGAGAGATTGATATGTTGACAAATAAGTCCGATGATTATCAAAATAGAGACCGAGTTATTTTTCAAAGCGCTTAGTTTTCAGCAGATAAATGTTTATAGAATCGAGCATTGAATTTATGGAAAACATGATAAAGTATGGCTCGTTTTTTCTTTGAAAAGCGGTTCTTGCACGAAATGACAAGAAGCCATTTGTTTCACTTTCTCTCAATTTTTTTTTTTTTAAGAATTCGAACAACATCTAAAGTCCGTGTCATTCTTTGAATGACAAAGACAAAGACCGTAGATATTGTCGAACCGATAAAAACATGACAAATTGACAATATTTTTTTGAAGATTTTGAATTTTTCGATTTTTATGGATTTTGAAAGTTTTATAATTTTGTATTTTGTTTTTCGAATAAATATTTACAAGAGATAGATGAAGGAAACCTTTACTCCTCGCCTTCCTCCACGAAGACGTTTGAGTGTTTCGGTTGAAGGCTTTTCAAGCCAAGTCGTGGAAGAATAAACTCAAAACATTCTCTTGGAAGAGCTTTGGTGAAGATGTCGCTAACCGGTATTCGCACCTCACAAAATAGAGTTCCACCACACCTTTTTCCACTTGTTCCCTGATGAAATGATGTCGAATGTCGATATGCTTTGCTCTTGAGTGTTGAACGTTGTTGCATGAGAGAGCAATAGCACTTTTATTATCACAAGACAAAGGTTTTGTTGAATTCAAAGCCATAGTCGATAATTGAGATCTCATCCATAAGATTTGAGCACAACAAGATGACATGGCTATGTATTCAACCTCTGTAGAGGAAATAGAAGTACTCATTTGCTTCTTTGAAGACCACTCACAAGCTTATCACCCAAAACCGAGCACCTCCAGACGTGCTTGACGAGTATCTTGACACCGCATGATCGTGATCAGATAGGTCGTTAGTGACATACCGGTGTCCTTCGGTGCAGAGACCCATATTGATGGTTCCTTGAGATACCGAAGACCCGTTTAACCGCTTCAAGGTGCTTTTTAGTAGGCTTAGTCTCGGTATCTAGCATACATGCAAACAAATGAACAAGATGTCTGGTCTACTAGTAGTGAGGTACATCGGGATCCAATCATACTACGATATTTCGTTTGGTCAATCATGATCCCCGAGTGGTCCTCATCTAGTTTGGTTCGATCAATCATGGGAGTGTCGACGGGGTCACTTGAATCAAATCCAAATTTCTTTAAGATCTCGGTTGCATATTTAGATTGATTTATGAAAATGCCTCCGGACTTTGTGAAATTTGTAATCCCAAGAAAAATAACATTTGTCCCATCATTGACATTTGAAATTTTGAACTCATTTCATTTGAAAACGGTCATATTCATTGGGGTCACCGAGGCAAAGATAATATCATCAACATAAATTTGAACATGAATTAAATGTTTGCGACTTCACGGTGAACAATGTTGGATCAATGCTCCTTTGCTAAATCCGGTAGATAGAAGAAACTTTGATGATGTATCATACCATGCCCTTGGAGCTTGCTTTAAACCGTAAAGAGCCTTCTTCAAACGATAAACGTGAGTAGGATGCTCTTGATTCACAAATCCTTCAGTTGGTGGCGTGACGACTTCTTTAAGATCTCCGTTCGAAATGCCGTCTTTACATCCATCGATAGACTACCATGTTCTTACTAGCGGCATTAGCCAAAAGATTACGATTGCCTCGATTCGAGCAACCGGAGCAAAAGATTCTTCAAAGTCAATACCTCCTCTTGACGGTATCCTTTAGCAACTAATTGAGCCTTGTTCTTCAACACATCACCATGCTCATCAAGTTTCACTTTGAAGATCCATTTAAGAGCAATAATCATAGCACGATCTGGGCGGTACTAACTCCCATACATCAAGTTGATCAAACTCATGAATTTCATCTTGCATGGCATTGAACCGACTATCTTCATTCATGGCGGTTTTAACATCTTTTGGTTCGATCTTAGATAGTACGGAGTTGAAGAAGCACCATAAGGCATCGGTTGCAAGTTGTTTCCGTGTTGATACAGGGACGAGAGGATTTCCAATGATGTTGTCTAGTGGATGATCGTGAGTCCATTTTCTAAGGTGTTCATGTGGCGGTTGTTGAGGACCCGAGGTAGCGAGTCGATGTCTCCGAAGAAGGTGGTTCGATGATGATTCGGGAGCAAATATGTTTTCAAATGGAGCATCTTGAGAGTAGCAAAGGGATTAACTTCATCATTGATGCGAAATGCAGTTCCATGATGTACATTTGAAGAATGATGATTTGTTGATGAGACGGAAGGATCGCAGATGGCGCTTCTTGACTTAAAGATATTGAGACCGAGGATTGACTTCATTCACGAGAATATGAGCACCTCTTGTAGGGATCAACACCTCATTAGTACTTGGATCATAAAGTTCATCAAACATAGGATCAAACAATTTCTTTAAATCATCTTCGGATGGAGGTACATATGGAGTTTCTTGAGTGGAGTTTGGAACAAGGGATGAAACCAATGGGACTGTTTTGAGTGAGGGTCTGAACTGGGTGTCCAGGAGCCATTTGACCGGTCGGCTCATCAAACGTAACGTGAATTGTTTCCATGATATTTCGGGTTCTTTTGTTGTAGATTCGGTATCCCTTTTGTTTGGTGCATATCCTACAAATACTCCAATGTTAGCTTTAGCCCTAAGTTTGCCTAAGTCTTGACCTCATTAGTTGGATAACACAATGCACCAAACACATGAAGGAAAGAGAGATTAGGTTTTCATTGTGGACAAGTTCATATGGAGTTTTCCATGAACAGTGTGAATCGTGGAACGATTTTGTGTGTAGCATGCAGTGGCAATTGCTTCACCCGAGAAACATTGGAACCTTTGAGTAAATCGGCATTGTTCTAGCGGCTTCAACAAGAGTACGATTTGCGTCTTTCAACTACACCGTTACGTTGAGGAGTTCGTGGAACACTTCTTTGATGGTGATTCCAACGCTTTCATAGAATTCACTAAGTTGTTTGTTGACAAACTCGGTTCCATTGTCTGCTACGATAATTACGGCGGTTTTGTTAAGTCGAACCCGCAATGTTTGATGAGTTTGATGATGATATCGGAGTTTCATCCTTTGTCCTAAGAACTTGACCCGGTGAACCTAGAGTAATCATCAACCACAACTAACACATATTTCTTTCCAAAGATATTCTGCACCCTCATTGGTCCACATAAATCCATATGAATCATATGAAGAACTTACGTGATGAGTTAGTAGGTTTGGGTTTATGGGCATACTTCTTGCTTTTTCCCGATTGACATCTTTGAACAAAGGTGATCCTTTTCGCACTCGAGTCTAGGTAAGCCTACAACTAAGTCCTTTCTGGTGAGATCATTGATGGTGCCGAAGTTCGTGTGATTGAGACGACGATGCCATAACCATGACTTTGTTTTAGAAGCCTTTGACAAAGCAAGCAAATTGGAGAAGACTTCATCATATCTTCGATGGAGATGGTGTATAGATTTGAACCACGAACCTCTTAAAAGTTCCTTACCATCAAGTTCTCTAGCAAGGCGGTATGTTTTCGAAGGCTACTTCTAGATCCGAATCGCAGAATTGACCAACAGAGAACAAGTTGTGACCAAGACCTTCTACATAGTAAACTCGGAGATAACACTTTGCCAACAACATAATCTCCATAACCCATAATAGCTTAGAAATGATCATTCCGAATCTAACATCCCGATGAATTTGCTCATGAAGTTCATGAGCCGTGACCGTCGCCAATCATATGCTTGGAATAGCTCGAGTCCGGTACCACGTAGCGATTTGAGCGATCTGCGGTTGAACACGAACAAGAATGGATAACTAGATAATTGGGATCCCAAGCAAGAATGGGTTCCATTTGGTTAGTAACAATGGTTGGAACACCCACATCGTAAATAGAAGCATTCATATCGGAAAATGAGGCAATGGAATCATTGTGAATAGATGCGATTAGTGTCTATATTAGCCACATTCACGGTGTGCTCACTTCTTAAGGAATAGTTCTACCAAGAGGCATCCATTTTCTAGTGGGCATTATCTCGATTAGTCTTATGACCAACGGTATCCAATAATAGCCTATTTTCTTGAATGTTCTTCTGTGGGTTTCCTTTGTTTTCTAACTTTCTTTCGTTTTGCCTTTTAGCCTTCTTAGCATGAATTTTAGCATTAACAATATTAATCGGACAATTAACATCATTAGCGTAACATTAACACCACATTCATGATTAGAAAGCAATTCAAGCGAGACATCAATACAAGGTTTGCAAATAGTATCGAATTCAATTAATTACATGACGCCTATGGCTAATACTAGAATCAACACGATTCGTTTATTCGGTTCAAACTTAAAGTTCCTAGATTGTTCTTCTACTCTTTCCGGTGCACATTCTTAGCTTGCGAGGTCCTATCATTCCTTGTATTGTCTTGAGACTTTGACTTGCTCCCTTTAATGTCACCGATTACTCTGTAGAGGAATGGGAACATTAGTTGGTTTTACTACTCTTTGCATCACTGTTTAGATGTCTTTGGGATCTGAACTACATGCAGAACACTAAGGTTCACTTTCTTAAAACTAGAATCTTGAGATTTGTACTCCTAGAAGGCACACTTGAGTTCTCTTTCTTAGCATCGACAGATCTGGAATCTGAACTACTTAAAGGCACACTACGGTTCATATTCAAAACATTGGGAATCGAATGAATATCATACTTGGCATTAGGCATCGAGCATGGAATCAAAGGATTAACTCTCTCACCTAATGACTTTGGGCATATTGTGATCAAGCATTCTAAGATTTCTTGAGATCGTTTGGCATATAAGCATGCATGTCCAATTGCATTATCATGAGGTTTCTCTAACTTATCCTCTTCAACAATCTCACGCAGACATTCTAGGCAATCCTTAAGGGATGAGAAGTATGTTTGAACACAAGTTTGTTGTTCTACGAGATGAGGAGGACATATTTCACGAGACAAAGCATATTTATTACAAGAGTGAACCTTTGATACACCATTCTCCCATTGGTCATAGGCATTTTCCCTTTTACCCGACTCTTGATTCTCAACTTCCTTTTGCAATGAAGCTATATGTTCGTTATTTTTGTTACGAGTGACCTTTATTGATTCAAATAACTCATTGAAATGACGTTTAACTTTTCATTTTCTTCTAGAAAGCTTTCATTTTCTTTTGTAATGCATTTACTAGGTTTTGAAGATGAAACGTTTGAGAATTCGAGAGTCTAAAGAGGAGGCATTTGGGAGCTGTCATATTGTTCGTTTGACCCTTTAATTGAGAGATTTGGGCTTTCAACTTTCGATCGTGTTGCAATGAGCTTGAATCTGTTCATCACGTTTGTTAATTTGAAAACTCGCATCAAACTCGGAGCATCGAGGATGTCTTGATATTTGAAGTTTTGACATTTTCTTTAAGATGTTGATATTTTAGTTGTAAATTAAAATGCTCAACTTCTAGTTTAGAAAAATGTTTAACCAAATTGTCGTGATCATCCAGTTCAATTTTCTCGTTTAGTTTAGAATTAGTTTTTCAAGCTCAATGACACGATCATGGGAGACTTTCGAGGCAACAGATAGTTCATGAAATTGGGAAGCATTAATAGAGCAATTTGAAGCGTTGAAAACATATCTTGAGCAACACATTCGATAATAAGAGTCTCATTTAATGTATGCAAGTTCTTCCTCTCAATCTCATTATATTTTAGTGCACGCTCATAGTCACTAACTTCAACTATCATTGCATCAAATTCCTTTTCCATTCCCTTAATATCGGTTTCTATCCCTTTTAAGACTCTCAAAGTGATCTTTTAGAAGTTTAAAGAAAGGCATGACCTCGTTAAATAACATTCTTTCATTTGCTCAAAACCCTTTCTCCTTCGATTATACCATGGGTGTGATCCTTTTCTTGCAAGTTTTCTCAAAATCAACAAATAGTTGAAATATAACATATTGGCTAATTAAGGTCTTGCTTTTAGTGGCAATTGTTCTCGGAACAAGATGCATTGGTGTATTAGGAGGATACACGGTTGCTCTAGGCATTTTCCAAAGGGAGGTTTGTTTCAACAATATTTTCGACTTTACGCTTATCTAAATCCATTTTCCGAAAAACTTGTTCTGGAGTCAACAATGTCGAGGCTTAAACTTGTTCAAGGAAATCAGGTTTTCCTTCTTGTAGTCATGAGGAGTGATAATTATTTTTTCTCTTTGCATTTAGGATCATTTAGTTTCTTATTCATCTTCTCCTAGTGATTTCATCTAGTTTCTTATCATCCTCCCGGCACTCAACGCAACTAGGTTTTTGTCTAGGTTTAAGAATCTCATTGCCATCATAGATCACACTTTGAGTGCTTTTGCTATCTTCCGTACTCAAGGTTGGGTTTATCTATAATGGGAACACTATGCTTATCGCTTAGAACTCTATGCTTAGTGACCATGTGAGCGATCGAATGGTGTTTCCTTGTATGTACAACTTGTTTTCAAGTTTGTTTTTCAAAGTTTTCGGATCGAAAAAGTCTCTCAAGAGTTTTGATTCCTTTGCATTAAATTCTTGCTTAAGCATTTTCACATTTTCTTGAAGTTCTTTTTTTGCTTATTTGTTTTAGAAAGCTTTTCTTGCAAGGAATTTAACTCTTGTTTCAATACTTCTTCTCTAAAATTACTTTTTCTAATGACTGTACGCACTTGGTCATCCATTTCCTTTTCACAGGTGGTCAACTCAAATTTTGCACGTTGTTCATAAATAGCAACACGTTCTTTATAGGCATTTAGTTTAGAAATTACGAAATCATCGGGGCACATGCATTGTATTCATCAAAAACATAGTCATTGTTGATGCAGAAGATGCATCACTTGGTACAACTTCACTTTCACTTTGTTTCACATATTGATCATATGGGACAATATCGATATTACCCATATTTTCAACATTTGATTCAATAGTTTCGATTGATAGTACTTTGTCATGCATCATTGTACATCGACATCATCGTATAGTTTTAATACCTCGAGATGAGTTTGTCTTTGGATGAGCCAGGTTTGTGGTGAAGAAGAGACCTTGGGAGAAACCATTGGAGAAATGCTAGCCATAAAATTGTGTGTGCGGAGGGTCCATCATCCACATCGTAGTCGTATGCATCACAATCGGCGACTTGAAAGGCATTCGATGATTGTGACCTATCTCCGAATAGGCCGCTCATCCACATCTGCATCATAGGTCTTGGCATTGCCTTCGACTAAACAAAGAATTCCTCTTCATCCAAAGCAAGACCATTATCCCGAGCTTGTACAAGCAACATCTTATCTCTCAAGTAATCGATTGCAGTAGACGCTTTGGAGATGTGCGAGTTCCTTGCAATGTGTCCCTCACCACCACAGCTTATAACATTTGATCGGCTTAGCTTGACCTTGATTACCATTCCTTCCTCGATTACGATTACCAATATAACCTCTACCAGCTCCACCTCTTCCCGATCATCTTGTCTTTCTGAATCGGTTGCGACGATCCTCCCATCTTTAACAAGAGCTTGATTGTGTGGGTTAGATGTCGTTCGAGGTTGTTGTTGGTTTGTGGGAGAAATTCATGTTTGACTAATCGGAAGAGCTAGTTGATTAATGAAGTTACCACGTGTGCATCAAAGATCAACTTGTTTGAACATAGGATCGGGAATGAGTTTGTGATTACCATTACCCACGGGTATGACTTGTGAGGCTTTGGTTGTGATTCCGATGTTTGAGTAGAAGGCGTTGAGTCATTAGGCGAGCTTGACTCTCCCTGGTTGGTTTTAAACGATTAAGAATCATTTTTCAAACATAGCATGTCTCTCATTCGAAGGAGGAAGGCATAGAGTTGCTCATAGTTTGTATTCTTCAATCCTTTAGTGAGCTTCACAGAGGTGACAAACTTGTGCCATTCGGGATTCATGTTGTTCACAAATTTTGAGTTCAAATGAATGTTAGGCATAGTCATTCGATGTTCCTCATATCATTCACCAACTTATGAAATCTCATAGTACTCATAGACACTCTCATCGGTTTCATCTTGAAGTGTTCAAATTGTCATAGAGTTGTGATTCTCTGCTTCCATAGTTAATTCGAACCCGAAAGAAGCATCTTGACATTATCCCATAACGCCTTTGCTTGTTGTTGTGATTGATCGACTTGTAGATGTCTTTAGGAAGACCTTGAAGAACAATGTTAGAAGCCACGATGTGCGCATCGAATCTCTTTTTCTCCTTATCATCAAGCTCATCATACATTTTTGTCCATCCATTCCGTAAATAGGGTTCCATCTTCATTAGTATCAAGTATATCTCTAGTCGTCTCACTTCGATCGGTCCTTCATCAATGGATTTCGAATGTTGACACCATTTTCCTTTCCAAGATAGTACAATCGATTCGTTGAGCCCAAGAATCGTAGTCGATTCTGTCAAGCATGGGTGGACGAGTATCTCAACCACCGCTGAACATCCTCGACAGCGGTGGAGATGATAGTAGAAACGTTGGTAGACATGTTAACAGATTATACGGGATTTTATAACTCTATGATTAAACCGGAAATAGATTCTTTCACGGATTTTACTAAATCAAGAGAAACCGTAAAAATCACCCAAGTCGCTAGAAGATAATGCACCAAGTCGCTAATACCTAATTCGCTAAACCACCAAGTCGCTCTGGGTCCCAAGTCGCTAAACAAATGCAAGTCGCTAAGTAGTAACTCGCTAAGCCTCAGTCGCTAGCAAAATTTTGGCACCAATTCGCTAGACAAGTCGCTAAAGATTCAAGTCGCTAAAGAGCAACTGCGCTCTGCACCAAGTCGCTAACACCAAATCGCTACCCGTAGTGGAGAGTCCACTACTTGTACTGTAGTCGCTAGGCCTAAGTCGCTAGGCCTAAGTCGCTAGCTCCAAAACTGTAACTCGCTACAAAATTGCAAAGCAAGTCGCTAGCATGAAAAACAACATAAAAATCACTTTTCAATCCAAAAACAACCCAACCAAGATGATTCAAGCTTACCAAATGAAAACCTAAACACTTGTGATGATTCTAAACATAAAAGTACTAGCCAAGCTTTTGGAGAAAAGTTCGAAACCCTAAATCCATCTAAGATCGACATCATTATACCTTTATCCTCCCTTCTATTGCTTGAATCGGTTCCAGTTATGTGATTCTCTTTGTGTTTTACGTAATTGATACCTGGTTCTTGTGATCGCTAGGAGTTAGGGTTTTGGTTTTGTCGTTTTTATTTTAGGGTTTCGTCACTTTGAAATCGCTATCTATTATCATAAGTGCTCATCATGGTTGATTTTGGTTAGCTTATTAGTGCTTTAATTCATGCCTTAGATGTCCTAAGGCCATCGATTTGGAAGATTGCCGTGGTGTTCCTGGATTTTTTGTTAATCGTCTTTTTAGGGTTTTTAGGGATTCGTCTTTTGTTTTCTGGTTTTCTCTTGGTTCCTTACTGTTCTTGATTGCAATATGGATAAGAGTATTAATGTTAACGTTGATTTGGAAGCTTTGGATGCTCGAATGAAAAGGTTGAAAGGGAACGAAGTTGGTTGTGATGTTGCGCCTAAACCAAAGTTGCCTATGAGGATTCTACGCAACCCTAATCCAACCACATCTGATGTTGATTCGAATCTTGCTTCTGGGAGTTCGTTTGCTGCTGATTCGAACCATGACATTAGTTTGCAATATCGTGAGGTAAACAATGATTTGAATGATAATACTAATGTGCATGATTCGCTGTTTTGGGGTGAGACAGGTAATGCTACTAATCGCTATACTCAATCTGATTTTCCTACGCTTGAGGAGACTATTGGGGTTGCAAAAAGTGGTGATCAGGTGGTTACTCAAGATGAAGATACCTTTCCTAAAGGTGATGGTATTCGTGTGGGTAATCTTGTTGGCAAGTTAAAAAGTACTGTATCGAATAATACTATTACCAATGAGAGTCCGATTGTTAAAACAACTGAAATTCAGCAGTCAAAAACATATGTGGGAGTTGCTAGTGGTTCTCAAACGACTCATACTCAAGGTACTCAAGTTAATCCTGTCAAAGGTAAGTCTAACTTTCGTGAACTTAAAGTTGATAATGTTTTTAATGGTGTTGACGTGTCCATTCCTCGTAAGGTGGTAGAAAATATTAGCATTAAATTTGATAACACCTTGTATGGATATTTCATTGGCAAGCGTATTGCATTCCCGTGGTTGAGTACTTTGTTCGCAACAATTGGGCTAAGTATGGTCTTAAGCGGATTATGATGAATGCACAAGGCTTCTTTTTCTTTAAGTTTGACTCACGGGTTGGCTTGGAGAATGATTTAGAAGGTGGTCCGTGGATGATCAAAAACAGCCCTATTATTCTAAAGAAGTGGACCATGAGTACTAGTTTGTGAAGAGGAATTAACCCGTATCCGGTATGGGTTAAGCTACATGATGTTCCTTTGCAGGTATTCTCTGAGGATGGTATTAGTATTATTGCAACACACATTGGTAAGCCGATTATGCTTGATTCATATACTAGTTCTATGTGTACTGATTCTTGGGGTAGGAGTAGTTTTGCTCGATGTTTAATTGAAATTGATTCTCATATTCCGCTTAAGGAATCTATTACTGTGGGGGTCCCATACATGGATAGGCTTGGCTTCTCTTCTGAAACTATTAGGGTGGAATATGAGTGGAAACCTCCTAGATGTGATGTTTGTTTGATATTTGGTCATTCTTGTGATACTTGTCCTAAGAAAGTTGTGACTACACCGGTTGTGGAGGTAAACCAGGATGGATTTCAAGTTGTTGGGAAAAAGGGTAAAGCTAAAAAGAATGCTAGGGATAATAGAACCGGAATTGTTAATGGGGTCCCTGTTGGTAAAAATATGCAGTATAGGCCTAAATCTGTCTCCACACCTTCTACTAGCAATCCGGTTCAAGGAAGTACTAGTACTAGTGCGGATAAGCCCCCTAATCCTAAAGTGGCTACATCTAACCCGGTAGGTCCTTTTACTTCACATAATACTTCTCCTACTGTTAAAGATGTTGAGGTGAATAAGGATAACCAATCTGCTCCCAAAGTTATTTCTAGTACTATCTATCCTACACCTAAAACTAATAACCCAAATTTAGGCGCTAATGTGACTACATCTAACCCGTTTGGTTCTCACAGCTCTTGACGATGCGGATGAAAATAATGGGTTAGATGAGGATGATGTGATTGAGAATATTTATGATGAAACAGTAATTTATTTGATAAATCGAGGGCAAGCACTCTGTTATGAATGTCCACGATGTTTAGTATCGCCTCTTGGAATATAAGGGTTTGAACCATTCCCTAAACAAAAAGAGGTTAAACAGGTGGTCAATGATAATAATCTTAGTATATGTGCTATCTTGGAATCTCATGTTGATGCTTCGGTGGTGTATGATACATGTAGTAAAGTTTGTCGTCGGTGGAAGTGGACGTCAAATGGTAGTCTGTGTGATAAGGGTTCCCGTATTATACTTGGTTGGAATGATGACATTGTTGATGTTATGATTATGTCTCAAACTAACCAGGTTATGCATATTCAGGTTAATACTCGGGCGGACAGCAAAACTTTTTTCTGTTCTTTTGTATATGCAGATAATTATTATGTTCATCGGCGTGCCCTTTGGTCTAATCTTGTTTGCCATGCTGGATTTATGCGTACTAGGCCTTGGGTTTTGTTGGGGGATTTTAATGCGGCTCTTAAGTTGGAGGATCATTCATGTGGTAGTTATGCTCGACATTGCTATCGTGAATTCAAAGATTGTGTTCGAAAATGGAGGTTGAGGATATTAATAGTACTGGTCTTCATTTTACTTGGAATCAGAAACCAAGAGGTTCCTTTGGTACATTGAAGAAAATTGATCGGGTGATGGGCAATCTGAAATTTGCTGACTTGTTTCCAGGTTCGTTTGCCATATTTCAACCTTATCGTATTTCTGATCATTCTCCGTGTGTTCTGCGTATTTCTCAGGTTACTAAGCCTAAGCCTAAACCGTTTAAATTCTCGAACTTCTTGGTTCATAAAGATGGGTTTAGTGATACGGTTGTCTGGGATGGAATCTTAATGTTCATGGTTGTGCTATGTATCGTGTTGTTCAACGCTTAAAGGGGTGAAATCTCCTTTTCGTAGCTTTTGCAGATCAAGGTAATCTTCATGAGCGGGTAGTTAGGATTCGGCGGGGAGTTAGATGGCGTCCAAAAGGCTATTGATACTGATCCGTCTAATTACGAACTACGGGATGAACATGCTCACTATCTTCTTGCATATAAGGAGGCTACATTAGATGAAGAACGGTTTTAAAGCAAATCTAAAGTTCAATGGCTTCATGCGGTGATTCTAATCGGCCTATTTTCATAATATTGTTAAAAGCAAATGTGCCCGTAATCGAATTGAATTGGTTAGAGATGCAAACAATGTCTTGTCTGAGGGTAATCGGTTGCGAGTGCTTTTGTTGCTCACTATGAGCAGTTTCTTGGTATGGAAGGAAATTGTACTCTTTTGATGATTATGGTATATTCTCTAATGTTCTTCCTCCTCAATTGGGCTGGTTCGATGGTTCGTCATATTACGGATGCGGAGATTAAGGATGCTATATTTTCTATGGGGATGATAAAGCTCCGGTCCCGATGGGTACACTGCTTTCTTTAAGAAAGCATGGGATATTGTGGTCTTGAGGTAAGGGCTGGCATGCGTGACTTTTTATTAATGGTA
Source organism: Chrysanthemum lavandulifolium (assembly GCA_022545495.1). Taxonomy (NCBI): domain Eukaryota; kingdom Viridiplantae; phylum Streptophyta; class Magnoliopsida; order Asterales; family Asteraceae; genus Chrysanthemum; species Chrysanthemum lavandulifolium. The sequence goes on from CM040246.1 coordinate 178,492,954, forward strand.
AGCTTCTCAAGGAGATTAATCATACTATTATATCTTTGATTCCTAAAGTGTCTACCCCATCTAAGATTAATGATTATCGGCCTATTTCTTCTTTGTAATGTCATGTATAAATGCATTAGCAAAATCCTTGCTAATCGTATTAAAGAAGGCCTTGGTCGGTTGGTTAGTATTAATCAATCGGCATTTGTTCACAGTCGTCGTATATCGATAATATATTACTTACCCAAGAGCTTATGCGGAATTATCATAGAGGAAGGGTCCTCCTAGATGTGCGTTTAAGGTTGATATTCGAAGGCATATGATACGGTTGATTGGAATTTTCTTAGGGCTATTCGATTGGTTTTGGTTTTAACTCCAAAATGGTTGATTGGATCATGGTTTGTATATCATCTCGTCTTATTCCATATGTGTTAATGGCGATCTCCATGGCTGGTTTAAAGGTAAGCGGGGCCTTAGACAAGGTGACCCGTTATCTCCATACTTGTTCTGTTGGTTATGGAAGTGCTAACTCTTATATTGCGAGAAAAAGGTTTGAATTCGGTTGATTTTCGGTTTCATCATTTGTGTGAGCAACGAATTATTAACCTTTGTTTTGCGATGACCTCTTCTTGTTTGCTAGAGGCCATCGAGATTACATTAATGTCATTATGCGAGGCCTTGGAGGATTTCAAGAACTTTTGGGTCTTGTCCCAGTATCCCTAAAAGTCTGACTTTCTTTGTAATGTTCCAAATGCTATTAAAGCTGCTATTCTCCAGTCTATGCCGTTTGCAGAAGGTTCTCTCCCTGTTAGGTACCTTGGTGTCCCCCTTATATCATCAAGACTTCTTTATAGGGATTGCAAGGTGCTTGTTGAAAAACTGGAAGGTCGGGTGAATGATTGGCGCAATAAGTTCTTATCTCTTGCGGGTAGGCTTCAATTGGTGAGATCTGTCTTATCTTCGATGCATTTATATTGGGCTTCTGTTTTTATCCTTCCTACTCGTATTATCCATGAGCTTGAGCAGCTTATGAGGGGTTTCCTTTGGTGTCAAGGAGAAATGAAAAGGGAAAGGCTAAGGTTGCTTGGGAATCGTTTGTAAGCCAACGAATGAAGGTGGCCTTGGTATTCGTCGTTTGGAGGATTTTAACATTGCTCTTATGACTACTCACATTTGGAGTATTTTGACACATAAAGAGTCGTTATGGGTGCAATGGATCCATTCGTATAAACTTCGTGGGAGAAGTTTTGGGATGTCCTTGTTTGGGGATGTTAGGTGGGGTTGGCGCAAGCTTCTGGCCATTAGAATAAAGGTTCGTCCTTTTATTTGGCATAAGATCAATAATGGGAAGGACACTTCGGTTTGGTTTGATATGTGGTGTCAGTTAAGCCCGATTCGTAATTTACTTACTGCTAGAGATATTGCACGAGCGGGGTTTAATTTATCTGACTCGGTTTATGATCTTATTGAATCTAATGGTTGGCGATGGCCATTGGATTGGTTATCTCGATTTCCATTGTTAGATGCTCTCCGGTTCCTACTCTAAATGATATTGATGATGGATTATTATGGCGTAACCTGGATGGCAATTTTAGTTATTTTTCAGTCTCGGGTGCGTGGGAATCTCTGCGTCTTAGGGCTGATTTGGTTGAATGGTGTAATGTTCCTTGGTTCTCTCAATGTATTCAAGGCATGCTATACATCGTGGCTCGCTATTCAACGAAGCTAAAGACTCGGGATAGGATCGCCAATGGGATGTTGGTCTGACGTTGATTTGGCCTTGCTTAGATGCCCGCTTTGTGAATTGGTTCGGATTCTCATTCTCATTTATTTTTGAGTGCCAATTTTCTATGCGGGTTTGGTTTCGGTCGGAGTTTATCTGGTATGGATGCGGTCCACCTTCGTTGGAGAATATTGTTCTGATTCTTATTCCTTTATCTAAGGGCGGTCGGTTAGTAGTATCCTTTCTAGATTATTGCTTCTTTGCTACTACGTGCCGTTTGGATGGAGCGCAATTCTAGGTTGTTCAGCGTAAGAAGTCTTTTGTTCTTGATGTAGTTAGCACCATTGTCTCTACTATTCGGTTGAAGTGGTTACTTTCAAGTTCAAGAAGCTAACCTTGAGGTCTCGATTGATTTTGGATAAATGGAAGATTCCAAGTATATGTATACGAAGGGGAGTGCTTAGGGTAAGGGTTGTACTCTTTTCCCTACTCCAAGGTTTTCCTTTGGGTTTTTCTTGGAAAGGGTTTTAAGGAGGCAAACTTCACAGGTTAACTTGCTCCCTTCGTGGAGTGGTGGGGCGCGGGATGCTCGCTTGGTACAAGTTTTTTACTTGTTTATGCCTAGTTTGTTGATGTAATATAGCTAGGTTTTGTGTTTATGGCATGTCATAAACACTAGTGTTTATCAAGCTCTTCGCTTGAGGTTAATGTGATGTAAGATATGATCTTGACCACATTCCATTTGTATAACATTATTTTTGGTTATATATTTATAGTCTTACATAAACGGGTAAACCCCGTTTACCCTAAAAAAAAAAAATGAAAATAATAAGAACCTTATATTTATTCACAGGCAATTTCATATGAATAGCTTCATAACATGTTTTGCACCTCACCAATAACCTTCCCAATAACTTTTTAAATTCTCTCCGCAAGGAGCTTAGCAATGATCTTGTAGTAACTCCCGATCAAGCTAATAGGCCTATAATCTGCAAGCCCGATCGAGTCAATGACTTTCATTGCACCCCTTAGATATTTCACCCTTATCTCAAAACCAATCAACCGCCTATCACATCCTAAAAGCGCTTATTATATCTAAAGTTGAAACCGTCCGGCCCGGTGATTTGTCACTACCACAACCACACACTGCCTCCCACACCTCTTTTTCTGTGAATGGATGGGCTTATCTTAGTCTTGGCCATAACTACAGCTCTATGGCTTTAACTAATGGAGATAATGGTTAGTTGAAAGTAAAGATCATGGACCAAAATGACTAACACACTTTGTAAATTATTTCTTTAAATCCATAGTCTCATTCTTATATGACCAAAAATACTACTCCCTCCGTCTCAAATTATAAGTCCATTTTAACTTTTTCAAAGTCTTTTTATTCAACTTTGACCTTAAATATATTTTTTTTGTGTTATATAATACTTGATGCAAAATATATAAATGGACTTGTGTTTTAAATGTATTTTTATTGGTATACTTTTCATCAAGTATTATATAACATGAAAAAAAATATTTAAGGTCAATGTTGAAATAAAAAGACTTTGAAAAAGTCAAAATGGACTTATAATTTGGGACGGAGGGAGTATGTTTTTATGGGATGAATTTAGACAATATGTATCCTATAATGAGGTAAAAAATATCTAAATGACCAACAATTTTGAAGAACTCACGAGATCCTTCATGGAATATTTTTGTTAAGCATGTAAAATATGTCATTATCTCTACATAAGCAAACCATAAGATTGCCTCTTTGTAACTTCCAGGTGCATGTCGTTATGAAAAAGATAAGTCAAACATATTACTTCTAATTTTTTTCAAAGTTCAAACATTTTATTTTTAAACCAAAAGGCGATTGAAAAAAGAATGTAACATGGTTTAGCCAAATTGATAAAAAGGAACCATCGCTCTACAAAACAAACCATGAATATGCCTTTTTGTAACTTCCAGTGCGAAAGCATGTCCTTCTAAAATGATAAGTAAACATATTTCTTTGCATACAAAACGACGTGAATACCGTATCAAATTCTTCTTCGCAGACAAAACCATGTCACAACCTTGATTATAAAGGACATGCTTAGGAGTTAGGATAGGCATCCTTGATCACGTTCCTAAGATGTGTGTTTTCAGCTTGCTTGTTCTTTCGATCGCCAACTTTGTTAGGGTTAAAAATAAAAAGCAACATGTTATTACACGTCGTTGTGAATATGTTAATCACTGGTCTCTTACTCAACAAAGTATTTAAATTATGATTAACAATGGGTATGATGATGATGATGATGATGATGACGACGCAGGCAAAGGTTTCTAAGCACATAAACATGTAAAATTCACATATGGTGTTTCAGGACCTAATTAAAACGAAGAAAAATAAGATAGTCGCCACGTGTCATGAGCATATTTCCATGGGCGGGCATTTGGTGTAGAAACTGTAATGTAGTGGTGTTTGAAATTACCTGTAGAAACCGCTTATCATTTTATTCATGGTTCACAACATCGCCCTTCTTACGCTTTCAATCCCGCGAACTCGTTAGTTGTAGTCGTTATACCGTTTCTCGGTGCACAACATCAGCCTGTCTCCCACACCGCATATGACATAAATAGTTGTGAAGTAGACACTGGAAGCATCAATACCTTGTAGTCCTCGTCCCAAATACATGAGCCCATTTAATCGTGGGTGTCACAAGATAGCGCCATGAAGACCATCAATAGTGCAAAGCATTAGAATTTTATCAATAACTTCACATGATTGGTCATCTCCCTCGAGCATGCTTCCTCACACACCGAGCCAGCCTATTGCCAAAACGTTTGCATTAAAGATTCATAATCAATCATACTCAATGTATATGAATTTGTACTTTAGTTTATGGAAGCAATTAAATTTAGGATTCATGTGAATGTTCATTTAAAACCAATATCTCTACATGAGACATCATACGAATCCAAATTTAGGTGGGCTAGACTTATGATTATCATTGAAAAATTAAGTTAACAAAAATAAGATATAAACGTATCAAACTTTTAACTCCCAAGCAAAGAACAAACACATAATCATATCGGGATACTCAAATCTTTGTGATACTCGAGCACGTGAACACTACATTGTTGTTCATCTTTGTGGTACGACATACACATATAAAACATGGAGGATTTAAATCATATTTTGTAGATCCTGCAACTCAAGAATTGCAACTCGGTCTACAATTACAAATTCTAAAATAGACGTTATAAGTTGGCTACCAAATATTGAACGCTATTAAGCATGAAAGGGTCTAAAGACCCTTTAAATAACTTTTCCTTCTTCAACAGTTGCTCGTGTAGCAATAAGAGCATCAGTAACTCTATCTTTTCTTTAAAACCATGGATGTTTCTTTCACCACTATCATCCTCTAAAAAGAACAATTCAAAATATTTCGTCATCAACATTGGATCTAAACCATCAATTTCATAGCTTTAGAAATCATGCCACTTGAAGGAAAGCATATTTTCTCAAGAGGGCTTACCTTAAGGGATTTGCAATGAAGATATGAGAGAAAGGTGTACACTGATGATGCACACATAATCCGGAATCGAGTACTAAACACTAATAATTTTCTGCAAGAATCACATGATTCTAGCGTATAAAGCTCACAAGTTCTAGAGAATGATAAAGGTAGATTTGGAGGTCATATTCCAAGCTTCTAAACCGAGTTTAATCATTTGAGTTTTTTATAATTTTAATGTAAATCTCAATTTCAACCAAAGAATGCAATTTGAGCCAACAATGTCATTTTCAAATGAGTAAGCATACCTATATTAGTTCAGGACTTTAGATACACATACCGCAAAAGTTGAGGTTCTTTGGCTACAACAAAATTATTTACTTGACCTTTGCAACTCTTGGAAAATAAATCATTTACTTTACCTTTGCAACCCTTGGAAAATAAATATGGACCAGGTTCATCAACTCCCACGTGAAACATCTAAACAAAAATTCAAAGAGTTAATATTCAAAACAAATAAGAATAAGATATGTGATTGAGGAACCTATTGACATAGTCAAAACCATTAAAAGTCAACATACTTGAAACTTTGTAGCCTTGATGTCACAACAAGTATCGTCCAAGAACGTGTCTTCACCGAAACCACTTGCGCACCATTGCAAATACTCAAAATCTCAAATGGTCTCAAACTTTCTTTGTCTTTAAAGTCCCTCTTAATCTGCAACCTTAATGATCCACATAAGCATACAAAAACTAAATCATTAACATGTAATTGTGAGAAAAAAGTTATTTAGATATAATAGATGTTAACTCTCGTTGAATCTCTTTGGGTATCTTGCCATTGTTGAGTGTATAAAGAAAGTTATATATAGCATAACACCATATGATATGCGAATCTTCATGAGCTAAAAAGCTTACCACGTTGTCTAGATGTTCAAGAACCGAATTTTGATCATTTGGGTCCTCTTCATCCTTTACTACTACATGCACGACAAACATTCGTGAATTAGAGAGAAACTAATACTACCTCCATTTAATCCACTATTCTTATGTCATTACCAAATAAATGATCAACTGTTTTGAATATACAATGTTTGTTATGGGCGTCGGGTGAGTTTGGTATGGTAGCCGGGTGAGTTTGGTCATGGGTCAAAGCTTAAAATTTTCAAGCATGTTCAAATGCTCAAAAAGTTTGTGTGACTCGGGTCATGGGTCAAAACCGCATTTTTTATATAAATATCCCATCACATTCATCATATATCCATTAAATGTAATGCATCGATGGGCACAGTTTATACAAATTTTGCTTATTAACATAATATATGATTCATCTATGGCAATACATTTAGTCTTCACTATAATAGGAGACCTAGTGACAAAACCGAAAGCAAAAACTATAAAAAATAAATAATCCGGAAATAAAATGGTGTACCGATATACATGTGACAATATTAGGCCAGCCTCCTCCTCATCTCTTGAAACGGTCTTACGCCATTTTCCTAGTGTTACTATTGGGTTCAACTCGGTTGCCATGATCCGCACAAGATCATACTTGTTGTGAGAATAACTACCACAAGCAATCTGATCCAACTGGGTTGACTTCCCACCATGTTGCGGTCTGCACAAGATCATACAAGAGTGAGAAGAACTACCACAAGCCCTAATTCTCTCTCCCTTATGGAGATTTCCTACCTTCCCATTAAAATTCCGCCATAAAAACCTCCCTCACACGCCAACTCTACCCTTTAATTCGTTATTTGGGTATGCAATACGTTTTGGGATGTTTTTATCCAAGGAAGAGGCGGTCACATTATTTGCTTTAATATCTCATGAAATCTCCATATATTATGGCGGTGGTAGTATCATGATCATTCTCATTTTCTTATTCTTATACTCTTGGTCGTGGTGTTTCAAGGTATACCCTAATCATCTAGGGTCGGTTATGTTTGTATAAATCATATCCTTGAGCGCTTATTCTGAAACCCTAAACGCTTTATCCTGCAATCGATTATCCTATTTTCTTAGGATTTCATTTTTCTGTTAGGGTATTGGTATATTAATGGTTCGTTTTTGTTCCTCATGAAGCTTATCATAATATATTTGAGGCGGTTTGGTTGGTGATTGTTGTTCGCTAAGGTTATATGAAATCCTATCTTAGGGTTTCAATTTTTACTAATTGATGGTGCTGTTGCTGCATGTTATTCTGTAAGATAACCCATATTAGGGTTTATTTATTGGCTGAATATTCTTATTCAGATGGATGTAAGGTGAACGTGGGTTACGGGAGGGATGTCAGTCATGTTGGATGTTCGATGCATCATAGTTGGATCTTGCTGCTACTGCTCTTTATGCCTTCGATCTGTTACTGATGCGGTTATTGAAGTTAGGGTTTGGTATACCCTATTGCTCGATCTATCTATTGATGGCAGTTTGTTTGATCTGGTTTCATGAAACCCTAATATTTAGGGTTTTGTTTTATGATCTGCTGCCAATCGATTTTGGAAGTTAATGTTAGAGATGTAAACCCTATTGTTGGTATACAACAGGTTGACTGAATTTTTTGGTAGGACATCATTAGTTTCTGATATGTTGTTGTATATTGAGCATGGGTGATTTTTCGAGTCCTTAGTATACGCAAGTCTTGTGTATGTATACACATATTCAGACTTGGTGGTAGGGATTCTGTTGAAGGTGCTATGGTCGGTCTCTTTCTTGCTATTACTGATTTTTACATGGCCGTTATTGGAAGGGAGTATCATGGCTTGATGTTTGCAGGTTTGCTGCATTGTTTTAGGGTTATCTAAAACCTTGTTTGTTGGTTACATTTGTCTTGCTGCTACTAGTTGAATTACGACGAGGAGTGCGTTGCCTCGTGTCGATTTGAATTTCACTTGTATCTCTTTCTGGTAGTAAATGATGGATAAAGTGTAGTTATTGTTTCAAGTATCTTTTGATCCTTGTCCATGGGCAGAATTCTTTCTGTATTGGGTCGATTGATATGTTGGTAATCAGTTTGGTATGAAAGTTAAGGTTTTTGTTAAAAACCTTATTGTTCGAATATGGCAGATTCTCCTCTTGTGTATTTCATTCTGATAACGTGTGGGCTAAAATCTATTGCTATTGCTACGGATCTTATGGGGTGTTATTTTAAATCAGCATGGTGAGGTCGTATTGGATGGTTAGGGTTTGTTTAAACCCTAGTTCATGTTTTCCTGATGGGTCTTAATTCTGATTTGACTTGGAAGGAAATGAATATTGGTTTCGTTGCTGCTTTGTTCATCTGATTGGTGTTGGAACGACAATCTTTATGGTGTAGTGAAGCTGCTACTGTGGAAGAGCGATGGAAGTTTGGGCTATTATGACGACTGGAAGATTCAAGTATTACTTGAATTGCATTTATCTTTCTTTTTATAGTCGTTGTAATTTGATGTCCATTAGTTATAAGGGTGGTTTGTCACTCTTATATTGTAAGTTATAGGAATGGTGTGTCATTCTTATATTCGAGTCTGTAAGTGTCCTAAGGGACTGAGGTGAGGGACTCACTCTCATCCATTGTACTTCAATGTTTTTTGGTTAATATATTTTACCGGGGTGCAGGATTACTCCCCTTTACCCAAAAAAAAAAAGAACTACCACAAGCAACTACAGATCCAACTTGGTTGACTTAATAGAACTATACCTAGTAGCCACTTCGAAGGAACTCAAGTTGGCTTCCTTGTTCCTCCTTAAGTCCAAGAACCCTTAGTAGTTCTTCATTAGTCCGCATGTGCCGACAAACATCCGGGAATTCATACGCTCATATCGTAGTAGGAAAAGAGTGACTATGTATACTTACTTCATTAAGTGTGAAATAGGTTTCACTTTCCGCAACACATGCATATGAATTATCATTTGCTTAAGCATCACCGCCGTGGTCCCGCAACATGTAAAGTTACTATCCATAATGACTATATATGGCGGTTTCGACTGCTTACCTATGAATGGGTCAATTCAAGTTATTGTTCTATTTTTGATGGGTCAAACATGTTGTTGTTTACATGATTGATCATATTGCCAAGATCTTATTATCAAGAGTGATAATTCTCCGCTAATTACGTAAATATATATATCAAGAGATGTAAGTTGATTCAACATACAATTCTTACCAGGGTATTGGAGAGTGCCCCAGCTGTAATTCAAGATATACGGTACTCACATCGTCTCCGCATATTAAAATAAAATGTCTATCAAAGTAATGGCAAACATAATAAAAAGAAATGTAAACTAAACAAATATAGTTTTGAGAGCAGAAAAGGCACCTTTGAATAGTCGCTATTCAAATATAAAAGACAAGAACAAATTGGGAAAGAAATCGGTAGTGTAAATCTTTGGGTGGAAATCCAACAAGACCAAGGTTAGCTCATGACTCCAATTGTTTTATTAGAACAAAGTTAGTGATAACGATTTATAATTCTACCGATATCTCATATCCAAAGAATTTACCGCAAAGAAATTTACCATTTATTACTATCTAATATAACATTATCACTTAAAGAGCACACATCCAAACACCCGATAAGTTAAAATTACTAATAAACAATTTCCTAATCAAATTACATTCATATAATGCTGGACAGGTTTCAGATAATGATGAACATATGTCGGTTTGACATATTGATTAATTCCTTTAGCCAATCAACAATCTTAAGGAAAAATTTGATTGCAATAAAGAGAACACACCTAAGCATCTTCAATTGACCACATGGGAATACCTGTGAATATGACTCTATGTAGTTGCTATTTGCTCCTTGTTGCGAATATGATCAGATGTGCTATTTATTATCTGAGTCGATAAGTTTTAAGATATCAACCACTACAAAATATAATAATTAGACATGCTTGAATTGTTTAAAGATGTACTCCGTCATATAGTCGATGTTTGAATGCTTAGAAATCGAATTATTTAAGAGAATTAACATATTAAGTAACAAAAATGAGTAACATTTATGACAATGATTGTAGAAGCCTATCAAATTAGCAATAAAGAAGTTACCGAGTAAAATACTTTATTTCTACCTTGGACATTTTCTACCGGTATATAACTGATTACTTGATCCCCATATGATCATATAGTCAAAAACATGATTTCTTTATCCAAACATTAAATCGCTATCATGACATTAATTCTCAACATCTATTACTTTCAAAAGAAAATCCAAACACCCTGACGACCTACATATGTTAAGATTTCAAATAGTAAAGCAAGAATGAATCAATATATACATGCCCTAAAGGTTTTATACAAACAAATAACACTATTAAGAGCTCAATTCAAACTTCAATCAATCCGTTCACCGTTACTTTTTTACGGACATTCAATTGTAGTTTTCATATAGTTTAAACACATGAAGATTAATGATCATATTATTCACTTTTCAAACAAATCTTATTATCTCATCCCATAAAAATTTAACTTACGTGCACTGAAAATCAAGAGTCGGATTATGTGACTCGCAAGGACCTTCCCATTTGAGGATTAGAGGTGCAACTCATCCTGTTGCCATCCACCGGTGATCTCATCATTTCGTAATCCTAAAATAAGATATTATAATTCATGATTAACACATAATGGCGCTTAAAATGCGTTAAGCAAACTGCTTGTCCTATTTTACAACTACGATATGATTTAGGATTAGGCATGAGTAAGTCGGTCACTCATAAATGATCAGAAAGCTAAAAGAACACAATTAACTAATAAGTAATTTACTAATCTCTTTTTTTGTTGTTATACATAGAAAAATATTTTAATCTATGATTTTAAACAATTGTTCCAACAATGCCATAGAATATGAGACATGACTAATAAGAGATGAAAATATATAACTAAAATAATACCGGCTATCATTATCATTACATAATTATAGATGGAATTCTCTTGAGATGTTAAGTGCAAGATCTTCCGAACCACAATACATTTGACAAAACTAAGATATTCGTGGATGATGTCCTCACGCTTGTCCATGATAAAGACACGGCGAACATAAAGCTCAATTCCAACCGCCCTTCAACCGAGAAGTGCTTCACGCTCAAGTGTTCCTCCCAATCATTAGTGAGACTCTTGTACAACCGCATACTCTTCCTTATTGATCTCTTATGGTTTCCTCATCTTTGAAGAATACAACGCAAAAAGCACATACACGTCTTTTTCTTTATTGAGAATTTAAATTAACCATAAACAACGATATGTGACATGTTCGGCGAAGGAAGAGGATGAGGTTTTGGAGCCGATAACCCTATGGCGTCATTTTTGGCTTCTGGTGGTGGGGTTTTGATCTTGAAGATTTTGATGATTATGATGAGCAAGTCACGATCTCACCGAGACACTTGGAGGATATGTGTGACATGTATATGATGTTAGTCTCTTAGGTCGTGGTAGGAAGTAAAGTTGGTTGTTTGGTAGTTCATAAGATTGGCATGTCTTTCTTATGTAATTTGTTTGGTTAGTGCACTTTTCGTGTGTGTTTGTTGCCCATGTAACGGGCCGAGGGTGAGAGATTCACTCATCCGTTGTACTTAAACTTTTTGGTTAATATATTTTACCGGTGCGGGATTACTCCCTTTACCAAAAAAAAAAAAAAAAAAAAAAAAAAAAAAAAAAAACGAGATCATGTGGCTTGGGAGTGTCCCGGGTATAAGGTCGTAAATTTTAACATGTACTTAGAAAATCAAAATTGCACCATAATAGCTTCATAGCATTTAGAAAATATTATGTCAATTTATAAGAAACAATGAGATAAGAAAATCGGTTGTAATGACCATACAACCCATATAAAATGAATCTTGCTCTTTGAGGATGATTTAACTCACCATAAATATATAAGTTGAAAAGTTATTTGCTTACTCTTTTTTTTTTGGGTAAAGGTTAATTCACCCCAGAAATGTATTACTCCAAAAACGTTGAGGTACATAGGATGAGGTGATATCCTCACCCATCCCCTAAGGACACTTACAAACACAAATATAAGAATGACACACCATTCCTATAACTTACAATAAAATGAACCTACCAATAATGACAAAAATACATAAAATAACAATATTACTCAAGAAAAGCACTTGAGCCTTCTATATCACTATGGCGGTCCACCTTAACTTCCATGAAGAATCCTCCAACTTGCCCACACATGGATCATCAGTCTTGAGATTCACTTAACAAATGTCACACAAAGGTTGGTGAAAGACTCTAAAACCACGGATAGAGCAGCAAGCAAACTTGCTCCAACGGTGTATGTTTAGATGCTAAACCGAACACAATTCATAAACACCAGCATGATGACCAAGTAGCGTATGAAAATAGGATTTACAAACCCTAACTTCCAGCATATACAATCACGAGACCCCAAGATGAATAAGAGTGCAACCGATCGGTGATTGTGTACATGGGTTTTGAACAAGAGTCCCCAAAACTTAACTTCCATCAATGACACCATGAAGATAGCAAATCGGCCTGTGTTTCACTACGGCACCAAAGATAAACCATAACAAGAATAAGCCGCATCGTAATCAAAGTCAGATTCAACACCATCACCCCCCACACAACATAGTAACAACGACCAGCCATGTAGAGCAAAGTAGATCGAATTGACACCAATCATAGGGCTACCGAAAACCCTAACATACACAACTCCAGCAGCCAAATCAATGCATGATACAACAATAGGGTATTCAACCCTAACTTCCAATATCCCCCATAGGGGCGATTTCCGGCCACCCCTCCCCCTCCTATTCCGTTCAGTTATACAACCATTCAAATCGCCTCTCTATTATTCTATGAATGATATGCAATCGATTTGGTCGTTGTTTGTTTCTGGGAAGGGGTGTGTCGTGGGTCTCCAATCATTATCCATTGAAATCGTTCCTTCTATCTAAACCCTAAACGTGTTTATTGTTGAATTAATTATTTTTAGGGTTTCTTTGTTACCATCTAACGAGTTGCTGTTATGATCTATCTTTTTATTCGTTAATTGGTTGTTATGGCCGATCTAAAACCAATCCCTTTCTGCCTTTTATCCTCTTTGGATCGATTGCTTGGTTAGGGCTGCTCGCAAGAACGAAACCCTAGTGTTAGGGTTTCGTATTTTTCTGGTTTTGATTGGTCCTGCTGTAGTGGTGATGTGTCTGCACGTTCATGTATATATTCCTTGCAAGTTGGATTGTTTAATCCATTCTTTATTGAGGGTCGATCTGGGATCGTTAATAAGTCTGGTTTGCATGTTCATGCTCGATTAATGTCTATGATATGTGGGTTGGAGAGAGGTGCTGGTTCATGGTACGTAGGGTCTGGTTATGCCCTAAAACATGATTGATTCATTGGTTTGTTCGCTGGCTGGGGCAAATCAGTTGTAAGTTAGGGTTTTTTTCAACCCTATTATTCGTTATATTGGATCCTACCGGTCGCTTGGCTTGTGGTTCCATGTGGTGGTTACATTTGTAAGTTAGGGTTTGTTCGAAACCTTATTTTCATCCATGGCAATCCTGGTTCGTTTTGGATTGCAATCTCTCCTCTTTTGTTAGAGGATGCTACTGATGTACGAATCATGCTAGTGGTTGTTTGTTGATCGCATGGTGGGTCGACCACCATGTGATATTGCTGGAAGTTGGGGTTTAAACCCTATTATCGTCCTAAAACTAGTCCTTTTGTTTGGTGTTGCTGTTGGATTATAGTTTTGGGTTTCTACGTTCTTTGGCAAATTCTAACTTGGAACTCTTATTGAGCCACTTCTTCGAGTGGTCACTGATGGTTAGGAGGTGCTTTTGTGGATGTGCATTGGTTTTATACGTATTTGTTGGTTATTCTTATTGGTGTTCAGTTTTGCATCTCAACATACACCTTTGGAGCGAGTTTTGAGCTTGTCGCTCTATCCGTGGTTTTAGAGTCCTCACCAACCGTTGTGTGAAACTTGTGAACTCAGACTTCAATTTGAGGACCATGATATTGTATATTTGGACGTCACCGAAGTTTGGACTACTATGGTGACTTGAAGATTCAAGTATTTCTACTTGAAGTGCATTTATTTTATTTTATTCTTTCATCGTTGTAGTTTGATGTTTAGTTATAAGTGGTCATCACGCTTATATTGTGTTATAGGAATGATGTTGCATTCCTATAGGAGAGTCTGTAAGTGTCTTTAGGGATCGAGATGAGGGATTCACCTCATCCTTTTGTACTTCAATGTTTTTGGCGTAATATATTTTACAGGGTGAATTAACCTTTTACCCAAAAAACCCAACTTCCAATAACGTTCTCTTGAGTTGTTGAATAAGAACCCAACAAAACTTAACTTCCAATAACACTATCTCTCAAAAAACCCACGTACATAATACTTAAATCTGATATAGAACTTGCAATCAACAAAACAAACCCTAGAATGGGTTTACCTTCAGAGTTATGATCAGATAATCATCACGTGCAGAAAAAATATAACGAAACCCTAATTTAGGGTTCCATTAGATCGTTGAAGCATACACCACCATCAAGCATATATCAAGCACCAATTAATTGCAATCAAAGATCAGGCCAACCACCGATAATAGATAAGAAACCCTAGAATTAGGGTTTCGTCAATAGAGCACATCATAAACAAAAAAAATGATCAAACCATGATCGTTAAACCAACCGACCCTAGATTAGGGTATACCTGATCAAGAAGACCAGAAGTATAACGATTTAAGAACGATTAGGATCATGATACGACCAGCCACCATCAGATATGGAGATTTCATAAGGTATTCATGAGAAAAGAAATCAGCCGCCACTTCTTTAAATAAAAAAGCATCAAATACAACGATTGCATACCCAATAACGAATTAGAGGGTAGAGAGGACGTGTAGATGAGGTTTTATGGCCGGAAATTGAATAGGAAGTGGCGGCCGGAAATCTCCATAGGGGAGAGAACTTTTTAGGGTTTTATCACCCTTATTACACCCAGCTGGTGTCCCTTTTTTGCTTACTCTTTTCTATTGTAGTATCTAGCACCGGGATAAGCTTCATTGTATATGTTAGTCATCACAGATCCAACTTCTTGCATCCCTTATAGTGAAGTAAAGTTAGTACTCGCAACATCCGAGATTTTGTTACTCCAAAATCAAATGCAGAATACACGTCTTCCTTGTCATTGTAATTGAAGAAAAAAATAGGACATTATAGATTAATTGAAAATGAGCTCATGACATAATCAGCTTTATATAACATCACCAATCCTATATTTTAATCGTTTTAACCCATTACCCAACCCGACTTTCTCATTTTGCCACATATAGTTGAAGTATAGGTAGCCCAAAGCTTGATATCGGGCCAACGCTAATAAATTATCTTTTCTTTATTGTAGTTTCATTGAAAAGATGATGTTAAAAGGGCAATTATATTGTATTTCTTAAAATCAAATACCTTTGTTAACCTCTCCTCGGTTTCATATCTTTAGTCACTCCTAACTCCTCTTTTTCTTCTTTAGATTACTTCATTGCCAACTCTTTTACTTTTTCCACCCGTTTGTTTAATGTAAGCTTCACCTTCTCGCCTTTTGCTTTTCATCGTCGCTCGACTCATATTTGTGCCATTTCCTTTGCTTTTGCCATAATCACCGATAAACCTTAGGAGACATCAATATTTGGTTTTGAAAATAAAAGATTATGGAAATTCTCCCCAATGCGACATCTGCAGCAGGAGCGTATTTTCCCATTCCCTTATCGGCCACACTTCCTAAAGCTATAGCTCTAAGAGTTCTTGCCACATGAATGGTTTCGAGTTACTCGCATTGAAACAGCTTATATATCTATCAAAAGTTAGTTTTATCTTACCCATATGAAAATCTAAAATTATATACCTTGAGTCGCTAATTTAGCAATTACTATACACGAAAACGTCAAGGTAGTAGTTATTTGTTGAGGACTGTCACCTTCAAGACACCTTCAGTAAACATCTTCCATACTACTTAAATCAACAGGCGCACACGATTGACCACTATCCATTTTCATCCTCTAACTGTCATATTTCAAAAAAGTATTATAATCAGTATAAACCACTCGGCCATAGTACCGTTTGCAACAAAATGTAATGCCATAGGAGTCATGTGTCGGTGAAATAATCTTTTCCAAGCTTCTTATATTAAAGTCGATATAAAGACAAACTGATTATAATATAATTTCATAGAATTTAAACTCATAAATCACTTGTTTTAGAAATTTTAGATTTTGTAATAATCTGGTATTTGAGATTATTATAAATAACATTAACACCCACACCAAAGAATCACCCATTTAACCCGACCCGCTTTGACCGCTACCCAACCCGCCTTTTGCCACACCTCTAAAATTTTTAATTAAATGCCTTGATTTAAGTTCCCACTATATTGGTTTCAGAGTTTCAATAACTCATTGCCTTAATTTAACTAAACTAAATAAGTTAAACCAAACACCCCGTTAATTCTACATACACATGCGTACAAATTTTGACAGCCACATAATAAAGATGATTGTATCAATGAAATAAATATATAAAAGCCAAAAAATGGTCAAAGTTAGCTCCATTTCAGGTTACTACTTTTACTTATGGATCAATTCGGTATGATACTTATATATAAAGTAACCATCAAGGGCCTAAGAATATAAAAAGATATCACTACTAACCTTGATGACTTTGCATCTTGTTGTTGACGTTGCAGACCTTTTCCGCTCCATCGCAGCCTTGATGTTGATGCCGTCATTGCGTAAGACACCGGAGCGTGAAAAGTGGTGCCATGTTATCAATTCAAAACTTACATTATAGTTCGAGAAGCAAGAGAATGATAAACTAAAGACGTGCTAAAAGTTCAAAATTACTTTTTGTTTGGCATCTCTTGTTTTCCTCTCAATTAGACGAGTCCGGATTATCTATATATCTTTTCGCCTGTAGAATAGTGAACAAAGTTTTTGTTTAATACATTAGCATGACTCTTTAGCGCCTTTTGACCCGCTAACCAAAAAACATCTCCACGGCTGCAATCTCATCATGCTCACTTCTCGCCACAACTTCAAACCCATTCAAGATCTCGAACTCGCTCATCACCATGACTTGTCCCCTTTTTCAAAACAATTCAAGAAATCATAATAATATCGATTAATACCAACATGAATACCATAAATGTCGATTATTTTTTTCAGCCTCATATTTTATCATTGTAAGTGAGATAACAATATTAGTACATAGTGTGAAAGCAAACAAAACAAACTAAAATTTTTGTATTACCTGAAATAGTAGAATAAAAACATTGTACAACCTATTCTAATAAAGGCTGAACTCCTGCAAATTTGTTAGATAATTACAAAGATTTATGTAATCCGATGAACAAATTAAGTGCTTGCAGATGAAACCCAAACCCATTTTAACCTATTACCCAACCCGCCTAACCCTCCCATCTTGCCAACTCTAGGTTAGAATTTAAAGCATCCGAATCAACAAAACTACAATAGACTAACCATTATCATGCGATCAACACCATCCCAATGCCTTCACGGTCCGACATTGTAATGGTTTGGTGCAATCAAACCCTCTTTAACCAAATTGTGTTTAGGACTTTTGAGGAACTATAAACATGTATATTAGATAGTTGGAAATTCAAATTGATATTATATAAGCTTCACAATAAGTTTCTTGTGAAATCGTGAGTGCATACCCTACAATATAAATAACTCTATACTAACTCTCTAGTCCATGTTTAATCCCATAGACCAACCGATATGTTGCTCTTATACGACATACACATTTCATGAACCCTACGCATATGAATATTTCAAGGCTTATAATGAAAAAAAGATTATGCCTCATGAGAGAAACCTCACGCAACTTGTTTCAAAAAGATTTGAGCTCGGCACGAGAAACCCGTGGTAGAACAATTAACTAAAACTTATCAAAACTCTCGCTACTCCTCGGCCTATTCTATATACATATGGAAATATGTCCAAGTGTTAATTATAAGCAGAAGGAGTAAATGATCAGAATTACTCTTGATGGGTCCTCAGGGAAGAGTAGAAAATAATGTTAGGGACAATGAATTGCATCATTTAATTCCTAACCAATAAGAAACTTCTCTTACAACGGCAAGAAACAAAGGATGAAAATTACGCCTTCATTCTTTTGTTATTGTAGCCCGGCCCCCAAACAACCGTACATCTACTAATCCAGGCAGATCGGGTCGGATAGACTGGGTTTAAGGTAAAGACGACCAACTTGCGGGTGCCGGGATAAATATATAAAAGCTACCCCACCAGGCCATGCCATCACACAGAGAGATGGAACCATCCGGAAAGATCCTGGAAAGGCCTATCGCACTTGTTGTACGCCCTACAGCATTACAAGCTCGATGCTAAAAAAGAATAAGCATAATTGGCAAGCATTCCAGCCCTTCAAGGAAAAATAACAAGCCTGGTAATTCCTCAGGGAATATCGTCGGGAGAAAACGACAGCTTCGCAAGGAAGTAATCGCTAGGAAATTCTCCAAGAAAAGGGTACTAGACAAGAAGAGGATTCTATCCCATCAGAGGAGAAAGAATATCCGCAAGCACAACACCCGAACAGGGAAGGCCAGCGGAAAATAACAACGTTAGCAAAAACACATCCAGCCAGGACAATCCTTCAAGAAAGAAAAATTACAACTATTATAAAGAAGACAACCCAACACGGGTAAGCATTAAAGCAGACTTTCGCAAAAACAAAGAAATGCAGAAAACTTTCAAGAAGCACAGCTTCAAAGAAAAATGATGTCCGCCATCAACAAAGTTCAGGGAGAGACGCGACTCCAGCGGCCATAAGACTCAAAAGAAAAAAGGTAAGAGCAATTGACAATAGAAAAAATTTATAATGTATTTGAATTTACCATATTTTGTAATATATTTTGAAACATGTCAAATCAATAAAAAAAGTGAATATTAGCTACCTTCATTGTTTTATTTTTAATTTAATTTTGATTAAGTGCATAAGACGCGCAAGCACAAGACTGGGCACGACCCAAAGAATGTTATTTCTGAATAACAAAAAGTTATCACGAATAACAAAAAGGTGAACAACATAATCACCAAAGTACATAAGAGGTATTGCAAGCCCAGTACTGGGAGGATAACCTAAAATTATCCAAAGACTATTACAAACGTGCATATCCGTATAACGTTAAAACAATAGCACTGCACAAATTAAACATAGTGTGCACAAAACACTATTACAAACGTGCATATCCGTATAACGTTAAAATAATAGCACCGCAGAAAACAATGTGCGCAGAGGTTATTAAAAACATACGTATCCGTATGAAAAAAAGACAGTAGCATAGCACAAGTCGAAAACAACGTGCAGAAGCTAAAATAAAAAGGAAAAGTTGCACGCAACCATTGTAAACATTACAAGACATGGAAAGCTAAATATTGTTCAAAGGATTACAAACATCCAAGAAAGCAAAGTAAACTAGCTTTGCTCCAAGACAGTCGCACTTGCTTCGGGCTTAGATAGAGTGGAGGGGACCTTACTTACTTCAGGGTGCGGATCATCTGCAATATCAATAATAACACTAGACCCTCCAACATCATAATCATCGGTGGAAAAGGGCCTCATGGAGCAGAGACACTAGCAGGAACAAATGCAAGTGGCAATGAAGTAGTAGAAGTCAAAGCCAACTCGCCAGTTGAAGATCCTTCCGCACCCATAACATTACGGGGCGGACAAAGGATCAACTGAAGAATTACAAACATCAGCAAAAGTGGGCTGATGAGCAGCGAGACGCTTCCTAACTTGGTCAAACCTTCTCTGAACTACTCCCAGAGAATGAGACAATGAACCAGTGCCAATAATATCACTTGTATCCCTGTCATAGACAGGAACCGCAAGCTGTTCAAGATCAGGCTGTAACCCAACAATCATAGGAGTATTTGTATGCGGCCCCTCAACCTGAAGAAGATCCATAATCTCCGCAATTTCAGCATCCTTATTAGACTTAAGAGTGGACAGCAAGGAAAATTCTACATCCGCAAGGGCCTTCACGGCGGAAAGATAATAAGGGTCCGTAAAAGGGTCATACGCATCAAGATCCACAAGATCTATTTTCTCCCTACCATGAATAATACCAGCCGCCAGTCAAACTTGCATGCCTTTATCAATGGCATGGCTGATAACTTCCGCCATTGGTGCAGAATACTCTAGAGAATTCAAACATTCAAACACAACAAGGCTCATGCCATTAGTCAACAACCAACGTTGGCTGGATAACAAAGTAAGAAAACGAGGATAAAACTCCTCATCAAGATGAAGAGCCAACGCAGACAAATCGGCAATGGCCGAATCAACCTTCCTCATAATCGCCGCCTATTTTTTTTTTGGGTAAAAGGGCAATCCACCCGGTAAATTATATTACACCAAAAATCGTTAAGTACAATGGAATGTGGCAGAAGTACCACATTAACCTCAAGCAACGCTTGAACATCCAAACTAACACGCTTGTGACAGCCACTAAGCGTTAGAACTATAAATACATACAATAACCAAAACCCCAACCGAAACAACCACCTAATCACACAAGAATGACCACATATCCGCCCATCTCTTCAAGGAGATTGATGAACCAGATGAGCTCGCCTCCTTAAAACCCTTTCCAGTAAAACCCACTGGGAAAACCTTGGAGCAGGAAAAGAGTACATCACTCACCCGAATCTCCAACGAATTCCACCTACCTCCAAAACATCAACCAGAACACAAGACCAAATTCGTGCACCCGTAACAGAAATCAAGATCATGAAAAGAACACCCATTAAGAATGCATAAGAGACATAGGCAACCGCCAAACACGCAATAAATCAAGAACATTCGCCCTCCTTTTGAATCTACATGTAAGAAGCTTCAAACGCACCGTTGATTTAATCATTTCAATCAATTGACTTTCAGACCGATGTTGCTGCTTGAAGATCCTATTGTTCCTTTCTTGCCAAATAAAATAAGAAGTCGCCGCAAACAAGAGCTTCGAAACAACACTTCTCACAGACCTAGTAGTAGAGATAGGAGTCAAGTGATGCACCACATCCTCTAAGGAATAAGGAATGTCCTTAAGACCAGCAAACACCTTCAAAGAGTCCCAAACCTGAAAAGAAAACAAACACTCAAAGAAAAGGTGATTATGAGAATCCGGTTGAGTCTTGCACAAAGGGCACACAAGGGCGTCTCTCATGGGATCATTGGAGCGAAGCATATCCTGAGTACGAAGCCTCCTTCTCAAAACCAGCCACAAATGAAAAGCATGCCTAGGAATACGGTGCGTGAACCAAACAAGCTGAAACCAATCAACAACCTGTCCACGCGGCCGAATACACTCCCAAATCAAGAAAGCAGAGAAAGGCTTGACATGACCATCCCCGCCTTCCAAACTAACCGATCATCCACATTATCATTTAAATTAGGAACCGAAGTCGATGTAAGCATAGGATACCGAGTTCCCCACATATTCGGCCAAGCCCAAGAGTTCCCCAAGATAATGTCCCGAACCAAAGAATTAGATGAAAACCCAGCCCGGTAAATATCCCGCGAGGAAACAATAAGAGAGAGAGGACCAACCGAACACCACTTATCAAACCATGCAGAAGCCTTCAAACCATTCCCAAGATTATACCAAAAAAATTGCCTAACAAGAGGCCTAATCTGAAGAATCTTCCGCCAGCTCCAAGTCATATTACCACGCCTTGGAACATCCCAAAAGTTACGACCACGCAACCTATAAGTATGAATCCATTTCACCCATAGAGAATCCATAGAATTGAACAAACGCCAAATATGAGCAAAGAATGAGAGTCAGATTAAATGATTCGAGTCACGAATCCCAAGCCCACCCTCCTTTTAGGCAAACACACAACCTCCCAAGCAACTTTAGAATTACCTTCCGACCATTACCGTAACTCCAAAGGAAACCCCGCATAAGCTGCTCAAGATCGACACAATACGAACAGAAGAACAAAACCGAGGCCCAATAAATGTGCATAGAAGATGAATCGATCAATAAGTCAAGCCACCAAAGAAAAGAGAGGATTTATTCCTCCAATCATTGATGCGATTGGACGCTTCTCCACCAATTCCTTACAATCTCTAAAGATCAATCTAGTAGTAACCAACGGCACCCCAAGATACTTCACCGGCAAGATCCCTCAACAAATGGAAGAATCAGAAATAGCAAGCTTAACATGATAAAGAGCATTATAGAAATAAGCAAGACTTTAGGTAAACTAGAGACAGTCCGAAACATCCTTAAACTCCTCTAAAGAATCCATAATAACACCAAATTAATGAGCATCACCATGGGCAAACAAGAACAAATCATCAAGAAAACAAAGATTAATAATGTTGTCGGGAGCATTTGTGATGAAACGTGAACATCTCAGAATCCCGAACGCGACGCCTCAAAATAAGGGTAAGCACCTCCATAATAAGCGTGAAAAGATAAGGCGATAACGGATCCCCTTGCCTTAAACCACGCTTACCCTTAAAATAACCATGCAAAATGCCGTTCACACTAATAGAAAACGAAGTAGTAGAAACGCACTCCATAATCCAATGAACCATGCGTGCATGAAACCCAAAATGAACCAAAATACACCTCAAAAATTGCCAATTGACCGTATCGTACGCCTTCTGAATATCCACCTTAAAGGCACACCTAGAGGGACCACGATTGAGATGATAGTTATGCATAAGCTCCTGAGTAAGCAGAATGTTGTCGGCAATCCGTCTTCCAGGAACGAACGCAGACTGATTCGGACTAACCAAAGTGCTAAGGCTCTCCTTAATCCGGTTGGCAATAATCTTACTAATACACTTGAAAATCACATTGCAACACGAGATAGGCCTAAAATCAGTTATCCGAGATGGAGATTTGGTCTTAGGCAAAAGGGCAATGGTAGTATGATTAATCTCTCTCAACAACTTACCATTAACAAAAAAATCCTGAACCGCCTTAGTAACATCATCCGAAATAATGTCCCAAGCACCCTTAAAAAGCAAATTAATAACCATCGGACCCGCCTTATCATCTCCCATAGAAAAAATAGCATCTTTGACCTCACAAGACGTAACATCACGAACCATATATAAAGCCACATTAGGATCAAGAGTCGATGTGAAAAGATCAAAATCGTCCAATGGCAAAATAGGCCCCTCTTGACCAAGAAAAGCAGTAAAGTAAGAAACAAACGCATTAGGAACCTGATCCTCCACCAAATGCACACCATTACCATCACAAATAGAATCGATCCGACTCCTAGCTTTCCTACTCTTGACGACCTTATGAAAGTATGCAGAATTCGAGTCACCAACTCGAAGCCATTCCACCTTAGCCTTTTGCTTGAGAAAACATTCTTCCTTCAAAACAGCTTCATTGAAAGCATTAAGATAGCACGCTTCCTCCTCACGCAGATCAATGTTAAAAGGATCCAAATCAAGGGCACATTGAACCGCATCCAATTCATGACGAAGTTTGGAAACTTTCTCATGAATATTACCCTCATTAAACAACAGTCTCCGAAACGGCTTCTTAAGAGATTTCAACTTAGTGACCACTTGAAACATGTAAAAGCCAATATACTGTTTACTCCAATATTCCTGAACCTGTAATTTAAACCGAGAATTCTGCACAAGGATATTAGAAAACTTAAAAGGCCTAGGTTTAAACTTAAAAGAAGTAGGAATACTAAGAATAGCAGGAGAGTGATCAGAAATACGGTAAGGCTGAAATATAGCATGAGCACCAATAAAAGAATCCATAAACCCAAGATTAGCCATAATGCGATCAATCTTCTTCAAAGTACCATCTAAACCTTTAGGCTTTTGATTCCACGTAAACTGCAGCCCTGTCCGATTAATGTCCGTCACCTCGATCTCATCAACACATTCCTTAAACTCCCTCATAGCTATATCAATAACCGAAGACCCCTCAACCTTATCTTCCAAATTCAGCGCCGAGTTGAAATCTCCAAGAATACACCAAGGACGCATATGAACAACATGCTTGTGGGCACCAAGATTACTCCAAAGAGGTCGCCTATGCGTGTACCTGTTATAAGCATAAATAAAAGAACAAAACAGCTCCTTTTTATCCCCTTTGAACCGAACAAAAGTGTGAATAACTTGGTCCATCATACTAATCACATTAAGGTCAACATCATCCATATTCCAACCTAAAATGATACGGGACCCTTTATCGCACAAATGACCATTAGAGGTCCAATCCCACCTACGAAAAACCTTAGCACATAAAATCTGAAGACGAGAGTTAGAAATATAAGATTCCAATATAGCACATATAGAAAGATTATTCTCACCAAGAACCTGACGAACCTCCTTTTGTTTAGGGGATTGGTTCATTCCCCTTATATTCCAAGAGGCAATACTATACATGAGGAACCGTGTCAGAGGAAGTGCTTGCTTCCTTAAGATTAGTCATCTTAGAGATCGATTTGTCAACCATATCCATAACCTCATCAACTTCATTATCGCTATCCAAAGAATAAGAACCCACATCCTTTTCCGTACTATTATGAATATCACCAGACTCGAAAGGATCCTCACCACTAAGAGCCGCAAAAGAATTTTTCAATGAAACAATATTAGAAGCTACATTACCTTTACTAGTTGACGCAACTGTAGAAGCACTTTTCGTAGCATAAGCAGGAGCACCAATGATATTCGTACCCTTTTGACCTTCATTAACCAAATTACTCGAATAATCATCCTGTTTACTTCCATTACCCAAATCGTTAGTAGAAGAAATGGGATTAGTTGAACCATTACGAACATTCGGTTGTGAACTTTCCTTAGAACCACTCGAAGAAGATGGCCCCCCATCTTTTACTGTCGCTTTAGGCTCCCATCGATAAAGAAAAGCAACCTTCGGTTTTGGAAGCCGAAGACCATCAATATGCTTGTCCTTGTTACCTTGCTTTCCCTTACCCTTACGGTTGCTGACTTCCACAAAACCATCATCAACAGCAACTGGTTTTGCATTTGTAACAATGTTTTTAGGACAAACTTCGTCATTATGATCAAAAATCTTACATGTTGCGCATCGCGGAGGCTGCCATTCATACTCAACATCAACACGTTCCAAAGAATGACCATTCCCATTCGGATATGGGATAGCCACGACCAGAGAATCCACAAGAGCATTAAGGGAAGAGACTTCCACTAGAGCACGAGCATACGAATTTCTACCCCATGATTTGAGACACATAGTGCTAGTATACGAATTCGACATAAGAGGACGACCTATTTGGGTCGTAATCAAACTCAACCCTATCTCCGAATAAGCCACAATAGGCACATTATGCAGCTTCACCCAAACTGGAACCGACGTTATTTCATCTTTTTTAAGCTTGGAATTTGGTGTCCAGATGTTCAATATGATAGGGACAAGACGAATTAACCATGGACCAGATTCTAAAACTTGTTCCATACCATCTTTAGTATCGAATTGAAACAAGAAGAAACCATTCTTCAACATAACCCGTTCCAGACCAAATTTAGCCCAAGTATTCTTCATATAATTCTCCACAATGGGAAAAGCAAGACGCTTCCCGATAAAGTAACCATAAAGAGTATTGGTAAATCTAGATGAAACCTCGTCAATAGCTTCTATAGGAATAGTGACGTTCGCCCCCTCAACCCGATTCTCATTACGCATTTCAACAAGATTCACAGCTTTAGGAGTACTACGGGTCTTAAATATAGACGCATAAGAATACTTCGGACCCTTATTAATGAGACTAGCTGATTGGGCAGGCATATTAATACTAGAATCATTCAATGTACCAGGAATGGTATTAACGTTATAATGAGCATTTTCAACATCAGTTCCTTTCGTAACCATGTTCACATCAGAATCACAACCATTAAATTTATATGTATGTCCATCATTAACCTCAACATGTGCAAATCCATGACTAGAAATATTAGCATCAGGCCCATTCGAATTAAATTCATTCACAGAATTTGACAAAGAAGCTTCAACCCCACCCATGTTGCATGTAACATTAGACCCACCCACATTATTCAACGCATCAGAATTACTTTCATTACTAACCTGCGAGGATAAACCTTCAGGAGTAGACCTGTAATTAGGTTCCACGCCTAAAGGAGGCAAAGTGGTAGTAGGCGCAACATTACGATGAGCTTTCTTCAAAATGGATTTCAGAATCGGAGCATCGCCAAGCAAAGACGAACCTTTCTTAACATCAGCAGCACTAGACGATGTTTTAACACCATACGCACCAGTAGTGGATCCCATTCCAACCAAATTATCCACCGAAATATTGTTATCCATGACAATGATAAGCAATCAACAAAAAAAAAACCCTAGAAAAAACGGCCACCAAACAGTAGCAGCGCACACAAGAACCAACTAAAACGAAACCCTAAAAAGGGTTTAGTTACACCATAAACATAAGGAAACTCACATGATTAATGAAATAACAGAATTGAATGCAATGATGAAGATAAATCAGGCCAAGATGAGCAGCGAAACCCTAAAAAAATAAAAGACGAAACCCTACCAAATCGTAAATCACCCAAATAAAAAATCAACCAACAGATTAAACACGAAGATTAATCACAAGATTCGACATGTTATAAGGGATTAAACATGATTAAAGGCAAGAGAAACGAATTAAAATTTTTTGATCATGGAAACGCATGGAATCGCCCACACTAGGGTTTTTTTCCGTTGAGTTGGCCTGCACGTTTCTATGTCTAATCGCCGCCTATTTCACATCTTGAGTTTTGCAAAACTCTTCCCTCAAATCATCGAAAGAAGGAATTTGGCTACGAAGCTCAGAGCATGAGGACTCTAAAGTACGTATCTACAAACAAACAAAAAGTCAAAAGACGACGAAAAGGTAAGCAAGTGGAACAATTGGCCAAAAAATTACTGATACATAGCTGTCTAGAAAGATTGGCATTTTTGAGATTTGAGTACAGCGACTACATCCCTCAGGGTGGATGACTCAGAATCTTTCCCATCCAAAGACGATCGAAGTTCCGCTAGCTCAGCCTGGAGAGAAACTCGTTCCTGCTCAAGGGCAGAATTTTGATTCTTCAACGAAATAACTTCCGCAACAAGAGCTGCGAAAAGCCCAACAATGGGAGCTAATTCAGAGGATGCAGCTTCAGGAGCTTTAGCCTTTAAGGTCGAAATCTCCTTGTCCCTCTTCTCTAACAAAGATGATATGTGTTTCCTCTTCATCATAGTATACTCCAACCGCATACGAACTTCAGAACTAAAGCACATCTGTCGTGCCGTGGCTCATTAAACTCAGCAAGAAGTCGATCATACCCCATCTCACGAATGGAAGAAAAATAGCAAGGAGGAGCAAACTCATCCACCATACCACGAAATTCATCAGCATCATCAAAAAGTGAATTCTTGCCAACATTCAATTTTGGAACATAAATACCAAACGAAGAGCTGGAATCTGAATCATCAACAGCACGGATATCTCCAACAGAGATATCACAATCAGTAAAGTCGTCAAGAACTGGGTGTACACTACCAGCAGAATGAGAACTGTCAGGAAGGGAGGAAAGGACATCCACTTGGTCCTTCTCCTTTTCAGGAATAGAAAGGACAGTAGTAACGACAACATCCGTCATGACTGACACAGGAGACCTGCCAAAAAACGAACAATAAACAAAAAGTTAGCAAAGGCAAGAGGAACAGAAGCATCACATAAAGACAAAAATCAAATAACCAACATGAGAGGAGAGCTATCAAGACGAAGCAAACCAGAATCAAACTCAGTAGACGTCCTAGCTTCATAAATTGGAGTAATTGATAGCGAAGGGGAAGAAGAAGAATGAGTGGGTAAAGCATTCAAACAAAATTCAAGAGAGTGCGTACTTTGAGCAAACAACTTCTGAATAGATTCCGAAGACTTACCACCAGTAGAAGCCCTACCGTAATCCACATGGTCACTCCTTAACTTCTTAGGAGGATAAACAGGTTCGTGCAAACCTTCCTTCTATTTTTTGAGAACACAAGCCACATCACGGTAGACGGCTAAAAGGTCCCAAAAGCAATTTCGAGACATTAAAAGATCGCCTTCGGTAGAAGAATGAACAAGCTATACAACATTCACATCCACGTAATCATCATACAACCGAGAAGCCCCGGCTTCGAGCCAAGACCCACATTTCCATCACCTTTAACTCATCACCGTAAGATGGAGGGCAAGAGAAAATCCATTGATAAAGTTTTAAATGTACCTTTTTGAGGGTCGTTAAGCCCTTATTTGATCACTTTGTATCCGTTATTACTTAATATCGCTCCTTTTCACTTTTAGGTATCTTGAAGGCAAAATGTCGGAATGACACTTATTCGGACGAAAAGGCGCTAATATACGAAGAAAATGGCCAAAGTCAAGAATCGAGACACTCAGTCGCTAGAATCAAGGGACGGCGTCAGCACAACTAGTGACGCTGTTGGACAACTTTGTGACGACTCAAGAGCTAAATTGCTCATTTACAAGTGACGGCTTGTGTTTTAAAGAGTAGGGCGTCAACTCGACGACCTAGATTTGATCCGACGACGAAGAGATCAAGGGACTACACACAAGCATAAGGTGACGCCGTCAAAGACTAACGTGGCCAAGACGAAACCCTAATATCGGCGACCCGACGCGCCACAAATCAAAGGGTGACGCCGCATGTGTAATCTTATATATAGAATCCGAATTTTTAGTTTTCGTGTGTAGTCTTTGGAGTAAAACCTAAACCGAACCAAGGTTGTCTTGTACAAGATTTTAGGGTCCATACCCTATCTTACATCAAGATAAGTGTTTTACTTCATTAATTTAATTATGTCTTCAATTAATTGTGTGTATGCTTGCATGTTTCCCATGTCCGCTAATTTACTTATGTGTTTGCCTAGGGAATATGAAACTTAATTATTAAATATTGATTGGTTGTCTCTTATCTTAATTGTTAATGATCTAGTATTGCGATAGATCATCCATTGTGTAGTTAATGCTTGATTAATCTTTGTGAACCTTAGCTTATAGTACCGAGTGATGACGCCATCTCGATCAGTCGAAGGACCCCTTCGCCTCGCCGAACTTGCATTACGAAGACCCAAGTCTTTCTTCATAAGTCATTGGTGGCGAAACCATTCATCATTGACATGGTTACCGCTGGGATTCGCCACCAAGGCCTATGCCCTTCGGTGTCTTCTCTCAAGATGCCAAGACAAAGAAGAACCTTGACTTGGTCTTCCCCACGCTCCCACTATTTCCTTAGCTTCCCGCCAAGTCCGAGATAGTGGGGATGAAGCCCTAGCGGTTACCACAAATCGTGGACGCCCCATGATCTCCTAAACGTGTGCTAACACTCTCCAAGCTATTTTCTTCACCTATAAATAGATTGGACGAGTCATTTCAATGGTATGTTCACTCAACACAAGATTTCACATACTCCATATTATTTACAACACATATCACATACTTACTCTCACGCCGAGGTGGTTCGCAGGCCCAACCCCTCGCAATCACTTAACGGTGTCTACTATTTCTTATTGCGATTGGCTACAAGTTTGGCGCAAGCATATCACCCTCATACCCTTCGATCACCATCAAGGCCCGGTCGCATTTAATTATTGTACAATCAGTGGCGCCATCCGTGGGACCCGCTACTATTGGTCTCGTTATTCCAAACTTACACCCAAATAATCACTCTCACTAGTTTCACGGCATGAATCAAGGAAGAGAGGATACACCCTCCGGTTTCTCGACCTTGACACCAATCCCACCAATGATCCTAACAACCTTCCCAATATAACCGCATCCACCTTTACCACACGATCTCACCCTAAAATAACTCCCAACAACCATGCTTCAACCTCGCTAACCCCGAACCCAAATCACCCAAGATTTGTCGGCTAACATCAAGCATTAGAATCTTTATCGAGGGCTCAAGGAGGCAAGCTCGAAATGTGGAGATGCGTAGGGAGTTAGAATACCAAGCGATGAGTATGACGAAGAGTTGAAATGGAGGCTAGGCCCTGGCTCCCGGGCTACACGCCTGCTAAGGATAGGGTCTCCGAGCAACAAGGCCGAGTGGAAGGTCGGTTGGTTTTGAAGATGTTCCGAGAGGGCTCCGACAAGAAGCGGAAGGAACGATAGAAGGCTCCAATGGAAGGAGTCACCGGGGATACTACGGAGGTTAATTTGCCACCACTTTGGCGGCTCATCCGGGAAGAACTGAGGCGGGGTTCTGCAGGAGCCTTCTCACGATCCGCGTGAAGGCAATCCATCTCAAATGAATGGGAGGAAATCTTCCTCCTCATGGTATGTACCCTCCTTTCGTGCTCAATCTTACCCTCGCGGGTCTATCCCACCTAATGGGCAAGCTAGCAACCCCGCTTTACTCAACCATACGGAAGCATGCCCTACGGGCAACCTATGGTATATCCTTCGACTCGCCTAAGTCACCCACCTTATATACCTACCGCTACCCTCAATATGTTAACCAAAACCCCGTTGGAATACCTCCAAATCATAACCCGCATAATGTTGCCCCTACCTACATGCCACCTTATAATCGCTTTTATTCGAGCCCATGGGCTCCACAACACCCTTCGTAAGATGGATAAGACTACCCTTTGCCTGATGGGTTGAAAATGCCCGCACATATTGGTACTTATGATGGGAAGGGGACCTGATAACTTCTTACACCGCTCAAGGGCTATCGAATGCGTAGTGGGTTATGCCTGCTGCTTGCCACATGTTTACATATACCCTACGAGACTCGTCAGATATGGTGGAACGGGCAAAACCAGTAGCATTGTGAATTTGGATGATCTCAAGGCCAAATTCGATCACATTTCACCAATGTAAAAGTTTACAAGAACGCACCTAACAAAGGCACAACATCAAGCGTAAGGAAAACGAGAGCACCGTGGCTTTCATTACCGAGATACACCGATGACACCTTACGATAATGGGCTTGCACGAAGACCAACGCATCTCGTGTTTCGTGCATGGCCTTCAAAATAGAAGTTTGGTTGAATTCCTCTCCACTGACCTTCCTGCAACTTATAAGGGTTTAGTGGAGAAGGCGACACCGGATCAAGCCAAAGAAGTGTCTACCAACGGGCTCCGGTCGAAAATAAAGAAAGTCACAAAGAAAGCCCCAAGCATCCTTCGTGGGAAGGGTCAAAGAACGTATACAAAGGAAGGGACAGTTTACACCATACCATAAAACATCAACCACGGTCTCTTGGCTAATCTGTCCAAATCTCCAAGGAGATACTAGCTACTAGAAAAGGTCACAAGACCTTTGATCCTCCTCCTCGCTTGCAAATAGAGGAAGGCCCAGATACTTCCAAATACCGCTACTTCCATGACGATTACGGACACGACACCAACAATTGTAGAGAGCTCAAGAAATGAGGCCGTGAAGTCCGCCAATTGGGACATTTGGTGAAAGGTATAAAGAAAGGTAAAGAAAAGGTCTCCGACACACGCTGGGGAAAGACACCACGCCGCCAAGCACCCATCCTCATGGTGTACAAGGGTGACTCGGTTTAAAGAGGAAAGAAGCGAGGAGGCATTATGCGAGTAGAGATGTCACTTTTCCTTCAATCACGTGGAAAGTTCTTTCAAATGACCCCGTGGTCATCAAGGTCTTGATCTCCAACAGAGAAGTAAACAGGCCTACCTAGACTGTGGTAGCTCTTGTGAAGTGATCTATGAACGCCGCTTAAAGCTCAAGCCTTCGATAAGGTCAAGAGAGTAGATTCAAGGTACCCTTAGTAGGTTCTCGGGGGAACACTCATGGCCCTTGGGAGAAGTCCCTCAGAGGTTACGATTGAGAAGGAAGGCTAAAAGAATGTAAACTCGGTTTTCACGATCGAAGGTCCGAATCTCCTATAACCTATTGATAGGAGAACGGCAATGCGTAAGATGGGCATCGTTGTCTCTACTATACATGCCGCGGTCAAATTCCAAACACCTTTCGGTATTGGAACGGTTTTCTCCAGCTACAACATGAAGAAGCCTACGGAAGTAGGCAAAAGGGTCAAACAAGTTTCAGAAGAGCCTCCGAAAGATGTTCTCAGCTGCACTGATGCTGAAGAACGCATCGTAGTAAACGATCTCTATCCTGATCAGACGGTGGTAATCGGAAAGCAGCTCCCTACCTCCTTTAAGGCCGAATTGGAAAAGGTCCTACGAGCCAATGCAGATGTCTTCGCATGGACCTACTCTGACATGACGGGGTCCCTGTAACTCTCACCATAGACGGAAAGCCCTTCTAAGATCGAACACAAGCTTAATGAGTTCAAACATATTGAACCTATCAAGCAAAAGCGTCAAGCTCGGCTCCCGAAAGAAATGTCAAAGATGCAAAGAAGTGGATGAGCTCAGAAAGAGCATACTGTGGAGGTGAAGTATCAAACTTGGGTAGCCAATCCGTGATGGTCAAGAAGCATGACGGAGGGTGGCGAATGTGTGGACTTCACAGATATTAACAAGGCTCGTCCAAGGATCGCTATCCTCCGCCGTAAATCGATTGAAAGTAGAATCCTTGTCGTGGTTTCGGTGAAGTGTTTTCTGGACGCTTATAAGGGTTACCATCGATACAAATGGCGGAAGAAGACGAAGAGAAGACAACCTTTTTAAAGTGAAAAGGCGTTTATTGTTACAAAAGATGCCTTTTGGTTTGAAAATGCAGTGCCACCTACCAACGCTTAGTGGACAAAGCCTTCCACAAGCGATAGGTAGGAATCTAGAGGCGACGAGACGATATGGTTATCAAAAGCGTAACGGAGGAGGATATGCTCTCCGACATCAAGGAAACCTTCACCGCCTTCGCCCATCAACATGAAGTTAAATCCCAAGAAATGTTCCTTCGTGTGGAAGAAGGACAATTTTGGGACATCCGATCACCAAGCAAGGTATTAAGGCCAATCCTTCAAGGTTAAGGCCATCACGGATTTGCAGCCTCCTAAGTCCCTAAAGGAAGTGCAAAGTCCGAACGAAAGCTAGCACCTCAAGAGTGTTCTTATCGGGGTGCAGATAGATCTTTGCCATTTTTCAAGACACTCAAAGGATGCACGGATAAAAGACGTTTCAGTGAGTACAGACGCAGGCCGCCCAAAAGCTCAAGGAATTCATGGCTATTCTACCTACACTTACCGCCCAATCAAAGGCGAAGTGTTGTTTATGTATATCGCAGCCTCCTTCGAAAGCATCAAGACTGTTGTTGGCGAAAGGGAGAAGAAGCAAATACCTATCTACTTCAGTTAGTAGGGTTCTACAGGAGTCGAGCTAAATTATCCAAAGATTGGAGAAGCTAATTTTGGCTTTGGTCCATGTCATGAGGCGCCTTCAAGGTACTTCCAAGCTCACCCCATAACCGATACCGACAAACCCATTAAGCGATACTTTCAAGCCGGAGAAATCTGAAGGATAGCTAAGTGGGCTATCGAGCTAGGAGAGCACGAAATTGAATACAAGGGTAGAAACTCGGTCAAAGGGCAAATATTGGCAGACTTCTTAGCAGAAACACCCTCCGAACCAAAGCAGGACACAAAAGTTGCTGAAAAGAAGCCTGATAAGGCGGTCGAAGGGTGGAAACTTTATACTGACGGAGCCTCCAGCTCCGACGGTTCTGGCGCAGGTCTCATGCTTGTTGACCCCAAAGGGAAGGAGTACACTTATGCACTCCGCTTTGAGTTCGATGCAACTAACAATGAAGCAGAGTACGAAGCCTTGCTAGCAGGCCTCCGATTGGCTAAGGACATGGAGGTAGAAGACTTGGCCATTTTCGTTGACTCACAACTGGTGGCCAATCAGATAAAAGGCTCCTACGAGGCGAGACAACTCAGAATCAAGCAATACCGGATAAGGCCAAGGAAATGCTCAAGGGTTTACATCCTACAACATAGAGCATGTTCGGAGAAATCAAAACAAGAAGGCGGATGCACTTAGCAACCGGCATCAATGGCATTTGCTCATTTAACTAAAGAAGTTTTGGTCAAGTGTTGGCGATAGGTCCATCGTCCGAAAGGAGGTGTCCGACGAATATCGAGGAAGACTCAAATTGATGACTCCATTAGAGAATATCTAATAAGTGGTATACGCGGAGGATCGAAATTAGCTCGAAGGTCCGCATCAAAGCACCACAAGATAGAATCATGGGAACTATCTATACCAAGATCCTTTTTGTCCCCATGGCTTCGCTGTGTAGGACCTAGGCAAGCCGCCAACATCATTCAAGAAGTGCATGAAGGATCCCGCGGCTTCACGCAGACCCCGCCCGTTGTTTCTAAAATCATGAGGATCGATATTATCGCCTTCGATGCATGTGGACGCTGGCGAAATCATTCGTGTGTGAAGCCCGCCAAGTCCACTCAAGGGTTCCAAGGCTACCAAAACAAGATATGACCTCTGGACGTCCGCATGGCCCTTCACCCAATGGGGATAGACATCGAGGTCCTCTCGCCAATTGCTCCGTGAGGAGTAAAGTTCTTGGTCGTAGCCATCGACTACTTCACTAAATGGGTGGAAGCGAAGCCTTTGGCATCCATCACAAGAAGGCACATGGAAAAGTTTGTGGGAACATATTATCTGTCGGTTCGAGTACCCCACATCATCATTTCGTATAATGGGAAGCAGTCACCAAGGGTATTCCAAGTGTTTTGCGAGGCCCGAATATCAAACAATCCTTCACTTCCGCTACCATCCTCAAGGTAACGGACAAGTGGAAGTTACTAACAGGACATCATCCAAGGAATAGAACGAAGGTCGGGATACAATACCACGGTTGGGTAGATGAACTACCTCAAGTACTTTGGGCTCACGTAACGCATACAAAGTCAAGTCATGGGAGACGCCTTTAGCTTGACATATGGCACGGAAGTCGCCATCCTTCTAAGTAAGTGTCAAAACAGAAGGGTCATGAACTTCAAGCAGCAGACAACAAAGAAAGACTCGTAGCAACCTAGACCTACTCAAGAACGAAGGAAATAGCCTCAATCGTGGAGGCTATCCATAAGCAAAAATTGAAAGATACTACAACAATGGGTTCGGCCTTCGACCTTCAAACCAGGGAATACGCCCTCCGACTCAACAACGCAAGTAAAGTCGAGTACTGTGGTAAACTAGGACCCACATGGGAAGGGCCCTACGTTATTAAGGAAGCATATGGCAACGGAGCCTACAAGCTAGAAACCTTGGATGGAGACGCTATTGATAGAACCTGGAATGGCACTACCCTTCGTAAGTTCTACGTATGAAACTTACAATGTCTAAGGACATTTTTTATTTTGCTTTCAATCAATGTATTTGCATTCTTCTCACTTGGGGAAAGAAGCATTAATGGTAGGCGTCTAGTATTCATTTCTTAAAATGATGTAATCCTCCCTACCCACTTAATGATATAACGCATTTCCTCAAATCTCTTGTTTCGCTCAATACAACAAAGATTTGTCCACCAAGTCGCTTTATAAGTTTCAATGTCGAAGGGATGTACAAAGACTAACAACATGTCTTGCTCATATGCATAACATCCACCTCAACTTCACATTAACTTTCCTATATGGCCTTAAGGTATTTTAAGCCTTCACGCCTAAAGGATTAAGATGGAGTGGGTCGCAACCCTCCGTCGTGAAATCAAATTATACGATTGCTAATATTCTTGGTGAAGTAACTACACACAATGAGGCTATGCATCTACCATACGCCTTAGGTTGTAAAAAAAAATTTTACGCAAGTAAAATAAAAAGAGAAGAATCACACATGGCAAAATGCAAGCCCTAGTGGCTTTAATGTAGATTAATGACTAGTTTAACTAGTCTAAACAGGCCGTAGCCTTAACGATCCAACCAAGCAAAACATTGTCTTAGGCCGTAGCCTACATCACACACACCAAATGTTAATTGTTTCATCAGGCACAAAGCCTGGAAAGGAACATGTATAAATTGTTTTAAACAGGTACATACCACTGGGATCAAATTACAACCACATGGTTGCCTTCATCAAACTTTGGAATGAGTGGATCACCAACCTGGGATGGAGCCTTGGTGATGGAGTCTTCTTCAAGGAGACGGAGGTCGGACTTTCCTTGGCTTCTTGGCCAGCAGGTCCTCAATAGAGGTCACTGGGTCCTTCGTCACTGCAAGAAAGGGAACTCTAAAGCGCTAAGTGATTACCGCATCATCATACTCTTTCTCATGAGTTTCCCTCGTAGTAAGGAACTTCCTCCAGCCTTCACCGGTTCCTCCGTCAGCAGCTATCTCCTCCAAAGTGGTACACTTGCCATGGAATATGGCGCGATTCACCGTGTTCCCAATTGCAATCCCCACATCATCGCTATGGTAAAGTTCCATGGCAATGTAGGGATGACCTTGGTTACCAAGTCCACCCTATCCTTCTTCAAAGATCTTCGCATTTAAGGTTTAACCCATCTACCTTTTCTCCGAGCTTGATCTCTTGGTCCAACAGCCCGCCTCTCTCCTTCGAGGCCTCCACACTTGGATGAAAGAACATATATCCGCTCTTTATAGCCTACGACCTTTGAGCCTTCGATAGTTAGCATGTCGATTCACCGCTCACGCCGCTAGTTGACCTTGAGCTTTTCATTATCGCCCGAGATCTTGCACCAAGGGTTCTTGTCAAAATCCTCCAAGGCATCTTCACACTTCTTCTCCGTGTCTCGCATACTTTTGATCCCTAGCCTTCTCCTTCTCAAAGATAACATCCATTTCTTCTCGAGCTTTGGTGATAGTACGGAGCAGCTCCCTTGTCCTAGCATTGAGTTGGTTGTCTAGCATGCACTGTCGGACATAACTTTTGTCATGAAGGTCGCAGAGCCTTTCTATGGACATGTTGTCCATCACCCCTTCCAGCTGGGTGGGATTACATGGTCCACGAGTTGATGACAAGCTAAGGGAGAGGAAAGTTCTTTCAGATCGTGAAGTCCCGCAAAGATATATAAATTTGTTAACATATTATTACCGGTATCTAATTTTTTGTTACAGGCAAGAAACATTACCATGGATATCATCACCGCTGGGCCCTTCGATGGTTGGAAATACCACAGCCTTACCCTGGCACTCTTTTGCCGGGTAGTTCGAGAGGGAGGAGTAGGTAGGATAAGCTTCCTCTTCAAGCGGACTTCATAGCTTTTGCACCGGTACCTTTCTCGCCTGGACCCTCTCACCAATGCCGGAGGGTCCTACGATGACCAACCGTCCTTCGAGACCGGTTCATCGATTCAACAACATTCTCCACAAGTCGGTCTTCCACATCTATGGGTTCCTTTGACGGAGGAGCAGAGGATACAGTTCGATGGGTCGGGCTTCCACATCATTGTCATTTATTGACACCGATGGAGAGCCCACGCCATAGCTCGCCTCTTGGGGATTCTTTTGAATGAAGCTCACCTCCTTTGCACCACCAGCTACCACAAAGTTTCGAATGACATTTCGCATCGAAGGAGCAAATAAGATAAATATCGAAAGATAAGTTTTATCTCTTATTTTAATCAAAAATACATACTTTCTCCATCACAAATAATCTCAGTACCAAAGGAGATCCCTCCCATCTTTCAAAGAAGGCCACCATGAAAAGAATTGGCTCAGAAATGTTTAGCAATCACTTGATGACGAGCCAAACGATACAAAGGATTCCTCCTCACAAGATAGGGCAAGGATCGTTGAACCTTTTTCATCATATTGGAACTCGGGTTTAACAATGCAGGAAAGTCAGAGGATAATGGTGTTTTGGATATAAAAGAACTTGCCTTTCCAGCCTCGATGTTTGTAAATGGCCTATCTATGAGAATGGGCACATCCTTTCACCCTCTTAGCCAAGGTCAACCAATCTCCTCCGTGGTATAAATTCGTAAAACCCTAAGCATTAGTTAATGATGGTTCAAACCCATAAGCTTTGCACATCACAATGTATGTCGAAGCTTGGCTAGGCCAAAAGGGTTGAACCTAGATATGTGTACCTCATAGTACTTGAGGAATTTTAAGATCAAAGGGTGCAAGGGTATCCTAAGGTTGGAGGTGGTGAACGAATGGGTGTATAAGCTCACATAGTTTTCGTGGGCATAAAAATCCCTTGATTTCTACTAGGTAACATGATTTTATGCTCTTTGAATTGGGTAATCGGTGAGGAACGCTTTAAGCTCCTCCTTTGTCAAGGTGCAACCTTGTTGTTTGATTACAAATTTTTATTTGTAGACATTGATCCTTCTAAAATCCACAATAAAGTATTTGAAAATGATACGAAGGAACACTTTACCTTGTTTGATCGAAAGCTTGATCGGAAGAGGTTTTAGTAGGTTAAAACTTGGGCGAGATAAAATAATGTTAGGGTTTTACTGCTTTTTAACTTTATATACCCTCACATATGTTAAATCTCACTTACACGTGTCATGACTTATCCCTTACCACCGGATTTCAAACCCTTTTAAATTTTGAAATGACGCTTTTACCGAGGAAAAGGGAGTGGTTAGGATAAGTGTTTGCATTAATTACGGTCAATAGTTACAAGACTTTTCATCTTCGCTCGCTTTTTGTGACGAAGGGAGGTT
This sequence comes from Chrysanthemum lavandulifolium, assembly GCA_022545495.1. Taxonomy (NCBI): domain Eukaryota; kingdom Viridiplantae; phylum Streptophyta; class Magnoliopsida; order Asterales; family Asteraceae; genus Chrysanthemum; species Chrysanthemum lavandulifolium. The sequence goes on from CM040246.1 coordinate 178,531,769, forward strand.
TCGTTTATTTCGAGTCGTAAGCAATATTTCTTGTTCGTATATATCACTTTCGACCGGGGCTTGATGACGCATTCCGATCGGTCGGGACCCCTTCGACCTCAATCGAACTTGCATTACGAAGACCCAAGTCTTTCTTCATAAGTCATTGGTGGCGAAACCATTCATCATTGACATGGTTACCAGCTTGGGAATTCGCCACCGAGGCCTATGCCCTTCGGTGTCTTCTCTTGAAGATGCCAAGACAAAGAAGAACCTTGACTTGGTCTTCCCCACGCTCCCACTATTTCCTTAGCTTCCCGCCAAGTCCGAGATAGTGGGATGAAGCCCTAGCGGTTACCACAAATCGTGGGACGCCCATGATCTCCTAAACGTGTGCTAACACTCTCCAAGCTATTTTCTTCACCTATAAATAGATTGGACGAGTCATTTCAATGGTATGTTCACTCAACACAAGATTTCACATACTCCATATTATTTACAACACATATCACATACTTACTCTCACGCCGAGGTGGTTCGCAGGCCCAACCCCTCGTAATCACTTAACGAAGTGTCTACTATTTCTTATTGCGATTGGCTACAAGTTTGGTGCAAGCATATCACCCTCATACCCTTCGATCACCATCAAGGCATGGTCCTACAATTATTGTCGTACAATTAGGGATGCTTTTGAATGGTCATTGGCTCCATGATCAATACGGAAGGAAGGGAGGAGGAGATCACTTATAGGATGCCTTGGAAGACGAATGAATATGGCCATTGATCCCTTTTGAACTAGACAACATTAGAGCTTTTGAGGACAAAAGCAAGGACGATGTTGAGAAAGGTTTTAAATTCATGTGGGAAAGAAGGAGGCTTTATTATAAGGATTGTTTGACCCTAGGGCCTAGGTATAAAGTCGATGAAAATTTTGTCAACATGATAGAATTTTCATTCAGAATGCAAAACGAGATCACATAGGGGCACGACTTAGAGTCTAGCTACAAGAATCATAAATAAAGAAAATCGCTTCGTGGGAGGCAACCCATACTTAATTGTTTGCTTGTTTGTGTCGTGTATCTTTTATTGATTGTTTATTCTCATGTTTAAATTTGTAAAAATGCTTTATTAATTACATATAAAGGTATTTTACATAAGGGATAAGTGTAGGGAGGATTACACACGTTTTCAAAAGAAACGTAAACATGAGAATTACAATTAATTAAAAGATATACATGTGTGTTTGTTCGAGTCAAATGCTTGTATCGAGTCATAATGGATGTTTTGCGTGAAATTTTTCTAGATTCTAAAGATGTAAATTTTTCGAAATTTTTTCCGAAAATCGCAGACCGCTTTTTGTCGATAACTTTGACGGCCAGATCGCAACTGACGGCGTCGAGAAGGAGCAAAACAATAGATTACTTTTTCTCATTTTATGAGCTACTTATAAATTTTTGGAATTTTCCAGATCTTAATTTTTCTAAATTCAGAAACATTCATTCCACAAGCATTATATCCTAGTTTAGTAGAGTCCTATATATTTTTACCACGATTTTACGCAAAGGTTTCGTTTGTTTTCTTAATGTGTGCATGTTTAATTTACCAAGAAGAAGATACATAAGATGAGAAGGAGCTTTTCACGCAAACGTTCTTCTTGAAGAAAGATGTAACCACCACTTTACATGGATCCTACCGAGCTAATCAGGGGAGTATTAGTTTCTTTCGTTTTTTTTCTTACCTTCCGTTATCATAACTTTGATACTTTCGGGGAATATTGGGGACAATGTTCAGTTTAAGTGTAGGGAGGGAAAATAAAACGGGAACTTTGAAACTATGCTTATCCTTCACTATTTTCTTTGTCCAATTGCATTTGTGTAATAAACCATGAGAAAATGTCGGTTAGGATAATTTTGGCACCAAATTTTCAATTTTTCATGACATATAGGAGTGGGCGATTAGTCTTAATAAAGCGTCTCATGGATAGGAAGTTATATGACTAGCACAAAAACCCTTTACCACTTCAATTCCACCCAAAATGTGAGGATCACCCTTAGATTAGTAGGAATTAAAGCATTCACCTTTAATGCTTAGAGTGTGAACCGGTAGTATAATAGATTCTAGAACTTGTTTTGTGATGCATTCCGAGATCGCTAGTAAGACTACACTTGTGTAGTTAGGAATAACTAAATGATAGGAGGAATTAGGATAACCCTTGTTTGATACCCGTAATATAATTACTTCTTCCACATCGGTTGAGTAATTCCTCCACACCTTTGCGTTGTTGTTATCATCCTAAACCCTAAACCCTTTGTCGAGATCGAGATCGCTAGTAAGACTCACTTTTAGTGCATTATTGTTATCACCCTAAACCCTTAGTTCAATTATCTAGTTGCTTGCATAAGTTGCTAAGTCGAGTCATATCCTTTGTACACAGTTTTGGGACGATTAGAACTCATGGGAAAAGTTAAATTTTATGAGATGACGGGAAGGGAACGTTAAATTCAAATTCCCTTTATTTGCATAATAATGTACTCCAAGTGTTTTGATCTTTTCAATTCGGGTCAAATTAGTGTTAGAGTAATAAAAACTCAAGTGTATGGATATGCCTATAAATCCCTATCATTTTGATTTTATTGTAGAGAATGGTAGAGTAAAAGTGTATAAAAAAAATAGAAAAGAAAAAGAAAAAAATAGAGTGTAAAAAAAAAAAAAAAAAAATACGGCTACCATCCTACATCTTTCTTTAAATTTATGTTTGTTTATTTCAGTTATCTAGAGTTTAGAGTGTCGAGTCTTGGCTTAGCAACGCCATTCTTCGCATGCTTGTAACATAAAGATTTTTGACTTGCCACCACTAAATAACCTATCCCACCAAACCCTTTGTTTCCCTACCGTAATCCTATCATTACAACCCTTTAAAAGACCTCTTGGATAGTCTTTCCTAGGTGCTTACGCCAATGCAATGGAGGTTTGATCTAGTCTCGATCCTATGGTAATCTATGTACTAGGACCGGTTAATGAGTGTTTATCTTCCATTTCCAACTTGTTATATTTCATATACACCCGAGAGATGTGAGTATCCAAACACCCCATGTGAGGTGCTAGTATGTAATTTCCGTGCTTGTTATGACTTTTGTGGGCTTATATGTTTGTGAATCGTTCTAAACTAATGCTTCATGACCTCCAACTTATAAATTTATTGGTTAAAAGCACATTTGCTTGAGGACAAGCAAATACCAAGTGTAGGGATATTTGATAAGGTTTTAAATGTACCTTTTGAGGGTCGTTTAAGCCCTTATTTGATCACTTTTGTATCCGTTATTACTTAATATCGCCTTTTCACTTTTAGGTATCTTGAAGGCAAATGTTGGAATGACACTTATTCGGACGAAAAGGCGAATATACAAGAAAGTGGCCAAAGTCAAGAATCGAGACACTCAGTCATTGAATCAAGGGGACGGGCGTCAGCACAACTAGTGACGCCGTCGGACAACTTTGTGACTACCAAGAGCCAAATTGCTCAATTACAAGTGACGGCTTGTGTTTTAAAAGAGTAGGCGTCAGAACTCGCACGGCCTAGATTTGATCTAGACGACGCCGAGATCGAAGGGACGGCGTCACAAGCATAAGGTGACGCCACGCAAGACTAATGTGACCAAGACGAAACCCTAATACGGCGACCGACGGCGTCCACAAATCAAAGGTGACGTCGCATGTGTAATCTTATATATAGAATCCAATTTTTAGTTTTCGCAGTGTAGTCTTTTGGAGTAAAACCTAAACCGAACCAAGGCTGCCTTGTACAAGATTTTAGGTTCCATACCCTATCTTACATCAAGATAAGTGTTTTACTTCATTAATTTAATTATGTCTTCAATTAATTGTGTGTATGCTTGCATATTTCCCATGTCCGGCTAATTTACTTGTGTGTTTGCTTAGGGAATATGAAACTTAATTATTAAATATTGATTGGTTGTCTCTTATCTTAATTGTTAATGATCTAGTATTACGATAGATCATCCATTGTGTAGTTAATGCTTGATTAATCTTTGTGAACCTTAGCTTATAGTACCTAGAGTCATTGTAGGCTAAACCATCCGAAAAGTACCTTAGTGTTAAGTTTATAAATCCTAGAGATTTTGTAGGCAATAACCTTTGGTAGTTTCAAAGAGTTAGGGATAAACGCATACCCTACGACCTTAGACACACAACGCGATTAAGAATAAGGACGTGACAATTCAACCATCAATAGGAGATAATTAAGGAGTAATAAAACCTACGTAAACACATCTTTAAATCATCATACGAGCACAAAATAATTAGACATAGACTACATACACCTTAGATTAGATAATTAGACGAATAGAGTAATCGGTAGAAATACCAACCCCAAATCCAATATCCCGAGATTCGCACTTTCTATTTCTTAAAAACATAAAAGATAAAAATAATCTTCCTCAACCCCAACCTTAGCGTAGTAACTTCTCACTAGCATTCCTATTCCCTGAGAACGATATCAATTCCGTGGCTTACCCTAATACTACACTACAACGATTAGGTTCACTGCCTAAGGTGTTGAAAAACTTGCTCGACGAAAAGGAAGTTCTTTGACCCCGAACAACGCATGTAGCGTTATCAAGTTTTGGTGCTCGACCGCTAGAAGAAGATGAGCCTCAATTGCTGGATAACAGGACAAGCAAAGGAATCGACCCAAAAGAAATGGTCATTCCAACTTTTAAGAGAGTCAATGGGTTTAGTATAGCAAATGCCAAAACTATCAACTCATTTACTAAAGGATAGTCAGCCATTTTTCTTAGACTGAACATAAAAACACCTAAACAACCCAACTGAGGGTTCGATGCCAAGAGCAAAACAAAGAATCTCATATTGAGAAACTTTAGCAGCACCAATAACAGAAAGCTGTGATATGTGGATGCGATAGTAATTAAGGATAACACAAGGAATACAGACAAAGGAAGACGGAAATTGGCATACTCAAAAAAGCGGGTATATACACCAATCTTCCCATCCAGCGCCTCTCGAATGGTCTGGTCAGGTCTAGGAAACTCTGATGAACAAATTGCGGAATCGAATATTTAATACAAAAGCGATCAAGTGACCCTTGTGAAAGTTTAGACTTAGCACATGCAAAAGTACCCATAACGGAAGAGAAAAAGGAATTAGAACCTAACCTGGAAAAGGAACCTGGAAGACAGATGCAGTCCAAGGAGATTAGATCGAAAGGAAGAGGACGTAAAGCTTGCAAATGAAGAACAATAAAAGGAAAAATAGGGTAAAGCAAAAATAAAAGTTATTTATACAAAGCAATAGCTGATGTCCTAAGAAAACCCTAAAGAGGGACACGGGTCAAAAAATAACCCGATCCAACGGTAAGTAATCAAAAGGACAAAAGCAAGGCTAGTGGAAAGACGCAGGACCCACCAGGTCCAATCAGCCAGAGCATGCAAGGTCGAGAATTGTCCACGCTGCATAGCACGCAAAACAAGAAGGAAAGCGTCATAAAGACACTTCAAAGGCACAGAAAAGAAATGGCTCCGTCAAACTTAAAGTTTAGCAATATCTACCGCACGCGATAAATATCCGCGTGCAATAAATACGCCAGACTAGGGGAGTTGATGACGTAGCACTCCTTAAAAAAGAGGAACATCAAAAAGATGCTTCAAAAAAGTGTGGAAAGTAAACATTACTCAGTCAACTTAAGTCTAGTAACATCCACCGCACAAAACAATATCCGCATGCAATGAATACACTAGACTGGGGGGACTTGATGACGTATAGCACGTATTGCAGGCCCACTGGGCCTAATTCGTGCTATACACATACTGGGCCCAGGCCCAACAACGAGAACAACTACGAACACTAGACCAAAAGTAAGCCCAATAACAAAATTGGCTATAGTCCAGACTAAAAGACGCACGCAGGATACTTAGCAGACCAAACCCCCGGCTGCGGAAGGTATCCTGTGTCTGCATTCGCGATTAACATGGAACCTTGCCCGACAAGGGTCCGGCTCCGGCAGCTAACTACTATATGCAAGTAACCAGGAAACCCTAGCGGTAAATCTGGCCTATAAAAGGAGCTCTAATCCCCAAACAATGTACAACTTTCTTTCTCATAATTATACACACATACTCTTATTCCTCTGACAAGAATGTGTACTTACTCTCACGTCGCAGTCTAATCGTGGGGTCCGTCCCCACGGTAAGGCTAACGCTTTACTCTTTTAGGGCAGGGAATTCAATCAAACTACTTGGATTAGTACAAGATCAACCCACCAACAGCTTGCTAGCCCAATCCAACAAGCAACACTAACACCCATTACAACCTGTCACATTTTTTGTACTAACGGTCCTTAACCTTGAAATTTTCGAAAGCATTCATATTCCAAACCTATTTGCCCATACCATCACCTGAAAGAGCAAGATTACCGACAATAGAGACAAGAAAAGATAGGTCATCAATAGCCCTACCGCGGGGTGGTAAACGCCAAGACTAGTTACGCCCAAACATCATTCAATAACTCCCAACAATCACTAACCTTACAACTTTTATCCATTTCAAGAGCGTAGAGCCTAGGAAAAAGATCCCTGAGACAAGTACCAATACCACACAAAAAGTCATCCCATAAAGAGGTATTAGATCCACCATTCGAAAGCACAAATGAGCTCTTGAAATTTGGGATTATCTCCTCAATATTCTTGGTGGCTTTAAGGATGTTACACCAAACTCCTCCACAACCTGTTGATGTTAAGTTCTGTTAGGTCACCATATTGTAACACAAGCATCAATATGTAAGAAATATAGATAAGGTGAGTGGATGAACACTTAACCAAACACACACGTATGAAATGGAGAAATGTTATGCGTATAGTGATATTGCAAAGTGAACAACCAACCTTCAAATGAAGGTTTACAACATTATTTATAGGGGAAGGGACTAGGGCAACACTAGAAGTTCCTTCCTTCCTTATGGGCTTGGGCGAGGCTTATGGGCTTTTACATAAGCCTTGCCATTAATACAAACATAAAAGCCTAATTAAGCAACCTATTACATATTGATTACAAACACTTGAAATATAGTTTAGGAGTGATTCCAACAATCTCCCCCTAAGTGTTGGTAATTAATAACTTAAGTAATATTGAAACGTTGTAGGTGCTGATGTAATAGTTGCTTTGACGTCTTCGGACATTCTTCTTTCTTGTGAGGAGAAGTGTCTTGATTCCAACAATCTCCCTAGTGTGAGGATCTTGTTTTCTTTGAATTTTTCAGCTTTGACGTCTTCATTTATCTTTGTTCTTTGTTCTGGTGTGGTTATGGTGATGTTATGTTGTGGTAATCTGCATCAAGTCCGCTTCGTTGCTCCAGTGTCTCCACGTCTTTCTCCAACATGCTCACATGCTCCTTTAACAGTGTATTCCAGATGTGAAGTAGTTCTCGAGTCTTTATAACTTTGTAGATTCTTTGATTTGAAGAAGAATCATTTTGACTTTGTGTTGCCTTTGATTATGAGAGAACTTCTTTTGTGATGTTGTTGGTATGAGCATGTGGAGAATCAAGACGATCTCTTCCTCTCGCGATCATCCATCGCCAGCAAAGATCTCGTGTACACTCACGAACACCAATTGATCATTGTAATCTTTTCATAAAGAATTGATTACTACAATTGTTCGATCGATGAATGTCTTGATTCCATTCACCTTGGTCGGGCGAATCACCGTCCAAACCGTAGGGACGGTTTGCATTGCATTGGACAAGTTCAAGTAATGACCCACATATTCGGGACTCGATTCTTGAAAGGAATCTCCTTAGCGTGATTTCCAAAGACTTACAAGTTCAAGTTCGAGAGTGTTAACAACATAATGTGAAACACATCTCTAATTCTTAGCAAAGGTCGCTCTCGAAACCGGATGCCCTCAAGAAGGCTAACACGATATACAAGTACATCTACGGTTCGGTGAGTCGAGGTACACCGAATCATCACCTCATGATCAGACCGTTTGAGACACACTAAGCGTAACCCAAGGAGTTACCGGTGACTATTGCCGTGGCCGTTTTGATGTTGACCACGGCATGAGTTTCCATTCAATCACCGAGGATCACCGATGTGAACCTCTCATAAATGTTCTCGATGCATTGCTAAGATCCGTGAAGGACTTAGAATGTATCACTTGCGTCCTTATTGTTGAACGCCAAGTGATGAAATGTCGAGTGTTCCTAAGAGATCTTTTGATGAATCTCGTGGCTCTAGACTCAATAGTATGCTTTGGTTTTCCTAAGCAGAGACTAGGGAGAGGGTCTCCTTCTTTAATACCAGCAATCTCTAAGAGAGAGACGATAGTTTGCATAGGGTTCCCCTTGAGAATGAAACAAGCTTCTGTTGAGAGAAACTTGAGTGGCTAAGAAGGTTTAGTGCATGCGTCCTTCGGGTCCATGACGACTTTGATCTTCAATACCGTGTCATCTAGTGACAACCAAGAGTATATGTATTGAACCGTTGTGCGCCCTCGCTTAAATAATACTGAGGGCTATATCTTTTCACCCTTTCATTATGCTTCTTTTAATTCTTCAACTCCTTCTTTCTCCGATTCTCATATTCTCCTTTTATGATCATACCTAAGGACTTCTAAATTCTAACTATTGGTGGTGTCCTTGGGTAGATCCCTCTGACAAGGGATCATAGGACTGTTATTCCTAACCTTAGTCACCTTATAACTCCATGACTATCCTACGTTGCCATAAAACCATTTTCTCGAAAATTTCTCAAGATATTTTATAAGTGAAAACATTTTATAACACCTTGAGAGTTTTGCACTTTCAGAATACTCCTCCACACGTGCTTAAGTATTTTGACGTAATACGCACGGTGAGGGAAGAGCTCGACTTTGAATTGATTGACTCAAGATAGACAATTCCCCATGAGACACGGTTACATCACTGACTAGGTTAGCTTGAAGTTGTAAACACTCCTTGGTGAGGAGGTTTGACCCGTCAAGGTTCATGTCTACCAAGAGTTTCTCGGATGGCACATTCTACTAAGACAAGTCCTTTGCGAGACACGTTTACATCACTAGCAAACTAGCTTGAAATTATTACCCGTCCCGGACAAGTCTTTTCGAGTTACTAACATTTAAGAGCTCGTCAATTCATTGGTTAAGTCTTTAGCACACAGATTCAATTGTTTTCACAACATATTTGTATCACACAATTTTTCTCCTCCTAAAAAATGGCATATAAATATTATTTTTGACGAAATTTTGATATCGAATATGACCATTTCAAGTTTTGTGGGAAGATTTCCACGAAGAACAATTTGTGAACAAAGTGTTTAGCAAGTACTCCCCCTCAACAAGTAATATTAACTTTTGAGGTTTTGAAAATATAAGGGGAAGTACTTGTTCTTTTGAGCAAAACTTTGAAAAATGAAAGTTTTGATAAGTTTTACTCAAAAGTAAGAAGCTTTCGCTCCTTTTATAGGATTGTGGCACTGATGCGTACCACATGGTCCTTTCATTACAAGTACGGGTTGTACACTGTTATATGTGCACAAGCCATAGTCAAATATAGATCAACACATCCAAATATTAAAGAAAGAAACAAATCAAGGAGTACCAGGAAGTCCGTCAATAACACCAGGAGTTCTTTCTGGACGTTGATAGCCTGTTAGAGATATGCTTGGACGTCCACCCACGAAGCTCTTCAAAGTCCTTATCTGATCACGACGTCAATGATACCAGTTTTCTCCGTTGGTGGTGGAGACTCAGAGTCCTGAGGTTTGTCTTTAGCAGGAGGACGTTGTGGAGATCTTCTAGTGGTGGTGGTGCTTTGGGGTGGTGGAGGCATAGATGATGATTCGTCAGTTTTCTTCTTGCGTTTCGGCTCAGAATCCTTGTCCGCATCATCGTCATCTCTTGGTCGCTTAGCCCTTTCAGCTGACTCTTTACACGATGTATTGAGTTGATATTCAAGCAATGCCTCAAATAGTTTAGCATCGTCAGAAGTGAAAGTGCCGGATCGTTGAGACATTTGCAATACCAGCTTTGATATCAATTCATCATCGGAGACAACCGGAGGTGTGACTGGATTAATTTGCATAGCAACAGGAGTAGTTGACAATGTATGCTTGACCAATCACATGAGATTAGGATAGAGTTGTCTGGTGAACATGTCTCTTGTCACTCCAAGGACGGTGTCAAGAAGAAACTTGTGAGTATATTCTCTGATCGTCTTGTCCATTTCCCCTTGGATACCTATTTAGAAACTGTTGAATCTGTTCCCTTTCATCCGAAAACTCGTTCATCACGTCTTGAAGTAAATTAAGTTTGTCGGCCAGTTGATTAAATTTCTTGTTGACCACGTTTCGCTTGCATACTTGCCTGACAGCCTTGACAATTTTGGTCTTTGCTTGTGATGCCCAAGTGTTGGTCGGTTTCTTGACTGATTTGGATGTGGATCTGGTGGTAGCATCTTTGGATGGTGGTGGTGATGAATGAGACGATGAGTCAGACAAAGATGAGTCATGAGAAGGCTCTGGGTCATTTGGTGGCTCAGAAGTTTGTTCCAGGTTATGTTCAGGATTATCTAGAAGATAATCATAAGCTTCTTTTTCAGCTTTAGCCTGTTCTTCAGCTTTTACTCTGGCCTCTTCTGCTTTAGCTCGAGTTTCCTCTTCAGCTCTTTCCCTAGCAGCTTCCTCAATATCTTTGTCTGTGATCCTCTCATCATGTTCCTGTACTTCTTCTTCCTTGAAGGTCAACAGAACCTCATAAGATTGATGCTGCTGCTCAGTGGATTCCTTAGCGGTGGCACCAATTCGCTTATCGGGTTGATTAACCGCATCACGAATTGGTATGGTAAGTGCACCACCACTGGAATCTCCAGGGCCACAAGTTTGTTGAAGATTAAATTTCTTAGCAGTATGTTGTTGCCTGAGATGCTTCAGTGTTTTGCGGTATTCTTTGTCCTCATTCTTTGGTTCTTCATTTGAACTCTCTTCTTCTTCCTGCTCTTCAACTGGAGTTTTACCCTTGTCAATTTTGGGACTAGAAGGTTTCTCAATTGTTATCGTTTCATCTGTAACAGACTCAGAATAGTGAACCTCCTCATCCGTTTCAGTATCCTTGGAGTCTTCGTCCATTAATTTAGGTGTCGTTTGAGGATTATAAATGGCAACCTTTGATGGAACTTTTCTTTTGAGGCGAGGATTTCTCTTCGGATACTTGCGGGTACTCCCAGTGCATGCTGCACTTCCAAAGATCGCCGATCTCTCGGTCTTCTTGGCGAGGGACAGTGGAAGACTTTTCATCCATAAAGCCGACTTTGCCTAATTTCACTGCTTCTTGGTATCGTGTATACGATTGAAGGCTTTTAACGTCATCCGTGAGCAGACAGTCAGTCAAAACTACACCTTGCTTCTTTGTTGATGAGTCTTTGAATCTAACAACATTCAAGGTAGACTCAAACAACGCAGAATGTTGTTTGGGTTCATCAAGCCTCAAGGGAATGTCTTAATTATTCCCGAGTATCCTTTGGATCAACAACTTTGTGTATCTGATGTAGGGGATCTTGGTGCCAGGCTTTTTGAGGTATGTCATCATGTCTTCCCAAATCAGACTTGCGAAGTCTATATGCATCTTGTTGACCATGCCCTAGAAGACTTGTAGTTCCATTAGCTTTGGATGCTCATAACCGATGTCTCTGCCGAAAACAGACTTTGCGATCATGATGTATAAATTTTTCCACGGCTGGGGGATGTTCTTTAAATCAACTGAAGAATGTTTGGTGATGATTCCCGCAGCTTCATCATAGCCAATATCGACCATGAATCGTAGAGTAGCCTCTTCCGATGGAGTAGCAGCATATTCGGCAGGCTGGATAGCAGGGAGCAGGAGAATTGCTCTTAAATCCGCAACAGTGACGGTGACTTGTTTGTTGTTGAGAGTCACTGTGACCGCATCTTGACCATCACCTTTCTTCATAGTGTGCCAGAACTGATGGATATAGATCTCTGGTAATGTTGTTGAATTGCTGAGCATGTTGTTGTAGGGATGATTCTTAAGAATATCCACAACAATACGGCACGAAGACTCAGAGCATGTGAAGTTTTCAAAGTCAACTTTGAGGTTGTTCTTTCCAATCTTCATACTATAACCGGTAGGGAAAATGTCTTCTATTGTGAGCTCGTTTGGTGCGTTAAAGTTTTCCATTGTGATGTCCATATCGTGATCTGAAAGATATTTAGCCAAAAGAACCAACATATCGAAAGACATTACGTTAGTCAAAAGTTGATTTTATTGTCCAGTTATTGAATATGTAATGTTAATGAATGTTACGAGTCCAATGTCACTTGTTGTCCAACAATCCAAAGTAGTCGTGATAAGTTTCGTGAGTATATTAGTTTTGAATTTTAAAGTCCAAATTTTCACTCATTCACACAACATTTTAACCATTATAGCTTATTAGTGACATTTTGGTTTTGTGACGTTATGAGTTATTTATTTATAAGTATGTATGCATAACAATTCATAAGTGAGGTTAAACCAAGGTTTAAGCGTAAGAATGCAAGCTTATGCGTAGGAGTTCCTCTTACGCGTAAGAAATCTTACGCGTAGTAAAAAGCTCTTGGCATAAGGCTTACGCGTAAGCGTATGTGGGAGCTTATGCATAAGGTTTACTCGTAAGAGTGAACCTTATGCATAAGACTCAAGTTTACGCATATCCTTCACAGGATACGCGTAGTCCCCATGTAGAACCTTGCGCGTAAGAGTTACGCATAAGATTTCTCTTACGTGTAACCTTCTATGCGTAAGGTGATCCTTAAGCGTTGAGTTCCAATCTTAACCTTGATTCTGATTTTTCACGCGTAAAACCTGAAATAAATTCATCATAACATTTCCATTAACACTTAATTCAATCCTTTTTCAGATATCTCATGGTATCACAATTTCTGAAGGTTTCGCGTAGATTTTGCCTTAGGCGTAAAGTTTAAACCCTAACTATTTAAATCCTACACCTAAGAGATTTAATCATGGAATTTGCACCAAAATAATTCTGGGACATCTTAGATGCTATGTGATAGTTTTCCAACAAGTTTTAACATCTAACACCTCAAGATTCAAAAGTACCCAATTTAACGAGTCTAAAACCCTAATCCTTAATTTCTCAAAAATTCATGTTTCTAGGTAAGAACCAAGAGTGTAATAGGTTAATTAAACATGTTTCAAACACATTACAAGCAACAAATTATCCAGAAACATTCACAAAAGAAAACGCCCAAATCACCCATAAACCCTAATTCTTGAGAAATGATTAAAAACGATATCTGGGTTGATTTAATTGTTGGAACCAGTTTAGGGATTGTTACTAGATACATTTACACATACCCATTTCACAACAAACAACCAAACATGATCACATGATCATACGCTTACGCATAGAACACATAATCATGCTTAGAGAAAAATCCAACCGTTGGATTTGAAAACCATTAAAAACCATAGTTTAAAATCACTCAAAGAAGCATAATACACTTACAAATTAGGAGTTTATAACACGGATTTGATGTTTGAATATGGAGCATGGATGAAGGTTTGGTAAAATCTTAAATGATGTAATAAATGTTAAAGAGATTTAAGTGGATGGTTTTGTTAAAACATAGTTTCAAACTTTGACAAGAAAAGTCCCTCTACCTCAACCATTTTCATCCACAACCCATAACTTCCATTTTGGTTAGGTTACAAGTATAAATTTGGAAAGAAACTTGACGACACTCCCTCTCGACTTTAGAAATAGAGAAATTTTACAAATTTGGGTCCGAGGAGTGTCAAGAAGCAAGAAACGTGTCCACCATTATTAAAGATACTACAAATACTAGGTAACATGCAAGTACAAGGTTTTATGAAACATAAAATATTTACTTTCTCCCCCTCAACACTTGACCGTAAAAATATTGAAATGTTTGAAAGAGTGAAGTGTTGACGGAAGATTTGTACTTGACATGTTGAAAGAAATTTAGATAGAAGAATATTTTTGTATTTTATAAATTTTATATTTTTGTATTTTGTTTTGATAAAATATTTATAATAGAGGTTTTGGTGTTTGGTGGTTTTAAGATTGTGTCAAAAGTTCGTCCAGCTCCTCGAGTCAAACACCTCATACCAACTGTGGACCAACTCAAGAAACCTAGCAGAGCTAAGGCTTTGGTGAGAAGGTCCGCGATTGATATTCGAGACCACAAAATATAATTCAACGGTACCCTTTTCCACATGCTCCTTGATGAAACGATATCAAAGATCGATGTGCTTAGACTTTGAATGTTGGACGAGTTGCGAGATCGCAATAGCACTTCGATTGTCGCAATACATCGGGATTCATCAAACACGTAACCATAGTCTTTGAGTTGTGTTCTCATCTAGATGACTTGAGCACAACACCGACATGGCTACATATTCTCGCTTCGGTTGAGGACAACGATGTACAATCTCGCTTTCTTCGATTGCAATAACACCGGTTTATCACCAAGAAATTGTAGAGCTCTGAAGTACTTTTCCGAGAATCTAAGCAACCCGTGTGATCGTCGTACGAAAAGCTATTAGTTCAAAACCGTAATCCTTCGGATACCGTGATTCCCAAATTAATGGTTCCCTTGATGTATCGGAGGATTATTTTAGCCTCGAAACGTGAGTTTCAGGTTGGTCGCGATTGATAACGGGAGCAAAGATATACGTAAAATACAATGTCGGTCTCTCGTCGTTAGATACATGAGACCCAATAATACTTGGTACTTGGTAGGTCAACCAATTTCAAATGCAAATCAAGATCTAGTTTCTTGATATGTGCCATAGGTGTGGCATAGGTATCACAGCTTCACATTCCATGTTTGTTTAAAATTTCAAGAGCATATTTGGGTGACTCAGAAAATACCACGGGGTGATTGATGAACTTACAATCCTAGAAAGAACGTAACTTCACCCATCATGGACATTTCAAAATGTTTTTCATAAGGTTTGAAAAAGCGTTTGAGTACTTTAGATGTGTTGACCCAAAATGATGTCATCCACATAAATTTGAACGATTAAAATATGTTTCCGTGATATTGTATGAATAGTGTTGGGTCGACCGATCCTTTGACGAAATTATGAGAGATGAGAAGGATGACAACTTATCATACCACGCCCAGGGGCTTGTTTGAGACCGTAGAGAGCCTTGTTCGGTTTGTAGACATGATTAGGGAATTCGGATCAACAAATCCTTCCGGTGACTAACATAGACCGCTTCCTTCGTTTACCATTCGTAAATGCGGTTTTGACATCCATCCGAAAGACCGTGATGTTCATGTGAGCCGCGAATGCCAAAAAATTGCATGCCTCAAGTCTAGCAACTGGTGCGAATGATTCCTCGTAGTCAATCCCCTCTTCTTGTCTATAACCCTTCGCCACCAGACGTGACTTATTTCTGATAACCGTACCTTCATCATCCAATTTGTTTTTCCAAATCCATTTGAGACCGATAACATAGACCCCAGTTGGTTTTTCAACCAATTCCCATACTTCAAGATGTTTGAACTGATTAAGTTCTTCTTGCATGGATTCAATCCAGTTGTCATATGTCATGGCTGCCTTAATATTTTTGGGTTTAGCTTGGCAGACAGTAAGTGCATAAATGCAATATTAACTGTCAGTCTGAAGGCGTTGTCTAGTTACGACTGGTTGATTCGGGTTTCCAATAATATTCACAAGAGGATGGTCTCTAGTCCAACGATGTGTGGAGGGTTGATGTTGATATACATTTTCCGGATTAGGAGGATTCAAATGGATTGTAGATGATTCCGCAACATCGGCGGCGATTCATTTGCAAAAGGGTTGAAGAACGATTTGGATCATAATCTGCAGTTGGGGTACCCATGGTTTAGAAGATCATCGGTTGGTTCGGCGTCATTGGATGCGGTTTGTTCTACCGTTGTTGTAGAATCAATTGGAGGTGCTTTTTATCTGTTATTGTTGTTTCGTGTATCGTATTGGATTATTATCGGGTTGAGCAACGGAAACATTTGATACATCTCGATCACGTTGATCAATATCATCACTAAATAGAGGAGCAAATAGTCGTTCCATTTATTGACGAGTAAGTCGTAGGCTTGGTTAAGTGATGATGGGGTTTGGGGAAGTTTAGCGGTTATGTCCGGGTTCCAAGCTATTTTGCTCGTAATCCATTTCGTAAGCTCATCGAATTTGCATAAATCGCTTCCATAATCTCCCTTGTACGACGATTCCGATCCGTATCCTTTAGAATTCTCAAGATCCAACAAAGACTCCTATGTCGACTTTGGCTTTGAGCTTACCAAAGTCATCACGATCATTATTTGGGTAACAAAGGGATCCAAATACATGAAAGTGTTTGAGATTCGGTTTGTGGTTGTGGATAAGCTCGTAAGGTGTTTTGTTGTGGCGTTTAGAAATCATTGAACGGTTTTGAGTGTAGCATGCAGTAGATACAGCCCACAAATAATCTGGAAGTTTTGCATTAATCAACATCGTTCTTGCAGCTTCCACTAACGTGCGGTTTCGTCTTTCAACAACTCCGTTTTGTTCTGGTGTTCGTGCAATGGATGTTTGATGCTCAATTCCCACTTTCTCATAATATGCACGAAGAGTTTGATTTACAAATTCAGTTCCTTTGTCTGACTGTGTTTCGGAGCTGAACTTGAATTTTTGTGAGAAAGGTGTTGATCATCTGTGGAGCTTGATCTTTAGTTCGAAGAAAATAAACCCAAGTCCATCTTGAGTAGTCATCGACAATTACCAAAATCTAGCGTTTGCCATTAATCATCTGCACGCACATCGAGCCACACAAATCCATGTGAAGAAGATGAAGCACATGCTGAGAGCTGTGTTCCACCTTTGAACAAAAGTGAGCACGAGTGCTTTTCCCTTGCTCACAAGCTGAGCATAGATGATCTTTAGAGTACCAAAATCTTGGGAGACCTTCAACAAGTTTGTATCGTGCAACATTGGTTATGGTTTGAAAGTTTAAGTGTGAGAGTCGACGGTGCCATAGCCAAGATTTTGTAGATGTTGCCTTTGAAAGTAGACAGATGGGAGATGAAGCAATCATGTCTTGCATTGAGATTGTATACAGACTTGATGTGCGGGTACCAGACATAAAATCGTTTCCTTGTAGATCACGAATAAAACAAGTTTTCTCCCAAAAAGCAACTTCCAAATCTCCATCACAAAATTGACCAACTGAGAAGAGATTGTGACCGAGACCTTCCACATAATAAACCACCGCTAATTTCGATGTTACCATTGATGTAATCTCCGTAGCCCATGATAGTCGCGAAGTGATCATTCCCAAACCGACGCGTGCCAATGAACTTTGAAACGAAGTTTGATAACATTTGAGATTGCTGTCATGTGCCGGGAACATCCGCTATCAACAATATAGAGGATGATCAGATCACCGTGATTACACATAGGCGACACGGATGGAATAGAAGTAGATGTGGAACCCGAAAAGTTAGAGGGTTCCGATGCAGTTATAGTTGAAACACACATGTTTATGATTTTAGGTATCCATTTAAAGCCAAGTGTATTATGTAACCATTTCTGCCATCTCCAACTAGTCTTAGCTTTGGTCTTAGTAAATGCACTAGGTGATAAGTTCTTCCTAGGAGGTGTAGGAGGTACTATGGGTACATCAATGAGCGTAGCTGGAAGGCTAGAGGGTGGTTTACCTAGCACGGACTTAGAAGCATTTGTGGGCCTAGAGGTATTCCGTTTTCTATTATTCCGCTTACAAGATAAGATAGCATTAGTAACACATTTATCATGACAACCAAAAAACATGATTTTACGACAACCAACACAAGAAGCTTCAAACATAACATTTAAAGTACTTAAAGGTTCAGCATTCGTTACATCACTTTTTCTATTACATTTGTTAGACGCAATATCCAAAGTGGGAGTAACATGAGTTTTATTCAAAGTCCTAAGGTGTTCTTCTACTTGAGAGGTCTTTATTGTTCTTTTCTTACGTCGCAACTTCCTATTCTTCCTTGTGGTGCTTTTAAGTCGTGAAGTGCTAGCGTTGGGAAAAGAGGCAACTATTCTGTTCGATGAGGGAAGCACATTAGTTTCTTGTGATGTGTCATTAGGCGCCTAAGAATTCTGGTGCAATAACTTTTGTGTTACTATTCCTATCTTGCTTAAGTTTTACCAACTCGCTTTTAGATCATGGATAGTGTGTAACAAATCTAGATTTTCGAGCAGTGTTTCCTTTTGTCGTAAAACATCTTTGGTATATGCAAGATGATCATCAACATCTTTTGACGCTTGAGCACGAGTCTTTTTGAGTAAATCAAATATGACACCATATTTCATTTTAACTTTTGAAATTTCTTGTTCATATTTTGAAATTTGACACTTTAAAGACACGTTTTCATCATCCAGTTGCTCAAGTTTTGGATTAAGAGTTTTGGTATGCAACTGGTTGATTTTGTTTTGCAAAGAGAGTTCTCGATTTTGACAATCTTTTTGACACCATTGAAGACTACGTTTTGCATTTGAAAGCTCGTTTAACAAACGCTCATTTTCAACTGTTAAAGACTTGATTTGTGACACATTATCGGTATTCTCAACATTTTCCACAGAATCAACAGAATCAGTAGCGATATAATCAAATGCATATGCAATGAATGCAATAACACAACCTTAATGGTATCAAGACGATAACATCTTCCAAGAGTCGATCAAAATATTTTCGTAACATTTTCTTTTTACGTTTAGTATTTGAAATCGATGTTTCGGTTTTCTCGAAAATTGTTTTCATAAGTCCAAGCTCCTTGTGAAAATCCCTTTCCCAATATATTGCACACATTTTCAAATTTCGGACATGAGGTAAAATTCTTTTCGGAAAAATATCTCTTCACGCATGAGGCGATTGAAAATGTTCAACTTTTATTTCAGAATTGATTTCAATTTCACGTTCCAAAAGTTTGATGTCCGATAAGAATGTTTCAAAATATTTAAGAATTTGACAACGTTTGGGTAAAGTTTTTACTTCACTGAGTGAAGGTAAAAGACCATTAATTTGTGCAGTATTGGGTTGGGAACCAACATTAGAAGACTCAGAAGTAGGTGTGATAACCCAAGGTGTGTTAGAATTATCCTGTTGTGTGACGAAAGTTATGGCTTTTGAATAGTTAAATGGTTTGTTATAATAACATTTTCCATTTTTGACCAACTCTCGTCATCTGCATCTAATTCTGTTAGGATTTAGTAAATCTAGTCATTAAAGACTCGGTCACCTCAAGTATATGTAATCGTTAGAAAGCTCGTAGTCGTAGATTATTTAGTGTTTAGTAGTATTTAGTTATGTAACACCGTGGAGGACGGACGGGTCTTTACCCACTGTATGCCTGATCCACAGCCCGTAGGTGGCGACTTATGTAAGAACTATAAATACTCTCTACCTCCCAAGGTAGAGAGTTGGAGCTCATAATAAGATTTTTCTTTCTCTCACTAAAGTTCCCAACCTCTAACTTTCTCTCTCTAAAACATCATTTATACGCCTCTTCTATTTATGGTTTGATGTGTTTGTGAAATCCAATATGTTACAAATGTTATCAAGAGCCATGGTTTGATCATGTCTCTTACATATACTTGGATTTCTAGTGGTTTTAGATGGTTTTTGAGTTTGAAAAAGTTTAGTGGTTTTTGCATCATTTGGATCACTTTTAGTATTAAAGTTTGAATTTTGGGTGTACTTTTGTGTTTAGAATCATTGTATGTGCTTGGGTTTTGATTTGGTAAGCTTGAATCACTGTGGTTGAGCTTGTTTTGGATTGAAAAGTGTGTTTTGAAGTTTTTCTTGCTAGCGACTTGGTTCTCGTAGTATTTTCATCATAGCGACTTGCTTGATAAAAGTTAGTGAGTTCTGTTGTTAGTTGTTAGCGACTTGAGCCTAGCGACTTGTCTATTGAGACAAGCCGACAAATAGTACAAGTTAGTGGATTCTCCACTACGACTAGCGACTTGGTGAGGTTAGCGACTTGCTTTAGAAATTGTTAGCTAAATTGTTAGCGACTTGATACTAGCGACTTGGATCTTAGCGAGTTGTTCTTTAGCAACTTAACTGTGTCTAGCGACTTGGTGTTAGCGACTTGGACCTTAGCGAGTTGCTCTTTAGCGACTTGACTGTGTAGCGACTTGGTGCACTAGCGACTTGTGTCTTAGCGACTTGGTGGCTAGCGACTTGGTTCAAGAATTCGTAGCGACTTGGTTGATTTTTCTTAGTAATACGGTTTTCTCTTGATTTAGTAAAATCCGTGAAAGAATCTATTTCCGGTTTAATCATAGAGTTATAAAATCCGTGTAACTGTTAACATGTCTACCAACGTACCTACAATTACCTCCATTGTTCTTGAGGATGTTCAAGCACCGGTTCGATATACTCGTCCACCTATGCTTGATGTAACCGACTACGACTCTTGGGCTCGTGAATCGATTGTCTTGTCTTGGAAAGGAAAATGGGGTCAATATTCTCAAATCCATTTATGAAGGACCTTATCGATTGAGACTACAAGAGACTTAATTGATACAATTGCAGATGGAACAATGATCTATGGATTAGATGGACCAAAGACGTATGATGAGCTCAATGATAAGGAGAAAAAGAGATTCGATCTCGACATCATGGCTTCTAACATTATACTTGTGGTCTTCCAAAAGATATCTACAAGCTTATAAACACAACACCGAAGCCAAGGCGGTTTGGGATAATGTCAAGATGCTTCTCTCGTGTTCGAATTAACCAAGGAAGACAGAGAATCACAAGCGTATGATGAGTTTGAGCATTTCAAGATGAAATCGATGAGAGTGTCTATGAGTACTACGTGAGATTCCATAAGCTTGTGAATGATATGAGGAACATCAAAATGACCATGCCAAACATTCACCGAACTCAAAGTTTGTGAACAACATGAATCCCGAATGGCATAAGTTTGTCACTCGTGAAGCCAACTAAAGGATTGAAGAATACAAACTATGAGCAATCAGATGCTTTCCTTCTTCGAATGAGAGACATGCTATGTTTGAAAAAGGATTCTTGAGCAGTTCAAAACCAACCAGGGAGAAACAAGTTCGCAAATGACTCTACGACTTTTTACACCAATGTTGGAATTACCACCAAAGCTTCTCAAGTCATACCCATGGGTAATGGTAATTACAAGCTTATCCCGATCCAAGATGTAAGCCTCCCGACCCAAACACATTCATGGAAAACTTCATCACTCAACTGCTCTCATGGTTAGTCAAAATGAACTCTCTCCCACACCAACAATAACCTTAGAACGCATCCAATCCCCACTATCAAGCTACCGTCGAGATGGGAAGGTTATGGTGCAACAGGTTCAAGAAAGGCGTATGAGCAGGGAAGAGGTGGAGTTGGTAGAGGATATGTGACTAATCGAATTGTGGAAGGAATCCAAATCGGTCAAGCTAAGCCTATTAAGTGCTACAACTGTGGTGGTGATGGACACATAGCAAGGAACCGCACTTCTCAAAACGCCTCAAAATGCAGAGTACTTCAAAGACAAGATGTTACTTGTGCAAGCTCGGGATAATGGAGTTGTGTTGGATGAAGAGGTTGTTGTTTCTTCTTGAGGGCAATGCCAAGACATATGATGCATATGTGCATGAGCAACCAATTCGGAGATAGGTCATAATCATCGAATGCCTTTCAAGTCGCCGACTGTGATGCATACAACTCAGACGTTGATGATGAACATACTGCACAGACAATTTTCATAGCAAGCTAGTCCATCTAAAGAATCAATCATCTCAGAGGTATTAAAACTATACGATAATGTTGATGAGCACAAGATATATGACAAAGTACAATCAACTGAAACTTTTGAGTCAGATATTGAAAATATGGGTAATATCAATGTTGTCCCATATGATCAATATGTGAAACAAATTGAAAGTGAGACTGTACCTAGTGATGCATCTTCTGCGATCAATGATGACTATGTTTTTGATGAATACACTTTGCTGTGCCCCTCGATGATTACGTTATCTCGAACTAAATGCCTATAAAGAACAAGTTGCTATTTATGAACAACGTGCTAAGTTTGAGTTAACCACCCGTGAGCAGGAAATGGATGACCAAATGCTTACAACTATTAGAAAAAGTAACTTTAGAGAAGAAGTATTAAAACAAGAGTTAAACTCCTTACATGAAAAGCTTTCTAAAACTACTAAGCAAAAACAAGAACTTCAAGAAAATGTTAAAATGCTTAAGCAAGAATTCAGTGCTAAGGAATCAAAACTTTTGAATGATTTTTCTAATCTAAAAACCTTGAAAAACAAGCTTGAGATTAAGTTATGCGTACAAGGAATACCATTCAGATCGCTTCACATGATCACTAAGCATAGAGTTCTCACGATAAGCATACTATCCCCATTATAAAAGGAATGTGGTCAAGTACCACATTAACCTAATCTAATCAATTTTCTTCAATATACCAAATGAGCCTCTTGGTTTCGATTCCAAGTAAAGTGAAGACCGGTACAATTAAGATCCTCAATCTCCATTTTTGAACACACTCTTTGAATTCACCATAGCAATGTCGGAGCATAACTACCACATGAATGATCCTCCAATTTAAGTCCGCAAAATCCCCAACAAAACCCAAGGCCATTACGAATAAATCCAGCATGACAAACAAGGTTAGACCAAAGAACGCCGATGAACATAGTAATTATCGGCATATACAAAAGAAGTAAAAGTTTTGCTATCCGTACCTAGTATTAACTGAACATGCATAACTTGGTTAGTTTGAGACATAATCATTACATCAACAATATCATCATTCTAACCAAGAATAATTTGGACCCCTTATCAATTCACTACCATTTGGTCCACTTCCACCGAACAAACATTACATGTATCATACACCACCGATGCATCAACATGAGATTCCAAGATAGCACATACACTAAGATTATTATCATTAACCACTGTTTAACCTCTTTTGTTTAGGGGAATGGTTCAAACCTCTTATATTCCAAGAGGATACTAAACATCGTCAACATTCGAGCAGTGCTTGCCCCGATTTGTCAAACAAATTACCGGTTTCATCATAAACATTTTCAACCTCATCATCATCCTTCCGAACCATTAGTTACACCGCATCATCATAATTTGCCAAAGAACCAAAGCGGGTTAGATGTAGATATATTAGAGACTTGGATTACTAACATGGTTGAAATATGAAGACTACCCTTATAGACACAACAATGGATCATTAGCTTTACATCCCGACTAGGTAAAGGACGTACAGTACTAGCAATGTCTTGAGGGGCTTGCTAATGGAAGGAGTGTTAACGACTTTGGGTCTATCTGCATATTTTACCAGCGGAACCCCGTTAAAAACTTACCTTAGTTTATCCTTAGCATTCCTCTTAGCTTTACCCTTCCCGCCGATGAACATAGTAATTATCGGCATATACAAAAGAATTGCTAAAGTCGCTCAAAAAACCTCTTATATTCCAAGAGGCGATACTAAACATCGTGAACATTCGTAATGTGAGTGCCCCCCGATTTGTCAAACAAATTACAATAAACATTTTCCCTCATCATCATCCGCCAAACCATTAGTTACACCAACATCATCATAATTTGCCAAAGAACCAAACGGGTTAGTAATCTATGATTAATTCCTCTTTCATCAAACTAGTACTCATGGTCCACTTTTTAAGAATAATAGGACTATTCTTAATCATCCACGGACCTCCTTCAAGAATAGCCTCCAAACCAACTCCCAGAGTCAAACTTAAAGAAAAAGAAGCCTTTGCATTCATCATAATCCGCTTTAATCCATACTTAGCCCATTTGTTACGTGCGAAATACTCAACCACAGAAATGCAATACGCTACCAATGAAGTATCCATACAAGGTGTTATCAAATTTAGAGCTAATATTTTGTACCACCTTAAGGGAATGGACACGTCAAATGAGATTCTTAAACCTAGAGTCTTGGACGTTAGAGATATCCTTCAAATCTTTGAAACCTAGTTGCATTGAGTGCATGAAAAAGCAAGACTACCCAACGAAACCCTAAAAACGAGGAAGATAGAAAACTAAATGATGCATCTAGGGAGAAATGAATAAGAAGCTTAACGATCCTGCGTGTAAAGAAAATAACATAACAATCAAACCCCATGATTATACTAAGGAAAATTGGATATCCTTGAACATGTTTAAGCCTCAAACTCAATTAACCCTAGAATGATCTTTTGGAAGAAAGACATGGATAAGCTAAAAGTTAATGTACTTGTTGAAACAAACACTCCCTTAGGAAAATGCACAGTAGCTACTGTGTACCCTAAAATACACCAATGCATCTAGTTCCTAGATCTATTGCCACTAATAGCAAGACCTTAATCACCTATATGTTGTTTATCGCTTGTTTGTTGATTTTGAGAAAACATGTAAGAAGAGAATCACACCTCTGGGATAATCGAGGGGAAAGGGTTTTGAGCAAACTAAAGAATGTTATTTAACCGAGGTCATGCCTTTCTTCAAACAATTAAAAGGTCAATTTGAGAGTCTTCAAAAGGGATAAATTCGGATATTAAAGAAATGGAAAAGGAATTTGATGCAATGATAGTTGAAGTCAATGATTATGAACAGAACTCAAATATAATGAAGTTGAAAGAAAGAACTTGCACATCTTAAATGAGAATTTGATTTGAGTTATGTTGCTCAAGATGTGTTGTATATTGTTATTAAGCACTCTATTATCGCTTCGCTTTCATGAATTATCTATTGCATTGAAAGTTTCCCATGATCGTGTCATTGAGCTTGAAAACAAAAACTCGAAACTAAGTGAGAAAATTGATCGGGATGATCACGATAATTTGGTAAAACATCTTTCTAAACTAGAAGTTGAACATTTTGATTTACAACTAAAACATCAACATCTTAAAGAAAATGTCAAAACCTCAAATATCAAGACATCCTCGGATGTTCCGAGTTTGATGCGTTTTCGGATAAGCAAACGTGACGAACAAATTCAAGCTCATTGTAACACGATCGTAAAGTTGAAAGCTCAAATCTCTCAATTAAAGGGTGAAAAGAACAATGTGACTGGCTCCCAAATGCCTCCTCCTTTAGATTCTCGGTATTCTCAAACTTTTCATCTTCAAAACTTAGTTAATGCTTTACAAAGAGAAAACGAGAGTTTTCTAAAAGAAAATAAAAAGTTAAACGACACTTTAAAGAGTTATATGATTCAATGAAAGTCACTCGTGACAAAAACAACGAAAAATAACGCCTTTACAAAAGAAATTGAGAATCAAGAGTCGGGAAAAGGAAACCGCCCTTGTTTTTAATGAGGATGTTGCATCAAAGTCATCCTCGGTCGCAAATATATTGTGATCATTAAATACATTCATCCTCATCTTAGGAATAATGAACCTGTGTTTTACAACTATTGTGCTCACCTTAAGGATAGTCTAGAATGTCACCGTGAGATTGGGGAAGAGGATTTTATAAATAAGCCTCTTGACAGTGAAACTAGGTTTGCGTGCATTCAAGCCAAATGATCTCAAGAACTGCTAGAATGTTTAATTGCAACATGTCCTAAATCCTTAGGTGCAAAAGGAAAAGCTGTGATGCCTTGTTCTATGCCTAGTGCCAAGCATACAAACCATTATATGCCCAGTTTTAAGAAAGTGAACACTAATGTGCCTTCAAGTAGTTCAGATCCCTGCACTTCTAGTTCAGGAATGCAAAAAGTAGCAAAACCAACTAATGTTCCAATTCCATCTACATGAGTAAGAAGTGACACTAAAGCAAGTGGGTCAAAGCATCAAGGCAACACAAAGAATGATAGGACCTTGCATGCTAAGAATGTTCAGTGGAAGAGAGTAGAAGATCACCTTAGGGAGAATTTGAATAAGACGAATCGTGTTGATTCTAGTGTTAGCTCTAAGCGTACTGTAATTAATGCGAATTCTACTACTTTTGGCAAAACTTGTAATGATGATTGCGTGGTTTCTGTTACTAATCTTGAATGTGGTATGAATGATTTGTCTAATGTTGTTAAATGCCCAGCTAAAATTGTTAATGTTAAAATTCAAGCTAAAAAGACTAAAAGGCAAAGGCGAAAGAAAGTTAGAAAACAGTGGAAACCCACAGGAAGGAAATTTAGTAATATAGGTTATCAATGGATACCTACTGGGCATAAGGTTAATGAGTTTTGCCCTAAATTTGCTAAGTCAATGCCCACTAGAAAATGGATGCCTCTTGGTAGAACTATTCCTTAAGAAGTGAACATACTTTGAATAGGTCAAATATGGACACTAGCACCGCATCTATTTCTAATGAGTCCATTGTTTCTACTTCGATGTGGGTGTTCCAATCTCACACTAACCAAATGGAACCCATTCTTGCATGGGGATCCCAATTATCTGATTATCCATTCTTGTCTGTGTTCAACTGCAGATCGTTCAAATCGTTCGTGGTACCGGACTCAGTCGCTCCAAGCATATATTGAGACCGGTCACGGCTCATGAATTTCGTGAGTAAATTCATCGAACTGTCGATTCGAAATGATCATTTTGGTGCTATTATGGGTTATGGAGATTACGTGGTTGGAGATAGTGTGATTTCCGGGTATATTATGTTGAAGGTCTTGGACATAATCTATTTTCTCGTCGGACAATTACGTGACTCGATTTAGAAGTGGCCTTGAAAAACATACTTGCTTTGTTAGAGAACTTGATGGTGTGGAACTTCTCGAGAGGAACTCGTGGTTCAAACCTATACACCATCTCTATCGAAGATATGATGAAATCTTCACCCATCCGCTTGTCGTCAAAGGCTTCCAAAAGTAAGTCATGGCTATGGCAATCGTCGTCTCAATCACTTGAACTTTGGTACCATAAACAATCTTTCCGAGAAAGGACTTAGTAAGTGGATTACCCAGATTAAAGTATGAAAAAGATCATCTTTGTTCGACTTGCCAATTGGGAAAAAGCACAAAATATGCCCACAAACCAAAACCCACAAACTCGAGAATGGAAGTTCTTCATACCCTTCATATGGATCTCATGCGGACCAATGAGAGTGCAAACAATAAATGGGAAGAAATACATTCTAGTAGTTGTTGATGACCACTCTCGATTTATTTGGGTAAAGTTTTTGAGGACAAAGGATGAAACTCCATATGTCATCATCAAACTTATCAAACGACTTTAGGTTCGACTCAACAATCTTGTTAGAATTGTTCGAATGCAGACAATGGCACAAAGTTTGTTAACAAAGACTTAATTCGCTTTATGAAAGTGTTGGAATCACCATCAAAGAAGTGTTCCACGAACTCCTCAATGAGCGGTGTAGTTGAAAGACTAAATCGAACTCTTGTGGAAGCCGCAAGAACGATGCTAATTTATTCAAAGGTTCCAATGTTTCTATGGGTCAAGCCATTGCCACTTTGCTTGCTACACCCAAAATCGCTCCCTTATTCACACCTCTCATGGAAAAACTCCATATGAACTTGTCCATAAACGAAAACCCGATCTATCCTACCTTCGTGTGTTTGGTGCTTTATGTTACCCAACTAATGACGTTCAAGATTTAGGTAAACTAAAACCTAAAGCGGACATTGGAGTATTTGTAGGTTATGCATCAAGCGAAAAGGATACCGAATCTACAACAAGAGAACCCGAAATATCATGGAAACAATTCACGTTACGTTCGATGAGTCGACTGTCAAATGGCTCCGGGACAATCCGATTACGGACCCGCATTTCAATCTTTATCCAAGAGTCCTATCGGTTCTACTCTTGTTTCTAATCCTCACCAAAGAACTCTGTATGTACCTCCTTCGTAAGATGATTTGAAGAAATTATTTGATCCAATGTTTGATAAACACTATGAGCCAAGTGCTAATGATATGTCGGTTCCATCAACAAAGGTGCCTCTATCCCTGCCAATGAAGTTAACCCTTCGCCAATGTCATTAAGTCAAGAAGCGCTGCTGCGATCACTCTGTCTCATCAACAAATCATCAATCATCGAGTGTACACAATGGAAATGTTGCTATCATTACGGATGATGAAAACCCTTTGCTCCTCCGTAAGATGAACCTTTGAAAACATATTTGCTCCCGAGTCATCATCGTAACCATCTTCTTCGGAGATATCAACTCGCTACTTGGTTCCTCAACAACAACCACATGAACACCTCGAAAAATGGACACATGATCATCCATTGGACAACATCAATGGAAACCTTTCACATCCAAGATCCACATGGAAACAACTTGCAACCGATGCCTTATGGTGCTTCTTCAACTCCGTACTCTCTAAGATCAAACCAAAGACGTGAAAACCGCCATGAATGAAGACAATGGTTCAATGCCATGCAAGAAGAAATTCATGAGTTTGATCGACTAGATGTATGGGAATTAGTACCTGCTCCAGATTGTGCAATGATCATTGCTCTAAAGTGGATCTTCAAAGTAAAACTTGATGAGCATGGCGATGTGTTGAAGAACAAGGCTCGATTGGTTGCAAAAGGATACCGTCAAGAGGAGGGTATTGACTTTGAAGAATCATTTTCTCCTGTTGCTCGTATCGAGGCAATCAGAATCTTCTTGGCTAATGCTGCAAGTAAGAACATGGTAGTCTATCAGATGGATGTAAAGACGGCGTTTCTTAACGGAGATCTTAAAGAAGTCGTTTATGTCACCACTGAAGGCTTTGTGAATCGAGCATCCTACTCACGTCTATCGTTTGAAGAAGGCTCTTTACGGTTTGAAGCAAGCTCCAAGGGCATGGTATGATACGCTATCAAAGTTTCTTCTATCTACTAGATTCACAGAAGGAGCGATTGATCCGACATTGTTCACCGTAAAATCGAGCAAACATTTAATTCACGCTCAAATATATGTTGATGATATCATTTTGCCTCGATCGACCCCAATGAATGTGATCGTTTTTCAAGTGAAATAGGTTCTAAATTTCAAATGTCAATGATGGGACAAATGTCATTTTCTTGGGAATACAAATTTCACAAAGTCTCGGAGGCATTTTTATAAATCAATCTAAATATGCAAATGAGATTTTAAAGAAATTTGGATTTGATTCTAGTGACCTGCTGACACTCCCATGATAGAGCGTACTAAACCGGATGAGGACCACTCGGGATCATGGTAGACCAAACGAAATATCGTACTATGATTGGATCACGATGTACCTCACGTACCGATGAGACCGATACATTACATTGTTTGCATGTGTGCTAGATATCGAGCTAAGCCTACCAAAAGCACCTTGAAGCGGTTAAGCGGTTCTTTCGGTATCTCCAAGGAACCATCAATATGGGACTTTGGTACCAAGGACACCGGTATGTCACTAACGACCTATGCGGATGCCGATCATGCAGATGTCAAGATACACGACAAGCACGTGCTGAGGTGCTCGGTTTTGGGTGATAAGCTTGTGAGTGGTCTTCAAAGAAGAAAATGAGTACTTCTATTTCCTCTACGTAAGTGAATACATAGCCATGTCATCTTGTTGTGCTCAAATCCTATGGATGAGATCTCAATTATCGACTATGGCTTTGAATTCAACAAAATCCCTCATCTTGTGATAATAAAAGTGCTATTGCTCTCTCATGCAACAACGTCTGACACTCAAGAGCAAAGCACATCGACATTCGACATCATTTCATCAAGGAGCAAGTAGAAAACGGTGTGGTGGAACTCTATTTCGTGAGGACCGAATATCGCTTAGCGACATCTTCACCAAAGCTCTTCCTAGAGAACGTTTGAGTTTATCCTCCCACGACTTGGTCTAAAGAGTCTACAACCGAAACACTCAAACGTCTTCAAGAGGAAGACGAGGAGTAAAGGTATTTCTTCATCCATCTTTTGTAAATATCTTTTCGAAAAGCAAAATACAAAATTACAAAACCTTCAAAAGCAAATAGAAAAATATAAAACTTTCAAAATCCATAAAAATTTGAAAATCTTGAAAAATTCCAAAAAATATTGTCGCTTTGTCATGATTTTCTCGATTCGATAAATATCTACGATCTTTGTGCTGTCATTCAAAGAATGACACGGGACTTTAGATGTTGTTCGAATATTAAAAAAAATAATTATAAAAAAAAATCAAAAAATATTTTTGGGAGAAAGTGAAACAATGGTTTATTGTCATTTCAGGCAATAACCCGCTTTTCAAAGAAAGAACAGAGCCATGCTTTATCTTGTTTTCAAATCTCATGCTCTGATTCTATAAACAATTACTTACTATCTAATGAAACCTAATTGCTTTGAAAAATAACTCGGACTCTATTTTTGAAAATCATCTGGACTTAACATTTTTCAAAAATATCTATCTCTCAATCAACAACTTATGTCATTGATTGAGAGGGAGAATGATTTCAATTAAATCAAAAGGTTATTTCTCATACAATTGTTTTCAAAAGATAATCATGCATGTTTAATCAATGGAGTTTAAAGTCTCATAATCCGATCCTTATCGCTTAAAATGTTTTCATAATCAAGTCACAATTCTCCTCAAAGCTTTCAAAATCAATTTAAATCTCTGAGATCACAAATCTCAAATGATTTGATAATTGTGATCGGGGGTGAATTTGTGATTTAAATTGGATTTAAACTGATATTTCGGTAGATGGTTTTATAAGGATGTACAAGCTCTCCTTCCCACATGTGCCAAACGATTTTAAATTTTCCATGCACATGTTGAGGGGGAGCATCTATCTTAAACCATAAAGATTTTAAACGTGATTAATTTATTTCAATGTGCAGTCTTTTCCTAATATGTGCAAAACATTTTTCAAATATCTGTGCACATATTGAGGGGGAGCAACTATTTTGAAAACCACATTCTTTATATAACTACTCTTAGATGCAAGCCAACCCCTCAAAGATGAAAATTAGTTCTATTACAATGATGCTTGATGCAAATGTTGAGGGGGAGCTCTTGTTCTAAAAATATCAAAAACAATTCAGGTACAAAATGCTTTGATAATATATCACAAGTATTTGGATTAATTTTTCAAATGGTTTTCAATTGGTTCCAATGGCAGATGAACAATACAAAATAGACCGACCAACTTTACTTTATGTATGGTGATATAAGGACGATAAGGTTAGGTATTTGTTCCCATGATCCGCCAGAATCGGAGGGATCTACCCAGGACAATCCACTAGAGTGTAGAAGTCCTTAGGTATATTGAAAAAGGAGAAAATGAGATATGGTAAGAATGCGGACTAAGACCGAGCTAGTACTAGAATAAACCCAACAAGGTTCTAGTTATGAAGTCTCAAAGCACTCCAATTATTCAATGAAAAAGAATTGAATGAGAAAAGGGTGAAAATAAATATCCTCCAATTATTCAACCTTAGGGCGGATACGGGTTCAATTCATATACTCTTGGTGGTTACCAAGGTAACATCGGTATTGAAGACAAGACGTCATGGACCCGAGTGACGCACCGCACTTCAACTTCCCAAACCACTCAAGTTCCTCTTAAAAGGACTTGTTTCATTCTCACGGGAACCGACATAATCTATCGACTTTATCTTAGAGATTGTTGATATTGAAGAAGGAGACCTCTCCTAGTCTCCGAAATAGGATCCAAATATGCACAATTGAGTCTAGAGCCACGAGATCATCTATAAATCTCACTAGGACATTGTCAATGAAGACTTTCTATTTCACACAATGTGGAAGAGAGATTATTATATGAGTCCCACGATTATCCTTGTGGTATTGCGGAAAATCGAGTGATATGCAAACATATTCACAATGAAGATGGAAAGCCTTCGAGCCAACATCAAACAAGCTCTGGTGGGTGGCATGTGAGATCTATCCAATAGATCAACCATGTAACAACCGAATGAAAACAATGGGGATTCAATCTTTGAATCAATCTGGTTCGAGTTATGGATTGATGGATACCTTTGAAAACCGCCGTTGTGCTTTAAAATCCTTTTGCTTAGCACATCGATTGTGTACTAATATTTCAAAATAAAAGGTGTTTATGATTGATAATTGATTTTCTTTAAAACCTTCGTTGTATTGCAAAAACAATTTCTATTGAGCGGTACACGATTGTTTATCAAATCTTTTTCAAAGAATCGGTGAATCTCAATTCATTTGGTTCACTCACTCCGTGTTGTCTTCTTTGAGACGTTCCGATTTTAGAATAGCTAGACCACCGCGAAACCCTATCAAGGAAATTCTTGAATTGTACACGATCACGAGCGATTACTTGTCTTGATCAACGGGGAACCGTGGGCGTGTACCTCAATTCAACAAAAGTGATCAAAGACACTTTCGTGCACTTTATTGCTAATCTGTTGTATGCAGTACGCCCGACGTTCTGGTTGATCGAATGAAGCGGTCAATCCATAGCCGCATGCTCACACTACACATTCATCTCTAAAGAAATCATGATAAGTGCATCAATGACTCGATATTTTCACTCCATGCTTCGCTACGCATTTGCAAATATCATGAATCAACAAAGCTTCCGCTACTCGATGAGAATATATCATGATTCGAAATGTGAGCATGTCGGTCCAAATGTCACAACAAAGACATAATACCAACACCACAATGGAAGAGTCAAAGATTTATGATAGTGGTGATCTTAAAGTCGGCTCAAAACTCATTATCACGTGGATCGCTTAAAGACCTCCACATTGATTATCCAAACATGCAATAATGAAGAATCAATGACTACAAGCTCTGAGCAAAGAACTACATGAAGAATCCAAGAACAATTTTAAATGTAATATATGTTTGTGTTCAATGTAATTTTGAGGTGATCTTGAGGTGACCTCCTTAGGGGAGATTGTTAGGATTTAGTAAATCCAGGTCATTAAAGACTCGGTCACCTCAAGTATATGTAATCGTTAAAAGCTCGTAGAATCGAGATTATTTAGTGTTTAGTAGTATTTAGTTATGTAACACCGTGGAGGACAGACGGGTCTTTACCCACTTGTATGCACGATCCACACCGTAGGTGGCGACTTATGTAAGAACTATAAATACTCTCTACCTCCCAAGGTAGAGAGTTAGAGCTCATAATAAGATTTTTCTTTCTCTCACTAAAGTTCCCAACCTCTAACTTTCTCTCTAAAACATCATTTATACGCCTCTTGTGTTTATGGTTTGATGTGTTTGTGAAATCCAATATGTTACAAATTCCTCCATGCGATTATATTCAACAACACTCATAATGGAATCATCAATTACATCTCCGACCGTAGACTTGAGGATTTGGTTTGAATGCTCAATGTGAAAACGTGGTTTGTAATCGCGAAGATTTCGTCCATATCCATTTGGATTTGGTTTAAAAGTAAACTTTTGAATAGTTGTGATTGACTCACCATGTTTATAAACAACATTTCAAACTCTTTGATTTTTTTGTAAGTAGACAATTTCCTCAAGATAGTCATCTATTTGTTTCCTTGAATGCTTTTTGTATTCACAAACTGTTTTGACAAGTTAACAACTCGCACTTGGCTTTTGAGTTTCCAAAGTGAGGCGTTAAGTTGTTGTTTATGATCATATTTCAGTTGTTCTATTTAAGACAACAAAGCATTCTTGGATGCAACTAGATCACATATTTGTTTTTCCAAAGATTTTTCATTTTTGTATGATTTAGCAAAGGCGACTTCAAAACCGTTTTCACGTTTCTCTTTTGTTTGAAAAATGTTGAGTTGGAACTTTAAGCATTCATTATCCTTAGTCAACAGTGCATTTTTATCTTTTAGTTTAGCATTAATCTCTGTGCATTTTTGTAATTGAGTTTCAAAGAAGGTGACGAGCCCGGGATCTGGATTACACAAACATTCATTTTGTTCATCCGGAGTCTCCACACAGTTATCATTTAGTTCCTCAAATGAAACCACAGGGTCAATTTGATTATCAAAGGTAACCGTGAGGTCATCTTGATTGTCAAATGTGACAACGGGATCCATTTGATTTTCTTCATGATGAGATGTGGGAGGTTCATCTTGAACACTCTGAATCTCGTCAGATGCAGATGCCGGTAGAGATATTAGATCATTAATGATTATCGTTTGATCCGGTACCTGAGACAAGCCGTCAGTGTCATACACTGGGCCTGTGTCACTCATATGGAGTTCTTGCATGTTTGCCATTAACATCACAGCTACATTAGCCTGCAAGTCCTCCATGTCATCATCAGAATTTGAATTTTCCATGAAGCTTTGTTCTTTGTTGGTAAGAGTTCCACCAGCTTCATCCTTGAGAGCCAAGAGTAAAGCCTCTTTGTGATAAGCACTGCCTCTTGTCCTCGGCTTAGGGCATGCATTATCCAGATGACCCTTCTCATTACAGTTATAACAACGGAGACCATTAATCCCAGTCTGAGCATTTTCCCTGATCAACCACTTGAGCCCGTTGTTGTGGAACACCCATGTTATTCCTTCCATTAGCATTAAACCCTTGACCACTACCCATCTGACGAACATTTCCACGATTTTGAACTTCAACACGTCCATTGTTAACAACAGCTTGATTCCTTGTGTTTGATGAGGTACGAATGCGATTGTTGGATTTGTTAGAGTATCGACCGAAGGCTCTAGTAATCATGACAAACCCTTGTTGCAATGCATCGAAAGCTTCTGCATCCTCATTAGATTCACTGTAGAGTGCTTGATCATTGTTGTTGGTGTATGGAACTAGTTGAGTTTCATGTGAGGAGTCATATGGTGTGATTTGAGCAGTTGGTTTTGGAGGATTTGTGAAGACAGTTTCTAAGGTCGGGAATTGAGGATAACAAGCTTGAGCCCACAAAGCTAGAGTTTGATTATCCGGGAGTGAAGGCGAATCAGGGACTCCACGGATGATCCTTTCTTTGTCAACTTCCTTTTGGTGGGGCTTCAAATAGTCGTACACTAATCCGTATGTAGCATGATGAAGATTCTTCGCTGACGGATGAAGATGACATACTTTTCCCAATCAGACCAAGACTACTAAGGAACTTAGTGTTGACGCAATTCTTGGCATAATGATGTTATGTTTTTCCAAGTCATTGATGATGTCTGAGAATCGATGATGATATGACTCTAATGTCTCCCCTGGTTCAATCATGAAGTGTTCATATACTAAGTAGATTTTGGATTCCATGTCTTGTTGATTGAATTATGTGCCTTCCATTAAAAGATGAATATGCTCCCACATTGCTTTAGCAGTCTTCTGAGCATCAACACTATGAAGTATCGGATTGGGTAATCCCAAAAGGATATATTGCATTGCAAGTTCATCGGCTTCCAAGTGTAGAAGTTGGTCAGTAGTGAGTTCATTAAGACCGACAACGTTGGTGATATCATCTCTTAGTGGATTAGCCTTCGGATCTCCAGGTACAGTGATAGTAGGCATCTGAAATGGACATTCAAGGATGACCTTCTTCAAGAACTTTCCATGTGGCTTCTTTAGATCACAAAACCTAAAGAACCTTATCACCCATTGATCGTAGTTACCGGGAGTGAGCATTGGAGGTCTATCAAGTGATCCAGCTTCATGAATGGATTGTTGGCTACTTAAAGCTTCACACATCTTTGCAAACCAAGACGGTTCCTTCATAGCATACTTGGATGGATGCTGATTTTGAAAGTTTGTGTAAGGTTGTACTTGTAGACTAGGGGGTGGTTGAATTATTTGTGGTTGAATTGCTCCTTCAGGAAATCGTTGTTGAAATTGTTGCATTTGTTGTGGTGATGGTGGAGGATATTGTTGATAGAGTTGTTGTTGTTGTTGTTGTTGTTGTTGTTGAGGATACATATGAGGGAAGTAGCTAGAGTATGGTGGTTGAGACATCTTAAAACTTGTGTTGATGATGGATCTTTGTAGTCGAATGAAACAATGTTGATGAAGTAACCTTAAGCGTAGAAAACCAGCTTATGCGTAGAAAGTACCTTATGCGTAGAAACCAACTTACGCGTAACAATAGAGCTTACGCGTAGGAATAGTTTACGCGTAGACTTGAGGAAAACTTAGCTTAGGCGTAAACCAAAGGCTTATTAGTAGAATCCTTATGCGTAAGATTAGCTTATGCGTAAGACAGGCTTAGGCGTAAGAAAATGCTTAGGCAGAAAGAATTCTACACGTAAGTTTTAGCTAAGGCGTAAAGCTAAGGTTTTGCCCAAAACTCCTTTACACTTATACCAGTGTAAAAGATATCCAAAGTCGAAGTGTTTTCAGGCTTATCCAAGCAAGAAAACACCGAGTAAACCAATAGCATCAAGATCAAATGATGATAACCTTACGCGTAAGAAATGCTTAGGCGTATACTTGGAAGCTTCTGAGTAAAACTAGGGTTTAACTATCGTAAAACACACAAACTTCCACCAAATATGATTTTTAAGCTTAAAAAGTTAAGAAACTTGATTTTAATGATGAATGAGCTTCAATATCACCAAAATAACACAAAAGTTGGAAACTTGATGAACCAAAAACACATTCACCCTTACACGTAGAAAACACCACACATACCAAAACAAGCTTAAACACAATGATACACACGTAAAGTTTCAAACTTGATGCTAAAAACGTAAACTTTAACACAAAATGAACCTTAAAGTACAAGAATCTTGAGTTTTAAAGTGTAAAATTTAGAGTTTTAAAGCGTATGAAATTTTGTAGAACCGAAACTTACGTGTAGACCAATATATTTCAAAAACAAATTTGTTTCACCCAACTAGATGGCGAATGATACCACTGTTAGGTCACCATATTGTAATTCAAGAATCAATATGTAAGAAATATAGATAAGGTGAGCGGATGAACACTTAAACAAACACACACGTATGAAATGGAGAAATGTTATGCGATAGTGATATTGCAAAGTGAACAACCAACCTTCAAATGAAGGTTTACAACATTATTTATAGGGGAAGGGACTAGGGCAACACTAGAAGTTCCCTTCCTTCCTTATGGGCTTGGGCCAAGGCTTATGGGCTTTCTACATAAGCTTTGCCATTAATACAAACATAAAAGCCTAATTAAGCAACCTATTACGTATTGATTACAAACACTTGAAATATAGTTTAGGAGTGATTCCAACAAGTTCAAGCCAAAACCACTCTCATTTCCATAGAAATATTTAATCACAACACGCCAAAGGGCATTAGGTTCAGTGAGGTATCGCCATATCGATTTACTCAATAGACCAAGATTTTTAGCGAGGATACTGCCAATGCCAATACCCCCTTTATACGTTTATAGAAGAATGCTCTTCCATTTAACCCAACTTATACCACGATGTGAATCTCTAAAACCCCAGAAGAAGAGGCTACGGATAGCTTCGAAGAGGTTAATAACCTTTATAGGGCTTTATATAAAGATAAAAAGTAAACCGAGAGACTTCCTAACACGGATTAACAAGATTGAGCCTCCCACCGATTGATAGGGAGTTTTCCTTCCAAGCGGACAACCTTTCTCTAAAAAGATTAATAACAACAACCCACCTCTCACATAGATTCATCATTTTGCCAACCGGGATCCCAAAGTATATAAAGGGGAGCGAATCATGGGAACAACTGTGGGAGAATGCCACATAAACAAAATCATCAATTGGGACACCAATCCCAATCAACTTGCTCTTAGCAATATTGATCTTGAGACCCGAAGCCATTTCAAAGCACTTAAGTATATAGATTAAGTTCTTGGCATTAAGTGACCAATCACCAAAGAATAGTGCGTCATCTACATATTTAAAGAGGGAGAAATTGACACCACTGTTAACAAGTTGAATACTTTTATAGAACCCTTTATTACACGCTTCAAGAATGGATATTTGAAGCTCTTCATCCACTAAAAGAAAACGCAATGGGGAGAAGGGATCCCCTTGGCGAATCCCTCTCTCCATCTTAAATTCATTCGAGGGAGATCCGCTAATCAAAACCGAGATAGTAAATCCAGTTCCTCCGTTTTGACCCAAAACCATTTGGAGCATAACATCATGAAGGAAAGACCAACTAACACTATCATATGCTTTCTCAAAATCAACCTTGAAAAGAAAAGGCTTGAGATTTTCTATAAAATCCTTGCGAATAATCTCGTTAGCAATTAGGCGGCCATCAAGAATTTGCCCACATGCTATAAAGGTCGTTTGGTTAGGCCTAATAATCGAGGATATAACCTTAGCAAGTCTCGAAGCCAAAATCTTGGGCTTTATAAATGTACCCAATAAGACTAACTAGGCGGTAATCAGAGAATCTGAGAGGGTCGATTTTTTTAGGAATTAAAACAATGAATGACGGGTTAAACCCCTTTGCGATATTACTCGAGGCTTCAAAATATTTAATGCAATTCCAAAAATATATAATATTTGTTTTCTTTACACTTTTTTTTTCTCCAACACAATTTTAATATATTCATTTTGACATCCATTACTTAAAAATAACAAACTCAACTGATTCAAAGTAAATGATTAAAATTGTTATTCCTAAGAGCTCTGCACAGTGAGGGTCGGTGAGGTGGCGTCGTCGGACCGGTGATAAGAACTTAAAATGTACGCTTTTAGAGGGTCTTTAAGCCCTAAACTAATGTATTTATGATCAAATATTTCCTAAAATCGTTCCTTTTAAGCTTTTAGGTACTTTGAAGTAAAAGCGCAAATCATGCATATTTGGACGAAAATGGATGAAAATGTGAAGAAAATGACCAAGTCATAAAAGTCCGGAAAAAGGCACCGACGGCACAACCTACAAGGTGACGCCATCACAACCTACAAGGTGACGCCATCACTTGCAAATAAAAGTATAAAAACAGCTCAGATTTTACTAGAGATGGCTCTGTGGAAATTATAAGGTGACAGCCTGGAAAAATCATAAAGGGACGGCGTCAGAGTATCCAAGACGACATCTGAAGGCATAAAGCAACCCCGTCACAGATTTGACTTGAAAAAGAAGAAACCTTAATGGCAGCGACTTGACGGCGTCACAATTATAAAGTGACGACGTCGCAAGTATAATCCTATATAAAGTTTTAGAATTTTCAGCATTAAGTGTGCACACTTGGAGAGAAAGGTAGTGCGAGTTTTTTAGGTTTTTTTACAGTAACTTAGGGTTTTTTTAGTACCCTCATTCAATAAGAGATAAGTCTCTTGATTACTTCTATCATTATGTTTAATTCAAGTTTAATTATGACTACTTGTTTCATTATCGTTTTCATGTCTAGCTAGTTTACTATAGTGTTTGCTTAGATCTAATGAAACCTAGTTGTTAATTATTGATTTTCGTCTCTGCTTAAGTGGTTGTTACACGTTAGGTTAGGAAAACTTGCTTCTTCCATTAGTGTTGTGAGCTTGAACATCCTAAAATGTATTCATGTCCTAGAGTGCACTAGTAGACTTTTCGTTGTGTTTATTGCATGAATTGTGATTTTTATCAATGACATTCATAGAAATA
Source organism: Chrysanthemum lavandulifolium (assembly GCA_022545495.1). Taxonomy (NCBI): domain Eukaryota; kingdom Viridiplantae; phylum Streptophyta; class Magnoliopsida; order Asterales; family Asteraceae; genus Chrysanthemum; species Chrysanthemum lavandulifolium. The sequence goes on from CM040246.1 coordinate 178,571,256, forward strand.
GGGCATTTGGCACCTCCCTATGACCTTAGGAAGGGAACGCGCCAATTAAACAAGGATGTGACAATTCGACTAATCAATATGAGATAACTATAGAGTAATGAAATCTAAGTGAACACGCTTTTACCTATCATAAGAATCTCATTTAATTTTACATGTCATATAGTGTTAATTATTAGTTTTAAATTAGTTTAATTAATAGTTTAAAGAAGTTGATAATCAAACCCTCAATCAAATACCGAGATTTTTCTTGCTTTTATCAAATATAAAAAAGATAAAAAGAATCGTCCCTCACCTTAGACCTATTTGTCATACATCTCGACCTTCCCAATACTATTCCCTTAAAGAGCGATCAATCCCCCGTGTCTTACCTATACTACACTACAACGGTTAGGTACACTGCCTAGGAGGATTGTAAAACTCATTATGAGGTTTGCAAGAATCCGCATCAAGTTTTTGGCGCCGCTGCCAGGGAATAGTTTAGGTTCGTTTTCTATCCCGTCTAGGTCTACTCACTTGATTCCTATCAAGTGAGCTTTTATTTCCATTTTATTAAATTCCTAGTAGTCTGTCTTTTTCTTTGTTCCCTTTGTTCATAAAATTTCTCATTTTGTTTTGGGTAAAGGGTTTCCCCGGTAAATGTATTACACCAAAAATCGTTGAAGTACAAAAGTTGTAGGTGAAGTCCTACAACCGAGCCCGTTACATGGGCAATAAGAACGCACCGTAGTGCAACAAACCAAACGGCATGAGAATGGAAAACCAAACTCATGCACAAGCTTACAACAAGCTACTAACCAAACCACTAATAAAGAATGACACAACCATTCTTATTACTAACGAAGAAAGAAGCAAGAACCAACTTTCTATACATCCAATAGCGGCCAGAACTCACCAACCAAATAGCCACTCCATCCCCATAGCTGGTATGAATAGGCCAAACAATTTCTCCGGTTCACTTGAGTCTTAAATCTGACATTGAAGCCAATTCCAAATAGCCTCCGCGGCTAACTTCCATAAAGACGAACAAAGAGTCAATACCTGTAGGAGATTTGTAATATGCATTCCATACACATGCACAAGACCAAGCAGGGCCTAGAGTATGCATGATCAGGCCTCACCCCTCCAGCAACTCACGAACCAATCCCTAACACCCATGAAACCCTAACAGCAGTAAGGGTCTTGATAGTAACAGCGGCTGAAACAAGCCGCGCCTCCAATCGAATCCATAAGACAAGATTCGAAAACATGATTGGATAAATTAATCAAACAAATCAATCAGTCCAAATCCCTAAAACAAAAAGTGATAGGGTTCCAATAGCAGCAAGACGTGCCGTCCCACCACACAAATCAGCCACAAGATAAAGAGGGTGTCAATAGACAAAGCATTCCGACCGTAAACCCATAAAATCCTTAAGAAAACTCAAAAAGCAATTGTTTAAGCCCCTAAGAACGATCATAGATGATAGATTTAGGAGTAATGAACAAGAGGAATTGAGTTATATGGAATGAACGGTTCGGGATTTGATGGCGACCGGAATCTCCTTTTTCTCTCCCAAGGGGAGAGAAAAAACCCTAATTTTATTTTTTAGTTTATAAAAAAAAATTTCTCATTTGCCACCATGGTGAATGAGATGCCTTTTCCCCAACCACCACAACATAACCTACCACCACAACACGACCAACCACCACAAGGCCTACCCGTTCTCAACCAACAAGACCCGTCGAGGGCCCGTACTCTCGGGGAATACTCTATACCAAGCCATCAAGGATATAGGAACACTATTGAGCTTCCACAACAAGCTCAAACTATGGCCCTGCGATCCAACACCATTCGGTTGGTGCAAAATGGATGTGCATTCCATGGACTTCGTTCCGAAGATCCAAATCAACATCTCAAGGACTTCCTTAAAATTTTCGATTCAATTGACCTTGATGTTGCTACTCGGGAAACAACGGGACTGTGTCTCTTCCAATTCTCTCTACGTGATCAAGCTATCAATTGGCTTGAGTATCTACCCGTAGGATCTATCTCTTGTTGGATGATCTTACTACTCGTTTCCTCGCTCAATTCTTTCCACCAAGAAGGACTACTAAGCTTAGGAATGACCTACTCCATAAAGTCCCACACCATGGCATTGATCTTGGGCTTTAAATCCAAATTTATATGATCATGTCAATTTTTCCACAAAGCAAGCCATTGACAGAGCGGCCGTTGGTAAGCTTCGTGAACTGAACCCGGAAGAATCATGGGATGTTATAGAAGATCTCGCTTATTATGACCATGAAAATTGGGAGAATCCCCGCGTAACTCCTAATAACATTGTTAAAGCTATATCTCTACCCGGTGATCCCTCTATTTTCTCCGAAGAACAACTTTGTGCTCTTGAAAAATGGGTCAATTACCTAATAGAAAGGCAAGAGAATTTACCCGAGCCTATAACTCCAATTCCTCAATCATCGGTTAATTCGGTTGCGATGAATGCATAGGCTAAATCGTCTCCACCCCTTCTACGCTTATGATGAAACGGTAATTTGTTTGACAAATCGTGGGCAAGCACTCTGCTCGAATGTTCCCGATGTTTAGTATCGCCTTGGAATATAAGGGCTTTGAACCATTCCCCAAACAAAAAGAGGTTAAACAGTGGTAAATGATAATAATCTTAGTGTATGTGCTATCTTGGAATCTCATGTTGATGCATCGGTGGTGTATGATACATGTCGAAAGTTTGTCGTCGGTGGAAGTGGACGCCAAATGGTAGTCTCAATGATAAGGGTCCCGTATTATTCTTGGTTGGAATGATGATATTGTTGATGTTATGATTATGTCTCAAACTAACCAAAGTTATGCATGTTCGTGTTAATACTCGGCGGACAAAAAAACTTTTTTCATTCTTTTGTTTATGCAGATAATTATTATGTTCATCGGCGCGCCTATGGTCCAATCTTGTTTGCCATCTTGGATTTATGCGTACTAGGCCTTGGGTTTTGTTGGGAGATTTTAATGCGGCTCTAAAGTTGGAGGATCATTCTTGTGGTAGTTATGCTCGACATTGCTATGCGGAATTCAAAGATTGTGTTCAAAAATGGAGGTTGAGGATATTAATAGTACTTGGTCTTCATTTTACTTGGAACCGAAACCAAGAGGCTCATTGGGCATTTTGAAGAAAATTGATCGGGTGATGGGTAATCAAGTTTGTCGACTTGTTTCCGTGTTCGCTTTGCCATATTTCAACCTTATCGTATTTCGATCATGTCTGTGTGTTCACAGATTCCCAAGGTAACTAAGCCTAAGCCTAAACCGCTCAAATTCTCTAACTTCTTGGTTCATTAAGACGGGTTTAGATATCACATCGCTGGATGGAATCTTAATGTTCATGGTTGTGCTATGTATCGTGTGGTTCAACGCTAAAGGGGTGAAATCTCCTTTTCGTAAGCTTTTGCACACCAAGGTAATCTTCATGAGCGGGTGGTTAGGATTCGCGAGAGTTAGATGATGTCCAAAAGGCTATTGATACCGATCCGCTTAATTGATTCTGGGAGGAACATGCTCACTATCTTATTGCATATAAGGAGGCTACGTTAGATGAAGAACGGTTTTTAAAGCAGAAATCTAAAGTTCTATGGCTTCATGAAGGTGATTCTAATACGGCCTATTTTCACAATATTGTTAAAAGCAAATGTGCCCGTAATCGAATTGAATTGGTTAGAGATGCAAACAATGTCTTGTACGAGGGTAATCAGGTTGCAGGTGCTTTTGTTGCTCACTATGAACAGTTTCTTGGTATGGAAGGTAATTGTACTCTCTTTGATGATTATGGTATATTCTCTAATGTTCTTCCTCATCAATTGGCTGGCTCGATGGTTCGTCATGTTACGGATGCGGAGATTAAGGAAGCTATATTTTCTATGGGGGATGATAAAGCTCCGGTCCCGATGAGTTACACTACCGCTTTCTTTAAGAAAGCATGGGATATTGGGAGCTGAGGTAAGGATCATAGTATGATTTTTCATTAATGGTAAGCTTCTTAAGGAAATTAATCATACCATTATATCTCGATTCCTAAAGTGTCTACCCGCCTAAGATTAATGATTATTGGCCTATTTCTTGTTTGTAATGTCATGTATAAATGCATTAGCAAAATCTTGCTAATCGTATTAAAGAAGGCCTTGATCGGTTGGTTAGTATTAATCAATCTGCTTTGTTCCCGGTCGTCGATATCCGATAATATTTTACTTACCCAAGAGCTTATGCGAATTATCATAGAGGAGAGGCCCTCCTAGATGTGCATTTAAGGTTGATATTCGTAAGGCATATGATACGGTTGATTGGACTTTTCTTAGGGCTATTCGATTGGTTTGGTTTTCACCCAAAATGGTTGATTGGATCATGGTATGTGTCTCATCTACGCCTTATTCCATATGTGTTAATGGTGATCTTCATGGATGGTTTAAAGGTAAGCGGGGCCTTAGACAAGGTGACCCGTTATCTCCATACTTGTTTACTACCGGTTATGGAAGTGTTAACTCTTATATTGCATAAAAGGTTTCAATGTCGTTGAGTTTCAATTTCATCATTTATGTGAACAACAATAATTATTAATCTTTGTTTTGCGATGACCTCTTCTTGTTTGCTAGAGGCCATCGAGATTCTGTTAATGTCATTATGCGTGCTTGAGGATTTCAAGAACTTTTCGGGTCTTGTCCCAAGTATCCCTAAAAGTCTGACTTTCTTTGTAATGTTCCTAATGCTATTAAAGTGCTATTCTCCGCCTATGCCGTTTGGAGGATTCTCTCCCTGTCAGTACCTTGGTGTCCCCTTATATCATCAAGACTTCTTTATAGGGATTGCAAGGTGCTTGTTGAAAACCGAAGGTCGTGTAAATGATTGGCGTAATAAGTTCTTATCTCTTGGGTAGACTTCAGCCAGTGAGATCTGCTTATCTTCGATGCATTTATATTGGGCTTCGGTTTTATCCTTCCTACTGTATTATCCATGAGTTAGAACGACTTATGAGGGGTTCCTTTGGTTTCAAGGTGAAATGAAAAGGGTAAGGCTAAGGTTGCTTGGGATTCTGTTTGTAAGCCAAAGGAAGAAGGTGGCCTTGGTATTCGTCGTTTGGAGGATTTTAACATTGCTCTCATGACTACTCACATTTGGAGTATTTTGACACATAAAGAGTCGCTATGGGTGCAATGGATACATTCGTATAAACTTCGTGGGAGAAGTTTTTGGGATATCCTCTGTTTGGGGGATGTTAGCTGGGGTTGGCGAAAGATTCTTGCCATTAGACCCAAGGTTCGCCCTTTTATTTGGCATAAGATCGGAATGGGAAGGACACTTGGTTTGGTTTGACATGTGGTGTCAGCTAAGCCCGCTTCGTAATTTACTTACTGCTAGAGATATTGCACGAGCGGGGTTTAATTTATCTGACTCGGTTTATGATCTTATTGAATCTGATGGTTGGCGATGGCCATTGGATTGGTTATCTCGATTTCCATTACTAGCTGCTCTCCTGGTTCCTACTCTAAATGATATTGATGATGGTTTATTATGGCGCAACCTGGATGGCAATTTTAGTTGTTTTTCAGTCTCGGGTGCATGGGAATCTCTGCGCCTTAGGGCTGATTTGGTTGAATGGTGTAATGTTCCTTGGTTCTCTCATTGTATTCCAAGGCATACTATACATCTGTGGCTCGCTATTAAACAGAAGCTAAAGACTCAGGATAGGATGCGACAATGGGATGTTGGTCATGACGTTGATTTGGCCTTGCTTAGATGCCCGCTTTGTGAATTGGTTCCGGATTCTCATTCTCATTTATTTTTTGAGTGCCAATTTTCTATGCAGGTTTGGTTTGAGTGCCAATTTTCTATGGATGCGGTCCCACCTTCGTTGGAGAGTGCTGTTACAGTTCTTATTCCTTTATCTAAGAGGAGGCTGTTCAAGCGTAAGAAGTCTTCTGTTGCTGAAGTGGTTAGCACCATTGTCTCTACTATTCGGTTGAAGCTCGTTACTTTCAAGTTCAAGAAGCTAACCTTGAGGTCTCAATTGATTTTGGATAAATGGAAGATTCCAAGTATATGTATACACGAAGGGAGTGCCGGAATAATCGGGCACCCGTTTCTGAGTCTTCAAGCCGTGAAAATAACTTCACTTTTCAAAAACACCTTCGCCCCTCTTCTCCACAAGCACATTCAACCAGTTTCAAAGCCCAAATGAGAGAATACATGGCAGCTCATTCTGAAAGATTGGCCAAATTCGAAGAAGCAATCTATAGGCAAAGAGAAGAGATGTAAGAGAAAATGGAAGAAATGATGAATTTAGTGAAGTAATACGTTAAGATAAAAGCCCTTGAAAAAGTATTATTAAGAAAAGATGAGGGCGCACCTTTCACTGAGCACATTAATGCCATAGCGATTGTTCAAGATAAGGATGAGGAAACTATCGAACAAATGGACGATGAGAAGGAAGTTGCTAAATCGGATGGAGAGACTGTTAAAATGGATAATATGGAACGTAAAAACAAGGATGTTGATGAACCTAGGACAATAGGGCATTATCTAAAACACGAAGTCAATAAAAAGACCATTGTCAACTTAATAAATAATTTTAGGTACAATGATAAGTTGAGAAAAACCTTCATGGGAGAATTAGAAGAGGAGGAATATGATACCTTACTCATGGGACCTTTATACGAGGCTATCCTTAAGAAGTTGATAGCTAAGAAACGAGATATTTGCAAAAAATTTGTAATACCTTGTAGCATTGGTGAATTAGAATACATTAATTCATTAGCCGATCAGGGGTGCGATGTAAACATAATGCCTTTATCAATATATAATAAGTTAACTGACAAAAGGCCAGCTAAGACTAATCTTAGACTTTCCTTAGCCGACCATTCATATATATACCCTACAGGAATAGCTGAGGATGTGCTAATTGATGTCGTAAATTGTGTTTATCCGGTTGACTTTGTGATTATTCATATTAAGGAGAATGAGTACATGCCTTTCATATTTGGGACGCCTTTTCTTGCCACCGCCAAGGTAACAATCAAATGTCAGAAAGGTATTATGATACTCAAGGTCGGTAAGAGTAAAACTAGGATATCAATGGTACCCCGCCATTCTAGGAAGTGTAAGGAGAAAACAAAAATTGATAGTTGCCGAGAGCCTCTACTAGTCTCATTAAGAAAACGATTTTGGAATGGGAAGAAAAGATCAAACAACATAAGGATAAAGAGCTAGAATTAGAAAAGTGGAAGCATGATGCTTTTAAGGAACAATATTTGATAAAGCACAATCACTTTAATAAAAATCACAATGAGAATGATGGAGAGGATGTAAAGGATAGTAGTGAAGTCACGTAATAGGCAATGACTTTTAGTCTAGCTACAAGACTCGTAAATAAAGAAAAACCCTTCTTGGTAGGCAACCCATGTTTATTTATTTGATTGTTTGTTTTAATTTGTTTGTGTGTCATATATGCCTCCTCATTATTGTTTAATCTTCATGTTTCAAATGCTATTATGAAAACGCTTTATTTTGTTTTTAACCTCGTCTTAATCACATATGAAGGTATTTTGCAAAATGATAAGTGTAGGGAAGATCACATTTGTTTATTAGAACAAAATTGAATATGAGATTAACAATACATGATGAGCATATATTTATGTGTTTGTTTGAGTCAAATGTTTGTATTGAGTCACAATGGTTGTTTTGCAGGAATTTTCTAGGTTCTTAAGGGGTAAATTTTTCCAGAAATTTTCTAGAAAACAAAGTTTAAGATTCTTTCAGGACAATCCCGACGGTGTCAGAATCTATAACTCGACAACCTCAAGTCTTGTAGCAAGCAGCTTTTCCAGTTTTCGTTTTTAATCGGCTGAATTTCTCAAAATTTTCCATAATTTTTAATTTTCCAAGAACCTGTAAAACATCTATTTTGCAAGAATTATATCTTACTTGCTTTCTAGTTTAGATTTATATTATATATAGTTTTACTTCCGATTTTACATGAGGTTTCATGTTCGTTTTCTCAGAATTTACAGGTTATATTGGACAAGAAGATGCAAGTACACGATGGAAGAAACACTTATGATTGACTTATTCTTCTTGGAGGAGGATTTAACCTTGATTCTACACCGATCATACTGAGCTAATCAGGGGAGTACTAGTTTCTTTCTCTTTTATTTACTACCTATTATGATAACTTTGATACTTTCGGGGAATATTGGGGAAAATCTTCAGTTTAAGCATAGGAAAGGAAAAAAAGGGATACCTTAGAAACTATTTGCTTGCTTGATATTTTTCTTGTCCTTAGTAATAGTGTAATAAACTAAAAGAAATACTTGTTAGGGTAATTTTAGCACCAAATTTTTAATTTTATTATATATATGAGCAAAACTTTAGTCTTAATAAAGCGTCACATGGATAGGATTTATATGACTAGTACAAAAACCCTTACCACTCGATTCTCACCCAAAAATGTGAGGTTCGCCTTTAGATCTTTAGGATAAAAGCATTCACTTTTAATGCTTATTGAGTGTACTGGTAGTATATGGATTCTAGAACTTGATTTTGTGATGCATTCCTAGATCGCTATTGAGACTACATTCGTGTAGTTAGGATTTACTAAATGATAAGAGGCATTAGGATAACTGTGGGACTGTAAAGATTGATGATTTATGTGGTTCGGGAGGTCGAGGTTGATCAAACATGATAAATCTATGCATTGTTCTAGTGAGACAAAGTAGAGAGAGGTGGAGAAAACACACGTTTATTAGACTAAAACAAGTGAAAAGTTACAATGATTTTCCACACCCTCATGGAGAGTCATGAGGGGTATTCATAGGCTCAACACACTACAATTTTTCCCGTTTACAATATTAGTCCTTGCGGTTGCAACTTACTACATATCTAGTCTAATTCACGTGTAAAATGTTATCTTTACAAATAAGCGAGGCTGACAATCTCCTTCCAAGATATCGTCACACGTGAATGGTTACAATGAGACCTATAAACAAAGTAAATTACAATAAGAATAAACAATGTTGGCGTTGTTGAAGTGCAGAGTCTCTGTGGTCTAGATACTGAGGATGAGTTGAAGTTCTCCCTTCCGATGATCTCGGCATTTGATCTTTGTAGCTCTGAACTTCAACTGTAATGGTCTAGTTAAGTTATTAATCCCTCCTAACTAGTGAGTCGTTTTCATTTATCTGCTCCCTCTTGAATTGACAACTCTCTTTCATAAAATCTCTTTAGTCTTCAAACATATAGCGGAAAAAGTAGACTCTTGATTGTAGCACCATGGATGTCGTTTAGGGAGCATCGTAACAACATAACTCACTTAGTATTACATCTGAGTTGGTAAAAATCCCCGATGTACACACACTACTTCTCCATCTTCAGTATTAAGCACAATTCCCTCAATCAATCCAATCACGAAAGACAAAACACTACTTTTTCTTTATGTACTTCTCCCTCCTGATGGTTGCGAGCTATCGGAATCATCATAATGTTACGTACATGCCGTAAAATTATATATATATATATATATATTTTTTTGGGTAAAAGGGTTAATTCACCCCGTAAAATTCATTACACCAAAAGCATTGAAGTACATAGGATGAGGGTGACTTCCCTCATCTCAGTCCCTTAAGACACTTACAGACTCTCATATAAGAATGACACGCCATTCTTATAACTTACATTGAACATAAACATACATTGAACATAAACTACAACGACTATAAAAATAACACAAATTAAATGCTATTCAATTAGACAAATCCTTGAATCTTCAAATCGTCATAGTAGTTCAAACTTCCAGCTTCAACCAATTGCGTCTTTTATTAGTATTAATCTAATAACCTAATAAGAGTGACTTCCGTAGCAAATCGAACTTGAAGCATAAACATGGTCTAAACGACCCAACCTTCCAGCATATCAAGTAGATCGAATATACACAAAGCAAGATCAGATCCAAGTAACATGATAAACAAGAACGCGTTCAGGATCAAATCACACCCAAACGATCACTAGAGTTTTTGAACAAGAACCCTTAAAAACCTAACTTCCAAAAGTGATCAGCAGCAAACCATGCAATATTCTTTGGCATATGCCATGGTTTATTCTCTGGAATATGCTTGATGCCAAAGCATATTCTTAGTTTATTCTCTTTCGTTTAGCCTATAAAAGGCTTTGTAATTCAGTGTATCGATCCATCCACCTACAATCACCACCACCACCATTGTAACAAAGCTTCTGCAGTATTTTAATAAAAAGGTGTGTTTTAAGTACTTTAAAGTTTCAGTTTTTGAGCTTTAGTACATTATAAAAATTCCTGGCAACCCATGGATAAGCATGTCTACCTAAAAGCTCGAAGGGCCCGCATGTGAATTATTTCACATATCACGGGTTTCAAAAGATCAACAACTGTATAATTATTAAAGTAAAAGTCAAAAGTCGGTATCAAATTATTAGTCCGTGTCGGCCAATTGTATCAAATTTAATAATGGCCTGGAATATTCTTTGGCATATGCCATGGTTTATTCTCTGGAATATGCTTGATGCCAAAGCATATTCTTAGTTTATTCTCTTTCGTTTAGCCTATAAAAGGCTTTGTAATTCAGTGTATCGATCCATCCACCTACAATCATCACCACCACCATTGTAACAAAGCTTCCGCAGTATTTTAATAAAAAGGTGTGTTTTAAGTACTTTAAAGTTTTAGTTTTTGAGCTTTAGTACATTATAAAAATTCCTGGCAACGTAATTTTTATCTTGCTCTAACCACGTAAACTTCATACCCATTCGATCATCAGATGTGGAAACCATTTAGAATCGACAATAGGATGAAAAGAACACCAAGGACACTTGGATAGGGTGATAACACACCCTACCATGCAAACCAGAACGCTACAGCAGATTGGAAACCAAACCCTATACGGGTTTCATAATAATCAACACCAACCTACCATAAATGCAATAAGAACAACACACTCTCTCCTTACCCACTTCCAACAAACGAACCATAAACCAATCAGTTACGAACAATACTCCAACGACCAATCCAACAACACTTGGAAACGTCCTGCATTAGCAACAAATCTGATCAAAATAATCAAAACCCTAAATAAGGGTTTCGTAACTCATTCAAGAACAGCAGATCTATACCCCAATCACCTCAAAAAATATACAATAAGTACCATGAGGAACACAATCGAACCAATAACAAGCCTAAACCCTAATACAAATAACGACAACCATGAAAAAGGTGATCGTTAGGCTTGAAGGAATTGTTAGGGTTTCGACTTAGGATCAAAAAAGGCAAGAAATCGACCCTTATGAATATATAATCGATTTGAATAACCGACCTATGCATCAAAGGTAAAAGGGATCAATTAAAAAAAGATAGACGGTTTAAAACCCTAAAAAAGGATTAATGAATGAATACGGGTTAAAACCACCAATAAATGGAGAAATCCGATTAGATAAGCATGATAATCGAAACCAACCACCCTCAAGAGAATATTAACAGCCCTAATCGTATTGCATACCCATCAAGATGAGTAGAGAGGACGAAATAGGGATGAAAATTGGCCGGAAAAGTGATATAGGGTGGCGGCCGGAAATCCCCTAAGGGGAGAGAGAATTAGGTTTTCAATACTTGATGCAATTTGAAGCCATAGCTTGTGTAAGCATAATTCCGTGAGAATATGTCGCAAAAATACTCTCAATACTTCTCTTAAACCAACTTGTAATCGAACCTCATTTTGATTCACCGGCTACTAGTAATGACCACTAATGGAGACAACCCGATATGACCAACTTAAAAAAGAAGTAAATGATAAGGTTTTAAAATGTACCTTTTTGAGGGGTCGTTTAAGCCCTTATTTGATCACTTTTGTATCCGTTATTACTTAATATCGTTCCTTTTCACTTTTTAGGTCTCTTGAAGGCAAATTGCAGTAATGGCACTTATTTAGACGAAAAGGCGGATATCTGAAGAAAATGGCCAAAGTCAAGAATTGAGACACTCAGTTCTTTGAAATACAAGGTGGCGGCGTCATCGCTTATCATGACGCCGTCGGAGTATTTTGTGACGACACGAAGCCAAATTTCTTATTTTCAAGTGACGGTGTCGGGCTTTAAAAGAGTAGGCCGTCGCAACTCGACGGCTTAGATTTGATCCGAGCGGCATCGAAATCGAAGAGGACGGCGTCACAAGCACAAGGTGACGTCGTCGCAAGACTAACGTGGCCAAGACGAAACCCTAATGACGGCGACCGGCGCGTCACAAATCATAAGGTGACGCCGTCGCGATTGTAATATTATATATAGAATCCGAATTTTTCGCTTTATTGTGTAGTCTTTTGGAGTAAAAACCTAAACCGAACCAAGGTCGTCTTATACAAGATTTTAGGGTTCCAAACCCTATCTTACATCAAGATAAGTGTTTTACTTCATTAATTCAATTATGTCTTTGATTATTTGTGTATATGCTTGCATGTTTTCCATGTCCGGCTAATTTACTTGTGTGTTTGCTTAGGGAATATGAAACTTAATTATTAAATATTGATTGGTTGTCTTTTATCTTAGTTGATTAATGATCTAGTAATGCGATAGGTCATTCGTTGTGTAACTAATGCTTGATTAATCTTTGTGAACCTTAGGCTATAGCACTTAGAGCAGTTGTAGGCTTAATTATCCAAAGAGGGCCTTGGAGTTAGAGTTTATAATCCCTAGAGGGTTTTGTAGACGAGACCCTTTGGTAAGTTCAAAGAGTTAGGGATAAATGCATACCCTACGACTTTAGACACACAACGCGATTAAGAATAAGGACGTGACAATTCAACCATCAATAGGAGATAATTAAGGAGTAATAAAACCTAAGTGAACACATCTTTAAACTATCATACGAGCACACAATAATTAGATATAGACTACATACACCTTAGATTAGATAATTAGATAAGTAGAGTAATCGGTAGAAATACCAACCCCAAATCCAAACCCCGAGATTCGTACCTTTCCATTTCCGAAAACATAAAAGATAAAAATAATCTTCCTCAACCCCAACCTTAGCGTAGTAACTTCTCACTAGCATTCCTATTCCCCAGAGAACGATATCAATACCGTGGCTTACCCTAATACTACACTACAACGATTAGGTTCATCGCCTAGGGTGTTATAAAACTTGCTCGAAGAAAAGGAAGTTCCTTTGACCCCGAACGACGCGTGTAGCGTTATCAAGTTTTTGGCGCCATTGCCGGGGAATAGAATAGCTAGTTAGTAGTCCACCTCGTTTAGGTTTCTTTGCTTAATTCCTATCAAGTAAATTTTTCTCATTTTTTAGCTTTCTCATAGTCTATCCCCCTTCTTCGTGACCTTTGTTCGTAACCCCATCACTTTTCATCATGGAAAGTGATAATTCGCCAAACAACACTTCACCACCAAACAATTACCCACCGCTTGACCCAGCCTCTGCCAACAAACTTCGAGCTCGAATTATTAGTGAAATTGGAGAGCTTAGGAAACTAAATAGGATGATTGAAAATACGCTTGAGGAAGCCCTTAAGGAATCTACTCACCCTTTAGATAGTGATTCGACCTCAAGTGATTCGGATGATGACCTAGAAGATGGAGATTATAAGGTGTTAGAAATTATGGAGGGTAGTAAGGAGGAGGAAGAACTTAGGGAGTATTTCGATTCATACCCTAAAGGGAAGGAAACCGCCTATCACTATAACGTGGTTAACTTCCCAAGACCACCTTTCGAGCCTCGCATAAGAAAGGGAAACCCTAAAAACATCAAGATACCGTGTATGATTGGATACTTATATAGGGATCACACTTACATTGACTATAAGGCACCCATGAATATAATGTCGAGACTCTATTACAATTGGATCATGAGCACAAAGCTAGAACCTATGAGGGACCCCTTTCGCCCTAGGAAAGCAAGTAACTATGTGGGGAGGGTTAAAGGATTGCATGTCTTCGTAGGTAACTTCACATATAGATGTGATTTCATGATCTTGGAAAATGTTAAGGGCATCATTGATGGGTTTTTAGGAGATGTGATACTTGGGAAACCATTTATGAGGAGTCTAAGATGGTTTATGATCGAGAGGAAGGAATAGTCGAGTTCTCAAATGGAGCCAAGAATGTTAAATATATAATGCCCCACAAAAACAAGAGGTTTGAGGGTATGGATAATTTAGATGTGGATAACATTCCAAGCATTTGAAGTAGACTGGAAGAATGAGGTTTACTACATCGCTTGTCTTGAACTAGGCCCCGAATATATTCGTGATGAGAGAAAGGTTAAGGGATCGAATGGGCCTCTAAGATTAGGATAACGTAGGAGCACGACTACGAGTCTAGCTACAAGACTCTTAAATAAAGAAAAGCGCTTCGTGGGAGGCAACCCATGCTTAATTGTTTGCTTGTTAGTGTCTTATATCTTTTCAATTCGGGTCAAATTAGTGTTAGAATAATAAAAACTCAAGTGTAGGGATGTGCCTATAAATCCCTATCATTTTGATGTTACCGTAGAGGATGGTAGAGTAAAAGTGTATAAAATAAAAAAAAAATCGAAAACAAAATAGAAAAAGAGAAAAGAAAAATAGAGTGTAAAAAAAAAAAAAAAAAAAAAAAAAAAAAAAAAGGGCTACCATCCTACATCTATCCTTTAAATTTATGTTTGTTTGTTTCAGCTTATCTAGAGTTTAGAGTGTCGAGTCTTGGCTTAGCAACGCCATTCTTCGTATGCTTGTAACATAGAGATTTTTGACTTACCACCACTAAATAGCCTATCCCACCAAACCCTTTGTTTCCCTACCGTAAGCCTAACGTTACAACCCTTTAAAGACCTCTTTGATAGTCTTTCCTAGGTGCTTACGCCAAAGCGATGGAGGTTTGATCTATTCTCAAGCCTATAGTAATCTATGTACTAGGACCGGTTAATGAGTGTTTATCTTCCATTTCCAAACTTTTTATATTTCATATACACCCGAGAGAGATGTGAGTATCCAAACACCCCATGTGAGGTGCTAGTATGTAATTTACGTGCTTGTTATGACTTTTATGGGCTTATATGTGTTGTGGACTGTTTTAAACCAATGCTTCATGACCCCTAACTTATAAATTAATTGGCTAAAGCACATTTGCTTGAGGACAAGCAAATACCAAGTGTAGGGATATTTGATAAGGTTTTAAAATGTACCTTTTGAGGGTCGTTTAAGCCCTTATTTGAACACTTTTGTATCCGTTATTACTTAATATCGTTCCTTTTCACTTTTAGGTCTCTTGAAGGCAAATTGCTGTAATGGCACTTATTTGGACGAAAAGGCGGATATCTGAAGAAAATAGCCAAAGTCAAGAATTGAGACACTCAAGTCATTTGAAATACAAGGTGGCGGCGTCCATCGCTTAATCTATGACGCCGTCGGAGTATTTTGTGACGACACGAAGCCAAATTTCTTATTTTCAAGTGACGGTGTCGGGCTTTAAAAGAGTAGGCCGTCGCAACTCGCACGGCCTAGATTTGATCCGACGGCGCCGAAAGTCGAAGAGGACGGCGCACACAAGCACAAGGTGACGCCGTCGCAAGACTAACGTGGCCAAGACAAAACCCTAATGACGGCGACCGACGGCGTCACAAATCATAAGGTGACGACGTCGCGATTGTAATATTATATATAGAATCCGAATTTTTCGGTTTTAGTGTGTAGTCTTTGGAGTAAAACCTAAACCGAACCAATGTCGTCTTGTACAAGATTTTAGGGTTCCAAACCCTATCTTACATCAAGATAAGTGTTTTACTTCATTAATTCAATTATGTCTTTGATTATTTGTGTGTATGCTTGCATGTTCTCCATATACTGACTAATTTACTTGTGTGTTTGCTTAGGAATATGAAACTTAATTATTAAATATTGATTGGTTGTCTCTTATCTTAGTTGATTAATGATCTAGTAATGCGATAGGTTATTCGTTATGTAATTAATGCTTGATTAATCTTTGTGAACCTTATGCTATAGCACTTAGAGCGGTTGTAGGCTAAATCATCCAAAGAGGGCCTTAGAGTTAGAGTTTATAATCCCTAGAGGGTTTTGTAGATGAGAACCTTTGGTAAGTTCAAAGAGTTAGGGATAAACGCATACCCTACGACTTTAGACACACAACGCGATTAAGAATAAGGACGTGACAATTCAACCATCAATAGGAGATAATTAAGGAGTAATAAAACCTAAGTGAACACATCTTTAAACTATCATACGAGCACACAATAATTAGATATATACTACATACACCTTAGATTAGATAATTAGATAAGTAGAGTAATCGGTAGAAATACCAACCCCCAAATCCAAACCCCGAGATTCGTACATTTCCATTTCCTAAAAACATAAAAGATAAAAATAATCTTCCTCAACCCCAACCTTAGCGTAGTAACTTCTCACTAGCATTCCTATTCCCTAGAGAATGATATCAATACCCGTGGCTTACCCTAATACTACACTACAACGATTAGGTTCATTTGCCTAGGGTGTTATAAAACTTGCTCAAGAAAAGGAAGTTCCTTTGACCTCGAGCAGCGCTGTAGCGTTATCGATAAACATCTCAACTTTGTGACTTAATGCTTGTATTATCCTTGATTAAGTACCTCTTGAATAATCCATAGCTCCGTGTGACACCGAGTACTCCAACGTAACTCCTTAAAGTGATAGTTATACACCGTGAGCACTACAACGTAACTCCTTACATCGGTTATAACTAGATGGTCAAGTCGTATTCACTTGTGAAAATGCCAAGATAAGTTATCTTGAGACATGCAACCAACCAACCAACGTCCCAAAGATAAATAAGGACACCCGTGAAACGTTACTTCAAAATCAAATAAGCATTACCGTACAAAAACTCCAAGTCATTTTGTTAAATTATAACAATTCTAGCCGTGAACTTAGTATCCCGTGAAAATTTGTATGAGACCAAAATACCAAATATAATCCAAATTATACCAAAGAATTTTGCCAAAACTTCTGTATTAATTAGAACACCATTAAGCTTAACAACCCAATAAATCACCAAGCATCCCAATATTTAGAATATATATCAAAATAATAAATCGTTGGATCCCAATATAATATGAAAGAATCAAACTAACTCAACACACGGGCCCAAATCCAATCCATAAAAAATACAACCGAGTATTTAGATAAGTTTACACTCATTATCTCATTTCACATTAACCTAAATCCACTCATTGATAATATCGCAGTCACCATTTTCCTCTCACCTTAAACATTCCGCCTCCATTATTCATCTCACCCAAACTGCCTTATCTCTTCATACCCAAAAATCGCAACTCAAATTCATCATCATAATAACCGAGCACACAACAAATCTCCTTTGTCCTTTCTTGTTTAATCGAACAACAAACATAAACACTCAAAATCGAGCACCTTCGAGCATCACTTTTCTTTTGAACACAAGGATTGTACTTATGAGATCTTTTGATAAAGGTCTCGGGTAGGTTTATGTTGTATTGTATTTCATTTTTTGTTGATAAATGAAAGGAAAGAACGGTCGAGACATAAGTTTTGGTATTTCTTTCAATGTATCCGGACAGTAAAGTAAGATGCTTGGCTTCTAAATGATGTATTTCATTTTTTCTATTTAAGATCCGTGATGATTGATGTTCAAACTATAAAAAAAATCTTTTAAAGATTTGGAAAAAAGTGGAACTTTTTGAGATCTTGATTTATCGTGTATTGTATGATTGATGAGAGTTGGAATGATGTTGTTACAGTTAAATGAAAAGGTGGTGTAGGATATTTTGGGATTTATTGGTTGTGAGAATAGGATTTGGTTTGGATTTGGTGTGGTTGTGGTGGTGTTAGGAATATTTGTAATATTTGGTTATAATTGTAATACTAGTAGGTATGTAGTTCCTACTGGTAGAGTAGTAGTTCCTACTGGCAAGTATGTAGTTCTTGTTGGTAAGGTTATCATAATAGTTAGTACTGGTAGTTCCTACTGGTAGAGTAATTAGTCCTGGCAGTGCCAAAATAGTTATTCAAGGATAATATTTAGTTTGTTAGAGTTGAGGATATGCATGATCCAAATTAGGAAGAGATATGCATATCATTCTCACACGTTTTGTTAATGCCGATTAGGGTTTCATCAAGATAAATAGAACCCACGGCTTAGGAATTGTAACACATTGAAACACAAAACACAATTCTCCTTGTTCATTAATAGAAATCCATAGAAGGATCTTTTAGTTTTATTAGTCTTGTTCTTCTTATTAGTTATGTCTATATTCCGCATAGACATTAGCTTTTCAAAACAAGAGTCTCTCTTGTGTTTAGCTTATGATTACATAGGCTATTCACCATCCTTAACAGGCAGTAAAGATCTATCTAGAGTGGGATCCAACAATTTATATCAGAGCGGGTGGCTCTCGATATCTAGGATCTACAAGGCTTTTGAAGAAGATGGTGAAAATTCGAATCGGAAAAATTATTTTCGTATCTTTCTGCGCAGGTGTTTTCAAACAGTAACTTTTTCGTTAACCGTTGGATCGGGATGAAATTTTTGTTGACTTTCTCTCGTACTCTGGCTTACTTTTCACTAGAGGATCTTCCATCCGAGATATGAGTAAAGTTATTGAGTCCTAAAACTACTGTAGAGAGAGGTAATGATTTTCGAAATTTTTAGGGTTTCTTGGATTTTTTAGGGTTTGTTCATCTTTGTCATGACATGTTGCTGCTATAAAACCCTAAAGAATATTATCTCTTTAATTGTCAACTGGTCCTTTGATACTGATGGTCCTTTGGTAGAAACCCTAATCACTATGTTGAACATTAAACGAGTTAATACTGCTCGTTTGGAACTTAGTACTGGTACCAAGTTTTTGTACAGTTCGTTCCAAGTTTTATACTGCCTTTCATTTATTATTGTTGTACATACAAGATTATCTCCTTCTGGTAGGGACATACAAAATAAAGATAAGAGTGGGCCTATTGAGATATTGGGAAACTCGAGTAGTTTTCTGAGGACAAAAGAGGTTATTAATAAGGAGATTGTGAAAGCGTTGAAGAATGGTGTTGATCCTATACATGTTAATGGTGATTTTAATTAGTGGTGACTACAAAGGAATATAGTAAAGGTGCACATGCGTCTTAGTATACTAGGTTCATATTTCATTGGTCGAGGTTTTCACATGGGTCGGCGTGAAATTGATGTTTATAGTTGCTTCAAAATTGCTCAAGTTGGTCACATGGGTCGGTTGAGGTCATATGGGACTGAGGAACATGATTATGTTGACCATATGTTGATAAAGTAAGTTGTTGCTGTTGATATTCTATTTGTAGTCATGGTACTGGTTGTGGATCTGTATGTTACTACTGCTTCATATACACATGTTTACTACAAATTCTTGAGAAAATATTGACATGTGATAAGGGTACCAAGGAGTCATCAAGTATTGGTTGGAAAAAGGGTTACTCATGTCATGCATACAATGTATGATATTATGGCAGCTTGGGATAGTTAATACTGGCAGCTTGAAAGTTAGTACTAGTGGTTATGTCTTACTACTGGTTATATCATTCCTGTTGGTCTGCTTACGGTTTCTTCTGCTAGCCTTGTCTGATACTGTTTGTTATTGCTGCTAGTGTTGTCCGATTTCTCTTGTTTGTGCTGCTAGTTTTGATTAATATTGGAAAACACATATTATAGGTCCATTGACGCCCTTGGACTTTGGATGATGTGATACTTATGGCTTGGTTTCTTTTTATTGATTTGGTTTGGTGTTCACAAGTCGTTTAGTACACAACATAATAATGCCGTGTTTGGTCCGGGACCACACCAATTGTTATATTTCGACCGGCTATGGAGAGTTTTGATATGGGATCAGCGATGAACCTTAGTTGAGGTACAAATTTTCATTTGTATCCGGTAGTAATTACTTGTTGTTTTTACACCGTATTATTATTATCACTGATTTGATATGATATGGATCAATGGTTTGGCGGTTATGGGGAGGTAGGTCAGGGACCAACAGTGATCCATAACTGAGGTGTAATAAACATGTCTTGTTCGCAATAAATCAGATAAGGATATTGTGAAGACGTTTGATGCATTAGCTTTTTAATCAATTATGTAACAAGTTCACCCTTTTTGTCAGATGCAACAAAGGATTGAGGTAGATCGCCTGCTGAGGCAACAGTTACATGAGAGAGGAAGATATTATTGCACTTGGATGTTTCATTGATACCTACTATTTCAAGCCAATTAAAGTCCGAGATTCAAGATATGGTTAGTATACTTTACGGGAAGCTTATTGTTCAGATACTTACCATCTACATGCATCACTTGAGGGAAGCGTTTATGAGTTGCACGAGACCCCTATTAGATGGTTACAAAAGGGAAGAAGATTCATGATGTCTAGCTTATTATTGTGATGACATGTTTTAGCATTGTTTCTTCATGCATATTGTTTTGTAATATCAAATAGGGAATATTGTTGGAATTACAAATTTGATGATTACAAACCCACAAGCGTAAATGGAGAAAGAAGAAACAATGAGGACCTAATATGTAATAGTTAGTTAGCTTTATTAGTAAGCTAGGGTTTCTTGTAACCTCTCTCTATTATATAAAGAGGGTAGGCGTCTAGGTTACAGATCATCCATTTTAGAATTAGAACTCTCCCAATGAGAGTCTAATAGCATAACGTGTGATTGTGTGCACGTTAGTTAGATTATTAGTTTATGCATTAGTTTTATTAATGAATAAAGAAAACCTTGTTAGTAACATTGATGTTCTTGTTAATTCCGCCGTGCATATTCAATGTTATTATATCCTAGATGGGCTTAAACGATATTTCACAATTGGTATCAGAGCTCATACAAGTGGTATCAGAGCTTGTTTGAGAGTCTCTCATAAGAAGAATATTTTTAAGATCCAAATAAACCTCACAACCAAACTCCTCTCCACACCTTTAAAATGGCAGAATCTGACAATGAAAGTGTTGACACAGTTGTTGAACCACAACAAAATATTCAACCTCAGATCATCACCACTGTCTCAAACAACAATACAAAATTTCCTTATTTGAAGAAGGATGAGTACGAGGTTTGGGCTATGAATATGGAATACTGGATCACAAACAATGATATAAATATCTCGAAGGTGATTTAAAGCGGCAACTTGAAAAGGATCGAAGAGATCGCGATGGCAATGTCATTATTCTCCTCCAACAACTGCAGATGAACACATTATCGCTCGGAGGAATCAAAGGCAAGAACTACCTTGCTTCAATCTATTCACGATGATCATGTAGCGATTTCCATTATATGGATGATGCAAGGGATATATGGAATGCGATCAAAGAAAGGTTTGGTGGTAATCTTTGAATTCAAGAAGATGAGAAAGTCCATCTTTGAAGCAAGAATTTTCGTAGTTCGTAATTAGTGAAGCGAGCGATTGCACAAAGGGTATGATAAGATGCGTAAGATAGTGAGTCGACTTAATCAGCACAAAGCCAAACCAGAAGATGAAGATACTAATCTCAAGTTTCTGATAGCTTTGCCTACATCATGGTCTCGGGTAGATTTAACCTTAAAAACCAAAGGTGGACTAGAACTTCTTTCGTTTGATGATTTGTACTACAAATTAAAGACTCTTGAGGTAGATATCAAAGGATACTCTACTTATTCCTCAAGCCAATATGCAAGTTCAAGAAATTACGCATTTGTTAGTGCCCATCAAGATTAGCAAAAGATGTCTCATGCGAGATAGTCCAACCTATTCTTCATATATTGCTTGAAATCTAAGACTGGGTCTTACAGATCCGATAATGTCATTGAAAATGTTCTTCAATATTTTGTTGCTTGATTCGACCTAGAACAACGGGCTTATGAAGATTTTGAACAAATAGAGAAATTAGATCTAGAGGAGTGGATTTGAAATGGCAAATGGCTATGCTATCTATTAGAGTACACAAGTTTGAGGAGAAAGTCGGAAGAAAGATTAATTTTGATAAAAAGGAATCGCTAGGTTCAACAAGAAGAATGTTAGATGTTACAAGTGTCTTCAAAAGGACACTTTTCCGTAGAATGTAGGGCAAAGGGAGGAAATGACAAGCATAAATATTCCCGATTCAAGATTCGTGAGATTGGAAAGAAAGAAGAAGATTCAAAAGCCTTGGTCTCCTCGGTTGATACATTGATTGATTGGATGATCATGATGGTCGAATGATAGAGTTGTTACTTCTAAAGAGTATGGTATGATTGATGGATGTGATTACGGGATGCAATTAAAGGTCAGATCAGCGATGATGCCGGAGAATTTGCTCTCATGGGTGTCACTAAGAGGTACATAATTGCCCTTTTGGTTGTGTCAATAAGTATAATGAACTTCAAAAGTAGTATAATGAACTTAATGAACAAAATAGTGAATATTTTATACAAGTTCAAGCTTATAAGAACTCACTTAAAACTTTGGAACATCAAAAGAAAGTTCTTCAAAAAAATCAGTTGACACTAGAAGAAAATATTAGGGTGTTATTTGTTGATCTAGAAAATACAACTAATCTGCTAAAGCATTCTGAAAGAATAAATGCTGATGTTGAGACTGCTAAGAAAGATTTACAGACAAAACTTGATAATCAGTTGGCTATAAGAGAGACCAGGAAAAACGCTTCCAAAAACTTGTTCAAATTCATTGATAGCTCTATGTCTGTTAGAACAAAAGTGGGTTTGGGATTTGCTAACTATATAGGGGAAAATGAGTTAGGATGGGATGACTCTGAATTTAGTGTTTTTACCAATACCTCTAAAGATATGGACGATCGACCCATATTCAATTGGTTTGCCAAAACTGATAACATGGAGGTTGTACCTCCACCTCTTTCTAGAGATTACACTCCTCTATCAGATAATAGTGACCTAGATGAATCACAACTGTCTTATAGAGCAAAGTACTCAACCTCTAGTGACTCTAATTCTGTGTCTAATGACTTTGTCTCTTGTGATAACAGTGATAAATCTTCAAAGGTTAATGTCCCCGCCTCCGATGTGTGTAGTGTCAAAATTTCAAAGTCCAACTCACCTGATTCTACCTCCTATGCATCAACTTCCAGTGTTTCTACATCTAAGAGTGAAGCTGAGATTGAATCCAAAGTTATGGCACCTATCCAAGAACCTATAATTGTTTAAGATTTACCTAGTTCTTCTTGTAATGGATCTGATAAGAATGAATACATTTCTAGGACTTCTTGTAATAAGAATGGTTATTTTAATAAAAGGCGGGTCATTTTAGGAAGAATACTTCATTGGTTTCTAAGTTGTGTTTTGTATGTGGTAGTAATACTCATCTTATTAAGGATTGTGATTTTTATAAGAAACAAATGGCCAAAACGTCTATTGGTAATGGGCTTGGTATGAATAATGTTAATCACCAAAATCAGTTTGTCTCACAAGCTGTACTTTTAAGGACTTCCAAAATAAACATTCCTCTTGCTAGACCACAACTAGTTCCTACTGGTAAGCCAGTTCCTACTGGTAGGCTTTATAGGCCTTTTCTAGTTCCCTCTGATAGAGGATATTCTCCATCAGTTACTACTGATTGGTGGAAGATTAAGGCTAGACATATGCCCCATCGACCTACAAGTTCTTATTTTCAGACATATACACCATATGTATCTCATATGAATATGAAGTATGGTTGGGTGAGGGGGCAACTGATGTTAAGCCCTCAGCAAGATGTTCTTGGAAAACACAAGGAAAGGTTCATTCTAGGTACCCAAGAACAATAGTGGATCTCATACCTCTTCATGGCCACACTTTTCGATCCACAAGGCGCACCCAAGTCATAAGTGGCTTGGGTCCCTCTTAGACACTAATTTTTCTCATGTTGTATATTTGTAGGTAAATCCTTTTTTAGATGTCAGATGAAGTGATCTTTGATAGTGGTTGTTCTAGAAGTATGACTGGTAACATGGCAAGATTGGATGACTTTCAAGAATTTCAAAGAGGAAAAGTAACTTTGGAGGTGGTGAAGGTTGGATTACAGGAAAAGGGACAATCAGAACTCCTACATTGGATTTTGAAAATATCTACTATGTGAAGGAACTGCATCAGTTCAACTTGTTCTCCATCTCTCAGATTTGTGACAAGCAGAATAAAGTTCTCTTTACGATCTCGATTGTCTTATTCTCTCAAGGACTTCAAGCTTCCGATGAAAGTATGGTGCTCTTGAGGGTTCCAAGGAAGCATAATCTTTACACCATCAAGTTGAATGATCTCATCCCTAAAGGGAATTTGGCTTGTTTGGTGGCAAAAGCCTCATCGATGAATCGTAAAATGGCACAGGAGGATGGGTCATGTAAACTATAAAATCATGAATAGATTGGTAAAGGGTAACTTAGTTAGAGGTCTACCTCCTAAACTTTTCAAGAATGACCATTCTTGTGTTGCCTGTTGTAAAGGCAAGCAACACAAAGCCTCTTATAAGGCCATTACTGTTGTGAGCTCCATTTCTGAGCCTTTGCAATTGCTTCATATGGACCTTTTTGGTCCTACATCCATTAGAATCATTGACCACAAATATTACTGCCTTGTGATCACTGATGGCTATAGCAGGTTTTGTTGGGTTTTCTTTTTAGAGCATAAGGATGAGACTTAACCTGTCCTTAAGGACTTCATTAATCTTGTAGAAAACAGTTGAACAAAAAGGTAAAAGCTATAAGGAGTGATAATGGTACAGAATTTAAAAATGCTCATATTATTGAACTTTGTGGGTCTAAAGGGATAAAGAGAAATTTTAGTAATGCTAGAACACCACAGTAAAATGGGATTGTTGAGAGGAAAAATAGAATCCACATAGAGGCAGCTATAACTATGTTGGCTGACATTAAATTACCTACCATGTTTTGGACTGAAGCAGTAAGAACCGCTTGTTATGTCTTGAATAGGGTGTCGAGAATTAGTCCTCTTAATAAGACACCCTATACCTTATTGATGGGAAAATTCCATCACGGTCATTTTAAACCCTTTGTGTAGGATCGTAATATTATTGTGTTGATGATTCGGTGGTCTTGGATGATCAAAATACATGTTTGCCATTAGAGAGAAAGTAGATGAGAGGTATTTTCTTGGTAGAGACTTGCTTCACAAAATATGGAATGTTAGATTAAAGAAAGCTCCACCCGTCCATGGATGGAAGGGGTATTTATAGTTACAATGAAACCGTCCTCCTATCGGACTGTGGATCAGGGATACAGTGGGTAAAGACCCGTCCTTCCTCCACGGTGTTACTCTAAACTATACTACGCTACAAACTAACTAATTAACTACTTAATAAAGTAAATAACGTAATGTCTACGAGCTAACCTATGCTAGATAATAGTTGGGGTGACCGACTCTTCACTATGGAATTTCCAATTCCTTACAATCTCCCCCTAAGGGAGGTCACCCCATGATTTACATTTCGAATCCTAGCATTCTATTTTTGAATTTTGTTCTTGAGCTCGAGACTTGAATTCTTCAACATCGCATCTTTGTGCTTTAGAAGTGACTCTTCATAGTCCGAGTGCTTAGTACTTTCGGTGGAGGTCTTTAATCGATCCACATCTTTGATGATCTTCGAGCATTCATTGAGATCATCACCACATTAAATCTCCGGATCACCCTTTATTGTGTTGCCATCATGTGATATTGTGACTTTTGGACCGACATGCTCACACTTTTGAATCATGACATCTTTCCATCGTAGTAGCGGAAGCTTTCTCGGTTCATGATATTTGCGCAACAGTAGCGTAAGCATAGTATAAAAATATCGTAACCGTGTTATGTAGATATGCACCACCATGATTTCTTCAATTAAGTGTGGATGCCGTGAGCATGCGGCTTTGGATTGACTCCTCACTTACGATCACCGAACCGTCAAATGTACCGCAAACAACAGTTAGCAATAAAAACACGAATGTGTCTTTGATCACTTCGTTGAATTGAGGTACACGCCCACGGTTCCTCGCTGATCGAGACAAGTACCGCTGTGATTAGGTAGAATTCAAGAATCTCTTTGATGTGGTTTCGCAGCTTGCTCTAGTCGTTCTCAAACCGAACGCCTCAAAGAAGACAACACGGAGTGAGTGAACCAGCGAATTGAGATTCACTGATTGATGAAAAATTGATTTGAAAACAATCGCGTATTGCTTAGAAGAAAGAGTTTTGCAATACGACGAAGGTTTTATGAGAAAGATCAATTTTCAATTATAAATACTTTTTGTATTTGAAAAGAGTACACATTCGACGTGCTAGAGAAAAGAAGAGATTCGCACATCGAACGGTTTTTCCAAAAGTATTTTTTCAATCAGAGATACTTTTTGTGTTTGAAAACATAAGTACACATTCGACGTGCTAGAGAAAAGAAGATTTGCACATCGAATGGTTTTTCCAAAAGTATTCGTCAATTCATTTCCTGGACCAAGGTTGATTTAAGAGTGAATCGCCCCATCGTTTCTATCCAGTTGTCACAAGTTTGATCTTTTTCAAGATCTCACATGTCACCCACCAAGAGCTTGTTTGAAGTTGGCTCTAGGAGGATTTCCATCTTTATCGTGAATACTTTTACATATCACTCTGATGTTCTGGCAATACCACAAGGATAATGCGTAGGACTCTTAATATATAATCTCACTTTTCACATTGTGTGAAATAGCAAGTCTTCATTAATTTTGTGTCCTAATGAGATATTGTGGATGATCTCTTGGCTCTAGACTCAATAGTGCACATTTGGTTCCTATGCGGAGACTAGGAGAGGTCTCCTTCTTCAATATCAACAATCTCTAAGAGAAAGTCGATAGATTATGTCGGTTCCCGTGAGAATGAAACAAGCCCTTTAAGAGGAACTTGAATAGCTTGGGAAGTTGTAATGCAAAGGCCACCGGGTCCATGATGTCTTGTCTTCAATACCGGCGTTAACTTGGTAACCACCAAGAGTATATGAATTGAACCCGGTTTACGCCCTAAGGTTGAATTATTGGAGGGCTATTTCTTTTCACCCTTTTCACATTTAATTCTTTTCATTCTTCAACCCTTTCATTGCTTACCGAGACTTCATAACTAGAACCTTGTTGGGTTTATTCTAGTACTAGCTCTGCCTCATCCGCACTCTTCCCATATCTCACTTTTCTCCTTTTTCATCATACCTAAGGACTCTACACTATCTAGTGGATTATCCTCGGTAGATCCTCCCAAGATCAAGCGGATCGTGGGAACGAATACCTAACCTAAACATCCTTATAACACCATGCATAAAGTAAAATGGTCGGTCTTTTGGTACAGTTCATTCTTCTTTAAAACCAATTGAAAAATCATTTGGAAAATCAATCAAGGTACTTGTGATATAAAATCAAATCATTTTGTACCTTAATTGTTTTGATCATTTAGAAAATGCTCCCCCTCAACATGTGCATATGATTTTGAAATTGTTTAGCACATGGAGGCAAGAGTTCTTTAAAATAATTTCTTGATCACAATTTCCTTAGGAAATGCCATTTGATATTTTTGGTAAATTCTCCCCCTCAATATGTGCGTTGGTTGTAAAACTTTTAATCACATAGAGGAAAGAGTTCTTTTAAATACTTTCACGATCACACATGCCATAGAATATTTGAAAACTCAATCAAGGTACTTTATGTTAAAACATAAAAGCTTTTGTACCTCGATAGTTTATTTTCTTTTGAAATGCTCCCCTCAATATGTGCTTCAAGATTCAAAGTGTTTAACACATATGAGAGAGCATCCGCACAATTGAATCAAACAATCACCTTTATCAAATTTCATTATTAAATCACAAATTCTCCCGATCAAAATTATCAAACCTTTGAGATTTTAGATCTCAAGTGATTTAATTAGGTTTAGAAAACATGGGAGAATATGTGCCCGGTTTAAATACTCATCTTGTTTTGGATAAATGCTCCCCTCAACATGTGCATTATGTATATTGAAATCGTTTGGCACATGGAGGCAGGAGTGCCTTTGAAGGACTAAAACCAATTCCATTAAAACAGATTTGAGATTTAAATCATGATTTCTCCCCGATCAAAACTTTCAAACCAATTAAGATTTGTGATCCCAATTGATTAAAATCATTTAGAAAAGTTTGGGGAAAGACGTGGCAAGATTTAATTTTGAAAATGATGATAAGGACCAATTTAAGACATTAAAGATTGTTAGTGTCGTATGATTGTTTTAAGAGATCTTTAAGTAAAATAAAACAATTTTACATTCAAACAAGAATGTAAAAATTTCATTTTGATGATCTTTGAGTTTTAATGGAAATCATACCATGACATAACATTAAATCTTTAGATCACCATATTTTAACGTATAAACCGGAACTTTTATGAAGAAATATCGCTTGAAAATATTTTATTTTAAATCACTCTCCCTCAATCGATGACCAAGTCGATAATTGAGTGACTTAGGTTTTGATAAAAGAAGTCCGTGATTTTCAAAATTTAGTCCAATTTATTTTCAAAACAATATTTTTCCATTTTCAAAACAATTTTATTAAAATTTTTAGAAAAATGGTATCCTCGCACAAAGATACGTTAGGTGGTTGTCGCTTTTGTTGTTGTTGTTGTAGGGTTTGGAAGAAAACCATCTGCAGATGAAGTGAGACTTCTTTCGTTGCATTTTCCATGCCAACTCTTCATAGAGGTCCAATTAAGCTCCGCTTTCTTCATTTGATGATGAAGAAAACCATCTAACGATGCGGTGAGACCTCTTACGCTACATTTATGCCAACTCTCCATAGAAGTCAAATTAAGCTCCGCTTCTTCATTTGTCAACCCAAGATATAGTTACCCTTTCCTTTCGCATCCAATCATCTTCATTTGTGGGATCCGGATCAGAACATTATTATGAACCATGATATCTCGCATGCGTTAGCAAACATACAAACAGATATATTGTGGTCGACAATACCCAAACAAAGAATCGACTAATAAAAGTCAATCCAACATATCAATCAGTTCATATAAGGCATGGGACTAATGTGTTTCATCAAACTATAATCATCTAATCCTAACAATCATATCCTAAATTCCTAGTCCTTCGACGTAGGCAAATATCATTTTTAATTAAGCACGTAGGATAATTAAGAAAGCCCGTTAGATGATATAGATTTGACAACATTATCCCCCTCAATCAATGACTCATTTTTTGAAAAGTTTAAAAGTGCTGAAGTCATTGATTGAGTTTTCAATTTATTTTGAAAACTCTGAATTAGATTGATTTTCAAGCAACTCTTTTACCACCATTTTTGAAAAATAAAAAATATTTTTCTGAAGAATTTTAGATGGAAAAACATTTGTGTAGAAACAGCAGTCTTTTTGACGACATGCTTTCCTTGTTTTGTTTTAGGATAAGTGCACGAATTTTGAAAAATGGTTTAGCGCGGCACTTTCCTTTCTTGAAGAACGGGTTGCTATCTGAAATAATAGCAAGCCATAGTTTTAAGCACGGGTTACAGTTTGAAGCAAATGCAAGCCATATTTTGACGCTGGTTACTGATCGAAATAATCAGAAGCCATATTTTGAGACATGTTTAGAAAAGAATATTTATACCTCCCGCCGAACTTCATCTATGGTCCCGTGCCATTATTGAATGACATTTCTAAGACCGTAAATGTTATCGATACCAGAAGACATGTCTAGAGAAAACAATATTTTTGGAATTTTCAAATTTTCTGATTTTTATGGGTTTTTGAAGGTTTTATGTTTTTCTATTTTCTTTATGTTGGTTTTATATTTTTGTATTTTGTTTTTGATAAATATTTACAGATAGAATAGATGATATAGTTTAAGAAGATGATGATACGAGTACCGAGATAAGAATATCGAGCAACCCGTTGTAGAAGATAGAAGTCATCATCTCTTAAACATTCACCACCAAAGCTTCCGAGGCTTCGTAATAAACGATAGAACATGAGCCTTTGAGAAACAGAGACTTTGGCGCTCCCCAAACCGAAAATCCTTTAGCCGAAAGCAGATTCAAAGCTTTCTTTCAAGCTTCCATTAGCCGTGTGTACAAAGAAGCACACCATTATCATCGATCCTGCTGCTCCTTTTAAGAGTAATCACCTTGATTCTTCGCTCGAGGTTATATCATCAATTAGAACAACAAAGAACGTATCATCCCACATTTAAATAATCTTCTCAAATTCCTTTTCCATCAAGCAATCCATTCCAAAAGGTGTCAAGAGAACAATTCCCCAGCGTAGTTGAATTGATGCGATCGGTCTCTTTGTATAATGCTCAAGATCTCTCCGAATACACATCATGAGGGAATGAAAACACCTCCCCATGTTCACATTTTTCTTCCCCGATGATCGTGTATGAAGCTCAAGAACCTGAAGTACACCAATACCCAAGAGCTCTCCCGAATACACATCATGAGGGGAATGAAAACACCTACCCAGTGTTCACATTTTTCTTCCCTGATGATCGTGTATGAAGCTCAAGAACTCGAAGTACACACATTCCCAAAGAAATAATAACCGATAACATTGAAGAAGCAGGCCGAGTCACTGATTATCTCTGCGGATGACAATCTCTGGATGTCAACTCCGGAATAAGTGATTATATCTACGAATCATCGATTAAGCACTCAAGTGAGACAACCGAGCATCCCCAATGTACACAATCTCTCTCCCTCATGTTATACATTTATCTCCTCTGAATATGTCATACTTGTGTACCTCTGTTATCTTCAGAAACTTTCTCTTACATCTCTTCCCCCACGTAGTTGGAATAAGAGCATTAAACGCCACGATGAGATAAACATTGAGTTTCTCTGCGGTTATGACATTCGTCTTCCCAGGATATCTTCAATCACTTAGAAGAATTAAGTTTATCAAGTTTACTCGCGTTTAGATGCTTGTCTCCTTGCCCCTTTCTCGGTTTTGATACTTGTAATCAAAGAACATAGTATAAGCCCAAATACATGAAATCTTTATGAGAAGAACACTTGAACTCTTGTGAGAATCAACTTGTCAAGACTCTCTCGACTATTTTTATCAACCCTTATGTAAACAATTTGAAGTGACCACCGATGGAGAAAACCCGATATACCATACTTGAAATCAAGTCAAATTCCCACATTCGTATCTTAAGCTTGCACCTAATGATGGAAGAACGGTGTCGAGAATTTATGCTTCAAGCAAATCTCTAAGTACTCACAACCCAAACAAAGTATGAGACATTAACACCTCTTGCGATTATCCACACCGTCATATGCGTGTGACACTGATTAAGACAAAGTAAATCCTAATAGTTATAGTTAACCAGGTCTTCAACCATCCACCTTGACTGCTGGTAAATAGATAAACCAAGTCTTCAACTCAAATTCTTAAGCCCGAGCAAGTTATCAAATAAGAACACGCCTTTGTGAAGGTCAACTTCAATCTCAAATAAGTGATAAATGATTAACTCCGAAGTAATCAACTTGTGTCAAATGTCCAACACGTGAATAAATGTACAACCGGATGTACATTGACCCACTTAATGAACCGGAACAAATGATTCCTCAACATCAATTCCATCTTCTTAAAGATATACATATAGAGACCGATCCGAAGATTCACAAATAATGTCTTCAAGCGGATGAGGAAGTCATTTTCCTTAATGTTCATGTGGTTGATTTACAGAGTGCACAATAATCCGTGAAGATTTAGTAAAGGAATACCAAAGAGCGGATCATTTTTCATGAACAATAATCCGTGAAGATTTGGCAAAGGAATACCAAAGAGCGGATTATTATTCAATAGTGCAACTGCAATATTACAATAGTCAATATCAATGCCTCGAGGAATGACTGGAGATTGGGTTTCTCGAGGAATCATCGCTAAAGAATATGAGCAAGTCTAATTGGGATTGAATCGACTTATCACTATCCCCAATTAGTGCTCTCCCATAAACCGACAACTGCTTGATAAATGCCCAGATTAAGAAGAAGTCTTTAGATAATCAAATGCAACTCGCCTTTAGTCTTCTAACATGCATCGAAAATGTAGAACATATCGTAGACTCGACCTTCTTCAAGATTGTCCATTGGGGAATGGATAGTTAACATCTTCATCACACCAAAAGCATCCCAATTAACTCTTGCAAGTCCCTTTAACTAAAATCCCTACCAATCAAACAAGAACAAAAGATATTCATCAAGGAAATCGAGAATCACCAATAACGAACACACTAAATGGTAACACCAAACTACCAATCACATCAAACAAGAATGAAGGTTGTTCGAATCATCATGTTGATGTGCACGTGAAGCATTAACCGGAAGCACTTGTCTTTAAACTCATCACCCATGTGAAGATGTCAACCAACGGCTCTTAGAAGAAACTCCATGTAACGATGACCCGATAAGAAGAAGCTCGGTTCTTACATGAGTTAGAGCCGTTGACCATTTATTCTCTAATATCAATCAACCATGCAAAAAATTCACACTTTTCTCCCCTCAAGAATTGCATACGAAATGCCATTCTTGATTGAATAAGTGAAAATCATCCAAATGTATTCTATTCACACTTCTCCCCGCAAAATTAGCACATGATGTCGCCATCGTAATTATAGTTGAGCAAGTGGAATAAGAAAACAATCAACAAGAGTCCGGTTCACTTGATAATTGAAAGCGCATGGAAAAAGCATGAAGCATGTTGATGAGAATGGTCATAAACGAGAAAATTTCTCTTCTTCGTAAGATAAAGCGCCTCGACGCACACTTTTCTTTTCTTTGGAGAACGAGGCTTGAATTGTTGTGTTCAAACGTCATAATCTCTCTCTTTTCATCATCTCTTGGCAAAACATGTAATCAACCCCATTATCATTCAGTAGGCTCTTTGTTGTGACAGCTGATGGAGAAAACCCAACATGATGAATTTGACCTTGAAATGAACTAACCCGAACTCGTGACTTAAACTTGCACATATGTAACAAAGAGCGGTGCCGTTTAAATGAACTTTGATAATGGTTTCATCCCGACCATGGTTAAAAGCACATAACCTCGTAAAACCATATAATAGCCAAACTGCCATGAGGACAATCCAAACCAACACCCAACTCTTGAAGTACGCCCTTTTATCTTTTCTTCGAAGCAGAAACCGTAGAACCAGCATCAGATAAGATCCCGGAATACACTCTCCTTTCTCCAAGATGGTTCCATTAGTACGGGATTTAACCGAGAAATAATTTCTTTCGCGGGATTTTACAAAACCAAGAATAAACCGTAAGATAGATCCGGAAATGCACTTTACTATTACCCGGATGTTTCCATTGTCACGGGATTTTACAAGTCTATGATTTAAACCGAGAAATAGTTTCTTTCGCGGGATTTTACAAAATCAAGACTAAACCGTAAAAAATGTCAGGTTGAATGTTTTATGACAACTTTAGTTTCGGTGAATATCTGTTTTTAGGAGAACATGCAGCGGTTCATCAACGGTCCATTATCCAACATCATCAACTATCCAAAAATACTTTGGTAAACACATTATTCACGCATTCTGTCAGCTATTGCAGTGACAACATGGAGAAGGAGACCCGATATATCAAACTTGATGAATGGGTGATGTCTTATACAACAAGTTAAAAACCCTAAAATCGATTTTGGCTTTGGCGACCAAAAAAGAAAAACCGATTCCCCTAAAAATCTTAAATTTCGACATCATGCAAGATCTAATCTCTTGTTCCTTACTTTAATTTGTTTCAGTTACGTATTCCATTCTTGTTCTACGTGATTGTTACTGATTTTTGTAATCAATTCGAGTTAGGGTTTTGTTTTTGTCGGTTTTAATTTTTTAGGGTTTCGATATATTGAAAATCGATCCTTTTTATTCTGTGCTTCATGGCTGAGTTTGGTTAGTTTACTTGTGCATCAATTCATGCCTTAGTCGATCTAAGGCTTTCGCTGTAGAAGATAGACGCCGATTCCGTGATCTCTTGTTTAACGCTTTTAGGGTTTCGCTTAGGTCGCTTTTTTTTTCTGCTTGCTACTGCTTGATTGCTTCATGGATAAGAGTGGTAAGGTTACGGTGGATGTGGATGCTTTCAAGCTCGTATGAAAAGGTTGAAAGGTAACGGCCGGTCCGAGGTTGCGATAAACCTAGGTTACCTGTTCGAATCTTACGCAACCAAAACCTAGCTACATCTGATGTTGATGTTAATATTGCTCATGGTGATTCCGTTGTTTCTGATTCGTACAAAGAGATTGGTCTTCACTATCGTATGACTAACAATGATGATAATTCTACAGTACAAGATTCGTTATTTTGGGGCGAGGATGGTAATGATAAAACTCAATATACCCAATCTGATTTCCCTTCCCTTGGGGAGGTCATGGGGGGTGAAAAAAGTAATGATCCGATTGGTAACCAAGCCGAGGGGGCTGCTGGGTTTTCATTAGGTGCCAATCCGATAGCGGAAGTAATGTTAGCAACTTGGATGAAAGTAATCACCTCAAGGTGATGGAATTAGTGTTGGTAACAAAGTCGGTAAACTTAATAGGTTGAGCACGCATGATTCATCTAAGGAGGTTCCTATCGCTCAATCGATCAAGTTGTACATTCTTCAACCTATGTTGGGGTGGCTAGTGGTTCACAAAGTGAGCGCCCCAAGATAATCAATCGCCTCGCTAAAGGTAAGTCTAACTTTCGTGCACTTAAAGTTGATAATATGTTTAATGGTGTTGACGTGTCCATCCCCTTAAGGTGGTTCGTAATATTAGCTCTAAATTTGATTACACCTTGTATGGATACTTTATTGGTGTTTAATTGCATTCCTTGTGGTTGAATATTTTGCACGTAATAACCGGGCTAAGTATGGTTTAAAACGGATCATGATGAATGCAAAGGGTTTCTTTTTCTTTAAGTTTGACTCTCAGGTTGGTTTGGAGGTTGTTCTTGAAGGAGGTCCGTGGATGATTAAGAATAGTCCTATTATTCTTAAAAAGTGGACCATGAGTACTAGTTTGACGAAAGAGGAATTAACCCGCATTCCGGTATGGGTTAAACTGCATGATGTTCCGTTATAGGTATTTTCAAAGGATGGAATTAGTATTATTGCAACACATATTGGTACGCCTATCATGCTTGATTCTTATACTAGTTCTATGTGTGTTGAATCGTGGGGTAGGAGTAGTTTTGCCCGCTGCTTAATAGAAATTGACTCTCATGTTCCCTTAAGGAATCTATTACTATTGGGGTACCCTATCCGATCAACCCGGTTTTCTTCAAACTATTAGGGTGGAATATGAGTGAAACCTCCTAGGTGTGATATGTGTTTGATTTTGGCCACTCTGACTCGCCCCAAGACAATTGTGAATCCACGGTTGTGGAGGATAAAATGATGGGTTTCAACTTGTTGGGAAAAAGGGTAAAGCTAAGAGGAATGCTAAGGACAATAAAAGTGGTACGGTTTTTAACGGGGTTTCAGTTGGTAAAAATATGCAGTACAGACCAAAAGCTGTTAGCACTCCTTCCACTAGCAAACCTTCACAAGACGTTGCTAGTACTAGTCAGGGACCTTTACCTAATCAGGTAGGTAATATTGTTTCACCTAATTACTCAACCTCTAATGTCCCTTCTGATGTGTCTACTAAGGGTCGCCAACCTGAGCATGCTCCACCTAAGGTAACTAATCCAATTCGCTCCTAATATATCTACATCTAACCCGCTTGGTTCCTTGGCTACTAATGATGATGTTGATGAGACTAATGGTTTGGCGGATGATGATGAGGTTGAAAATGTCTATAATGAAACCGCTAATTTGTTTGATAAATCGGGGCAAGCACTCTGCCTCGAATGTTCCCGATGTTTAGTATCGCCTTGAATATAAGGGTTTGAACCACTCCCCAAACAAAAAGAGGTTAAACAGTGGTAAATGATAATAATCTTAGTGTATGTGCTATTTTGGAATCTCATGTTGATGCATCGGTGGTGTATGATACATGTCGTAATGTTTGTCGTCGGTGGAAGTGGACGCCAAATGGTAGTTTGTGATAAGGGTCCCGATTATTCTTGGTCGGAATGATGATATTGTTGATGTTATGATTATGTCTCAAACTAACCAAAGTTATGCATGTTCGTAAATACTCGGACGGACAAAGAAACTTTTTTCTCGCTCTTTTGTGTATGCAGATAATTATTATGTTCATCGGCGCGCCTTTGGTCCAATCTTGTTTGCCATGTCGGATTTATGCGTAGTCGGCCTTGGGTAGTGTTGGGGATTTTAATGCGGCACTTAATTTGGAGGATCATTCATGTGGTAGTTATGCTCTCGATATTGCTATGCGTGAGTTCAAAGAGTGTGTTCGAAAATGGAGGTTGCGGATCTTAATTGTACGGGTCTTCATTTTACTTGGAATCAAAACCAAGAGGCTCTTTTGGTACATTGAAGAAAATTGATAGGGTGATGGGTAATCAAATTTGTCGACTTGTTTCCGTGTTCGCTTGCTATATTTCAACCTTATCGTATTTCGGATCATTCTCCGTGTGTTTTGCGATTCCCTGTGTAACTAAGCCTAAGCCTAAACCGCTCAAATTTCTAACTTCTTGATTCATAAAGATGGGTTTCTTGATACGGTTAATGCGGATGGAATCTTAATGTTCATGGTTGTGCTATGTTTCGGTGGTTCAACGCTAAAGGGGCTGAAATCTCCTTTTCGTAAGCTTTTGCACACCAAGGTAATTTGTATGAGCGGGTTGTTAGGCTTCGAAGGAATTAGATGAGGTTCAAAAGGCTATTGATTCTGATCCGTCTAATTCGCACTCACGTGATGATCATGCTCACTATCTTCTTGCGATAAGGAGGCCACATTAGATGAAGAAAGGTTTTAAAGCGTAAATCTAAAGTTCAATGGCTTCATGCAGTGATTCTAATACGCCTTACTTTCATAATATTGTGAAAAGCAAATGTGCCCGAACCGAATTGAATTGGTGAGAGATGCAAACAATGTCTTGTACGAGGGTCATCAGTTGCGTGCTTTTGTTGCTCATTATGAACAGCTTGGTATTGAAGGCAATTGTAGTTCTTTTGATGAATACGGTATTTTTCTAATGTTCTTCCACACCAATTGGCTAATTCGATGGTTCGTCATGTCACGGATGCGAGATAAAGGAGGCTATATTTTCTATGGGGATGATAAAGCTCCCGGTCCAGATGGATACACTACCGCTTTTAAAAAGCATGGGATATTGTGGTGCCGAGGTTATTTCATTGCTCGATTTCTTTATGAATGGTAAGCTTCTTAAGGAGATTAATCATACCATTATATCGTTGATTCCTAAAGTCTCTACTCCGCCTAAGATTAATGACTATAGACCTATTTCTTGTCGCAATGTCATGTATAAATGCATTAGCAAAATCCTTGCTAATCGATTAAAGAGGGTCTTGGTCGCTTGGTTAGTATTAATCAATCGCTTTTGTTCCCGGTCGTCGATATCCGATAACATATTACTTACCCAAGAGCTTATGCGAATTATCATAGAGGAGAGGTCCTCCTAGATGTGCTTTTAAGGTTGATATTCGTATAGGCGATGATACGGTTGATTGGGCTTTTCTTAAAGCCATCCCGATTGGTTTTGGTTTTCACGTTAAAATGGTTGACCGGATTATGGAATGTATCTCATCTACATCTTATTCTATATGTATTAATGGGGATCTTCATGGTCTGGTTTAAAGGTAAGCGGGACTTCGACAAGGTGACCCGTTATCTCCTATTTGTTTACTCGGTTATGGAAGTTTTAACGCTTATATTGCGATAAAGGTTTCTAATCGTCGTGGATTTTCGCCATCATTTGTGTGATCAATGTAAAATTATTAACCTTTGTTTTGTGATGACCTCTTCTTGTTTGCTAGAGGCCATCGTGATTCTCATAATGTCATTATGCGTGCTTTGAGGACTTCAAGAACTTTTCGGTCTTGTCCCAAGTATCCCAAAAGTACAAATTTTCTTTTGTAATGTGCCTAATGCTATTAAAGTCGCTATTCTCCGCCTATGCCATTTGCGTAAGGCTCTCTCCTGTCAGTATCTTGGGGTTCCCTTATATCTTCGAGACTTCTTTATAGGGACCGTAAAGTCTGGTTGAAAAGTTGGAGGTCGTAAATGATTGGCGTAATAAGTTTCTATCTCTTGGGTAGGCTTCAGTTGGTGAGGTCTGCTTTTATCATCTATGCATTTGTATTGGGCTTCAGCTTTATTCTTCCTACTCGCATTATACAAGAGTTAGAGCAGTTATGAGGGCTTTCTTTGGTCTCAAGGAGAAATGAAAAGGGAAAAGCTAAGGTTGCTTGGGAATCTGCTTTGTAAGCCAAAGCGAGAAGGTGGTCTTGGTATTCGACGCTTGAGGATTTTAATATTGCTCTCATGACTACGCATATTTGGAGTATTTTGACACATAAAGAATCGTTATGGGTTCAATGGATTCATTCTTATAAACTTCGTGGAGAAGCTTTTGGGATGTCCCATGTTTGGGGATGTTAGTCGGGATGGCGCAAGCTTCTTATGATTCGACCTAAGATTCGCTCCTTTATCCGCATAAGATTAATAATGGAAAGGACACATCTGCTTGGTTTGATAGGTGGTGTGCGATAAGCCCTATTCGTGATTTGCTTACCAATAGAGATATTGCCCGGCAGTTTTAATTTATCTAATTCGGTTGGTGATCCGATTGCTAATGGTGTTTGGCGATGGCCGATGGATTGGTTATCTCGCTTTCCATTGTTAGTGCAATACCGGTTCCTATTCTTAATGATAATGTCGATGGTTTATTATGGCGTAAATTGGATGGTAATTTTGGTGATTTTTCTGCTTCGGGTGCATGGGATTCTCGCATGCCTTAGGGCTGATGTGGTTGACCGTGTAATGTTCCTTGGTTCTCGTGATTGTATCCCGAGGCATGCAATACATTTGTGGCTTGCTATTAAGCGTGTCAAGACTCAAGATAGGATGCGACAATGGGATGTTGGTCCTAATGTTGATTTGGATTCGCTTAGATGCCCTCTTTGTGAATTGGTTCCGATTCTCATTCTCATTTATTTTTGAGTGCCGCTTTTGCATGTGTTTGGCTTAAGGTCCGGTTTTATCCGCATGGATGGGATCCCGCCTTCTTTGGAGAGTATTATTACGGTTCTTATTCCTATATCTAAGGGGCGATCGGTTGGTAGCATCATTTCTCGGTTACTGCTCGCAGCTACTACATACTTTATCTGGATGGAACGCAATACTAGGATTTTCAAGAGAAAGAAGTCTACTGTTGCTGAAGTGGTTAGCATCATTGTCTCTACTATTCGGTTGAAGCTGGTTACTTTCAAGTTCAAGAAGCTAACCTCGCGGTCTCGTTTGATCCTTGATAAATGGAAGATTCCAAGTATTTGTATTTCTCACGAAGGAGTGCCGGTAAGGGTTGTACTCTTTTCCCTACTCCAAGGTTTTTCCTTTGGGTTTTTCTTGGAAAGGGTTTTAAGGAGGCGACTTCCGGGTTTACTTGCTCCCTTGGTGGATTGGTCGGATGCGGATGCTCGCTTGTTACAAGTTTTTACTTGTTTATGACTAGTTAGGTGATGTACTATAGTTAGTTCCTTTGTGTTTATGGCATGTCATAAACACTAGTTTATCGAGCTTTGCTTGAGGTTAATGTGGTACTTCACCACATTCCATTTGTAACTTAACATTATTTTTACCGGTTATATATTTGACCATGAAGTAAAATTCCCTTTACCCAAAAAAAGGACAAGAATAATGCTAATCATGACATACTTTAATCCGTGAAAATGTATGTACTAAAGTATCAAACCGTAAAACCTAACACAATTCATCATCAACTCGCATCAAGTCTCATTATCACAGATCTCATCGTTAAATCTCATTGTCATCAAAATCATCCAATCAAAACTCATTAAGTACGGTTAAATTCATTCTTAAAATTCAAGTCCATTCAGTCATAAGTATAACATATGATCCAAATAAAATCGCATCAGGTCGAACACATGGTCACACTAAACCGGATTCATTCCAATCACACATAATCACAATATGCAATTAGACCTTACACATTTTCGCAAATCTCACCAAGCCCATTCCAAATTTAGTGACAACCTACACATGACAAGACGAATCCCACCACAATTATCTGTTCGGACTATCAAAAAGTAACCATTACTACAAGTAATGATACATGTAATATAGTTATTTTGGACCATCAAGAATACTTGCACTTCATCAAAATAATTTCA
The DNA here is from genome assembly GCA_022545495.1 of Chrysanthemum lavandulifolium. Classification (NCBI taxonomy): domain Eukaryota; kingdom Viridiplantae; phylum Streptophyta; class Magnoliopsida; order Asterales; family Asteraceae; genus Chrysanthemum; species Chrysanthemum lavandulifolium. Next base: position 178,611,576 of record CM040246.1, read on the forward strand.
ACCAACTTGATATGAGATCAGCTTAAAGGACAATAGAGGTCCATTCGAATAAACATCACAAAGTTAAGCCTCTTTGTATGCAGCCCATGCACTCTCCTGATCCATGACAACCTAACGAGGCCCCATATTCCACAATCAGTATACCGAGCCTAATACAACAACTGCCCTAATCATACGGGGTATATAAGGCTCCTTAACTCACTCATACCCTAATATTCCTCATATTAACCAAAAACCTAATCTTAAAAATCCGCCCCCATCACTGCTATACTCCTATCCAGTCACCAAAAACTCAAATATCACATCCTTCATCTGGATTTAATCCTTCACGCAAATCTCATCAAACCCAAATCAACCTCACAAAAAAAACAGTTCGCCTCATACTACTCATCCAGAACACACGAAATAAAACCTACATCAAATATACCAACTCCATTCCACCAAGACACATAATCATGACAGATGTACCACACCATCTTCGATATTCATCAAGACCTCACCACGTGGATGGTTGTGACAACCCGTACTTTCGTGTCATTTCTACACCGCTCATGTCTCATTATTTCAACATTTATAGTAAACTTGGTTTACTTGTTTCAAATTGCAGAACCTTGAGGTTTAGCGGCGAATTCATGATCATGACATCACGTACATTTCATATGGACTATGATTAGTCTACATTTCATTGACATCATGTGCATCTCATTAGTACATTCGCGACATTTCATTTCACCTTCAACGCGTAATTTTTATATTTAATAATCTTTATCGCGTGAGTTATTATTTTAAATATTTAATCCATTACTTTCAAAAATGATCCCGAGGTATTTTTAAACTTACATTTAGTTCATAAAACTATATTTTTAGTTTTCCTAGTGTTTCAAATTTATTTGGTATATAAATCGTTAAAGTTTAATTATTACGCTGCTTTTCTTAAAAATTATACGATAATTATTTTATCACCAATTTTCACAAGGAAAGTATTTTACAATTTTTATTATCTCAATACATTCTATTTTGACTTATTAAAACTTACTTGTACCAAAATTTTCCATTTACCTTTACTTGTACATTTTACACATTTTACTTACACTTTTTATACAAATATTACACAAATATACAAGTAATAGTTTTAAAAAAAAAAAAAATATATAATGATCTATTCCTCCCCTAAAATCCGACCAAGGGGAGGGTGTAGTATTAAATGATGGTATGGTTTGATTGTTTATAATTTTTCACTCAACTACAAAGTCTTACTTGAAATTATCATTTCATTCACTTCACATTTTCTTCAAGTGTTAAACAAAAATTTCTCTCTCTTTTCTTTGGCTTCTCAAAACCGCCACAACATCAAGAGACCAAGGGATCAAAATTTTTGCAAGTTCAAGTGTTTATACAACCTAGTTATATCCTTTATATGGTTTTGAAATAAAACCAAGGATATTTAAGTTTAATCCTTGTTACTTTCACCTCATCACTATCACTAGTAAGCATGTTTTTATCATTTTCATGTTTCCTTTTCATTTTCATATGTTTCTTTTCATTTTGGAGCTTATATGCATGATATGTGATTTATACCATTTATTTCATGATTTTAGAGTTATATATACATATGGTCATCCTATAAATATTCCCATGGTATTCTTTGGTCTTGATGGTGATTAGGAACCCATGACACCCTAAGAAGGTGTATGGTAGGATTAGATTAGTTTTGGAGTTGATTTGAAGGGATTAGAATAGGTTTTGTCCGAGAAAACTATTTTCGATAACTATATTTTAGGTTCTGTCCTTGTTTCAATTTCTGGAAAACCTACTGTTGGTACGAAACTTTGGCCTTGATATTTAGAAAATATACTTTAAAACGAATCCGTGGCCTTTTGAACGGATAAAACGGACTTATAACGAAGAAGTTATGGATTTTAAAGTTTGACGACTAAACGATATTTTCGTAAAATTTCAGCTTGCGCTTTTAGTTTGTTCGGTCAAAACGAGCCTTAAGCTTCACAAATTATTTCGACTAGTCAAAATATATTAGTTTACTTCGATACGGTTAAGGACATATTATACGAGAAAACGGATTTAAAACGACAAAGATATGCACGCTTTTATAAAGTTGCCGTAAATATTATTTTCCAAAAACTATATTATTTTTACGCTACAAGTATTTCATTAGTCAGAACGACCATGTTTGCGGCGCTTTTAACCATGATGTGAAACTTTTAGAACGAAATGTCTTCTAGTAAAATCAAGTTCATCGGCCATATTTTTCAAAACAAAAGCCGCTTTGTCAAGCGGAGTTATAGTAAATTAATTACGGATGTTCAAACTTGGCCGAAACTCATTTTCTCGCACACAATTAGCAAAACCACCATCTTTAGCCCTTGATATCTTTATGATCGAGACCTTTTGGACGAAAACTCCGAATCGAAACTTCTAGATATCGATACAAACTTTCCAAAACCGCCGAGTTCGTTTCTCTAACGATCGACGACACCATTTTACGACTACTTTTCCGAGCCATTTTTGTTGATTTCATGATTTTTCCGACGACATTGTTTTGCGACGAAAAGTGGTAATTTCACCAAAATCATTATAAAACCATTGTAGGATGACATTTTGACGTAAAACATGTAAAGTCATTTTTGAAGGGTCAAGACGCCAAAAGAGTATTTTTCGACGACGAGTAATATTTTCAAAACCCGTAAATGGTATAAATAACATACGGTGCATGCATAACATTACATTGCAACTCATGACATATCATATCATTCGTAATAGGTCCCGTTGACGATTACATTATACCTCGTACTCACTTTTGCCGTTATTCCGCTTTATCCAAGTGAGTTTTCATAGCCCCGCTTTACATGCTTTCGATTATTTTCAAACCCACGGGAGAATACATTGCACTACATTTTTTTTGTACGATACCAAGTATGTTAAATTCATTACATTGCTTAAGTTACCGTGATTTGCCAATTTGAAAGTCCCCATTACTTGAACATGAACCGTTAATCTTTGAAGCGAGGATGAGTGGATAGATCTATCGAGGGTGACGCCCATCCGGTTGGTGAATCCCAACCAGCAAACGGATGCATTTCATTTGATAACATTACGGAGTTGTCCGCAAACACTCGCAGGGCATACATTATTGAACAGCCTAGTTTCGGGGTCATGGGCTTAGAGCAATTGTAACATTATTTTTACGTGATCGATTGTCATGCATGGTCTATACTTGTGTAGTCGATAAAACATTTACATAAACCTATGATTTCTCACCAACATTATTGTTGACCGCTTTTAGCAATGTATTTTCGTGTAATCGAGGCATTCATCATGACATGGTTTAGGGACCTACATTTTGAGTCGCAAGGCCGACTTACATTATGTACATTATGGTACTTTATTTCAAAACATCGTTTGATTTGTAACATATTTGTATTTCCGCAAACTTTGTAAACCTTTTGGGACCGATGTTGTACTGATTGTTTTTATGAAATATCCAACGATGTGTTTTTAAAACGACACTTTAGGTCGCTCAATATAACCGTGATGTGGTGCTATGACAACAATCCCTGTGAATTCCATTCCACGCAAAATGTAAATTGGGGTGTGATGATTGGTACCGAGCTACAGCTTATAGAGAACTAGGTTGCATCATTGACCCTAGACTATAGCTACATTATCATAGCATCTCATCATTTCATCATAGTACATATTCATTTTTCATGCGGATTCACTTACACTTTGTTCGAGATTATTTACATTTATTTCACATCGGTTGTCACGCATATGTCTTCGATTCTCACCCTATCACCATATCATCGGACTCTAGCTCGGATGATGTTCCAAATAACCCCATCATGGATGATGATTCATCACATTCCACCGAGATCGTATCTTCCATTGGATCCACCGCAGCCTTCCCACCGATCATGACCGACATCGAGACCGAACCTTCGAGGAGGGCGAAGTCGCACCCACTCCTCACGTTAGCCCACCTCATAACCCGCTGCTCGCACCATCACCACCACCAAAGACCACCGCCAAAGACCATCATCACCATCATCATCATATTTTCTTAGAGATCCTTTACCTCACGATGCACTTGCCGCCCAAAAGCGTGCTCGCTTTGATATCCCTACACCACCATCCACCGAGCCCGAGCCACCCGCTAGATTTGAGTTAGGCGAGAGTTCTAGGGCAGCATCGCACGACGCCCTTCTATCGAGGCATTAGGAGCCCGTATTGATGCTCAGCAGATCCGATTGATAGTTTGACGCGACAGCTGGAGGAACCGCTTGTAGATAGGATTGAGCCCATCACGAGGAGGTCGAGGGTTTGATATTAGGTGGTTTGTATTGACTTATCTCATCGTAGTATTCAAGATAGATGATGATAGAGGATAGAGAGCATATCACGGAGTTGAGGCGTGAGATGCCCGAGTTGTTTGACAGAGCCGATATGGCACGAGATGAGTTACGAGTCACCACAGGAGTTATCTTTAGCTCGTGAGACTATTGTTACTTTGCAGGTCGATGGATGAGTTGAGGAGTTTGGTGGATAGTTTGGTTACTCGTGTTCGCGATCTTCGTGATAGGGTCATGAGCACCATGAGGTGCCTTATGTAGACTTTTGTCATGTATAGTTTTGACCATTATTATCCTAGTCACAAGGTGTGTGACGAGTTTAAAGAACTTGTTGTCTTTTGATTGTTGTACAAACAAATGTATCAAGTATTGACTCTACTATGTAGGAATGGTTATTATTATGTATGATATCGGTCCATGTAGGCCGAAATTTTCATGTATATTATCCACGTGTGTTGTGATTATATTTGTGATATTTCGTTATTGTTCCGCTAGATTCCATTTATCTTTATGCATGTTGTGGTTGTGGATATATTTGTATGATGGTTGTTTCTACTTACGAGTTCTCATGATTGTTTCATCTTGTGATTTTGAAGAGTTATGGCAATCAAGAAAGCTACAGCTGAAATGACCCAAGCAAAGAATTCAAAAGTTAGTGAACGATAGCATTGCTAATGCTTTAAGAGTCGAAAGAGAAATAAAGTCGCCGCCGTCACGCCGAGGTCATGCACGCCATGAAGCCGCTAGGCTAGTCACGCCATCGGTAATGCCGAGGATCCGGGGTTAAGAAATGTTCGTATAAAGATTTCAAAAGTGGTGAACCCACTAAGTTTCGAGGTACCGAGGAGCAACAAAGAATGGTTAGATGGTTTGAAAAGTTGAATCGGTATTTTTGCTTTGTAACCGTCCTGATGATAGTAAGGTTAAATTTGCTACGAGCACTTTACTCGATGGAGCGTTGTCATGGTGGAATTCATACGCCAACCGATTGGTATGGAGAATGCTTTCAAGCTTACGGGAGGAATTTAAGAGTTTGGTGACTAAGAAGTTTTGTCCTCGAATGTAAATCAAAAAGTTAGAGACGGAGTTCTATGAATTGGTCACGATTGGGTATGACATTGACACTTACATTCGGAGATTCCGTGAATTAGCCGCTATGCCCGCCGATGGTATCGGATAATGAAAAGTTGCTAGAGGCTTTTATCGAGGACTTCCCGAGTGATTCAAGGAGATGTGACATCTTTTGATCCACAAACAATCGAGGAAGCTATTCGAGTGACTCGTGGTTGATGGCACAAGTGGTGAAGCGAGGCAAGTACACCACCACCAACCGAAACAACAACAACAACCCCAACAACCGCTTCAACAACAACCGACCGAGGCAACAACAACAACAATAGCAACAATAACAAGCGCAAATGGGACAACACAAGGGTAGGAATGCTACTCAACAACCACCCAAAAGGCAAGAGGTTGCTAAGGTTTATGCCGCGGGTCAAAAGAAAGGAAAAGGATATTCGGGGTTTTGCCAAATGTAATAAGTGTTTGAGTCACCACAATCCGGTCGATGTCCCGATCCGTGTGAGAATTGCAAGAAAGTTGGCCACCGTATTAGGGATTGCACGGCACCAAAAGTTACATGTTTTGGTTATGGGAACCCGGACACTACAAGAGGGATTGTAAGAAGGAAAGAATCAAGCAAATCCGAATCAAGGAGGTATGGCTCAAGGAAGGGTTTACGTTATTGAGGCGGAGAAGATAGGAGGACCCGAATGTCATTACGGGTACGCTCTTCTCAATAATCGTTACGCTTCGCTTTTATTTGATTCGGTGCCGATAAAAGTTTTGTGTCCAATGCATTTGCACCTTTGCTCAACATTAAACCAACTACACTAGACATATCATACAACGTCGAATTAGCTAATGGTAGCGTAGTTAGCACCAACACCATTGTTCGCGGTTGCACATTCAATTTTCTTAATCATCCTTTCAACATAGACCTCATGCCCGTAGAGCTTGGTAGTTTTGACGTCGTTATCGGCATGGATTGGTTATCTAAGCATCGCAAGAAAGATCATTTGTGATGAGAAAGTTGTTCATCTTCCCTACAATGGCGAAACTTTGATTATTCGTGGGGAACGGTGGAACTCGAATTAGTATCATATCGAGTATCAAACGGAGAAGTACATTAAGAAAGGTTGTCTTGCTTTCTTAGCCCATGTAACCGAGAAAAGTCGGAGGAGAAGCGACTTGAAGATGTTCCTATTGTCCGTGAATTTTCTCAAGTATTTCCCGAGGATTTACCGGACTTCCACCGCACGCCAAGTAGAGTTTCAAATTGACTTAGTGCCCGAGTCGCACCGATCAAGCGAGCACCGCATCGCTTAGCACCATCCGAAATGCAAGAGTTGTCTAATCAATTGCAAGAGCTTCTAGACAAAGGATTCATTAGGCCGAGTTCCTCGCCTGGGGAGCACCGGTCTTGTTTGTGAAGAAGAAGGATGGATCCTTCCGAATGTGCATAGATTATCGAGAGTTGAACAAGTTAACGGTGAAGAATCGCTACCCACTCCCCGCAATTGATGACTTGTTCGATCAATTGCAAGGTTCTAGTATTTATTCCAAGATTGATCTTCGCTCGGGTTATCATCGCCTTCGAGTTCGGAAGAGGATATTCAAAACAAAGCGCTTAGAACACGCTACGGTCATTACGAGTTTCAAGTGATGCCGCTTGATTGACTAATGCACCGCGGTATTCATGGATCTCATGAATAGAGTTTGTGTCGATTTGGACAAGTTTGTTATAGTGTTCATCGACGACATCTTGATCTACTCAAAGAGCAAAGAAGAGCACGAAGAGCATTTAAGGACGATTTTAAGGCTACTCAAGAATGAGAAGTTGTATGCCAAGTTTTCAAGTGTGATTTTGGAACCACAAAGTGCAATTTCTTGGTCACATCATTGATAGTCAAGGACTACAAGTTGATCCCGCAAAGATTGAAGCCGTGAAAGATTGGGCTACTCCAACGAATCCTACGTAAATTGACAATTTCTAGGACTAGCCGGTATTACCGAAGGTTCATCAAGGTTTTTCAAGATAGCAAGACCTTTGACCAAGTTGACACAGAAAAACAAGAAGTACGAGTGGGAAAGAAACAAGAAGTTGCTTTTCAGCTTGTTGAAGCAAAAGCTTTGCAAAGGCGCCAATTTTGGCACTACCCAAGGCATTGAGAACTTTGTTGTATATTGCGACGCTCGCATAAAGGACTTGGGGCTGTTTTAATGCAAAACGAGAAGGTGATAGCGATGCTTCTCGACAACTTAAGACTCATGAGAAGAATTACACCACTCATGATCTCGAGTTAGAGCCGTAGTTTTGCGCTCAAGATTTGGAGACACTACCTCTACGGTACAAAGTGCACAAAGTGTTTACCGACCACAAGAGTTTGCAATATATTCTTGATCAAAAGGAGCTTAATATGAGGCAACGCCGTTGGTTGGAGTTACTCAATGACTATGATTGTGAAATCAAGTATCACCCGAAAAGCCAATGTTGTGGCCGATGCTCTTAGTCGGAAAGAGAGGCCTAAACCTTTAAGAGTTCGATCATGGAATGACGATTATTTCTCCTTTACCATCGAAAATCCATGAAGCACAAGTCGAGGCACTTAAGGAGGAAAACCGACCAAGTGAAAAGCTTTATGGTATGCCCGAAAGCGCAAATGGTTTTGTAAAGAGAGCGATGGAGTACTATGTTTCAAGGATAGAATGCGGTTCCATTGTATGGCGGAATACGAGAATTGATTATGCATGAGTCGATAAGTCAAAGTATTCTATTCATCCAGATCGGATAAGATGTATCAAGATCTTAAGAAGCTTTATTGGTGGCCGAACATGAAAGCGGAGATTGCCACGCACGTTAGCAAATGTCTTACCCGCTAAGGTAAAAGTCGAATACCGTAAGCCTTCGTGATTACTCCAACAACCGAAATTCCTCAATGGAAATGGGAACGACACAATGGACTTTGTTACGAAACTTCCTAAGACATCGGAGGTTACGACGCTATTTGGGTAATTGTTGATCGCCTTACCAAGTCACCCCATTTCATACCGATTAGAGAGACTTATTCCATGGAGCAACTCACTAGACTTTATGTCAAGGAAATAGTCTCGAGGCACGGAGCACCAATTTCTATCATTTCCGATGAGATAGTCGATTCACTTCAAACTTCGGAATTCATTGCAAGATTCATTCGAACCGATTAGAGATGAGCACAAGATATCACCCACAAACCGACGGTCAAAGTGAAAGGACCATTCAAACATTAGAAGACATGCCGAGGGCATGTGTGATTGATTTTGGAAATGGTTGGGCTAACCATTTGCCATTGATTGAATTCTCGACAACAATAGTTATCACACCAAGATCAAGATGGCACCATTCGAGGCACTCTATGGTCGTAAGTGCCGATCACCGCTTGTTGGGCCGAGGTAGGAGACGACAACTCATCGGGTCCGTAAATGGTACGGAAACCACGGAAAAGATCGCTCAAATTGTGATAGACTTAGAACCGCCAGAGTCGATGTAAAAGTTATGCGGATGTTAGACGCAAGGATTTGGAATTTCAAGTGGGTGACAAAGTTATGTTGAAAGTATCGCTTGAAGGGCGTGGTACGCTTTGGAAAGCGTGGAAATTGAACCCGAGATACATTGGACCATTCAAGATTTTGAGCCGAGTTGGTCCGTAGCTTATCGACTTGATCTTCCACCGTAACTTAGTCATGTGCACAACACGCTTCACGCTTCAAACTTGAAGAAGTGTCTTTCGGACGAATCGCCGTTATTCCATCGACGAAGTTCACTTGACGACAAACTCAATTTTGTGGAAGAACTCAGAGAAATCATGGACCGCGAGGTCAAGCAATTGAAACAGAGTCGTATTCCTATTGTGAAAGTTCGTTGGAATTTCGACGAGGTCCCGAGTTTACTTGGGAACGGAAGACCGATGCGACGCAAGTATCCTCATCTTTTCGCCGACACCGTTAGACCTAATAACGATTGAATTCGTGGACCAATTCCTTTTGATGGGCGAATGTGACAACCCGTATTTTCGTGTCATTTCTACACACGCTCATGTCTCATTATTTCAACATTTATAGTAAACTTGGTTTACTTGTTTCAAATTGCAGAACCTTGAGGTTTAGCGGCGAATTCATGATCATGACATCACGTACATTTCATATGGACTATGATTAGTCTACATTTCATTGACATCATGTGCATCTCATTAGTACATTCACGACATTTCATTTCACCTTCAACGCGTAATTTTTATATTTAATAATCTTTATCGCGTGAGTTATTATTTTAAATATTTAATCCATTACTTTCAAAATGATCCCGAGGTATTTTTAAACTTACATTTAGTTCATAAAACTATATTTTTAGTTTTCCTAGTGTTTCAAATTTATTTGGTACTTAAATCGTTAAAGTTTAATTATTACGCTGCTTTTTCTTAAAAATTATACGATAATTATTTTATCACCAATTTTCACAAGGAAAGTATTTTTACAATTTTTATCATCTCAATACATTCTATTTTGACTTATTAAAACTTACTTGTACCAAAATTTTCCATTTACCTTTACTTGTACATTTAACTTACACTTTTACTTACACTTTTATCAAATAATACACAATATATATACAAGTAATTTAAAAAAAAAAAAAATATATATTTTATATCCCTCCCTCCCCGACCAGGGGGAGGGTGTATTAATTGATGTGGTATGGTTTGTTGATTGTTAATAATTCACTCAATCCAAAAGTCTTACTTGATATTTATCACATTCATTCATTCACATTTTCTCAAAGTGTTAAAAAAAATTTTCTCTCTTTTTTTGGCTTCTTCAAACCGCCACAACATCAAGAGTCACAAGGGATCAAAATTTTGCAAGATCAAGTGTTTATACAACCTAGTTATATCCTTTATATGGTTTTGAAATAAAACCAAGGATATTTAAGTTTAATCCTTGTTACTTTCACCTCATCACTATCACTAGTAAGCATGTTTTTATCATTTTCATGTTTCCTTTTCATTTTCATATGTTTCTTTTCATTTTGGAGCTTATATGCATGATATGTGATTTATACCATTTATTTCATGATTTTAGAGTTATATATATATATATGGTCATCCTATAAATATTCCCATGGTATTCTTTGGTCTTGATGGTGATTAGGAACCCATGACACCCTAAGAAGGTGTATGGTAGGATTAGATTAGTTTTGGAGTTGATTTGAAGGGATTAGAATAGGTTTTGTCCGAGAAAACTATTTTCGATAACTATATTTTAGGTTCTGTCCTTGTTTCAATTTCTGAAAAACCTACTGTTGGTACGAAACTTTGGCCTTGATATTTAGAAAATATACTTTAAAACGAATCCGTGGCCTTTTGAACGGATAAAACGGACTTATAACGAAGAAGTTATGGATTTTAAAGTTTGACGACTAAACGATATTTTTCGTAAAATTTCAGCTTGCGCTTTTAGTATTTTCGGTCAAAACGAGCCTTAAGCTTCACAAATTATTTCGACTAGTCAAAATATATTAGTTTACTTCGATACGGGCTAAGGACATATTATACGAGAAAACGGATTTAAAACGACAAAGATATGCACGCTTTTATAAAGTTGCCGTAAATATTATTTTCTCAAAACTATATTATTTTTACGCTACAAGTATTTCATTAGTCAGAACGACCATGTTTGCGCGCTTTTAACCATGATGTGAAACTTTTAGAACGAAATGTCTTCTAGTAAAATCAAGTTCATCGCCATATTTTTCAAAACAAAAGCCGCTTTGTCAAGCGGAGTTATAGTAAATTAATTACGGATGTTCAAACTTGGCCGAAACTCATTTTCTCGCACACAATTAGCAAAACCACCATCTTTAGCCCTTGATATCTTTATGATCGAGACCTTTGGACGAAAACTCCTGAACTGAAACTTCTAGATATCGATACAAACTTTCCAAAACCGTCGAGTTCGTTTCTAACGATCGACGACACCATTTTACGACTACTTTTCCGAGCCATTTTTGTTGATTTCATGATTTTTCCGACGACATTGTTTTGCATTTAAAAGTGGTAATTTCACCAAAATCATTATAAAACCATTGTAGGATGACATTTTGACGTAAAACATGTAAAGTCATTTTTGAAGGGTCAAGACGCCAAAAGAGTATTTTTCGACGACGAGTAATATTTTCAAAACCCGTAAATGGTATAAATAACATACGGCGCATGCATAACATTACATTGCAACTCATGACATATCATATCATTCGTAATAGGTCCCGTTGACGATTACATTAAACCTCGTGTACTCACTTTTGCCGTTATTCCGCTTTATCCAAGTGAGTTTTCATAGCCCCGCTTTACATGCTTTCGATTATTTTCAAACCCACGGGAGAATACATTGCACTACATTTTTTTTGTACGATACCAAGTATGTTAAATTCATTACATTGCTTAAGTTACCGTGATTTGCCAATTTGAAAGTCCCCATTACTTGAACATGAACCGTTAATCTTTGAAGCGAGGATGAGTGGATAGATCTATCGAGGGTGACGCCCATCCGGGTTGGTGAATCCCAACCGTGCAAACGGATGCATTTCATTTGATAACATTACGGAGTTGTCTCGCAAACACTCAGGGCATACATTATTGAATGCCTAGTTTCGGGGTCATGGGCTTAGAGCAATTGTAACATTATTTTTACGTGATCGGATTGTCATGCATGGTCTATACTTGTGTAGTCGATAAAACATTTACATAAACCTATGATTTCTCACCAACATTATTGTTGACCGCTTTTAGCAATGTATTTTCGTGTAATCGAGGCATTCATCATGACATGGTTTAGGGACCTACATTTTGAGTCGCAAGGCCGACTTACATTATGTACATTATGGTACTTTATTTCAAAACATCGCTTGATTTGTAACATATTTGTATTTCCGCAAACTTTGTAAACCTTTTGGGACCGATGTTGTACTGATTGTTTTTATGAAATATCCAACGATGTGTTTTTAAAACGACACTTTAGGTCGCTCAATATAACTGTGATGTGGTGCTATGACAACAATCCTCTGTGAATTCCATTCCACGCAAAATGTAAATTGGGGTGTGAGAACACAAGTGGTCATTTGGGTAAGTTTGATGGGAAGGCTGATGAAGGCTATATTGTTGGATACTCTGCAAGTAATAAAGCCTACAAGGTGTACAATGTGCCTAATAAAAGGGTAGAAGAGACTTTGAATCTGAGGTATCTTGAAGAAAAACCTAATGTACATGGTCTTGGTCATGAATGGTATTTAAATCTCGATTATTTGACTAATACATTGGGCTACAATCGTGATAAAGCTAACCAATCTTCAGGAACACAAGAAGCTTCAACTAACCCTGTAGGTACACAAGATACTGATTCAGAATTAGAATTTGATGAACAGGTCATCATTGTCCCTTCTTATCCATCTCACGGCATTCAAGAAGCTAAGCCTAAAGATTCTTCTGGTGATGAGGATGATGATTCACCTCTTGACTCTGTTGCAGAAAGTTTTCAAAAGGAACTTGCAAGGCTGAAGGGTCAGGAACAAAGAGCCAACTCTGATGCTGACAAACTTGGATTGGGGTTTGCAAAAGCTGCTCAGGCACTTCACAAGCAAGAAAATGCCTCAACAGTTCCTTCTGGTGCACTAATGCTTTCTACTGCTGATGTTTCAGCTCCTACTGGTAGTGGAACAACGGTTTATCCTGGTGTTGTTTCAGTTCCTACTAGTAGTGTTCCAGTTTCTACTGGTAGTGTTCCAGAACCTGCTGGTACTTCAACTGACTCATACTTTGATGCTGAGCCTAAAACACGATTTCCATTACCATCAGACCTTGGCAATAATAAATCCTCATCTGGTATCTTCTCTTCTTCATCATATGATGATGATTTTGGTGCTGATCTAACCAACTTAGCATCAACTGTGGAAGTCAGTCCTATGGCAACTAAGCGAATCAATACAATCCATCCTCAATCTCTAATTCTTGGGGATCCAAATTAAACTGTGCAAACAAGAAGACAGGTCAATAAGCCTACTAATGGTGAATCTGCTTTTATCAGCTACATTTATGCACAGCAAAGAGACAACCATATAGACTTTCAACATTGTCTGTTTGCTTGTTTTCTTTCTCAAGTGGAACCAAGGAGTATAGCTCTGGCTCTTGAAGATCCAAGCTGGGTTGAAGCCATGCAAGCAGAAATGCAACAGTTCAAGTTTCAAAATGTATGGGTTCTTGTTGATTTTCCTAAAGGAAAATATGCTATTGGGACAAAATGGATACTCAAAAACAAGAGGGATGCCAGGGCGTTGTTGTCAGAAACAAGGCTAGGCTTGTAGCTCAAGGCTATAGATAGGAGGAAGTCATTGATTATGATGAATTCTTTGCTCCAGTTGCAAGAGTAGAGGCAATCAGATTGCTTTTAGCATTTGCATCCTACATGGGCTTTATGGTTTATCAGATGGATGTTAAGAGTGCTTTTCTTTATGGAAAAATTGATGAGGAAGTTTATGTCACTCAGCCTAAGGGATTTGTGAATCCTCAACATCCTAAGAGGGTCTACAAAGTAGTTAAAGCTCTATATGGACTTCATCAAGCACCAAGAGCTTGGTATGCAACCCTTTCTACCTTTTTTCTGAAACATGGGTACAGAAGAGGCACAACTGACAAGACTCTCTTTCTTAAGAAGCACAAAAGAGATATCATCCTGGTACAAGTTTATGTGGATGACATCATCTTTGGATCTACAAAGAAGGCCTGGTGTGATGAATTTGAGACCTTGATGAAGTGAGAATTTGAGAAGAGTGCTATAGGAGAACTAACTTTCTTCCTAGGATTACAAGTTCAGCATAGACCTGATGGACTTTTTATCAGCCAAGACAAGTATGTGCATGAGATCCTAAAGAAATTTGACTTGGAGAATGTCAGGACTGCAACAACACCCTATGAAGCTCCAAAGCTTAAGTCCAAGAATGAACCTGATAGTCCTTTAAATGAACATTTGTACAGATCTATGATAGGTTCACTCATGTACTTGACAGCTTCAAGGCCTGATATAATGTTTGCAGTTAGAGCTTGTTCAAGGAATCAAGTCAATCCTACTACTTCAAATTTGGAAGCAGTAAAGAAGATTTTCAAGTATCTTAAAGGCCAACCTAAGTTGGGCTTATGGTACCCTAGAGAGTCACCCTTTGTGCTTGAAGCTTATAGTGACAGTGATTATGCTGGTGCAAACAAGGATAGGAAATCCACAACTGGTGGATGTCAATTTCTAGGTAGGAGGTTGATCTCATGGCAATGCAAGAAGCAAACCATTGTGGCTACCTCTTCCACTGAAGCTGAGTATGTTGCTGCTGCTAACTGGTGTGGTCAGGTACTCTAGATACAAAATCAATCGTTAGATTATGGATATAACTTTATGAACACCAAAATCTTTATTGATAACCAAACTACCATTTGCATAGTTAAAAATCTAGTTTTTCACCAGAGGACTAAGCACATAGAAATTAGGCACCAATTCATAAGAGATGCTAATGAAAAGAAACTTATTCAAGAGCTTAAAATACATACTAATGATAATGTGGTTGATTTGTTAACCAAGGCTTTTGATAAACCTAGATTTAATCATCTTGTGGTTAACATTGGGTTGCTCAAGCTATGATTGAGGGGAGGTTTTGAGTCTAAAGGGAGGACAGTTGTTGTAAAAACTTTCTTCAAATTTTTCATGCTACAATAGGTTGTAGTTTATTGTATATATTTTGTATGTTTTGGTCTAACCTTTTGCAGGCTACAGGCACAAGAGGGTGGATTCGTTCTCTTCTAAAGTTCTACATGGCTTATGTGCTGGACAACTTCCTACTGGTAGTTTAAGTCATTCCTACTGGTTGTTATCTTCCTTCTGGTAGTGTTATCTTCCTTCTGGTTGACTTTTCTTCATGCTGGTTATTTCCGTTTGTGCTAGTCATTTAAATTGGGTATTATCTTTAGTGAAAGTTATTGCTCCGATATTTATGGCATTTAATTTGTCAAAGGGTTTCTTATTTTAAGGATAATTATTGTTTTCTTCCACTTTTAACAGTTATTTTCTTTCCATAAAACCCTAATCTTCAAAACGGCCCAATACAAAGTGAGATCACCACTATATACCAATTCACTTACCCCTGACTACCAGTCACCCACCACCACACCTCAACCCTCTTTCAACATCATCAATGGCTGCACTAAAATACAAGAACGAGCACAACAAAGTAGGTTACTTGGAAAAATCAAAAGGGAGTGACGATTATCATCAAATTATTGACTTTTTGAGGGCGTCTCACATCCGGTATGCTATCACACATGACCCCATCATCTTTGACTCATTGGTCAAAAATTTTGGTCAATGGCTACACTTCGGTCTGCTGAGTTAGGTCCTCCTGCTATCCTAGCTACTATTCATGATACTCCTTACACCATCACTGAGGAATTGGTCATGACTCAACTTCAATTAAATGATGCTGGTGGTATTACTGATTTACCAATTGCTGAAATCTACTCTAGAATGAATACTCTTCAGTATGTCACTGAAGGCAAGCTAACCTTTTTCAAGAACAGGTTTTCACCTCAATGGAAATTTTTGATCCACACCATTCTTCGTTTCCTTAGTTCAAAGTCTGGGAGTTGGGATCAATTTGGTAGTGCCATTGTTGTTGCACTTATTTATCTGTCTGATGGGAAAAGGTTCAACTGGTCCAGCTACATCTTTAACATGATGGTGAGTAACATTGGCAGCAATATAAAGTTCTTAATGTATCCTAGATTTCTTCAAATTATCCTGGGTATAGAACCTAGGATCACAAGACAATATCAGGTGTTCAAGCTATCTAGGAAACTTTTTGCCAATATGAAACTCAACTTTGAGTGGCCTGATATGCCACTTTTAGCTGCTATGCTTGCCCAAGCTCAAGAAGGTGAAGGTCCTATTAATGAACATATGCCTGGACCAATGCCTTAACCTCAACCAATCCATGAACCTGAAGCTATGCCAGAACCTTTGCCTGACCCTGACTAATCACAACCTAATTTGTCTTCACCTCCAAGCCCACCAAGTCCAGACCCACATATATCTCAAAATCCACTGAGGTCCACTACACCTCCAACAAGGTCCACTCAAACTCCACCTGTTGGTCACACTTTAAGGGGTGCAAAGGATCCTATTTCACTTGCTATTCTGTCCTCTATGGTTTCTACTCTTATGTAGAGGGTAAACTCATTAGAAACTGAGCTCAAGGACCACAAGAAGATCTTTAAGGATGTGGTGGGTAAGTTGGTCAAGAAGGTCAAAGAGATGGCGGTACTCCTTAAGACCAAGAACAAGAAGGGGGTTATGAGTGATTCTGATCAAGAAGCAGGAGGAGGGAAAGATGTGGATTTGGATGCTCTAATCAATTGGCTAATGCAGCTTTGGGTGCTAATGCTGATATTCCTTCTGGTGCTACTCCTTCTATGGTTCCTTCTGGTGATACTCAATCTAAGGTTCCTTCTGGTGGTGCCTCCAATACTCTTGTTGATGTTCATGCTGATGTTCCTTCTGGTAGTGTTTCTACTGCTTCTCCTTTTAGTGGTGATCCTGCTGGTGTTTCAAACAAAGGAAAATCTCCAATGTTAGATGAGGCTCATACTGTCAGAGTGAGGACCCAAAGGCAGTTGGAAGAAGAAAGACTTGGTGCAGAGGCTGCACAAAGGTTACATGAGGAAGAACTAGCTAATTTGGCCAGACAAAGAGAAGAGATGGCCAAAAAGAGACAACAAGAAGTTCTTACTTCTACCATGTATCAACTGATTTTGATTGGGTCAACATCATGGCTCAAGTTGAAACTAATGCATCTCTCTCCAAGGCTCTATTGGGTGATGATGTCACTGCAGATAACTTTCCAGCTAGAATGGCTGCTTTAATAAAGAAGAAGAGACAAGCTCTTGCTGAGAAGTTGGCAGAGGAAAGGAGAAACATGCCAATGACTCAGGCACAATAGAGAGATTTCATGAGACATTTTGTCAAAAACCAGAGCAGTGTTGTATACTCTACTGGATGGACTATGGCTAGGGTGAAACTCTTAACGGATGAACAGTTGAAGCAGGAGTTTGAAAAGATTCAAAAAGCTCTTGCATTCACTCAGATACAGGCTTTCAACAGGTCTTTGAAGAGTAAAGGTCCTGAGGTAGAAGCACCTTCATCTAAGAAGCAAAAGTCTACTGAAACTCCAAGTCCTTCTGATTCAAATGTACCTCCACCACCACCAGTTGGTTATGTTCCCATTCGTACTGAAGCTCCCATTCCTACTGAAGCTCCCATTCCTATTGACACTCCCATTCCTACTGCAAGTCCCATTCCTACTGCTCCCATATCCACTCGCACAAGGAAGAAGTCTTTTTCCAGGCATACGCCTAAGTTAGTGTTTAAAGGTTTGGATTTACAAGCAGAAGATAAGACATTCATCAAGGTTGATTTAGATGAGGACTCAACTGATGACGATCTTGTTCCGTATTCTCCTCTTGTTGGTTGGGAGGTGATCTCCACTCCTCTAGGGGTACTTAATGCTATTTACAGGATGGATCAGTCTTCCAAATATTTTACCATTCTCAGGGAGATTCTGCATCTGGTGGATCAACAGGATTTAGTAAAGTTGTATGGCATGGTGCTCCAATATTATGACACTCATCCTGTTGTTGGTGTTGGGTTGCTATTATTGGGTGATCGTCAGGTGTTGTTAGACTCTCAAAAAGGTGGTAAAGGTTTCTTGGTCTAGGCTAATCAACATCTGTGGCAGATTTGCAGTTGGAGGTTGTATCCTCTTTCCAATGTTCATGTTTTGGAAACTGTGGCTAGCATGGTAGTGTACATGTGTACAGATGTGACTTATCCTCTCTCAGTAAAGATCATGGAGAATATGCTTAGACTCAAGTTAGAGATTGCTGGTGAGGTTGTGGGCAATGATATGACTATTGCTGAGCAATTGGTTGGGTTTATCAAGCAACAACTTGCTGCTGCAAAAGTTTCTCCTGCTTAATCATGGTACTCTGTCACTCTTATTTTGTGTATATATGTTGTACTATTTGTTTTAGATGGTTTTTCTTTTCTTGTGACAAGTGTTTTGCTAAATGGATTTTTGCAACTAAAAGTTTTTGGTTATTTTCAAATTATTTTTGAGTCTTGGTGTGCAAAATTATTTTGTTCTTGGTACACATGGTACAAATCTTAAAATCTTTTCCCAGATTGGGTGTTGGTTGCCACCACACAACAAATGGTAATCAACTCACCATGTCTCACTCACAAGAAAGAGTTGATTCACCATGAGGGTACGGCTCTGGTATGATTCTCAAATCCTTTGATAGCTGTAATAGTTTGCTCAAAACTATAGGGTATTTCACTCACCCATGCATCACTTGCTGAGAGTGGAATGGTTATCAGTTCACCATGTTCATCCCTATTGGGAACCAAAGAACTGGCTAGTCCTGAGCAAACGGCTACAGGTAAAGACATAACAATCCATTTATTAATGTGATGATTTGCCAAACATCATTAGGGTACTCCAATTCACCTTTGATTCACGTTTTAAGAGTTGGACTGGTTTTTAATTCACCATGGTGATGCCATGATTCCACCAAAGGATTAGCTAGCCCAAGAGTTAGTAGCTACTTGGTAAAGGCTTATCAAATCTACTCATGTTGCTGAGGTGGTTCCAATCAAAGTTGTTGGTTCAAGAGGTTCTACTAGTTCATCATTGTTGTTGTTTTTGGAATTCAAGGATGCAGACAAAAAGATGTTGATCTGTGCAGAATTTTCAAGTATTCAAGTTCAAGTTTCAGTCCTCATTGTTCAAGACTAAAGATCTATCTAGAAACTGGAAATTAACATAGTCAAATTCCAGTTTAGGGGAGGATTGTTAGGAATATTAGTAATATTTGGTTATAATTGTAATACTAGTAGGTATGTAGTTCCTACTGGTAGAGTAGTAGTTCCTACTGGCAGGTATGTAGTTCCTGCTGGTAAGGTTATCATAATAGTTAGTACTGGTAGTTCCTACTGGTAGAGAATTAGTCCTGGCAGTGTCAAAATAGTTATTCCAGGATAAGATTTAGTTTGTTAGAGTTGAGGATATGCATGAGCTAAATTAGGAAGAGATATGCATATCATTCTCACGAGTTTTTGTTAATGCCGATTAGGGTTTCATCAATATAAATAGAACCCAAGGCTTAGGGAATTGTAACACATTGAAACATGATGCATGTTTTACTGACTAGGTTTCTCGTTTACCTATGGTCCACCTTATGCACTAACGGGCAGTGTACCCGGTCGTGTGTAGTGTAGTAATCGGTAAAACCGAGGTCGTCCCAAGAGCTATGTGAGCGAATTTTAATTAAGTCTAGGTGTCACTGGTTTTAATGGTTTTTAGGTTTGAAGTGATTAATAAACTAATAAAGCAAGAAATAAAGAAAGCAAATAAGGGCAGAGGTTGTGATCAATAGCGGTAAAGTGTGTTAACCTAGTTACTCATCCTATCATATTATGTTCACGTCTAATTACTTCCAATTGATTCTAGTTGGGGTTTAGGTCGCTAGGACAGCATTTGGTCAGTTCGTCCTAACCTATCAGCAAAGGTTTCCACCGGAGATCAAGCTACTACCCTTGAAAATCCAGTTGTTTTTAGTCCCCTTAGCCAAGTCATTAAGTTCCGCTACATGCAAGATTCATAACAATGAGTGCCCGGGCGCTAGCATCTTAGACACTCATCCCTAACTTTTTAGGTTCAGCCAAACGGCAGGTGATCATTTGGTCAGTTTGCACAAGCAAAGAAGGGCCGTCAGTTGGTCAATTCTTACCCTTCCTACTCACTCTACCTACTTAGGGTCAGTTGATCAATTCTCCTAAGCAAATAGACACTACCGCCATTCAAAACTACCGATACAAGGGTGGCTACCAACAAACTATGCATGCATACACTAGAAACAATTATACGGAAGCAATGTAAACATAAACACAACAATTAAGGAATCATAACTAGGCTAGCACCAAAGGTGCTTAGCCGATCATATTAAAAGAAACAATAAATTCAATGTTTGACATAATGAAATACATGAATCAAAAGTAAAAAGAAAGATAATCGCTAATGCTTATCGTTAGGAAGTGATTTCTTCCTTGGATATGACTCCGTATGCTCTTCAAGATCTCTTTTGGTCCTCACTCACGCTTCTCTCTTTTGGTGTGGAGTGAATGATGTGAAATGCGAATTTAGGGTCGGTATTTATAGGCGAGATCTAGTTACTGGTATAATCTTGTTGAGATTTACGCCAGAACCTATATAAATCCATAATAATGCTCTCGTTATAGTCGGTTACGGCGAACACATGGGATGAGTTACGCCATATCTTCAATACAGGTTACAATGTCATGATTACGCCGCAATCGTTGGACGGAGTTACGGCGTAGCTTGTAGCGGCATGGAACTTCATTTTGACCTAATGGGTTACAGCGTAATCCTTAGTAGGAGTTACGACGTAGTCTTCTGCTGAGTTGGCCTTCTGAGTCACACATTAGCTACGGCCTAATGTGAGAGAGAAGTTAAGCCGTAGCTCCATTACAGTGGGCATACTATCATTACTTCTTTATAAAATCTTCAAATCCGTGTCTCTTTAGCTCCAATGCTCGTATACCTGAAAGTGAAATATAGAGGAAAACAAGCATAAATCCATATAAATGATATAAAATACGAGCATTATCGGAGGAAATTGACACTTAATATTCAGGACTATTTGATGTTATCAAATATCCCCCCACTTCAACTCTACTTGCCCTCAAGTAGACCTTATTAGATAAATTTCTAAAAAGATATCTCCCATTACCTGAAAAATATAATTTTAAAAATCCATTATGCTAGAATAAAACAAAGCCGAATACCTCACGAAATGGGAACAAAACACTCAGAATCTCTCAACTAATCTAAGTGTCAATTTCGGGGTGATCACTCAAAGCACAGTCATAGCATGTATTCTATCATAAGCTTGGTGGTTACACAAATCTCCACCACTAGAGTTAAGGACTAAACAATTCTCAAGGCAATATGGGTAGACACGATAAAGGTTATGGTGAATCGTCATTACTAACATGTCACGGCGAAGGGGACAGAATCAATGATACATGACTAAATCCATGGCCAAGACACCAAAGATTGCTCGCTTCATCACCTAGACACGCTTCATGACTAAAGGGTAGGATAAGACATGGGATATAATTGGTGTAAAGTAAAATAACAAGCAAATAGTCTAAACCTATAACCAAGTTATCACCGCTACGCTCATCCAAAGATCAAGTTTCAAGGATAAGAAATCGGATCATGATATACCAAGTAGATGTGCCATTAGAGGACGCCATTGGGGTGAGCAAACCGCACCGCAATCCGCAAAACCCGCAAAACCCGCAAAACCGCACCAAATAAACCGCACTACCTACAAAACCGTGGATTGGTTTTAAAAATATAAAACTGCTAGAAAGCGGTTTCGCCACCCAGAAAACCGAACCGCTATACCCGCACCAACCCGCATTTACTATATATAATAATTTTAATCATAATATTTCAAACTTTTCACATTATCCCAAGAAATAAAATCATTCGGCTCTATTACTCCTTTGGGATGTATTGCAGAGTAGGATGTACTATCCTAAATCAAAAGTCAAACATGTATATGGAGATTGGAGATAAAGCAAAGTACATATCTATTAGGTTTTTTTTTTTTTGAAGATCGATCTATTAGCTTGGATCTAAAAATATTACTCATACATAACATGTCAACATGATGTCTTGATCAAAACCTTTTTAATTCAAGCACACTAAACTAAACCCCATTTCTTCAAGTTATCTCCTCGTAAGTTGTCATTTTCTAATTAATTTTTATGTTCTTTATATTTGATTTTATTGTGATATGATTGTTTATGTTGTGAATATTTGTAGTCCAACTCAGAAGTTTATTTTGATGTTAAAGACTAGTTTTGAACTTTGAAAATTTTAAAAAGGGATTTTGAATATTTGAAAAATTAATTGATTTATTGTTATATGATTGTTTATGTTGTGAATATTTTTAGTCCAACTGATGCGATTTTGATGTCTTGATCTGTTAGCTCGAACTTGTTCTTTGTCTTGATGTTAAAGACTAGTAAGTACTTAAAAGTGATTTTTAGTAGATAATTAATTATGAAGTTGTGATTGCACACTTTGTTTACAACTTGTTTGGCATGTACAACTACATCAGTAGTTTATGAAGTTGTGATTGTAAGTTTGTAACTTGTAAGTACTTAAAAGTGATTTTTAGTAGATAATTAATTATTATGTTTTTTTTTTGTGTAGATGGAAGCAGACAACAATAATGAACATGAGGTCAATGTTCATGAACCTGTGATTGATGTTGATACACCCATAATTGATGTAGACGAACCAGTGATTGATGTTGATGAAGGCAATGAGCAGAGCACGGAAGGTAGTAAATTGAAATCATTTGTATGGAAACATTTTAAGTATGAAAAGGGTGCTACTAAACATCAATGCCCTTATTGCAAAATATGGTTGGCTTCTGGAATGAGAACGCATGGTACTAGTACCATGGGTAATCATTTAAAATTTTCATGCCCGACATCACCGGTGCGTGTAAAAGTGACAGATAAAAAGAAACAATCTACACTCAGTTTTAACCAATCAACTTTGGGGAAGTCGGGAATTTGGTATCTCACTTTTAGTCAAGAAAATGTAGGAAATCCATTGCTAGAATGTGTATAAAAGACAACCAACCATTTAGTATTGTTGATGATGAGGGTTTAGGAATTGTTATGGATTTGAGGGCTGAATTCAAATACCATCTAGCGGACCGTAGCTAGAGATAGTTTATCTTTGTTTCAAGAAGAGAAATTAAGCTCAAGCATCTTTGAAAAATCAAACCGTGTGTCTTACTACCGACACGCGGACGCCCGCTCAAAATTACAATTATATGTGTCTTACGGCCCACTGGATTGATGAAAATTTGAACTTGAAGAAGAAGATTCTTAACTTTTGTCAAATAGCAAATCATAAGGGTGTGACAATAGGAAAGTTGGTTTATCGTTGTTTACAAGATTGGGGCATTGATCGTGTTTTTACAATAACAGTTGACAATGCTTCTTCTAACGATGGTGCAATTAAATTTTTAAAAACTCTTCTTAAGGGACCTAATTCCGTGTTGGATTGCAAGTATTTGCATTTAAGGTGTTGTGCTCATATTATAAATCTGGTTGTGAGAGATGGTCTGGAAGAGCATATCAATTCGGTTGACAAGATCCGAAATGCGGTGAGGTATTTGAGATCATCACCTGCTAGGTTGACGAGCTTCGAAGAGAGTGTCGATTTTGAAAAGATAGATTGTGGAAGAAAACCATGTCTTGATGTGGATACGCGATGGAATTCCACATTTCTAATGCTAGAAACGGCGTTGAAGTTTCAGTCAGCGTTTGATAGGTAAAACTTTAATATAACCTGTTACATCTTTGTTTAATGTAAACTTGTTACATATTTGTTTGTATAACATTACCTACTTGTTTCTTGCAGGCTTCAAGTTATAGATCCCAATTATCAATCATACTTTCGTAATGAAGTTGAGGATGATGGCGAGGATAGTACTCGAAGTAGAAAGCGAAAAAAGAATGATAGAGTTTTAGGGGCTCCAGAAGAGGAAGATTGGGAGTATGCAAGGTATTATTAAATTACCTATATTACTTTCTATTCAAGCATGATATATTTAAGTAATATATTATATGTTAATTGGTTGTTTTAAATAAATAGGTCAATAATGGAGTATTTGAGGATCTTTTAATGTCACAAAGAAGATTTCGTGTTCTAAGTATGTTACAGCTAATTTATTCTTTGGTGAGTTTGTTACAATGCATGCAACAATATCACAAATGCGAGCATACCGATGAAAAAGAAAAATGGCTTTGTCGATGAAAGATAAGTACGACAAATATTGGGACAATTTGATAATATGAACTTTTGTTGCATGTTGCATTGGTTTTAGATCCGCAAACAAGTTGTATTATCTCAAGTATTGTTTGGGATTGATTTATGGTGAACCTCAAGAAAGCGAGGAGGAAATGTTTGAAAGTGGTGACGAGGATCTTTCTAAAAGAGGAGAGTTGTAAAACGGTGAAATCTACATTAAACGAGTTGTACAAACATTACAAAATGAAAGCGCATAAAGAACAAGATCAAACACACGTGTTGCTTCATCTTCTACTCCTTCTTGTGTTGCTAGTCGCTGAAAGTTGACATTGAGAGCGGCTTTGGAAAGTATATGGAAAACGAGAAGCGGATCAAGAACATCAAGTTGATATCTATTTACGTGATGGGAACGAAAGAAGGGATGCAAAGTTTGATGTCTTAGGTTGGTGGAAACAAAATTCGAGAAATTTCTATACTTTCTCAAGTAGCTAGGCATGTGTTAGCAATGCCAATCTCTACAGCTTGCCTCGGAGTCGGCATTTAGTACCGGTGGTAGGGTTATTGATAAATTTAGAAGCTCTCTTACCCCAAAACCGCAGGCTTTAATTTGCACTCAAGATTGGTTACGGTCCACACCGGCCGATGTTGAAGATATGTGTTAACGCCAACAACTCAAGACCTCGTGGAGAATTTGGCTAAAATTGAACTTGGTAAGAGTTTATATATTAATATATTTAACAGTATGCTATTTTATTTTTTTACTACTAATATGTTGTATGTAAACCTTTTGTAGAGATGTTTTCAACTGGAAAAAAACCATCTAATGAGTCTTCAATGGAAGAAGATCTGAACTAATGCAAGGACCAAGAAGACTACAAGCAACAAATGAAATATTATTATGTTTTCAAACTTTTGGATGTATTGATTACATAAAAAACTAAGAATGCATGTAATTTTGAGCTGTATCCCTACATGTATTTATAAACTAGTAACTGTATGCTTTTAGTCTTCAAGTTCGAGCCTTTAATCAACTATGCAACTTATCATCTTACTTTTGTTTTAGTTTATTATTTCTTGAGAACTGGAATGTTTGTGTTATTAGTTTTAATTCAAATGGTATTGTTATAAACTTATAATAGTGTGTTTACATCAAGCCCAATAGTTCAAGCCCAAAATCACAAGATGGATAAATGTGGTGCGGTTAGAACCCGCAAAAACCGACTTTATAAACCGAAAACCGCAAAAACCGCAACCGCAAAAACCGCATGGTTTCGGTTTCTACTTTCATAAAAACCGCAAGTGCGGGTTGTGGTTCGGTTTTAGTCCCAAACCGCACCAAACCGCACCATGCTCACCCCTAGACGTCATGATGGGCACATTACCTCTTCTTCAACTGTTGGCGCAATAATTACCAACTTCATTCTTCAAATGTGACCGAGGTGGCCTCCTCGATACTAAATCTATGATGAGCTCTTAAATATAGTGCTTATAATTTTTCACTTTTACAATCAACAAATAACTATAACTATTTTTATTTTTTTTCTCGAATCACTTTTTTTTTTTTACATCACAACTAAACATAGAATCCCCCCACTTGAGATGAACAATATGAGAATTTGGGGGGTCTTCAATGATCTTCAAATATATGTCTTTGACGAAAGCGTGATTCCTGAACCTTTCTACTTAAACCTTGAACTTAGACAAACAATGACTTCCCGATCACAAATTAAGACTACACGGTAGGCTAAGGTGTATGGGTGTATCGAAACAATAAATTGGGTGAACAAAATGAAACGAATGGCTCAGACGGGCGTATCTAGGGGTATCTTGCACTAAAGGTGAGTGCAATAAAAGGGTTTAATATGGGGGTCGAGAAGTCGAGGTAACTAATCAATAGACACACAAGGATAGGCTGTTTGGGTGATAATCCTATAATATTGCCTTTTTAAACTCAATAATACAAATACATTAAGCTAACTCAATAATCCAAATACATTAACAAAAAACTGTCCTCCCCCATTGCACCGTTTGAGAAATGGAGAACACGTTGGCAATGTTAATTTAGAACCCTCTATCAAAGAAGTTATAGGAGCACAACAATGAAGTTTTCTTGTAACAATAGTAGTACCCTTTTTATCAGGCATTGAAGTTCGGACTCCATCGTTCTCCTCGTCGCTGTCGTCTTCATCACTTGACTCGGTTCCCTGCAAATGGCCAAAATATGGAGGAAAATTATCATAACAATTTGCTTGTACCTTTTTGGAAACTTCTTTTGTGACAACTTCATCTGGTTCATGGCACGAAGTTTCATCCATTCTAAATACCACTCTCTCATCACTATATCCCAATGAGAGTTCTTTTTCCAAAACCTTGCTTCGGGCTCGTGAGGAAGTAAGGAAAGGTCTTCCAAGAATTAAGTGTTCTTTTGGGGTGTTTGCCATGGCAATAACTACGAACTTGGACATAAATATGAACTTGTCGGCCTTGACCAATACCCCTCCCGTGATCCCAAGAGGGGTTGCTTTAGTCATATTAGCCATCTCAATCACCATGCTTGTCTTCCAAAGATTGGTTAATCTTAGTTTCAAAAATATTGAGAGTGGCATGATGTTTATGCTAGACCCAAGATCAGCTAATGCCAAGAGATCATGATTTCCTACGGAACATGGAATGACAAACCCGTTTGTGCAGACTTTCTTGGTCAAGTTCTTCGCCAAACTTGTGTTCGCTTCGACTCACAGTTACGCCAGTAACTCATTAGAAGAGTTACGGCGAATCAGAGATCGTCACGGCAATGCAAAGATCCGAGTAATTTGTTAGGATTTAGTAAATCCGATTATTAAAGACTCGGTCACCTCAAGTATATGTAATCGTTAAGCTCGTAGTCGTAGATTATTTAATGTTTAGTAGTATTTAGTTATGTAACACCGTGGAGGACGGACGGGTCTTTACCCACTGTATGCACGATCCACGACCCGTAGGTGGCGACTTATGTAAGAACTATAAATACTCTCTACCTCCCAAGGTAGAGAGTTGGAGCTCATAATAAGATTTTCTTTCTCTCACTAAAGTTCCCAACCTCTAACTTTCTCTCTAAAACCTCTTGTATCGCCTCTTTGATTATTGGTTTAGTGTGTTTGTGAAATCCAATATGTTACAAATGGTATCAAGAGCCATGGTTTGATCATCTCTTACATATCCTTGGATTTCTAGTGGTTTTAGATGGTTTTGAGTTTGAAAAAGTTTAGTGGTTTTGCATCATTTGGTTCATTTCTAGTGTTAAAGTTTGAATTTTGGGTGTACTTTTGTGTTTAGAATCATTGTATGTGCTTGGGTTTTGATTTGGTAAGCTTGAATCAACGTGGTTGAGCTTGTTTTGGATTGAAAAGTGTGTTTTGAAGTTTTTCTTGGTAGCGACTTGGTTCTCGTAGTGAATTTCATCATAGCGACTTGCTTGAGAAAAAGGTAGCGAGTTGTAGTGCTTTTGGTAGCGACTTGGTCCTAGCGACTTGTCTATTGAGACAAGCCGACAAATAGTACAAGTTAGTGGATTCTCCACTACGACTAGCGACTTGGTGAGGTTAGCGACTTGCTTGAAATTGTTAGCGAGTTGTAGTGTAAATTGTTAGCGACTTGATACTAGCGACTTGGATCTTAGCGAGTTGTTCTTTAGCAACTTAACCGTGTCTAGCGACTTGGTGCTTAGCGACTTGGTGTTAGCGACTTGGACCTTAGCGAGTTGCTCTTTAGCGACTTGACGTGTAGCGACTTGGTGCACTAGCGACTTGTGACTTAGCGACTTGGTGATTAGCGACTTGGTTCAAGAATTCGTAGCGACTTGGTTGATTTTGTTTATGTCTGGTTTTCTCTTGATTTAGTAAAATCCGTGAAAGAATCTATTTCGGTTTAATCATAGAGTTATAAAATCCGTGTAATCTGTTAACATGTCTACCAACGTACCTACAATCATCTCCATTTGTTGCGGAGGATGTTCAAGCGGTGGTTCGATATACTCGTCCACCCATGCTTGATGAGCCGACTACGACTCTTGGGCACAACGAATCAGTTGTCTTGTCTTGGAAAGGAAAATGGAGTCAACATTCTCAAGTCTATTGATGAAGGACCTTATCGATTGAGACTACAAGAGACTTAATTGATACATTGCGGATGGAACAATGATCTATGGAATTGATGGACCAAAGGCGTATGATGAGCTCAATGATAAGGAGAAAAAGAGATTCGATCTTGACATCGGGGCTTAACATTATACTTGAGGTCTTCCAAAAGATATCTACAAGCTTATCAATCACAACACTGAAGCCAAGGCGGTATGGGATAATGTCAAGATGCTTCTCTCGGTTACGAATTAACCAAGGAAGGCAGAGAATCACAAGCTGTATGATGAGTTTGAGCACTTCAAAATGAAACCGGATGAGAGTGTCTATGAATACTACGTGAGATTCCATAAGCTTGTGAATGACATGAGGAACATCAAAATGACCATGCCAAACATTCATTGAACTCAAAGTTTGTGAACAACATGAATCCCGAATGGCACAAGTTTGTCACCTCTGTGAAGCTAACCAAAGGATTGAAGAATACAAACTATGAGCAACTTGTATGCCTTCCTTCTTGAGAATGAGAGACATGCCATGTTTGAAAAAGGATTCTTGATCGGTTCAAAACCAACCGAGGAGAAACAAGCTCATCAAATGATTCAACAACTTTTACACAAATATTGGAATTACCACCAAAGCTTCTCAAGTCATACCCATGGGTAATGGTAATTACAAGCTCATCCCGATCCAACATATAAGCCTCGACCCAAACACATTCATGGAAAACCTCATCAATCAACTGTCTCTCATGGTTAGTCAAAACATGAACTCTCTCCCACACACCAACAATAACCTCGAACGACATCCAACCCACACAATCAAGCTCTTGTCGAGATGGGAAGGTCATGGTGCAACCCGGTTCAAGAAAGGCGGTATGAGCAGGGAAGAGGTGGAGTTGGTAGAGGATATGTGGCAAATCGAGAATCGTGGAAGGAATCCAAATCGGGGTCAAGCTAAGCCAATTAAGTGCTACAAGCGTGGTGGTGATGGACACATAGCAAGGAACTACACTTCTCCAAAACGCCCTCAAAATGCAGTACTTCAAAGACAAGATGTTACTAGTGCAAGCTCGGGATAATGGGCTGTGTTGGATGAAGAGGAGTTGTTGTTTCTTCTTGAGGGCAATGCAAAGACATATGATGCGAGATGTGGATGAGCAACCAATTCGGAGATAGGTCATAATCATCGAATGCCTTTCAAGTTGCGGTTGTGATGCATACGACTCGGCGTCGATGATGAACCTCTTGCATGAGACAATCTTCATGGCTAGCATTTCTCCAATGGTCTCTCCAAAGGTCTCATCATCACGACAAGCTGGTCCATCCAAAGAATCAATCATCTCGGAGGTATTAAAACTATACGATGATGTTGATGAGCAAAGATACATGACAAAGTACAATCAATGAAACTTTTGAGTCGGATATTGAAAATATGGGTAATATCAATGTTGTCCCATATGATCAATATGTGAAACAAAGTGAAAGTGAGGCTGTACCAAGTGATGCATCTTCTGCGTCAATGATGACTATGTTTTTGATGAATACACTGCATGTGCCCACGATGATTATGTTATCTACGAACTGAATGCCTATAAAGAACAAGTAGCTATTTATGAACAACGTGCTAAGTTTGAGTTAACCACCGTGAGCGGAAATGGATGACCAAATGCGTACAACTATTAGAAAAAGTAAGTTTAGAGAAGAAGTATTAAAACAAGAGTTAAACTCCTTACAAGAAAAGCTTTCTAAAGCGCTAAGCAAAAACAAGAACTTCAAGAAAATGTTAAAATGCTTAAGCAAGAATTCGGTGCTAAGGAATCAAAACTTTTGAATGATTTTCTAATCTAAAACCTTGAAAAACAAGCTTGAAAATAAGTTATGCGTACAAGGAATACCATTCGATTGCTCACATGATCACTAAGCATAGAGTTCTCGTGATAAGCATAGTATCCCCATTATAAAGGAATCGAACCACGAGTATGGTAAGATAGCAAAAGTGCTCAAAATGTTAATCTAGATGGCAATGAGATTCTTAAACCTAGACAGAAACCTAGTTGCATTGAGTGCACTGAGGAAGATAGAAAACTAGATGATGCATCTAGGGAGAAAATGAATAAGAAGCTTAACGATCCTGCGTGTAAAGAGAATAACATAACGATCAAACCCCATGATTACACTAAGGAAAATTGGATATCCTTGAACATGTTTAAGCCTCAAACTCAATTAACCCCTGAACAGATCTTTTGGAAGAAAGACATGGATAAGCTAAAAGTTAATGTACTTGTTGAAACAAACACTCCCTTAGGAAAATGCACAGCAGCTCTGTGTATCCTCCAAATACACCAATGCATCTAGTTCCTAGATCTATTGCCACTAATAGCAAGACCTTAATCACCTATATGTTGTTTATCAATTTGTTTGTTGATTTTGAGAAAACGTGTAAGAAGAGAATCACACCTCTTGGGATAGCGAGGGAAAGGGTTTGAGCAAACTAAAGAATGTTATTTAGCGAGGTCATGCCTTTCTTCAAACAATTAAAAGGTCAATTTGAGAGTCTTCAAAAGGGATAAATTCGGATATTAAAGAAATGGAAAAGGAATTTGATGCAATGATAGTTGAAGTCAATGATTATGAGCAGGAACTCAAATATAATGAAGTTGAAAGGAAGAACTTGCACATCTTAAATGAGAATTTGATTTCGAGTTGTGTTGCTCAAGATGTGTTTTATCTTGTTACTAAGCACTCTATTCTGCTTCTCGATTTCATGAATTATCTATTGCATTGAAAGTTTCCCATGATCGTGTCATTGAGCTTGAAAACAAAACTCGAACTAAGTGAGAAAATTGATCGGGATGATCACGATAATTTAGTAAAACATCTTTCTAAACTAGAAGTTGAACATTTTGATTTACAACTAAAATATCAACATCTTAAAGAAAATGTCAAAACCTCAAATATCAAGACATCCTCGGATGTTCGAGTTTGATGCGATTTTCGGATAAACAAAGCGTGACGAACAGATTCAAGCTCATTGTAACACGATCGAGAAAGTTGAAAGCCCAAATCTCTCAATTAAAGGGTGAAAAGAACAATGTGGTGGCTCCCAAATGCCTCCTCCTTTAGATTCTCGGTATTCTCAAACTTTTCATCTTCAAAACTTAGTTAATGCTTTACAAAAGAAAGCGAAAGTTTTCTAGAAGAAAATGAAAAGTTAAGCGACACTTTAAAGAGTTATATGATTCAATGAAAGTCACTCGTGACAAAAACAACGAAAAATAACGTCTTTACAAAAGAAATTGAGAATCGAGGAGTCGGGAAAAGGAAGCGCCACTTGTTTTTAATGAGAATGTTGCATCAATGTCATCCTCGGTTGCAAATATCTTGTGTTTATTAAATACATTCCTCCTCATCTTAGGAATAATGAACACATGTTTCACAACTATTGTGCTCCCCTTAAGGATAGTCTAGAATGTCTCCG
Organism: Chrysanthemum lavandulifolium; assembly: GCA_022545495.1. Classification (NCBI taxonomy): domain Eukaryota; kingdom Viridiplantae; phylum Streptophyta; class Magnoliopsida; order Asterales; family Asteraceae; genus Chrysanthemum; species Chrysanthemum lavandulifolium. The sequence goes on from CM040246.1 coordinate 178,643,642, forward strand.
TGAGATCGTAGAAGAGGATTTCTTAAATAAGCCTCTTGATAGAGAAATTAGGTTTGCTTGCATTCAAGCCAAACGATCTCAAGAGCTGCTAGAATGTTTAATAGCAACATGTCCTAAATCCTTAGGTGCGAAAGGTAAAGTTGTGATGCCTTGTTCTATGCCTAGTGCCAAGCATACAAATCAGTCTATGCCCAGCTTTAAGAAAGTGAACACTAATGTGCCTTCAAGTAGTTCAGATCCATGCACGTCTAGTTCAGGAATACAAAAAGTAGATTAACCAACTAATGTTCCCATAATTCCTCTACAGGAGTAATCAGTAACATTAAAGCAAGCGGGTCAAAGCCTCCGGGCAATACCAAGCAAGATAGGACCTCATGAGCTAAGAATGTGCATTGGAAGAAAGTAGAAGACCAACCTAGGAACTTTAAGTTTGTGTTGAATAAGGCGAATCGTGTTGATTCTAGTGTTAGCTCTAAGCGTCTTGTAATTAATGCGAATTACGCTACTTTTGGCAAAACATGTAATGATGATTGCGTGGTTTACATTACTAATCTTGAATGTGGTGTGAATGATTTGTCTAATGTTGTTAAATGCCCGATTAAAGCTGTTAATGCTAAAAATCAAGCTAAGAAGGCTAAAAGGCAAAGGCGAAAGAAAGTTAGAAAATAGTGGAAACCCAGGAAGGAAATTTAGTAATATAGGTTATCAATGGATACCTCTTGGGCATAAGGTTAATGAGTTTTGCCCTAAATTTTCTAAGTCAATGCCCACTAGAAAATGGATGCCTCTTGGTAGAACTATTCCTTTAAGAAGTGAACATACTTTGAATAGGTCAAATATGGACACTAGCACATCTATTTCTAATGAGTCCATTGTTTCTACTTCGATGTGGGTGTTCCAATCATTTGTTACTAACCAAATGGAACCCATTCTTGCATGGGGATCCCAATTATCCGATTATCCATTCTTATGCGTGTTCAGCTGCGGATCGTTCAAATCGTTACGTGGTACACGGACTCAGTTGTTCCAAGCATATATTGGAGACGGTCACGGCTCATGAACCGTGAGCAAATTCATCGGAGCTGTGAGATTCGAAAATGATCATTTTGGTGCTATTATGGGTTATGGAGATTACGTGGTTGGAGATAGTGTGATTTCGGGGTATATTATGTTGAAGGTCTTGGACATAATCTATTTTACGTCGGACAATTTTGTGACTCGGTTTAGAAGTGGCCTTGAAAAACATACTTGCTTTGTTAGAGAACTTGATGGTGTGGAACTTCTCGGAGGAACTCGTGGTTCAAACCTATACACCATCTCTATCGAAGATATGATGAAATCTTCACCCATCGCTTCTTTGTCAAAGGCTTCCAAAACTAAGTCATGGCTATGGCACCGTCGTCTCAATCACTTGAACTTTGGTACCATAAACAATCTTTCGAGAAAGGACTTAGTAAGAGGATTACCCAGTTAAAGTATGAAAAGATCATCTTTGTTCGACTTGCCAATTGGGAAAAAGCACAAAATATGCCCACAAACCAAAACCCACAAACTCGATAATGGAAGTTCTTCATACCCTTCATATGGATCTGTGCGGACCAATGAGAGTGCAAACGATAAATGGGAAGAAATACATTCTAGTAGTTGTTGATGACTACTCTCGATTTACTTGGGTAAAGTTTTTGAGGACAAAGGATGAAACTCGGATGTCATCATCAAACTTATCAAACGACTTGAGTTCGACTCAACAATATTGTTAGAATTGTTCGAGCAGACAATGGCACGAGTTTGTTAACAAAGACTTAATTGAGTTTATGAAAGTGTTGGAATCGGTCATCAAAGAAGTGTTCCACGAACTCCTCAACGAGCGGTGTAGTTGAAAGCAAAATCGAACTCTTGTGGAAGCCGCAAGAACAATGCTAATTTATTCAAAGGTTCCAATGTTTCTATGGGTGAAGCCATTGCCACTTGCTTGCTACACCCAAAATCGTTCCTTATTCACACCTCTCATGGAAAAACTCCATATGAACTTGTCCATAAGCGAAAACTGATCTATCCTACCTTCGTGTGTTTGGTGCTTTATGTTACCCAACTAATGACGGTCAAGATTTAGGTAAACTAAAAGCTAAAGCGGACATTGGAGTATTTGTAGGTTATGCACCAAGCAGAAAAGGATACCGAATCTACAACAAGAGAACCCGAAATATCATGGAAACAATTCACGTTACGTTCGATGAGGTGACCGGTCAAATGGCTCCGGGACAATCGATTCGGACCCGCATTTCAACCTTTATCCGATAGTCCTATCGGTTCTACTCTTGTTTCTAATCCTCACCAACAACTCCTTATGTACCTCCTTGAGAAGATGATTTGAAGAAATTATTTGATCCAATGTTTGATGAACACTATGAGCCAAGTGCTAATGATATGTTAGTTCCATCAGCGAGGCTGCCTCTATCCTGTCAATGAAGTTAACCCTTGGTTTCAATGTCATTAAGTCAAGAAGCGCTGCTGCGATCACTCTGTCTCATCAACAAATCATCAATCATCGAGTGTACACAATGGAAATGTTGTTGCGATTACGAGATGATGAAAACCCTTTTGCTCCTCCGAAGATGAACCCTTTGAAAACATATTTGCTCTGAATCATCATCGAACCATCTTCATCGGGAGATATCAACTCTGCTACTTGGTTCCTCAACAACAACCACATGAACATCTTAGAAAATGGACACATGATCATCCATTGGACAACATCATTGGAAACCTTTCTCGTCCGGTATCCACACGGAAACAACTTGCAACCGATGCCTTATGGTGCTTCTTCAACTCCGTACTCTCTAAGATCGAACCAAAAGCGTGAAAGCGCCATGAATGAAGACAATTGGTTCAATGCCATGCAAGAAGAAATTCATGAGTTTGATCGACTAGATGTATGGGAATTAGTACTGCTCCAGTTGTGCAATGATCATTGCTCTAAAGTGGATCTTCAAAGTAAAACTTGATGAGCATGGTGATGTGTTGAAGAACAAGGCTCGATTGGTTGCAAAAGGATACCGTCAAGAGGAGGTATTGACTTTGAAGAATCATTTGCTCCTGTTGCTCGAATCGAGGCAATCGAAATCTTCTTGGCTAATCTTGCTAGTAAGAACATGGTAGTCTATCGGATGGATGTAAAGGCGGCGTTTCTTAACGGAGATCTTAAAGAAGTCGTTCGTCGACCGACTGAAGGCTTTGTGAACCGAGCATCCTACTCACGTCTATCGTTTGAAGAAGGCTCTTTACGGTTTGAAGCAAGCTCCAAGGGCATGGTATGATCGCTATCAAAGTTTCTTCTATCTCTTGGATTCACAAAAGGAGCGATTGATCCGACATTGTTCACCGAGAAAGTCGAGCAAACATTTAATTCACGTTCAAATATATGTTGATGATATTATTTTTGCCTCGGTGACCCCAATGAATGTGACCGTTTTCAAGTGAAATGGGTTCCAAATTTCAAATGTCAATGATGGGACAAATGTCATTTTCTTGGGATTACAAATTTCACAAAGTCCGGAGGCATTTTATAAATCAATCTAAATATGCAAATGAGATTTTAAAGAAATTTGGATTTGATTCTAGTGACCTGTTGACACTCCCATGATAGGCGTACTAAAGCGGATGAGGACCACTCGGGGATCATGGTAGACCAAACAAAATATCGTAGTATGATTGGATCCTTGATGTACCTCACGGCCGATGAACCGGACATTACATTCGTTGTTTGCATGTGTGCTAGATATCGAGCTAAGCCTACCAAAAGCACCTTGAAGCGGTTAAGCGGGTCTTCGGTATCTCAAGGAACCATCAATATGGGACTTTGGTACCCGAGGACACCGGTATGTCACTAACGACCTATGCGAGATCTTGATCATGCGGGATGTCAAGATACACGTCGAAATACGTGCGGAGGTGCTCGGTTTTGGGTGATAAGCTTGTGAGTGGTCTTCAAAGAAGCAAATGAGTACTTCTATTTCCTCTGAGAGGTGAATACATAGCCATGTCATCTTGTTGTGCTCAAATCCTATGGATGAGATCTCAATTATCGACTATGGCTTTGAATTCAACAAAATCCCTCTGTTTGTGATAATAAAAGTGCTATTGCTCTCTCATGCAACAACGTACAACACTCAAGAGCAAAGCACATCGACATTCGACATCATTTCATCGGGAGCAAGTAGAAAGCGGTGTGGTGGAACTCTATTTTGTGAGGACCGAATATCGGTTAGCGACATCTTCACCAAAGCTCTTCCTAGAGAACGTTTTGAGTTTATCCTCCACGACTTGGTCTAAAGAGTCTACAACCGGAAACACTCAAACGTCTTCAAGAGGAAGGCGAGGAGTAAAGGTCTTTCTTCATCCATCTCTTGTAAATATCTTTTGAAAAGCAAAATACAAAATTACAAAACCTTCAAAAAGCAAATGGAAAAATATAAAACTTTCAAAAAATCCATAAAAATTTGAAAAATCTTGAAAAATTCCAAAAAAAAATATTGTCGTTTTGTCATGATTTTCTCGATTCGATAAATATCTACGATCTTTGTGCTGTCATTCAAAGAATGACACGGGACTTTAGATGTTGTTCGAATATTAAAAAAAAAATCAAAAAAATATTTTTGGGAGAAAGTAAAACAATGGTTTATTGTCATTTCGAGGCAATAACCCGCTTTTCAAAGAAAAACGAGCCATGCTTTATCTTGTTTTCAAAACTCATGCTCGATTCTATAAACAATTACTTACTATCTAATGAAAACTAATTGCTTTGAAAAATAACTCGGACTCTATTTTTGAAAATCATCTGGACTTAACGTTTGTCAAAATATCTATCTCTCAATCAACAACTTATGTCATTGATTGAGGGAGAATGATTTCAATTAAATCAAAGGTTATTTGTCATACAATTGTTTTCAAAAGATAATCATGCATGTTTAATCAATGGGTTTAAAGTCTCAAAATCCGATCCTTATCGGTTAAAACGTTTTCATAATCAAGTCACAATTCTCCTTAAAAGCTTTCAAAATCAATTTAAATCTCTGAGATCACAAATCTCAAATGATTTGATAATTGTGATCGGGGAGAATTTGTGATTTAAATTGGTTTAAGCGATAATTCGGTAAATGGTTTCATAAGGATGTACAAGCTCTCCTTCCCACATGTGCCAAACGATTTCAAATTTTCCATGCACATGTTGAGGGGAGCATCTATCTTAAACCACAAAGATTTGAAAGCGTGATCAATTTATTTCAATGTGCGGTCTTTTCCTAATATGTGCAAAACATTTTCAAATATCTATGCACATATTGAGGGGAGCAACTATTTTGAAAACCACATTCTTTATATAACTACTCTTAGATGCAAGCCAACCCTCAAAGATGAAAATTATTTCTATTACAAAATGATGCTTGATGCACATGTTGAGGGGAGCTCTTGTTCTAAAAATATCAAAAACAATTCGGTACAAAATGCTTTGATAATATATCACAAGTATCTGGATTGATTTTCAAATGGTTTTCAATTGGTTCCAATGGCGGATGAACAATACCAAATAGACCGACCAACTTTACTTTATGTATGGTGATATAAGGATGATAAGGTTAGGTATTTGTTCCCATGATCCGCTTGAACGGAGGGATCTACCGAGGACAATCCACTAGATAGTGTAGAAGTCCTTAGGTATATTGAAAAAGGAGAAAAATGAGATATGGGAAGAGTGCGGACTAAGGCGAGCTAGTCTTGGAATAAACCCAACAAGGTTCTAGTTATGAAGTCTCGGTAAGCCTTGAAGGGTTGAAGAATGAAAAAGAATTGAATGAGAAAGGGTGAAAATAAATAGCCCTCCAATTATTCAACCTTAGGGCGGATACGGGTTCAATTCATATACTCTTGGTGGTTACCAAGGTAACATCGGTATTGAAGACAAGGCGTCATGGACCCGGTGGCCTTGCACTTCAACTTCCCAAACCACTCAAGTTCCTCTTAAAGGACTTGTTTCATTCTCACGGGAACCGACATAATCTATCGACTTTCTCTTAGAGATTGTTGATATTGAAGAAGGAGACCCTCTCCTAGTCTCGAAATAGGATCCAAATATGCACAATTGAGTCTAGAGCCACGAGATCATCTATAAATCTCATTAGGACACTTTCAATGAAGACTCTCTGTTTCACACAATGTGGAAGAGAGATTATATCTTATGAGTCCTCGCATTATCCTTGTGGTATTGCGGAACATCGAGTGATATGCAAACATATTCACAATGAAGATGGAAAGCCTTACGGAGCCAACATCAAACAAGCTCACGGTGGGTGGCATGTGAGATCTATTCAATAGATCAACCATGTGACAATGAGCGAGAAACAATGGGGCGATTCAATCTTTTGAATCAATCACAGTTCGAGTTATGGATTGACGGATACCTTTGAAAAACCGGTCGTTGTGCTTAAAAACTCTTTTCTTTAGCACATCGATTGTGTACAAATATTTCAAAATAAAGGTGTTTATGATTGATAATTGATTTTCATTAAAACCTTCGTTGTATTGCAAAAACAATTTCTATTGAGCGATACGATTGTTTTCAAATCTCTTTTATCAATCGGTGAATCTCAATTCATTGGTTCACTCACTCCGTGTTGTCTTCTTTGAGGCGTTCGGTTTGAGAACGACTAGAACATTGCGAAACCACATCAAGGAAATTCTTGAATTATACACGATCACGAGCGATACTTGTCTTGATCAGCGAGGAACCGTGGGCGTGTACCTCAATTCAACGAAAGTGATCAAAGACACTTTCGTGCGCTTTATTGCTAAGCTGTTGTATGCGAGTCGCCCGACGTTTGCGGTGATCGAATGAAGCGGTCAATCCATAGCCGCATGCTCACACTACACATTCATCTCTAAAGAAATCATGATAAGTGCATCAATGACTCGATATTTTCACTCCATGCTTACGCTTTCTGCTGCGCCAATATCATGAATCAACAAAAGCTTCCGCTACTCGATGAGAATATATCATGATCCGAATGTGAGCATGTCGGTCCAAATGTCACAACATCACATAATACCAACACCACAATGGAAGAGTCGAGATTTATGATGGTGATGATCTCAAAGTGGCTCAAAACTCATTATCACGTGGATCGGTTAAAGACCTCCACATTGATTATCCAAACATGCAATAATGAAGAATCAATGACTACGAGCTCTGAGCAAAGAACTACATCAAGAATGCAAGAACAATTTTAAATGTAATATCTGTTTGTGTTCAATGTAATTTTGAGGTGATCTTGAGGTGACCTCCCTTAGGGAGATTGTTAGGATTTAGTAAATCCGGTTATTAAAGACTCGGTCACCTCAAGTATATGTAATCGTTAAAAGCTCGTGAGTCGTAGATTATTTAGTGTTTAGTAGTATTTAGTTATGTAACACCGTGGAGGACGGACGGGTCTTTACCCACTGTATGCACGATCCACGGCCCCAAGTAGGTGGCGACTTATGTAAGAACTATAAATACTCTCTACCTCCCAAGGTAGAGTTGGAGCTCATAATAAGATTTTCTTTCTCTCACTAAAGTTCCCAACCTCTAACTTTCTCTCTAAAACCTCTTGTATCGCCTCTTTGATTATTGGTTTAGTGTGTTTGTGAAATCCAATATGTTACCTTGATGCGTGTTTTCTCGACTGTGTTTTAATATTTATAAGTGTCTGCTTACCTATTGTCCACCTTATGCACTAACGGGCAAAAAACCGGTCGTGTGTAGTGTAGTAATCAGAAACCGAGGTCGTCCCAAGAGCTATGTGAGCGGATTCTAATTAACTCTAGGTGTAACTGGTTTTAATGGTTTTAGGTTTGAAGTGATTAATAAACTAATAAAGCAAGAAATAAAGAAAGCAAATAACGGTAGAGGTTGTGATCAATAGAGGTAAAGTATGCTAACCTAGTTACTCATCCTATCATATTATGTTCACGCCTAATTACTTCCAATTGATTCAAGTGGGGTTTAGGTCGCTAGGACAGATTTGGTCGATTCGTCCTAACCTATCGACAAAGGTTTCCACCGGAGATCAAGCTACTACCCTTGAAAGTCCAAAGGTTTTAGTCCCCAAGCCAAGTCATTAAGTTCCGCTACATGCAAGATTCATAACAATGAGTGCGGGCGCTAGCATCTTAGACACTCATCCCTAACTTAAGTTCATCAAATGGCGGTGATCATTTGGTCGATTCGCATGCGAAGAAGGGTCATCATTGGTCAATTCTTACCCTTCCAACTCGGTCTACCTACTTAGGGTCACTTGGTCAATTCTCCTAAGCAAATAGACACTACCGCCATTCAAAACTACCAAACAAGGTGGCTACCAACAAACTATGCATGCATACACTAGAAACAATTATACTGAAGCATGTAAACATAAACACAACAATTAAGGAATCATAACTAGGCTAGCACAAAAGGTGCTTAGCCGATCATATTAAGAGATACAATCAATTCAATGTTTGACATAATGAAATACATGAATCGAAAGTAAAAAGAAAGATAATCGCTAATGCTTATCGTTAGGGAGTGATTTCTCCCTTGGAGATGGCTCCGTATGCTCTTCAAGATCTGCCTTTGGTCCCCTACTCACGTTCTTTGCTTTTTGGTGTGGAGTGAATGATGTGAAATGAAGAATTTAGGGTTGTTATTTATAGGCGAGATCTAGTTACGGCGTAACTTAAGTTGAGAGTTACGCCGTAACCTATATAAATCCATAATAATGTTATCGTTATAGCTGGTTACGGCGTAACACATGGGATGAGTTACTCCGTATCTTCAATACAGGTTACAATGTCATGATTACGCCGTAATCGTTGGAAGGAGTTACGGCGTAGCTTGAGCTGGCCTCCTAAGTCACGCATTAGCTACGGCGTAATGTGAGAGAGGAGATACGTCGTAGCTCCATCACAGTGTCCATACTATCATTACTTCTTTATAAAATCTCCAAATCCATGTCTCTTTAGCTCCAATGCTCGTAATTTACCTGAAAGTGAAATATAGAGGAAAACAAGCGTAAATCCATATAAAAGATATAAAATACGAGCATTATCGGGGAAATTTACACTTAATATTAAGGACTATTTGATGTTATCAAAACACAAAACACAATTCTCCTTGTTCATTAGTAGAAATCCATAGAAGGATCTTTTAGTTTTATTAGTCATGCTCTTTTTATTAGTTGTGTCTATATTCCGCATAGACATTAGCTTTTCAAAGCAAGAGTCTTTCTTGTGTTTAGCTTATGATTACATAGGCTATTCACCATCCTTAACAGGCAGTAAAGATCTATCTAGAGTGGGATCCAACAGGTGGCGTCTTGTTCATCACAGTCGTGTCTTATGATGTTTCCTTTTAGTTTTGGACTTATGATGGTAAACCTGAAGTCCACTCGAGTGTATTTGGTATTTGGTGTAGTCAATGGTCTAGCACTTCGTCTTCATCTTTATCTTTTTCCTTGATGACCAACTTTCGGATTTCCTATCCGAAACATATCTGAAACATGTCTGAAAGACATGTTAGAAACATATCCAAAAACACCTTTCGGACTTCTTTACAAGATACATGAAGCATATTTGAAATCGAGATTTTGTGACAGATTCACAAATGATGGTTTCTAGATGTACTTTTCCAATCATTTGTTTTGACCCACTTTTCTGACCATTTGTCACCCTTTTGACAACAAAACCTCTTCACGGGTTGGTACAAAGAAGTCATAAAAAATATGAGTTAAAATAAAACTATATAGACCAAAAAAGGACACAAACAACAGTTTTTGAGAACCTATATAAAGCATGAGACTTTTCCTTTGACCAAAAGTGATATAAAAAGACAGCCTAAACAGGTTCGAACCACATTAAAATCAACAAAAGTAACAACCTTGGCTCTGATACGAATTGTAGGATTAGAAATATTGATACTTTATGTGGTTCGGGAGGTCTAGGTTGGTGATTAAACATGATAAACATGGTGATAGTTTCTAGAGAGATAAAGTAGAGAGAGGGTGAAGAAAGGGTTTTTAATATGAATGAAAGATATACAATTTCAGACACCCCTCATGGAGAGTCATGAGGGGTATTTATAGGCTCAACACACTACAAGTTTGCCTCGTTTACAATATTAGTCCCTACGGGTGCAACTTACAACATATCTAGTCCAATTCACGTGTAAAACGTTATCATTACAAATAAGTGAGGCTAACAATAACCCTTGTTTTAAACCTGTTTAAATAATTACATCGGCCACATCAGTTAAGTAATTACCCCACACCCTTGCGATGTACTCATTTTTAGAATACGATACCCCTAGTTAACCCCTTAGAGCCTATCTTTTCGCGGTTCTCATGATGTTCCGGTTTCTGGAATATCAATGAAGAGCATTGTTTACAATCCACCCCAAATGTTACACCAAATCGCCTTAGCCTTCCTTGTATGCACTCATTTTTAGTGCATTAATGTAATATGTTAAACCCTTAGTTCAATTATCTAGTTGATTACATGGTTGCTAAGTCGAGTCCTATCTTGTGTAAATACAGTTTTGGGATAATTGGGACTCATGGATTAAGTAGTATTTTATGGAGTAACTGGAAGGAATGTCAAATTTAATTTCCCTTATCTACGTAATTAATTACTCCAAGTGTTTTGATCCTTGCAATTCGGGTCATTAGTTTAGTTTAATAAAAACTCAAGTGTAAGGAGGTTGCTATAAATCCATTTGCTATGATGTTATGTTTTGAGGATGGTAGAGTAACAGTGTATGCTTAAAAAAAATACGGGCTACCATCTCGCTTCTATCTTTTATCTTTTATCATTTATTTTTGTTAAAGTCAAGAAAGTGTCAAGAAAAATACAAAAAGAGTTAGTTTAGTAAGTCGAGTCTTGGATTAGTAACGGCTTTTTTTACATGTAATTAGCTCAGATTTTTTTACTTGCCACCAGTAATTTCCCCATATCCAACAAACCCGTGTTTTTTCATACCCTTACATCTAACATTACAACCCTTTAAAAGCCCTCTTTGATAGTTTATCCTAGGTGCTTACGCCAAAGCGGTGAAGGTTTGATCTAATCTCAAGCCTATGGTAATCTATGTGCTATGACAGGTAGAGAGTGTTATTTTTCATTTCTATATATGTTATATTCATTATACACCCGAGAGATGGGAGAATCTAAACACTATATCTGAGGTACTACTATATAATTTTTGTGCTTGTTATGATTATGATAGAGCTGATATTTGTTGTAAACTATTTAAACCAATGTTAAATGACCCCTAACTTGTAAATTGATTAGATAAAATCACATTTGCTTGAGGACAAGCAAATCACAAGTGTAGGGATATTTGATAAGGATTTAAAACGTACATTTTTAGGGGGTCATTTAAGCTCTAAACTAATGTATCTATGATCAAATATTGCCTAAAACTATTTCTTTTCACTTTTTAGGCACTTTGGAAGCAAAAGCTGGAAATCACGCATATTTGGACGAAAATAGATGAAAATGTGAAGAAAACGACCAAGTCATAAAAAGTCTGGAAAAAGGCACCAGACGGCGTCACAACCTACAAGGTGACGCCATCACTTGCAAATAAACGTATAAAAACAACCAAGATTTTACTAGAGATGGCTCAGTGGAAAAATGAAGAAATAACAAGTGACTTCGTCACTTGTTAAAGGAGCTGGAAATCTATGTGGAAATTATAAGGAGACGACCTAGAAAAATCATAAAGGGATGGCGTCAAAGTATCCAAGATGACGTCTGAAGGCACAAAACAACCCTGTCACAAAACTGACTTGGAAGAGATGAAAGCCTAATGGCAGCGACTTGATGGCGTCACAATTATAAAGTGACGTCGTCGCAAGTGTAATCCTATATATAGTTTTAGAATTTTCAGCATTAAGTGTGCACACTTGGAGAGAAAGTTGGTGTACGAGTTTTTTAGGTTTTTTACAGTAACTTAGGGTTTTAATACCCTCATTCAATAAGAGATAAGTCTATTGATTACTTTTGACAATATACTACGAATTAAAACCTAAAAACGATTTTGCTCTGGAGAAACATGCGATACCCTAAATCTTTCACCTTACGATTTACAATATGATCTTCTTTAATCTCTTCTTGTTTTAATCTGCTCTTAGTTACCAATTATATTCGTGTATTGTGTAATTATTACAGGTTATTACGATTACTGTTTTTAAGGGTTTGGTTGGTGGTCGTTTTTTCATATTAGGGTTTCGTTGATTCTGATTTTCTTTTTATTAATCTGCGATTATCTTCATGGGGTTCGGTTAGATTATTTGAGCTTTTATTCATGCCTTAGCTTTGTCTAAGGCTCTCGTTTTGAAGATTGACGATGCCCTTCTGGTTTCTTTTGTAGTCGGTTTGTTTAGGTTTATAGTTCGTCGCTTGGTTTTCGTTTTTTAGGTTTTCAATTCTGTTTCTTTGCTTACTATGGAGAACAAAGGTGGTGGGAATGTGGATGTGGAGGCATTAAAGGCTAGAATGCAACGGTTTAAAGATTTAGAAGGCTGCGAGTATGGGTGAAACGATTCACCCTAGGAGGCGGTTAGGGTTCTACTAAACCCAATCTTAACGACACTAGTGATTCAAGTCTCAACGCTGTTTCTATGCTGTTTTGGGTCTTGAACGACATGACTAATGATTCTATCATATCCACGCCGTTGGAAGCTGGTAATACGAGTGGAATGGGCATAAATCTTGATGGTACTTCGTTTTGGGACATGGCTACTGTTGGTGGCAAGTCGACGTTAAGCTCACAAGAATATCCATCGCTTGAGGTCCATCTTGCATCTAAACGTACTAATCTTTCTGTTTCGGGATTATCTAGCGAGCATGGTGGTATGGATATGGACAATAATGCAAGTCTACCTTCTGGTGATAACATTGGTGTTGGTAGTCAAGGTGGACGTATGCATGGGGTACAAACAAGTGGTTCTTCGCCAACTGTGGATGAATCTACGCATGCTAGGCCTGTCCAAACTGCGGAGGTTAATGTACCAACTAAGTCTTATGTTGGTGCTACTAATGGTGCGAATTCGACTAATATTAAAGGTAAATCTAACTTTCGTCCATTACAAGTTGATAATCAGTTTAATGGTGTTGACGTGTCCATTCCCCTTAAGGTAGTTCAAAATATTAGTTCTAAATTTGATAATACCTTGTATGGATACTTCATTGGCAAGCGTATTGCATTTCCTGTGGTTGAGTATTTTGCACGAAACAACTGGGCTAAGTATGGTTTAAAACGGATCATGATGAATGCAAAAGGCTTCTTTTTCTTTAAGTTTGATTCTCAGGTTGGTTTGGAGGTTGTTCTTGAAGGAGGTCCGTGGATGATTAAGAATAGTCCTATTATTCTTAAAAAGTGGACCATGAGTACTAGTTTGACGAAAGAGGAGTTAACTCGCATTCCGGTATGGGTTAAACTTCATGATGTTCCGTTACAGGTATTTTCTGAAGATGGTATTAGTATTATTGCAACACATATTGGTACGCCTATTATGCTTGATTCTTATACTAGCTCTATGTGTGTTGAATCTTGGGGTAGGAGTAGTTTTGCCCGTTGTTTAATTGAAATTGACTCTCATGCCCCCCTTAAGGAATCTATTACTATTGGTGTACCATATTTGGATCGACCTGGGTTTTCTACTGAAACTATTAGGGTGGAATATAAGTGGAAACCTCCTAGGTGCGATGTTTGTTTGATTTTTGGCCACTCTGTTGATTCTTGTCCTAAGAATATTGTGACTGAACCGGTTGTGGAGGATAGGAATGATGGGTTTCAACTAGTTGGGAAAAAGGGTAAAGCTAAGAAGAATGCTAAGGATAACAAAAGTGGTACGGTTTTTAACGGGGTTCCAGTTGGTAAAAACATGCAGTATAGACCCAAAGCTGTTAATACTCCTTCTACTAGCAAACCCCCTCAAGGAGTTGCTAGTACTAGTACGGGTCCTATACTTAATCAGGTAGGTAATATTGTTTCACCCAATAACTTTACATCTAATGACGCTACTGATGTAGCCACCAAGGATAGTCAACCTGCTCATGCTTCACAAACGGTAAGTAATCCGTTTGGTTCCTAATATATCTACATCTAACCCGTTTGGTTCTTTGGCTACTTATGATGATGGTGATGAGACTAAGGGTTTGGAGGATGATGATGAGGTTGAAAATGTTTATGATGAAACTGGTAATTTGTTTGACAAATCGGGGGCAAGCACTCCTATTACGAATGTCACGATGTTTAGTATCGCCTCTTGGAATATAAGGGGTTTGAACCATTCCCTAAACAAAAGAGGTTAAACATGTGGTAAATGATAATAATCTTAGTGTTTATGCTATCTTGGAATCTCATGTTGATGCATCGGTGGTGTATGATACATGTCGTAATGTTTGTCGTAGGTGGAAGTGGACATCTAATGGTAGTCTATGTGATAAGGGGTCCCGAATTATTCTTGGTTGGGATGATGATATTGTTGATGTTATGATTATGTCTCAAACTAACCAGGTTATGCATGTTCAGGTTAATACTCGGGCGGACAACAAAACTTTTTTATGTTCTTTTGTATATGCAGATAATTATTATGTTCATCGGCGTGCCCTTTGGTCCAATCTTGTTTGCCATGCTGGATTTATGCGTACTAGGCCTTGGGTTTTGTTGGGTGATTTTAATGCGGCTCTCAAATTAGAGGATCATTCATGTGGTAGTTATGCTCATGACATTGCTATGCGTGAATTTAAGGATTGTGTTCTGAAAATGGAGGTTGAGGATATTAATTGTACTGGTCTTCACTTTACTTGGAATCAAAAACCAAGAGGCTCATTGGGTACTTTGAAGAAAATTGATAGGGTGATGGGCAATCTAAAGTTTGCTGACTTGTTTCCAGGTTCGTTTGCTATATTCCAACCTTATCGTATCTCAGATCATTCTCCGTGTGTTTTGCGTATTCCCAGGTTACTAAGCCTAAGCCTAAGCCGTTCAAATTTTCTAACTTCTTGGTTCATAAAGATGGGTTTAGCGATACGATTCTTTGGGATGGAATCTTAATGTTCATGGTTGTGCTATGTATCGTGTGGTTCAACGTTTAAAGGGCTGAAATCTCCTTTTGAAAGCTTTTGCACGACCAAGGTAATCTTCATGAGCGGGTGGTTAGGATTCGGAAGGAGTTGGATGAGGTCCAAAAGGCTATTGATACTGATCCATCTAATTCGGACTTACGGGATGAACATGCTCATTATCTTCTTGCTTACAAGGAGGCTATGTTAGATGAAGAACGGTTTTAAAGCGAAAATCTAAAGTTCAATGGCTTCATGCGGTGATTCTAATCGACCTATTTTCATAATATTGTTAAAAGCAAATGTGCCCGTAATCGAATTGAATTGGTTAGAGATGCAAACAATGTCTTGTACGAGGGTAATCAGTTGTTGCGTGCTTTTGTTGCTCACTATGAGCAGTTTCTTGGTATGGAAGGAAATTGTACTCTTTTGATGATTATGGTATATTCTCTAATGTTCTTCCTCATCAATTGGCGGTTCGATGGTTCGTCATGTTACGGATGCGGAGATTAAGGATGCTATATTTTCTATGGGGATGATAAAGCTCCGGTCCCGATGGTTACACGCTGCTTTCTTTAAGAAAGCATGGGATATTGTGGGTCTTGAGGTAAGGATCATTGTTCGTGATTTTTCATTAATGGTAAGCTTCTCAAGGAGATTAATCATACCATTATATCTTTGATTCCTAAAGTGTCTACCCCATCTAAGATTAATGATTATAGGCCAATTTCTTCTTTGTAATGACATGTATAAATGCATTAGCAAAATTCTTGCTAATCGTATTAAAGAAGGCCTTGGTCGGTTGGTTAGTATTAATCAATTTGCTTTTGTTCTGGTTGTCGTATTTACGATAATATTTTACTTACCCAAGAGCTTATGCGGAATTATCATAGAGGAGAGGTCCTCCTAGATGTGCGTTTAAGGTTGATATTCGAAAGGCATATGATACGGTTGATTGGACTTTTCTTAGGGCTATTCGATTGGATTTGGTTTTCACCCCAAAATGGTTGATTGGATCATGGTATGTATCTCATCTACGTCGTATTCCATATGTGTTAATGGTGATCTTCATGGCTGGTTTAAAGGTAAGCGGGGCCTTAGACAAGGTGACCGTTATCTCCATACTTGTTTCTGTTGGTTATGGAAGTGCTAACTCTTATATTGTAGAAAAAGGTTTGAATGATTTAGATTTTCGGTTTCATCATTTGTGTGAGCAACAGAATTATTAACCTTTGTTTTGCGGATGACCTCTTCTTGTTTGCTAGAGGCCATCGAGTCTGTTAATGTCATTATGCGAGCTTTGGAGGATTTCAAGAACTTTTGGTCTTGTCCCAGTATCCCTAAAAGTCTGACTTTCTTTTGTAATGTTCCTAATGCTATTAAAGTCGCTATTCTCCGATCTATGCCGTTTGCAGAGGGTTCTCTCCCGTCCGGTACCTTGGGGTCCCCTTATATCATCAAGACTTCTTTATAGGGATTGTAAGGTGCTTGTTGAAAATTGGAAGGTCGTGTGAATGATTGGCGTAATAAGTTTTTATCTCTTGGGTAGGCTTCAGTTGGTGAGGTATGTTTTATCTTGATGCATTTATATTGGGCTTGGTTTTATCCTTCCTACTCGTATTATACATGAGTTAGAGCGACTTATGAGGGGTTTCCTTTGGTGTCAGGAGAAATGAAAAGGGAAAGGCTAAGGTGGCTTGGGAATCTGTTTGTAAGCCAAAGAAGGAAGGAGGCCTTGGTATTCGACGTTTGGAGGATTTTAACATTGCTCTCATGACTACTCACATTTGGAGTATCTTGACACATAAAGAGTCGCTTTGGGTGCAATGGATCCATTCATATAAACTTCGTGGGAGAAGTTTTGGGATCTCCTTGTTTGGGGATGTTAGGCGGGGTTGGCGCAAACTTCTTGCCATTAGACCCAAAGTTCGGCCTTTATCGGCATAAGATCAATAATGGAAAGGACGCTTGGTTTGGTTTGATATGTGGTGTCGATTAAGCC
The DNA here is from genome assembly GCA_022545495.1 of Chrysanthemum lavandulifolium. Classification (NCBI taxonomy): domain Eukaryota; kingdom Viridiplantae; phylum Streptophyta; class Magnoliopsida; order Asterales; family Asteraceae; genus Chrysanthemum; species Chrysanthemum lavandulifolium. The sequence goes on from CM040246.1 coordinate 178,660,782, forward strand.
CGCTTCGTAATTTACTTACTGCTAGAGATATTGCACGAGCGGGATTTAATTTATCTGACTCGGTTTATGATTTGATTGCTAATGATGTTTGGCGATGGCCTCTCGACTGGCTATCTCGATTTCCATTGTTAGCTGCTCTTCCGGTTCCTACTCTAAATGATACTGACGATGGATTATTATGGCGCAACCTAGATGGCAATTTAAGTTGTTTTTCAGTCTCGGGTGCATGGGAATCTCTGCGGTTTAGGGCTGATTTGGTTGAATGGTGTAATGTTCCTTGGTTCTCTCACTGTATTCCAAGGCATGCTATACATTTGTGGCTCGCTATTAAGCAGAAGCTAAAGACTCAGGATAGGATGCGACAATGGGATGTTGGCCCTGACATGGATTTGGCTTTGCTTAGATGCCTACTTTGTGAATTGGTTCCGGATTCTCATTCTCATCTATTTTTTGAGTGCCAATTTTCTATGCAGGTTTGGTTTCAGATTCGGAGTTTATCTGGTATGGACGCGCTCCCACCTTCGTTGGAGAGTGTTGTTCTGATTCTTATTCCTTTATCTAAGGGAGGTCGGTTAGTAGTATCATTTCTCGTTTGTTACTTGTTGCTACTACTTACTTCGTTTGGATGGAGCGCAATTCTAGGTCGTTCAAGCGTAAGAAGTCTTCATTCTTTGAAGTGGTTAACACTATTGTCTCTTCTATTCGGTTGAAGCTGGTTACTTTCAAGTTCAAGAAGCTAACCTCGAGGTCTCGATTGATTCTGGATAAATGGAAGATTCCAAGTATATGTATTTTACACGATGGGAGTGTCGGGTAAGGGTTGTACTCTTTTTCCCTACTCCAAGGTTTTTCCCTTTGGGTTTTTCTTGGAAAGGGTTTTTAAGGAGGCAAACTTCCTGGGTCAACTTGCTCCCTTCGTGGAGTGGCTGGATGCGGGATGCTCGCTTGTTACAAGTCTTTTTACTTGTTTATGCCTAGTTTGTTGATGTAATATAGCTAGGTTTTTTGTGTTTATGGCATGTCATAAACACTAGTTTTATCAAGCTCTTCGCTTGAGGTTAATGTGGTACTTCAGCCACATTCCATTTGTACTTAACAGTATTTTTTGGTTATATATTTACCGGGGTAAACCCCTTTACCCCAAAAAAAAAGATAAGTCTATTGATTACTTCTATCATTATATTTAATTCAAAGTTAATTATGATTACTTGTTTCATTATCTTTTTTTATTTCTAGCTAATTTACTATAGTGTTTGCTTAGATCTAATGAAACCTAGTTGTTAAATATTGATTGCCGTCTCTTGTTTAAGTGGTTGTTACACGTTAGGTTAGGAAAACTTGCTTCTTCCATTAGTGTTGCGAGCTTGAACGTCTTAAAAAACGTATTCATGTCCTAGAGTGCACTAGTAGACTTTTCGTTGTGTTTATTGCGTGAATTGTGATTGTTATCAATTACATTCATAGAAATAGGGCATTTGGCACCTCCCTACGACCTTAGGAATACAACACGCCAATTAAACAAGGATGTGACAATTCAACTAATCAATAGAAGATAACTAGGGAGTAATGAAATCTAAGTTAACACGCTTTTACCTATCATAAGAATCTCATTTAATTTACTTGTCATTTAGTTTTAATTATTAGTTTAATTAATAGTTTAAAGAAGTTGATAATCAAAACCCCAATCAAATACGGAGATTTTTCTTGCTTTTACAAAATATAAAAAGGATAAAAAGAATCATCCCTCACCTTAGACCTATTCGTCATACATCTCGACCTTCCCAACACTATTCCCTTAGAGATCGATCATGTAGCAACCCGTAATTTATCATAAGGTAAAATGACTATTTTACCCTTTGACTTTTTAAAGTTGACCTTTGACTTTGACTTTTGACTATTTGAATTTTACTGTAACGTAGAAGCAAATATGATAACCGGTAGTACCTGGTAATTTTCCTTATAACCAACACAAGGCTACGATAAGTCTATATGTTCAAAATACTATATATTCACCAATAATCAGAATTTATATGAACTATTACTACTTTATCATTTTTAAGTAGATATGTTACTTTTTACGTAAGACGCGTACTCAAACCTACGTTATTAGGTTTTAACAACATAAACGCACCCAATTAGACTTATCACACATTTAATATACCTAGTTAGAGTATATTGATAAGTTTTAACATTTTTATAAGTATTACATTTTTATGTTACCTAGTTTTAAGTTTCGACTTAAAGGCTTAACATTAGTAATTACCGGGACCAAACTACACCTCATAAACCAAAAACTAGGTAAAATAACTCACAATACCACCTCATATGAGAGGTGGCATGCAAACACAAGCCACAAGGCCACTTGGCCATCTCTTATTACACCAACTCTTCCACAAAGCCACCCTTGTCCCCCACTTAAGATAACTTCACCTCATTCTCATCTTTTACATGCAAAAAGTGACCAAAACCCTCTCCCTCACCTCTTCATTTTTATTCAACCCCCCTCCTCCATCACCATCATATACTTTGATTCACACAATAAGTTACACAAGAAAGATGAAGGCCTAAGTGAGCTCTACATAGTCCAACTATTGTTTTAGTGATTCCATGGTTAGATTTGGAGTTATTCAAGGTGTTAGGGGCTGAGATAAAGGGGATTATTTGGTGAATAACAAGGGTTAGAATCAATTGGTTTTAAGATTCAAGACAAGGATTAGAGATTAGAAGGGTTAAGGGTTGAAAAAGCAATTGATCCGTTAAACCCTAAAAGTTCTCTCTAGGTGGCGATTTTTTTCCCTTACCTTCTCCAAATCGTTTTTTCATCTTTTATGCCCTAAAACCTCTGATTCTTGGATCGAATTGATTATCCTAGTGTTTAAACATTGCGTTTAACATTGGTTTACTCAAATACTTGCTTGTTTTTTAGGTTTTTTAGATCAGATCTTGTGTAAACGTTTTTTAGGGTTTTAAGTCGCCAAGGTGATTTTTTTACTAACCCTAAACCCCTAATCGTTTTTCAATTCGCCTCAACTCTTGTGATTCTTTACATCGATTGACCTTTGTTACTCATTAACTTCATTGTTATTTAGTCCTTGGTGAATTAGTGCTAAGTTTTACTTGGTTTGCTTGATTTTGAACAATCGCTATTTTAGGGTTTGTAAAAACGATTTTGGTTTTAGTGCGTTGGTGGTTTGATCGTCCTTACGGTTTTAATCTCCTTCTTGGTCGTATTCTTATCGTTATATCATTGATTGATCATGGGAGCGGGTTAGGATATGGTGCGTAATCTCAAAACCCTAACTTTTTAGTTAAGGTTTCGTTCTTGTTATTGTTCGTTTCTTTGTTTGCTTATTGTTCCGTATTGGAGTTTGTTTGGGTTGTTTGTGGGTTTTAGAGATTGAGAAAGGTTTTCTTGACAAAGATGGTTCTTCGGTGATGGCTTCTAAAGCGACCACCAACTTGGCCGATCAAGTTGGTGTGAACAACGACACGAATCCGTATCCTAGGGTTGATATTCGAGCGTTGGAAGCTAGGTTTAAGCGTCTCAAAGGTGAGCGTGGTATCGAGGGTGACAATCTTTGGTCCCGAGTTGCGTAAGGTGCTAGGGTTGTTCTAAACCCTAGCACGCATGATGTTGAGTCGATTCGCTTTGGGGTACTATTAATTTGGAACAAACATCTTGTCCGGATCCATGGGTTGTTAATATGGATGGTTCCGTTTTGGGAGGGTAAATTCGAGCTTTAATGTGAATCCTACTAAAGTTTGTTGATCCGGATGCTTATGTGAATCCGGTTTTGGTCTCCACAGTGTTACTTGATGGATGGGAATGCTACTGCTACTATGAATGTGTCTAAGGTGTCAACTTCGGTCTTGATGCTAATGGTAGTGATAATGTGTCCAATATCGTAGGTCGTTTGCTAACGTTTTAAATCCGGATCAAGTCATTAGGAAAGTTAACTTCCGACCATTAGTGAATGATAATCGGATTGAAAATCATGATACGGTTCTTCCTAAGGATGCTATGGAGTGTGTGTAACCGTTATGATAATACTCTTGTTGGCTTCTTTGTTGGCAAGAATATTGCCTTTCATTTGGTCCAAAATTATGTAACTAACACGTGGGGTAAGTTTGGGTTAAAAAACTCATGAAGAATGATGATGGTGTGTTCCTTTTAAGTTTGCTTCTAAAGAGGTGTGGATAATGTCATTCGGTGGGGCCCTTGGATTATTCGCAATTCTCCTATCATTCTCACGAAATGGACTCTGACGTGCTATTGTCCAAGAGTGAGGTTACTAAAGTGCCCGTATGGATTAAATTGCATAACGTGCGTTACTTGCATATTCGGAAGACGGGTTGAGCCTTATTGCTACTCAGGTGGGTAAGCCGATTATGCTAGATGCTTTTACTAGTTCCATGTGTGTTGATTCATGGGGTCGCATAAGTTTTGCACGTGCTCTTGTGGAATTATCATCAGATTCTGAGCTTAAACATGTGGTGACTATGGCGATCCCTAAAGAGGACGATAGTGGATTTATCACGGCAAGTATCAAAGTGGAATATGAATGGAAGCCTCCACATTGTGCGGAATGCAAAGTGTTTGGGCATGTTACTGATGGTTGTCCTAAGAGTGTTAAGGAGCATAATGATGTTGCTCCCACCTCGAATTTGAAGAACCTAATGATGGTTTTAAGGTGGTGCGAATCGTAAGGCCAAACCCAAAGGTACGAAGATGTCTAGTGGTATTAATATGGGTAAGGTCTTAGATTTGCACCTAGGAAGCGGTATATGTTGCAAAGGCGAAGACACCTAAGTCATTAGTGTTAATGCTAAAGGTACACCTATTACTACTTCTAACTCTTTTGGGACTCTTGAGGTGCAAGATGAATCGGGCATCCCAATGCGGTGGTTGATTTTACTATCGACGAGGCGGACTGGAAGTCTTCGGTACTACTAAGGAAGCGGTATTGATGGTTCTCGGGGATGGACTCGTGTTGATATTGGTGCGGCTTCTAAGCCTCAGGAGACTGTGATTTCTTACGCTACAAGGTTAGTAATCCGTTTTCTAAAGTCGGGAATGTGACATGTTACGGCGGTGAAGAGGATGAGGTTTTGGAGCCGATAACCCTATGGCGTCATTTTTGGCTTCGGGGGTGGTGGGGTTTTGATCTTGAAGATTTTTTTGGGTAAAGGGTATTCTACCGCAAAATATATTAATCACGAACAAGTTTAGAACAATGGAATGATACCACATTAACCTCAAGCACGCGAACAACCACAACACACTATTCGCTCTTGGAGGATAGGATATGTGACATGTATGATGTTAGTCTCTTAGGGCGTGGTAGGAAGTAAATTTGGTTGTTTGATAGTTCATAAGATTGGCATGTCTTTCTTATGTAATTATTTTGGTTAATTGCACTTTTAGTGTGTATCATTGCCCATGTAGCGGGCGAGGTGAGATCCACTCTCATCCGTTGTACTTAAACTTTTTTTGGTTAATAAACTTTACCATGGTGCAGGATTACTCCCCTTTACCCAAAAAAAGGGTTAAGGGTTGAATTGTTCTTGTTGTACTAGTAACTTGTCATCCTAATCCTTGTAAGATTTGAGTTTATTTTCTTGTCATTCAATATGACTATAATAATCTCTATAATTATTTGATGTAATTTGATATAGGTAGTATATGTAATATGGCTTAATTGATGTTGTACATGAGGTTGTGACCATAAAAACAAGCTAAAACAAGTCCTAGGTAAGTTCTATGAGCATGAATTCTAAAACAGTCCCAAAGTTTGATTAAATTGATCATCTCAGTAAACCTTGAAGTTAATTCAGTAAGATAGGCTTTTAGAACTATGTCTTACGGTCGTTTCTCCGGGTGGCACACCTCATAACTCCTCTCGATGAGTAAATGAGAGCCAAAATGGCAAAACATGTCAAAATCTGTACACCAGATTTCATTTAGGAAATGCCCATGGTTCTGTTCATTTCTGGAAGTCGAACCAGTTTTATGAAATGTAGCCAAGACCTAAACTTACATTTTGGCGAAAGCTGCGTGTCAAAACAAGTTGTAGAACTCAACTTATGGTCGTTTTGGCAGGACTGAATGTGTAGCCAAACTTTCTGCAATGAAATATAAGTAAATACTTGTAATTAGACTATTGATATAAATAAACTTTGGACCTTAGACTTAACTAAGCTTAAGAAGCTGTTAGATAATATAAAAATATGAACTTGATCTTTTGAATCACTCAAAAAGGACATATGGTTAAAAAGTTATGCCTAGTTAAGTTTTACTAGATGAAAATATAGTGTTGGAACAAAAGCTTGTTGATACGATTTTAAATCACGATTTTGACCCTTTTCTGGTTCGAATCTGCAAAAGTGTAAAACACAAAAGTTGCTCAGAATAACTTTTTCTACAAAATCTCAGGGGCACATAAGCAGAAAGTGAACGACAAAACCTAAAAACGGCAAAAACTAAGCTGACCGGTAGTTGACTAGAAAACAACCTTGGTGAGAACTTTAAGTGATATATTGATCATTTGAGGCTAATACAAAGCAAATATTAAGTCAAGATTGTTGTCTAACTTAAACACATCCTTAATATGGTCTTGATTATTATTGATTAACCATAACTTAGCCGCACGGCTAGTATAAGTCTAATGACCGAAAGTTGTTTATTTAAAACTTGTTCACTAGACTTTGACAAACTAGGTAAATAACCATATGACATGTTAAACTACTTCACGACCTCTTGATTTTGATAGCCAAACCACAATTAAGGAATACTTTAACTTAAGGATTCATGTACAACATCATAAGCCAACAAACTACATATACTTGTACACTTATATTGTACACTATACTAAAATACGAATATTATGCTTTCTTAGGTAATCAATAAAGATCGTGGTCTTGCCATACTCTATTGTTGACGTACATTATATCGTTACACTCCGCTACTAATCACTATTGTCAGTTCATAGCCCCACTTTCTATTACTTTTGTTTTATAAACCCTTGGGGGAGATACATGCTTTATTTTAAACCGAACACATTGCTTTCAAAATGTATGCTTATCTGATTGTTTTATTAGCACTAAGTTACCGCATTTTCCAAACTTAAGTCCCTAAATCATGAATCATTAATCACTAGTGAGAGTAGGCGCGAATATTGTGAATAGATCTATTGGGATTAACGAATCCCGTTTGTGTTGACCGGGTAGGCAAACAAACGCACTATATTTGAGTAACATTAGGTAAAAACGAAAATTTTACCTATTAGGGATGGTACCAACAGTTTCACCAATTAATTTTGGAGCACGTTAACGCCTTGGTTGCATGATGCTTAGTCTAATATTAACTATTTTGTTTTCAAACCATTGGTGTGAGTCTATAGATCACACTACAAACTTAATGTGTTCAACCATCAAACAAACTCTATGAATTTCACTCAACCTTTGTGTTGACAGTTTTAAGCATGTATTTCAGGTCCATATTGTACGAGGTTGGCACGGAGGAGCACGGATACTCAAGAAGGTTATAAATTTTATTATCATTCGAAAACCAATTTAATGTATTTTGTAAACTGGAACCATCTGGGACCTCATTTTTGTAAAATCGATATTTATACAAATCGAATGATAAATCTTTTAAAACGACTCCATTAGAGTTCGTTTTCTATCTTTATATTTGTTGTGCCATGAAGTAACACCCGTTTGAATTCATTGCGTATCACGAAGTTGGGGTGTTCTGATTGTTATCGAGCCTTAATTATAGAAAGCGGGTCTAATTGTGACCTAAACCATAACTACTTTTACAAACAAAATTTTTTTATAGCCTTCCGTTCTCCGTGCCTTCCATCCTCCAGACGATTATGTGACTTTTAGGCATTTTAAGCTATACAAACATACTAGTATGTTGATATATACACTTGACATAATTTCAATCATAAACGATGTACTAAACATATATGTGTATGCCTATTCTAAGGCATTACGTCACAATCATATTTTTCCAAATCATGTATTTACTCATGCATTTTAGGATTACGAAACTTCCTCCAAGACATTGTAACTGATTACAATGGTCTTTCCTACTTCCAGACATTGTAATTTATACAATGGTCTCTATTACATTCTCGACAATCATAAATCCTACGGTGGCCTCTCTATATCCTCGGACACTGTGAGTGAAACAGTGGTCTCATTTACTTTCTCAGACATTGTGAGTTACACAATGGTCTCAACTATTTATCAGAGATTGTGAGTTGCACAATGGTCTCTATTATTTCCTAGACATTGTGAGTTACACAATGGTCTCAACTATTTCTCAGACATTGTGAGTTGCACAATGGTCTCAACTACTTCTCAGACATTGTGAGTTACACAATGGGCTAATTTACTTCATAGACATTGTAAGTTATACAAGTCTCTAGAAATTATCTTATAAACTTTATATGATATTGTTTTACATGAAACCCGTCACAATCTATCAATTTCCCTAATGAAAATACAAGAAATGGAATTTCTAAAGGACAAACTAATTCATCATCTACAAAAGCTGACGTTCAGCAACTTTCTCTATATTCATCAAAATTCTCTTTTGAAACCTTCATTGTTAAAAGTTCGTACTCCTGGCCAAGTATGGACTATTTTAGAATTACTTAAGATTTCCTTTCCACACGTATCTACCCCTATGCAAAAATGTTAAAACATAGGTTACAAGTCTTTTATGGCCGGGACTTGCAACTGAATGGTTTGATATCGCCTTTGCTTAGTGGACAATTTCTCAAAAGCTATGGACATATCACAAGTATACCTAATTTAGGTATTTGGAAATTTTATCGAACCTCGGCTAAATATAGCCTAATCACCTATATTTAACCTAGGGACAGTGGAACATAGTCTGATTAACTATGTTCGACTTAAATTTTTCAATCACTGAGAATAGTTATACAAGGGTTATATTCAGGTTAATTTCCTACTTAAACTCGATAAACCACTAGAATTCATTAAAAAGATCTAGAGACATGATAGTGTCTTACCACTCAGCGAGATCTTAATACTTATTTATACTACATAATTTCATTCTTGAAAGTTTTCATTTATGAAATAATCCTAACTACTATCTTGGAATAGTCATCAAATCTTCTCGTCATTTCTTAGAAGTACTAGCCTGTTTAGGTTTCAAGGATATCATTCCGCCATAATCCTTTAAAAATTCACTTATGATTTTAAAGCAAACTTGACATCTCTACTGAAGAATAAATGGTAAACATACACTACACTCTCCTAATAATCAACATATAACTTCATTATCTGAACCCCATTATAAGTCAGTATATAAAACTTCACAGTATCACGTTTCTTTCAAACACTAGTAGACATAAACACTATACGATATAGCCTTCATCTCAAAACTACCTAATACATGATCGATTTTGGAAGTGGTTTGGACAACCACTTGCCACTATCAATACTTTCCTACAACGACAATTATCACATCATTATAAACCATTTCAAATCAACAATATCTTACACCATTGATTAACAACAATTACCGTAACAACAACAAAACTATTCCATTTAAGGCACTATGAACGAAAGTGTCAGTAAACCATTTGCTGCACTAAGGTGTTTAGAGATCACACACGAAACAACTAATGAAACCATACAAATACAAATTAGGCCGCATGCCACACACTATCGCCTAAAACAAAAATTTCATAGATATAAGGCGTTAATATTTACCAATAACTCCATGTTAGAAATTAAGGTTTTGTTGAAAGCCTCAAATACAATAAGATATGATTCGTTTTGAGAATCGGAAAAAGCCAAACTTGAGGTATATTGGATCCTATAAGATTTTAACAAAACCCTTTAGATTATCACCTTAAGCCACCACCAAAAACTTAGAATGGTACATAACACATTCTATGACCAGAAACTTGAGAACGCAAAGATTAAAATTCGACGCATACACCCACATTTTCCTAGAACACTTCAACATCGGATAACACACACTGAATTTCGTCCCGGAATTCCCTTAAGGGGTAGAGACTGTAGCAACCCTGATTTTTCATAAGGTAAAATGACTATTTTACCCTTTGACTTTTTAAAGTTGACATTTGACTTTGACTTTTGACTATTTGACTTTTACCGTAACGTAAAAGCAAATATGATAACCGGTAGTAACTGGTAATTTTCCTTGTGACCAACACAAGGCTACGATAAGTATATATGTTCAAAATACTTTATTTTCACCAATAATCATAATTTATATGAACTATTACTACTTTATCATTTTTAAGTAGATATGTTACTTTTTACGTAAGACGCGTACTCAAACCTACGTTATTAGGTTTAACAACATAAACGCACCCAATTAGACTTATCACACATTTAATATACCTAGTTAGAGTATATTGATAAGTTTTAACATTTTTATAAGTATTACATTTTTATGTTACCTAGTTTTAAGTTTCGTGACTTAAAGGCTTAACATTAGTAATTACCGGGACCAAACTACACCTCATAAACCAAAAACTAGGTAAAATAACACACACTACCACCTCATATGAGAGGTGGCATGCAAACACAAGCCACAAGGCCACTTGAACATTTCTTATTACACCAACCCTTCCACAAAGCCACCCTTGTCCCCCACTTAAGATAATTTCACCTCATTCTCATCTTTTACATGCAAAAAGTGACCAAAACCCTCTCCCTCACCTCTCCATTTTCATTCAACCCCCTCCTCCATCACCATCATCCACTTTGATTCACACAATAAGTTACACAAGAAAGATGAAGGCCTAAGTGAGCTCTACATAGTCTTTTTTTTGGGTAAAGGGGAGTAATCCTGCACCCTGGTAAAATATATTAACCAAAAAATTTAAGTACAACGGATGAGAGTGAATCTCTCACCTCGACCCGTTACATGGGCAACAAACACACACTAAAAGTGCACTAACCAAACAAATTACATAAGAAAGACATGCCAATCTTATGAACTACCAAACAACCAAATTTACTTCCTACCACGACCTAAGAGACTAACATCATACATGTCACACATATCCTCCAAGTGTCTCGGTAGATGGTAGACTTGCTCATCATAATCATCAAAATCTTCAAGATCAAAACCCCACCACCCCGAAGCCAAAAATGACGCCATAGGGTTATCTCGGATCCAAAACCTCATCCTCTTCACTGCCGAACATGTCACATTCCGACTTTAGAAAACGGATTACTTACCTTGGTAGCGAAGAATTCAGCGATCTCGGAGGCTTAGAAGCCGCACCAATATCAATCGAGAGTCCTTCCCGAGAACCATCAATACCGCTTCCTTAGTAGTACCGAAGACTCCCGGTCTTCGCCGCTTGATAGTAGAATCAATCACGGTGCTTGGGATGCCCGTGTCATCTTCCACCTCAAGAGTCCCAAAAGAGTTAGATGTAGTAATCTGGTGTACCTTTAGCATCTTCGTGTTTGCAACATATAACATATAAGCGCCTAGGTGCAAATCTAGGACCCTTACCCAAATTAATACCACCGTCATCTTCGTACCTTTAGGTTTGGCTTTCGATTCGCACCACCTTAAAACCATCATCGGTTCCTCCACATTAAAGGTGGGAGGGACATCATTTTGATCCTTTAAACACTTAGGACAACAATCGGTAACATGTCCAAACACTTTACATTCCGCACGAAGTGGCGGCTTCCATTCATATTCCACCTTAATACTTGCCGTAGTAAAACCACTATCATCCTTTTAGGGATCGCCATAGTCACCACATGTTTAAGCTCGATTCGGATGATAATTCCACAAGAGCACGTGCAAAACTAATGCGACCCCATGAATCAACACACATAGAACTAGTAAAGCATCTAGCATAATCGACACCCACTTGAGTAGCAATTAAGCTCAACCCATCTTCCGAATATGCAAGTAATGGAACATTATGCAATTTAATCCAAGCGGAACTCTAGTTACCTCACTTTTGAGACAATAACACATCGAGTCCATTTAGTGAGAATGAGAGGAGAATTGCGAATAATCCAAGGGCCCGTTGAAGAACATTCTCAACACCCTCTTTAGAATCGAATTTAAAGAGGAAAACACCATCATCATTCTTCATAAGTTTCTTAAAACCAAACTTCCCCCACGTGTTGGTGACGTAGTTCTGAACCAAAGGAAAAGCAACATTCTTGCCAACAAAGAAGCCAACAAGTGTATTTTCATAACGGTTGAAAACACCCTCCATAGCAGCCTTTGGAAGCACCGTATCATGATTTTCAATGCACATCTCATTTACCAAGGCACGAAAATTAACTTTCCTAGATACACGTTCCGGGTTTAAAACATTAGCAAAGGACCTCACTTCGTTAGTTTCACTACCAATCACATTAGGACCTGAAGTAGGAGCATCCACCACGTTAGGACCAGAATTGACAAGGGTTAGAATCAAGTGATTTGAAGATTCAAGACAAAGATTATAGATTAGAAGGGTTAAGGGTTGAATTGTTCTTGTTGTACTAGTAACTTGTCATCCTAATCCTTGTAAGATTTGAGTTTATTTTCTTGTCATTCAATATGACTATAATAATCTCTATAATTATTTGATGTAATTTGATATAGGTAGTATATGTAATATGGCTTAATTGATGTTGTACATGAGGTTGTGACCATAAAAACAAGCTAAAACAAGTCCTAGGTAAGTTCTATGAGCATGAATTCTGAAACAGTCCCAAAGTTTGATTAAACTGATCATCTCACTAAACCTTGAAGTTAATTCAGTAAGATAGGCTTTTAGAACTATGTCTTATGGTCGTTTCGCCGGGTGGCGCACCTCATAACTCCTCTCGATGAGTACATGAGAGCCAAAATGGCAAAACATGTCAAAATCGACACAGATTTCATTTAGGAAATGCCCATGGTTACATTCATTTCGGAAGTCGAATCGGTTTATGAAATGTAGCCAAGACCTAAACTTACATTTTGGCGAAAGCTGCGTGTCAAAACAAGTTGTAGAACTCAACTTATGGTCGTTTTGGCGGGATGAATGTGCGACCAAACTTTCGCAATGAAATATAAGTAAATACTTGTAATTAGACTATTGATATAAATAAACTTTGGACCTTAGACTTAACTAAGCTTAAGAAGCTGTTAGATAATATAAAAATATGAACTTGATCTTTTGAATCACTTAAAAAGGACATATGGTTAAAAAGTTATGCCTAGTTAAGTTTTACTAGATGAAAATATAGTGTTGGAACAAAAGCTGCGGATACGATTTTGACCGTTTTCTGGTCCAAATCAGCAAAAGTGTAAAACACAAAAGTTGCTCAGAATGACTTTTTCTACAAAATCGTGATTTAAAATCGTATCCGCTCAGAATGACTTTTTCTACAAAATCATGATTTAAAACACGAAAGTTGCTCACAAGTATTTATAGTGGTTCGGCTACAAGGACACCTTCCTTGCCCTACTCCACTCCCCGAGTCACCTACTCGAGAGTTCGTAAACACTACACCAACTCCTTATGGCGGAGAAGCCTTCACAACGTCGCTTAACCTTTTTCCGGTACAAAGCTAAATACCGAGTTCTTTCACACCAAGGTGAACCACACCTAACACAACGTCGCCTACCCTTTATACTTGGTGCTAGGCTAACCACCGAGTTCTTTCACACCTTAGGAGAACTAATCCTTTACAACGTCGCCTACCCTTTATTAGGTACTAGGCTAAGTACCTAGTTCTTTCACACCTTAGGTGAACTACACCTTCACGACATAACAACTAGTCTCGAGGAGATCTACCCTTGTTACAACACCATCGAGGATATCACCATCCTTGTATATAAACAAATACATATATGTATAACGATGCGCCTCATCGATTATACGACCTAGGCATTCTTCCCAAATGCTACTTGATTTGATTCTTTGGCATCCTTCACTAATGCCTTTGACACAACGCTTGGCACCCTTCACTAATGCCTTCGTCTTGACACCTTTAGCATTCTTCACTAATGCTTTGACACGGATGATGAGCACCTTTCACTAATGCTTTCATCTTGACACTTTCGACATTCTTCACTAATGCCTTCAACCCAACATCTATGGAGAAAGGAAGAACTATCAACAAGATAACCTTAGTAGTCTTGATGATGACGAAGCATGGCAACTCATGGACTTTGAGCTTGCACGTCTTGAAGGTGGTGATCTTTCCTTTAGGAGGAACCTAGTAGATCACACAAAACAAAAGACAAACTACATAGATCACTTAGATCCGAGGTTAGAGGTTAGAATACTTTGGGAAGTTTATATGAAAAGCACACCTAGAGAGGAAGAAATGACTCTCATTTATAGAAGAAATTCTCTTACATTTACAGGATCCCACGGATCCCTACCACAAGGATCCGGCTAGCACAAAGCTAGGGATCCGTGGTCCGCCTCCTCTTTGCCCATGGGTATTTTTGGTTAAGGGTCATGGGTCATGGGTTATGGGTTGATCCATGGTTTTCTTTCTAGATACAATGTACTTGGTTAAGTGGTATATATAAAACCATGGGTTATGGGTCAAAACCATTTGCAAGTATTTACCCTTTTAGTATATACTTGTATTTACCCAATTTAGCATACACTTAGTTTTTACCCATTTTAGTATACTTAGTTTAAGTATATGTTTAACCCAATATGTAAACACTAGTTGTTGTACATATGTATCTAAATCATAAAATCACTTATACTTGTTTTAGTGTTTTATGTGAAAGCGTAAGTGTGTTTAGAAAACTATTAACTCAAACTATTTACGTACTTTATTTGTTTCGTTAAAATGATTTTATATTTGTTATCGACAAAACATTAGAAGATCGTAAAATATAAATAAACGTTTTCACGGCTTATTTGTATTAACATACCTATTAGGGCTGGTACCAACAGTTTCACCAATTAATTTTGGAGCACGTTAACGCCTTGGTTGCATGATGCTAGTCTAATATTAACTGTTTTGTTTTTAAACCATTGGTGTGAGTCTATAGCTCACATTACAAACATAATGTGTTCAACCATCAAACAAACTCCATGAATTTCACTCAACCTTTGTGTTGACAGTTTTAAGCATGTATTTCAGGTCCATATTGTACGAGGCTGGCACGGAGGAGCACGGGTACTCAAGAAGGCTATAAATTTTATTATCATTCGAAAACCAATTTAATGTATTTTGTACCTTGGAACCATCTGGGACCTCATTTTTTGTAAACTCTGATATTTATATAAATCGAATGATAAATCTTTTAAAACGACTCCATTAGAGTTCGTTTTCTATTGTTATGACTGTTGTGCCATGAAGTAACACCCAGTTTGAATTTCGCTGCGTATTACGAAGTTGGGGGTGTTACAGATCAATCCATCGTGTCTTACCTATATTACACTACAACGGTTAAGTACACTGCCTAGGAGGATTGTAAAACTCGTTGTGATGTTTGCAAGAATCCGCATCAACCAGCTAGCATCTATGGCGCGAGAACCACACCGGAGGTGGGCTGGTCGGCCTTCACGCCTTGGCCACCAACTCACGCCATAACCATTTTTTTTAATGTGGACCCATGTTTGTGATTCGTTTATTAATTAAAACAAAGAAAAAAAATAGTGTGAGGAAATTTGGGGACTGCGTTTGAAAGGGTGAGGGTCTATTTTTTTGGCTGCGTGAGGAAATTTTTTGGCAGAGTGGTGAAGGTTGTTGAGAGAGAAAGCGAAGGGTGGGGGATATGAAGAGGATGGTGGGTAGGTGGATGGAATTATTGATATCAGATCTAGATATATATTCTTTTTCTTCTTTGCTTTGCCACAATGATATATCATATATGTCTATATTCTTGATGCTTACAACTGTTAGATAACAAGTGAAAAATGTTTAACCATCCTAAATGGGCACCTTCACGTTGACCAAATAAAATTTAGAGATTTTGCTTCTCTTAACAAGATTATACGCATACTTTCATAGTAGTACAAAAACCATGTCCATTTTGATATCGTGTCTAGTAAAAAAACGAATTCGGGCCTTATATTGTTCTTGCAACTAGTTTATTTTTATTTTTAGGTCTAATTTTATTTTACGTAGTTTTTCATTCAATGTACTAATTTACTTTTATGTCTTTTTCTATTTATGTAATGTGTTTTTTCTTAATGAAATTAAGTTTAGTAATATATATAGTTTTATTTAAAGATGGAAAAAAAAAAAAAAAAAAGACCACAAAAAGCGATGTTATCTTTGGGGAGGGTTTTGGTGCCATAGTCAAATGTAGTACGATGGGAAAACGTGCTGCGATGACACTACTTTTACTCACTAAGACCACCTACAAGATCTATTACGCGATCACAGCCTCAACCCGTTTGGTTTGTTAAGGGATTTGGATATAGATTTGGATTTGGATTATGATTTGGATTTATATTTGGATCTGGTATAAGTTCTGAGAAAAAAAGTATGAGAAAGAAAATATATAAATGATATAATGTTATAATATATAAAAAAAAGTTAGTTGATCTTTTTGTAATAAAATAATTTTATTTGAAATAATTAATTAAAAATAAGTGGTGTAAATGGTAAGAAGGCTCACAAAAAATGAGAAAAACAAAAATTGTCAGAATTTCTTTTGAAAATCCAGGCTCTTTAGAAGGGAATGACTTATAAAAAATAATTGTCATTCAAACCATACTATGGGTCTACCATTTTGATACCAAACAACCTATTTTAGTTCTCAATCTACACCAACAATATAAATCCCGTCAACCAAACATGCCCTAAGTCCCGACATAAATCACATTTTAATACACCCATTGAACATTTTAAGTCAAAAACTAACCCATACAACTGATTAAATTAAACTAAATTGTTCAAATTAGTTTACACCTAACTCCCAACTCTCTACATAAATGACATAACCAAATATTTGTCTCAAATCTTGACGGCTTCTAACAAACACATCTCATCATCTGTTACAAAAATCCAACGGTCAAAACCATTCTCAACCGTCCAATCACAATTCATCTTTTAAGCGCCAAATTACCCCTTTAGAACCACAATTCAAATTTCACAACAACTCACACACACCAACATTACCAAAATGAGTGATACTTGCAAGAAACGAAAGACGAAACATGAAAAATGCTATGGCTTAGAGAGTTTTCTCCAACCGGGGTGCCCGGTTTCTCTTTCGGGCCCTTTTCGCGATAATGTTCGTGCTTTTTTAGATGAATGTGGCCAGGCTGTAGATTATAGTGTTGATGGAATGATGATATGGTGCACTTTTTTGTATCACGAAAACCGCGGGTTTGTTTTTCCCTTGTATACTATTGAGGAGTGTGTTCAGAATTCGCTTCAGCCACTTTGTGACCACTGTCGTTGTTCGGGTAATTTTACGGCTTTTTTACATTATTTGAGTTGAGGTTTATGAATTTTATAAATTTGTGCCAATTTTATGAGTTGGGGTTTATGAATTTTATAAATTTGTGCTAATTTTATGAGTTGGGATTTATGAACTTTAAAGATTTTTGCTAATTTTACGGTTTATTTACATGATTTGAGCTGGGTTTTATGAATTTTAATAATTTTTGCTAATTTTATGAGTTGGGGTTCGATAATATAGTCAGGGTTTATGTTCGGGTAATGTTACGGTTTAGTTAATGTTTTCAAGTTGGGTATTATAAATTTGACATGGGTTTTGGGTTAATTTTATAACTTGGTTTTGTCGAAATTTGGGGTTTGGGGGCTTAATTTTGATATATAAATTTGGGGGTTTTTATATTTTGACTAGGGTTTATGTGATTGCTTTCGGATTGAAAGAAGCTTTAATTATTGTTTCGAGTTGGGTTTTATGAATTTGATATTGATAATTTTGGGTTAATTTTGTAATTAATTGTTATGATATTGATAATTTTGGGTTTTTGGTCTTAGTTTTTTATATTTAGTTATTGGGGTTTATGCTTTAATTAGTTCATTTAAAATTGGGTTTTGAATAATTTTAGTTAGGGTTTAAGCTTCTTGATTTTGTTTTGGAGTGAATCTATGTTTTGAGGGTTTGATAACGGGGAAGCATATTATGTTAACAGGATGGAGTCATCATTTCGTGTCAAAAAGGAAATATCATTTCATTATCCCGATTGACAAGGACTGGAACAAACCGATAGATGTTGGTGTTCTTGATCTGCAAACTCACCTTTTACACGGTCTAATTCACTGCAATGGGTTTGGTCATCTGCTTTGTATTAATGGGATTGAAGGTGGATCAAGTTTCATTTATGGTCGTGAAGTCATGGATCTTTGGGACCGAATTTGTACTTCTCTTCACAGCAGGTTGTCCCAATTACAGTATATTAATATTTTTCGTGTTTATAAATGGATACTGGTATGTGGTTATTTGAACTTGATTCGATAATACTGACTTTTGATTTGTTTATTTGAAGAAAAATAAGCCTTGTGGATACGTCAAAGAAGCGAGAGATGGATCTGCGGTTGTTATACGGAGTAGCGTATGGGCACACGTGGTTTGGAAGATGGGATTACAAGTTCTGCAGTGGGAGCTTCGGGGTCACGAAAGATTTATATGATAAAGCACTTGAAATAGTCAGCTCTCTTAAACTTGACACACTAATTCGTGATAGGCATCATTATTCTATTAAGAAAATGATCTCTCAGTATAGGGATTCAAGTGATACTGAGTTGGTAACTATCAGAGAACTCTTTAGATTCATGCTTTCACTCAAATATCGAATCCCACAGAAGAAGATTAGTATCGATTTAAATTCAAAGTCTAAGAAGAAAAGCGAGAAGTGTAGAAAGTTTTCGAATTTGGCTGCAAAATTGGACAGTAGATGGCAAGTGAGCCGACTCGAGAATGTTGCTAATGTTGTGGTGAATGCTTTAAAAGAAAGGAAAGCGAGACCTGTTAAGGGAAACAGTGGGATGAGTAGGCAGGAGGTTCGTGACTCAGCTCGGTTATACATTGGTGACACAGGTTTGATTGATTATGTGTTAAAATCCATGAATAATGTGATTGTAGGAGAGTATGTTGTTCGTCGTGCTGTCAATGCTTCCACAGGTGTTCTTGAGTATTCACTTATTGAGTTTGATCAATATGAGGAATCGTTAAACCAAGTTGACTCAGAAACATCCGAGAGTGATGTATATAAACATGTCTCATATTTGTATCAACGTGTTTTGATGGATTCTGTTTCTAAAATTGCCGAGGGTGCTGTGAGAACGATTTTGGATAGTAAGAACTTTACTAAAGAGTGGCCTTTTAATGATGCTGCTGATGAGTATTTGAGGTTTATAAGTCGAATGGTCCCGTTGGTTGGGACCCAGCTGAGAAAAAGCTCGGTGGGTGAGCTGGTCGTGGTCCCGCTTCATGCTACGGTTCTTGACCTTAAATTTGAGATAGAGAAAGCTATGAGGGACACATACTGTATAATGGAGAATCTGAAGGTGAGAGAGATTGTGGAATTAGAAGGTGTCGACGAGGATGACGTCATATTTGGGACGATTGAGTCAGGGTCAGAGATAATGGTTCGTGGATTTGGGGTTGACTTGCTGGCGGCTAGTGATCTGAACTATGAAGGTGGGGAGGATAATTGGATTGTGAACTGTCAATGTGGTGCGAGAGATGATGATGGTGAGCGGATGGTGGCTTGTGATCTTTGTGAGGTTTGGCAGCATACGCTGTGCAGTGGGATTGATGATGACGAGGCTGTTCCACCACTTTTCATATGCCACAGATGTTGTAACTCGATTGGTCCACAGAAGTGCACAAAGAAGGTTACAAGGAGGGGTTTAAAGGACTGGATGATGTTGCCTGTTGTTACTGAGACACATGTTGGATTGTTGTACTAGAGAAAGCTTCATAATTGTTGATAAAAACCAAAACCAAAAACAAATTCTTTTGTCTACTAGTTGCATTGCATATGATTGCTGGCAACTTTATTGTAAAATCCAACTAGAAGTAATCGCATTTAATGTTTTCATATTTGATGAAATGCTCTCGGAAGTTTCAACTTTAGCATAATGGAGACCTGACTGGGACTCCCTTGCGTCTGCTTGCCCCTGAGTTTGACCACTTGTTGCTACTTGGACCAGCATTACGACCATTGTCTGGTTTGGGTGGTTTAGCTGTTCGCTTTTTGGTTTTTGGCTTCGCATTGCTGTTCTGAAACTATATTTTTGGGAAATTAATTAGATCAAATGTTGATAAAAGGAAAGAACGCCAAATTATGATATAATTGATGATAATGTTATTGTTAATAAGCTTATGTGTACCTTGCAAGCCAAGGAGCAGAATGAGTAGTAAGTTGGGTCCATGAGTCTTCGCGTGCAGGTGTGGCAAGAAATTTCTTGTCTCAAGCTACCTGTGTTTCGGTGAGGGAGGGGACGAAGTGACAACACTAGCCTTCCGTTGGACGAATAAGGCTGCAATAATTAAGACAAGTATGATTACACAAAGCATTGCATCTCGAAAACAATCCATTTGACTAAAAGAAATAAAGACAGAGCGACACACATTTAAAACAGTTATCAATCGGTTCCTTAGCAAGTTAACATACAAAGATTGAGCTAATGAGATCTCATTATAATATAATCTATAGCCATATTTATGTTGTAGACTTGAAGTGAATTGATAAAGGTTGTTTATATGTGACAGCTAATAAGGAGATGCTTAAGTTTCTTATTACAAACAACTAGTTAGAGATTTTGTCCTCAAATATATACTAGTTATAATACCCGTGCACGCACAGGGTTTTTACTAATATTTTTAATAATGTATTTTTATGTATTAAAAATCAAATACGTTATTTTCAATAATGTATTTTTTGGTGAGAATAAAGATCCTGAAGAGTTGGAGATCATAGTGAATGTTTCGCCAGCCAAATGAGTAATTCACCTTTTATGTCCTTCAAATCACGTTAAAACATACACGTAACCTTGTAGACTTATCGTGTATCTCTGTCTTGTGTTTGTCCAGATACAACGTTATGCCTTTTGGTGACATGGCTAGGGTTGCGGAAATATGTAAATAACATTTACCAATTTTAGTTCTCAATAGAAAAATACCCCTTTGACGTCTAGGATAGCACAATGCTAGGATGAGCAGCTCTCTTAGTCATTGTTTTTATTACATTGGTAAAGGAAACTTGTGTTAGTTTACTTTACTCATGGATTTTTTTTAACCAATAATGTAAACACAAACAAACAAACACTGCAAATTATAACAGTAACAAAACCCAAACACTACGAAGAACATGTATGGCTATCTAGCCATCCATTGCTATCAAAGCAACCAGTGGGAGTTCTCTTTGAATACAAAAAATCACAAATACCCGAAAGTTTTTCATCATCTTGTGGCACCGCAAAGCACTCTAAACATCGTATCAACATCAAATATCAATATCAATACCAACATCAACCTCAACATATACAAAACATGACCTCATATTTCTTCTCAAGTTCTTTGAGCCTATCTAGTTCATACCAATGAATAACAAACTCCCCACTCTCCTGCAGCTCCTCATAAGCAAATATGAGTTCCTTGTGGGAGTCCTTCACCAGACTTGTCACTTCCTTCTTGGTTAGACATAGACATTTCACTGCATCAAAATCTTTCCTTTGGTATCAACTATCTAGTTTTGCATTAAAAATAGCTAAAATATGTGCTAGACTGCTATTCATTACATGCATCATCTTATATGCAACTTAGTCTCCTATTCACATCCATATTCAACTATCAGTAGCTTTATCAACAAATTAATTATAAGCTATTTTCAGTAATGTATTTCTTTATAAATATAATACTAAAAGCAACCATCTTTCTTACCCGGTTTTGACCCATCACCAGGTCACCACTTTCAGCCACCACATCACCCAATTTGACCTGTTACCCAACCCAACCCAACTCAACCAACCCTTCCATTTTGCCACCTCTAAAAAACCTTCAGTAGTGTAAAAAGCATATTAGTATATGTAAAAAAGCATACTACTATATTATGTATCCCAAAAAGCAAGTCTGCCCTTTGAAATCCTTTTATATTTACCACCTTTTCTAAATGACCAAATTATGCAACATTCAACCACCTACACATTTCATATATGATTCTTAATATCACGTCCCATATAAGACTTCTTTATAGTAGTACCTAGTACCTGTTCCTAAGTTGCTTTTGGTGAGTTTTCAAAACGTTCATGAAACAAAATCACAACTTTTGACAATTGATGTCCTGCTTCTTTGGTATATGGTGAATTAATTGGCTTGGTTGGAATCCCACATCATATAAAGCAATATCTTGGTATAATAACAGATATTGGTGCTGAGTAACTATAAGAATCCAAATTTGAAATTACCTTCTCATCATCAAAGTTCACATGACGAAACTTCACCTTCCCATGCAAGTTGTTTGCAACCTTCTTCCAATCATGAGCCAGCTTCTTACCGTGATCTGCACCAGAAGAAAAGGCGGATATAAAACGTTGGAAATAGTTATGTATAAGCACCATAAACTAAACACATATAAAGAAACAAAAACTAATAAAGTCGAATAAGATGCTTATAATCTTAAATGATTAACTTACATCTGTGACCAATAAAAAACATAACAATTTATTTTTGTAGCCTAAAATATGAAACACATCATCAGCTACTTACGTTTGTTTAACCATATTAATATTCAACCATATGATGCATAAACCATATGGGTGATTGGCTTGCAAACTGATTACAATCATGTCAATATTAAGGGGTGTTTGGGTTGCTTCTGGGAATTGCTTATTGATTTTTGACTTAAACAACTTATTCAAAACTACTAATTTAGCTAAACATATAATCAGATTACATAATAATCAATCTCCAACACCCTCAAAACTTCTTATTTATAGTGTCAAAACAGTAGCCTGATAAACAATTTTTTCAGCAAAACCAAACTTGAATTATATAAATCACTTTTAACTCATAAACCAGTAATTATGTCGCGTAAAGCCAAAGATTATGCCGCGTACAGTTCCCATGAACCATATTATGAAATGGGGATGGTGAGGTTGACGATGGGGTAACGGGTGGGATGGGTAATGGGGATGGGATTTTGGATAAGTAGTTGTTGTTTGCTAAAATGTTGACTCGGTTTAACGCGAATAATGGCGGGGAGTTCAGTGTGCCTAGGCATTGTGCCGAGACTATATTTCCACATTTGGATTACGCAGTTGATCCACCTGTTCAGACTATGGAAGCTAAGGACATTTATGGTGAGATTTGGAAGTTTAGGCATATTTTTAGGAGGACGCATCTTTTGATGACTGGGTGGAGTAGTTTTGTAAACCAGAATAAATTAGTCGCGGCGATTCTATCGTATTTGTGAGGACCGAGAATGGTGAGATTTGTGTTGGGATTAGATGGGCTAAGATAGGGCGCCAATGGTCCCGAATTTCTGCCTGGTTGGAATTCTTATCCTAAGAACACTGTTTCGTTCAATGGGACGTTTCCTTCCTACTTGCGTGAAAATGAGAATAAGTTGATGAGAAGTGGTAGTAATAGGAATATGAATATTGATTATGGTGGAAGGGGAAAAGTGAGGCCTGAAGAGGTTATCAAGCGACATCCCTTATTTCAGAATGCTTATTACCCATGTGCATTCACTCCGCATTTTTGTATTAAGGCTTCAAACTTTGACTGCTTCGCTGAATAATAAAAAGTGCGCCGGAATGAGGTTTAAAATGGCTCTGGAAATAGAGGAGTCATCACGTATAAGCTGGTTCATGGGAACTGTAGCATCAAGTGAGTAAATAAACTGCAAATGGGTAACACTAACTTCTAGCAGGTTTGTGCTAGGGGTTTCAACTCTTTGTTGACTGATAATAGTGCATCATTAAGTGCATTTGAGAGGTGACCCAAGTGCAGGTGGTTTGTTAGTTTTCGATGGGAAAATGACCTTTTTATTGCAAAACAGAATACCTGAAAAAATTACCTTTTTATAACAACAATTAGCTGCTTATTGATATATTACTCCTATACACTAAATTAAAACCAGATTCAATCGCAAAGTTAACCAATAGACCCCATTCAAATTAAGGTCGAATTTTGTTTAGCATAAAATATGAAAGGTTAACCAATTTTCAAGCTTTATTTTGAAGTATTCTAAAATGTTTCTTACCTCTTGCCTCATTTTGCCATCGCCGAATCCATACCGTCCAGGTAATCTTACTACTTGTGAATGTAGTGAGGTCTTCGGGAACTAAACAATCATCTAACAATACACCTGTAACAAAAGAAATACTGAATTAAGACACCACATATGAGATTGAAGCCGATAAAGCTAACACACCTTTAGTTCAAACTCAAACCACTTATGAAAAAAAGATCTTTAGTATATTCAGACAATAAGTAAGGAAAGCAGGTTTTTCATAATACAAAGAAGGGTGGCTTATTTATGCTTTCAGAATGCAATGAGTCCTTAAATTCTTTACTGAACTTACCATATCCAAACTTCAATTGGTTTAATCTTAAAACATCGTATAAAACAACAGCTAATGCCAAGGATTCCGCAACAGCTAATCCCAGGTTTGTTCAACTACTGAAATACCTAAAATGCCCATGGCCGCATTTACACCACATCAAACATTCATATTTATTCAGAAGGCCTTATTCATATATATTCATGCATATACCTTATTAACGAATTACCTGGTATATGTATTTTATACCAAAACGAAAGAAAAAGGTTATATGATCACATTCGACCAACCTTTGTGGCAGTCGCACCTTTAAGTGTCCAATAGTCTTCGCAGTCGATCTTTCCTTTGGTAGCTTTCTACACAGAGGAATCCTTAGCAGTAGCCGCCTTCTCAACCGTATAGTCTTTACTGTCGGCTGCCTTATCGACTGTGTAGCCCTTGGTGGCGGCTGCCTTGTTGACTGTCTATTTTATCATCAAGCCAACCTATGATACCCCATGCAGCCTCAAATATCTCCCTAAGAGCCTTCAATGTGACCTACGGCAAGAGGACATATTTCAGTTTAATATAGTGACCAACTATGTAATATATTTCAAAAATGGTCCCTGCATTGTATTCCATAAAATCCTAAATATATCTAGCATCGAACAATAATACGTGCTTGTAACTGTACTTTAATACACCAATCCAAACGCTCTAGTTTAGACCATCATTTCTGCTTCTCGAACAATACTTGGAACCCTAGTATCTAACCCCATTGTTTAAGCTTATTTTTGTATGTGGTCTTGGCTTATTTATAGTTATATCAAAAAAGCCAATTTTTTTCCAGCTTATTTTCAAACATGTGACCTAATACAGGGAGTGATAGATTAGCTTATTTATCGTGCTTATGGGCTTTTTTGGTTTAGCAAAGCTGAAAATCTCACTCTTTGGACCATTATGAACTTAGTAAAAAGCTGTTGTAGGTGTCTTTGAAGTGTATCAGAAGTGGAAACATTTGGGTTCTTTTTCTTTTGATTCATTACGTAAAACCAACAAATGAAAACTGTCATACTGATTTGTGACTAAAAATTGGAAGAGAACAAAATTGATTTGAAATTTGATGAATTTAAGCAAGTTCTTTAGAGAAATTTCTCAAAAGACACGCTAGGAGAGTCAGTGCCAAAATTGAATCGTACCGTGAGCAAATTGCTAGTATCTTGACCATCTGCTTAGATATAGTTGTTGAGCTTGCTACTCTGGACGCCAGCGGGAACCTTTTTTTTGCAATATCTGGCGGTGTTACACCTATTACATATCTAGAAGTCAGCTCAGTAGAACCGGTAGCATGCACCTGGATGGCCAGAGCTGGGGCTAGAGCCTCTGCA
The DNA here is from genome assembly GCA_022545495.1 of Chrysanthemum lavandulifolium. Classification (NCBI taxonomy): domain Eukaryota; kingdom Viridiplantae; phylum Streptophyta; class Magnoliopsida; order Asterales; family Asteraceae; genus Chrysanthemum; species Chrysanthemum lavandulifolium. Next base: position 178,686,644 of record CM040246.1, read on the forward strand.
TTGCCTTTGCTGGTCTTTGGTTCAGTTCCGCTACCCAAAAAGTCGTCTGCATTTATTAGGCAAAATCAGAAGTCAATGTCTCCATCCAAATCAGAAACACCATTTGTATTCGAACAATACTATTAAAAAAGATAATTACTTATATTTTAACTACAGCATTATAATATCATAACGTAGTAAACCATAATAAAAATTAAGAACATATTACATAAATCGTCGGTGTGCTTTGGCAAAGATTACGGACTTGGTCTCTCTTGCTAAATTGCATCAGAATTATTAAAAGCAATATCAATAAGCAATCCCAAACAGCCCTTAAAAAGTATTCATTCATTCCTAATAACTAATTGGCAACAACCCTTATAAGAAATTTAAATAAGAAATTTCAAACATCCCCTAATGCTACAATTCAACGGCATATAAAATTTAAAGGCAAGTTACCTTAGAATAAAATGAGCTATACCTTTAAGATCTTTAAGTGAGGTGTTTCATCAAAAAACTCATTGAGCAATTCATCAAACAGTTGGTGACCAAACTACAAACACATCAGATCAGCCATATGACACTCAAATACGAACCTAATAAAGCATATGCATAACATTCAATAAACAGAACCAATAAAGGAGTGTAAGAAGATTCACGACTGCTACATAAGTAGACATTGAAATTGAAATTCATTGAACCTAAAATCTTACAGAATTATTCGATTAATTATTGTTATCAATCGATTGTTTCAGACTTTCAGTGTATTTTGGGTTAACTTTAAAAAAAATCAATTAATTCATAATCAAACAAATTATCCCAAGAATAAAGAATCTAATAGAACACATAACATGAATTTAACAAAAAAAAATCATAATATATATACTCGACTTGTTCAATAAAAGCAAAACCAAACCACAATTAATCAAAACTTCAAAGGGTTAGCAAATTTATAAAATTCAAAATTCAATGTAATCACCTGTATGAGATCGATCTAGTTTTGACCCGTGGAAGAACTCGTACAAATAGGAATATGATCGGAAAAATCCCTAATAAAAAACTAAAGCTTTATTGTCGTTTAGGGTTTTTTCTTGTTGTGTTGGAAGTGTGGCTCGATAATCCATTGTTTGATGGTTTTGTTTCTGGTAAATTTTAATTTTAACCCTTTAATGTTTTATAAATTACCCCACCCGTTTTAAGTTTTAATTTTTTATACTTTTGACACACATAATTTTTACCCAAATTCCTAAACAAACGAATTTAAAAAAAAATTGTCAAAACAAACGAATTTTTTTAATTTTTTTGTCAAATATAGAAGTATTTAAGGTTTTTTTTTTTAATTAACAAACTTTTTTTAAAAATCAAATTAATAAATTATTACTAAAAAAGGAATGAATTGATTTTTTTAAAATGAAAAATTCCCAATAAGGGTTTTGTTTTATTATATAAAAGATTAAGTGAACAAATCAGTTTGACACATCTAAATCAACGTTTACCTAATCCCGTTTTCCACGAGGTATAGATGAGGTAAGATGTAGACAACCTTACCCCAACCCGAAGGTAGAGAGGCTGCTTTCGGAGTACCTTCGGCCTTTTTCCAAAATCCACACCGATAGAATGGTTACCAAAGAAGACTATTGCTTGGTTTTTCAAATTAGGATTAACACTTTGTAAATAATGATACAACGCGTACATTCCAATTGAAGTGGCAACCTAAAAAGGTGGGGTTCAACATAAGTTTGCACACTAATAATTTGTTTAAGAAGCTAGGACAAATCACTGAAATTTTGAGCCAATATGTGAAAGAGAAATGAGTAGCTGAAAGAGAAATGATTGGCATACCTAAAAGTTATGCCTAAATATGTGTGCCAATAATTTATTGGTTGTATTAACCGGACCAACTTCTTCACAATCCAATGAGTTAATGACACATAAGTTAGGCATAAAATTAGTCATATTTTTTAGGTCTCCCAATCTTTTCCTTATGTGAAATGAGCATAGTCGAAGTTTCGAAACTAATTTCTTTATCGTTTGTACAAGGATAAAGAAAACTAAAGCCTATCGGTTAGATTATACTTATAACCGCTAGATTTTAGTTTTCTTTGTACTTTATTAAGTATAATGTAATTTTGAGGTCATTTGATTTTTTGGATCGGATGAACCGCTTGGACTTTTACTTATCGCTTGGCCGATTTAATGTTCGTTTATTAACAAAAATAATAAAATATGATTAAATATATGTAAAACCGTTGTTGGTTTCCTAAAACCATTTACATAGTAGTTTCATACATTAATATTTAATTTATTCTTATCTCTTTGTTTCCCTTAAACACAATAGACACAAACACTTGTCTCTATCTTTACTATAAAGTGAATCTTAAAACTCGATGAAGAATACATTTGTTTTCCTACTCTAGAGAACTCCGCCTTATCGTTATCATTGTCATCGCACCATCTGCAACTACCAAATATTCTTCTTAAATCTTTATTTTATTTTTTCTAAAACATTAAACGACCAGACCTATATATTACCTTTTCTTTCATTATTTCTATTATTTATAGAATTTTATTTTCTTTTTTATTGTGAAATTACGTTACGTTGCATTTTTCTTTTTTTTTTTTTTTTTCTTTTTAATCTTAGATCTAGTTATTGTTGTTCTACCTTCTCCTTCTTATCTAGAGCATTGAAACACAAAATATTATTATTTATAATTTGTTTCGTATTTTATGTTTGAAATGATAAAAGATATATAATCTAAAAATCGAATGTGCAATCTCTCATATACACAGACGACACCAAATAATCCAATGCACTCTTGAAAAAACAATTTTGAACAGGATGAAATGCTGGTATTATTATACTCAAACCAAACAACAAAAGTCAAGTAAACAATATCTATTCCAAACACACCCACCGTTGAGACAATCCCAACCCTAACAATTATCAGCTTCCTTTTTTGTGTCAATCTCCGCTGAATCAATCATCCTGATTCTGTGTTTATGATTCCTTCAGAAATCATTGTTTCAATTTAAAGGTATGTATCCATTTCAAATAGTGTTTATATTTAAACTTGCATACAAGGTGTTTTTTTGAAATGCCTGAACTAAATTCTTCTTATTAGCCCCAATCTAGTTATTTATTCCTACTCATATTTTATTATATGTTCTCTACCTGATTACTTACATTTTTTTTCTTCAACTTTTATAATTAATCATTAATAAATTAATTTGGAGCAACAAGCTGCTCTGCTAGCCTTTTTTGGATTGCAAAATTAATTCTCTTAAAACAACATATGTGGATCTAGGTGTCATAACATTACTATGCATAACACATTGAACTCGGTTGAGAAGCTCCACTGCCTCAAGTGCAAGATAACCAAAAGTATCAAACGCCAAAGGAGTATTAATATCAGTAAATGTGTATCTTTTGTTTAAATGAATATTCTTGCATTTACGTTCGATACCTATTCGGAATTTGGAACTCATTAACTTATGCTATATTCACAAAACTAGCTACTTAACTTTATACAAGTGAGGATATTTTTATATTTGTTTAGTTATTTCCTGAATTTACTTTGATTTAGTGCCTCATACAAATATTAACTCTGAGTTCCTTTCTGTGAATAATTGTATGTTAATTATCTTCCTGTTCAGATGCGTTACAGAAGCAATAAACATTTGATATCTGGATGTGTTAGTATTGAATATCGATATCGATATATTAGAGGAGGCATATTGTCTACAGTTAGAACAAAATATTGTTGATACTTGATAGTATAGGTTTAAGTTTAAAGTTACTGTTAGTTAAGACTAATATAATTGAAGATTATCTACGTTTTTCCAATGGTTTAATAAAAAATCACCATCAACTCACACCTTTAGAACCGTTCATCTTCACGCTCCTTGTTATTTTTGGGCCATATGATTAGGGGGGGAACAATGAGTTGTAAAAATCGATCCATTCATAATTTATCTGATTTTGGTTGGTAAAGTTTTGAGATTGTTTGGATGGTTGAAACTGAAATCCAATAAGTTCAGAGTTAACCGGTTGGTCCGTTACTTTCAAATCTGTTACTTTTTTTTACGAGCAAAACCCTCTTAAATAATTAATAAATACCGAGTTGTACCTTAATAGTAACTCAGATTGTTAGGAACTGCGAATCAGTTATCAAACATAATCTCGGTTTGTGTTTATTGAATCTTTGGAATTCTTCATTTCATTTCAACGGTATGTATCAATTTGGACTAGTTTTACGTGCATATAAGATGTTTGATGAAATTCCTGAATGAAATGTTGTTCATGAACTCCAAACTAATTTGGACTAGTTCATGAATTCTTCATTTCATTTCAGCTATCACTAATATGTATGTTGTATGTTTAGTTGATTCATGAATGCACTAAGATTTAGCGTCTCCTACAATATTTTATTTTGAGTTCTTTTCCTTGGAGAAGTTCTTTTTGACTTCGTGTGTGGGCCCTTACGTATGGATTTTAGATAAATGCACGTTCCTGTATATAGTTCTAATGCTGTGATGCATTTGGGAAGGAGTATGCTATTAGAATTAATATTGACATGTGGATAGATAAATGCATACTATATGAAATTAGAATGATATATTGTGGGTGCTATATTGAAACGTGTTCTGTATGAATAACATGATACTTATTGGGAGGTTAAAATAGGTTTATTTTGAAGATATAGTTTTAAGTTAAGTAAGTTAAGAAACATTTATAGAAATCTGCTTAGTTTAGGTAAAGATTTCTAGGAAATACTAAGGTGAAATACTAGTCTACTTGTGTGTATTACATCGTTGCAGATTCAGTCATAGATCGTAAATATGGAATTCTTGCTAAAAGCACACATAAACAAGTATACAGCTTATGCAACATGGAAATAAACTGGATTCTTGATAAAGAGAAATACCTGTATCCCTGTGCAATCAACGTGTTGATTTATTTCATCCAGGGCAACTACGTCTTGATGGGTAAGTCTGTATATACTTATCACCCTGTGGCGAGCGTGATTTTCTCCTGAGATGCAGTTTCGGCATACTGCCAAATTACAGTCAATGCAGTATCGGTTCAGATTATTTCCTATGATGTGAGTTCTACAAGCCACAAAGAAAGTCCTTTCCAGAAATAGGAATATCCACAATACAGCGCTAACCTCCTACAGAAACAAAATGCAATTAGTTAAAGATTTTAGATAAGCGAACCATTATGACTATCTTTGTATCTTTTGCTCCCAAGTTACAGTCCTGTAGATAATAGTCATAAGTTTTACAACAGGTAATTATTGATTGCAACCTACAGCAAGGGATTAATTTCCTTTTTATTTTCTGTTAATCATCACCTAATATAAAAATGGACCTGTTTGGTAGATTGCTTGGCTTTTTACCTTGTGTTCCAGGCCTGTAGTTTAGTCCAAATCATAAATCGATATAATGAAATGAAACATCAGAACTTTTAAGTTCCCACCCTTCTACCGAGGCCCTAAGTCAAGTTGCATATTATTCCCCTCACTACCTAGAAAATCTCCATCTAAATATGCTATCGAAGTTATGTACAATGGTTTGCCAGCTAGTCTGCAAGCCCATGGTACACGAAGTATAAAAATGATGCAAGAGGGGGGAAGAACAACCCATACATTTTGTACCAGCTGTCAAATGTGATTAAGGAAGGGGGGACTCTATCGTACAGTAATAACGATATAGGAAACATCAACACTCTAGTATGAACATATTGAAAATCAACTTTATTTTCCCATTGTAAAGGGTGTTTCATCACTGGATTTATTTTACCATCAAGTATATAATGGTTTACGAATTTCAAGTGAACCTTTTAACAGCCAAACTCATTAACTGATAGTATAATATGTTACCTTAATTCATATGTCAAATGTTTCCAGCTTTTTGTTTATCGATTTACTGGTAGCCTTCATAATTAAATTGTAAAATCTCTTTCATGTGTCAAGGCTTTAGCAATAAAGTTATGTTTATGGCACATTGATGCAAGTTGACATACGACCACTTAAGAGAAGGGAATAATATGCAAAGGGTCCTTATAATGAAAAGGCTAGGAAGGAATGTGTCACCCCATGCCACATCACCACCCCCACCCCGTGAAAAAAAAAATAAAATAAAAAAATTTGGGCAATTTTTTTTTTATGCCAAAATTTATTACTGCATCACAATCAGTAACTTATAACCCTAATGCACTAAAATCATGATTGTAATGCAGTAGCTTTATAACTGTGATGCAGTAACTTATAACTTTAATGTACTAATAAGTTTTGGTACATCTTTATTATAAGTTACTACATCATAGTTAATAGTTAAGTGCATCAACTATGATGCATGATTTATAACCTTGATGCACTAAAATCATAATTGTGATGCAATAACTTATAACCTTAATGCACTAATAAGTTTTGGTGCATCTTTATTATGAGTTACTGCATCATAGCTAATAGTTAAGTGCATCAACTATGATGCATGATGCAGTAACTTATAACCTTGATGCACTAAAATCATAATTGTGATGCAGTAACTTTATAACTGTGATGCAGTAAGAAATTTTGGCAGGATTTTTTTTCTTTTTTTTCTGCCACAAAATTTTTTTTTTGGCGAGAAATTTTTTTCCCGAAGGAAGGGGGTGTATGATGTGGCAAGGTTACACATGTCACCTCCACATATATATATATATATATATATATATATATATATATATATATATATATATATATATATATATATATATATATATATATATATATATATATATATATATGGTACGTCCTCACGTATATATGCATGGAAGTATTTATGCATGTCTGTTTGTGTATATAATTGTGTATATGTATGTATGCATGCAGTCTAATATCACTAATTTGTGCTCGCCGGTCCATTTGAAGACATATCTTGCAAACTATCTGGAGTGATGAACCTCTTATTCTCGGATCCCTAAGGTTGGTCACCTTGAACTTCTTTTCGATGTCATTGGTTCTAATTATCTACTCACTACGTAATACATCAACACTTGCTCATGATAACTAAATATGTTTGGGAGCTTTTTTCTCTGGCATTCTACTTATATTTTTCGATAATCCTTGGCTATATGGCACTGCTAGTTACTATATAGATAATCATGCATCCTCTCTTATTGTAGAACACATCTGACTATACATATATATGCCAATCTTACTTAAATGCTTATTTGAATGCAAAAAAAAAAAAAAAAAAAAAAAAAAACGTCATCCTTATTCTTTATTTTTTACTTGGAAAGAGTTTATATTCTATGTACCATATCTACCACAGAAACTAAGGAGCAATAGTTAATAAGTTACTTTTACTGAACATCGTAAGTACGACGTTTGAAGAAAGTTATGATGTCAACTTGAAGGTGAGCCGTGACATGTAATGCACAGCACAATGGCATGCCAATTTTTTGAAAGTACGGTTTAAAATAAAAATACATGATGAAAAATCTATTATGCAATCACATTATTAGATTATTAAAGTTGTATACACTATTTGAACAATAAAACTACAAGACAGTGATTAATTCAATAGAGAAAGGTGTAGTGTCTACAATTTACCAATAGTAGATAGAAAATTATTTTGTATACTACGGTAGTGCTACAAACAACACAAAGAAAAGTAAAGCGTACATAATAATCAAGTTTGACATACTTTCTTTCAACTATTTACTAAGGAACAAGAGAATCAAATATCTAGACATCTTAACTAGAAACACATGAAGGATATAAGACTACCAAAAAAAAAAAAAAATACACTATACACTTTCCAAGCCACCTTGAGAAATGGGTCAGACACATTTAGGTCCCTTGCAGTGTAGGTGGAAAACAGGCGGGCTGAGTACTGTGTTTAAAAAAGAGGCGCGCGTGATGCGTTGTGATGCGTTTACGGGCGCATCAGCGCTTTTTTGCGCATCATGTACTTTTAGCCTTATAACATAAAATTGGACTTAATAATGTGTATTGGGCTTCTTCTCATGGGCTTTATTTCTAAGATATGGGTCCAATTTGACCAATTCCTTATAAACGATAAGACTTTTGATCTTAGTTTTCGACTATTTATGTATTTTAGCGATATAGAATCGTGAAGTATGAACATGCATGGTATCTTTTGACATTAAATATGGTATAAATGTGTTATTAATGTGTTTTGTGCACTATATATAATTTAAATATTTTTTTATAAAATTGTCGCCTCGGGTACGTGATGCGCGCGCATTCGCCTCGGCGCCTCGTCTTTTTGACCCTTATTGCATTAACGCGCATCGTGCTTTTTAAAACCTAGGCCGAGTATCAAAATGGATTCACATTAAAGGATAAAATTATTGGGACGGGTAAAAAAGAGTAGGGTGGACGACCCATAAACACTTTTTTTTCTATTTATTAATTTTATAACTAGCATATAAAATCTGATAAAAAACTGTTCTTAAAGTGATGAGTTAAATTGTTTTAACACATAAACACTTGAATAGAGTTTAAGCGATTTTAAACTGCTTGATTTCTGCTCTTATTAGTTTTTACTTTATTCGACCCTGGGGATTGTTTAAGACTAAAGTATAACCCGAAGTAACCCATCGTCACATTAAGGGGGTTAAAATGGCCCCTTCTACTTATTCTTAGAAAGTAAACCCTAACAGTTGCTAGACTAGCATATGAATTTAAAGGCTTCACACTGAACAGTTAACAAATCTTTTATTATTGCATTGAAACATGAATCACAAGAAATATATTAATACATCAATCACAAGAAATATTATAGTTATAGTAATAAGAGTCTTTCATTTGTAATCATCTAATACAAGTTTAATATAATCTTAGATAAATAAAGAGATTTGTTGCTAAAATAAATTACATTAGGCAACATGTGCATACCTGATTTGGGTTCATCCTTATTTCTTCTTGGTAAGTTAGATGAGAGGAGCGTTTGTACAAATTTCTAGGGGTTAAGACAAACGAAGTGAATAGCAGTATTTTTTTGTTAAGATTGGCTCTAGTAGATTTGGGCAAGCCTATGACCTGAATTTTATGCTCATTGCTTTCAAGGGTGAAAGGATTAAAGTGTAATATTATTTTGGGTTGATATTTGAGTAATAATAGCATTTATTCCCGTAATGCTATTAATGCAACACATAAAGTCTTTAATCCAATAAAGTGATATTTTATTTGACTAGGCACATTTGCATTGAACATTAATCAAATGTGTCTTTCGTAAGAAAAGTTTGATATTGGCCAAATATGAACATCGTCACATGATAATTGTTACATTTGTTATTGAATGGAGGGAGCATTGCTTTCTTTCCTATATCTGGAAAATGTGTTATTGTATTTCTATTATTTTCAATCTCAATGTTGCGAGGTTATAAGTCACTTGAATTTGCATTTCAAATTTTGAAACCAAGAAATAAGACACTACTATGTACAAGGTAGTTATGAATAATTGGTGACTGGGCTGGGAAAATGCAAGGGGTTAGGAATATAATGTATAGTACTAGTATCTTTTCAGTTGTCAGGTAGATTTATGCAAGCCAATGAAAGATTTTTCTGCTCATTCCTTCGCGGATTAAAATGTTCCCTGTTTCTTTTGTTTAGTTCAGTGGAAATAGCATCTACATCCTCAAAAGACACCAAACGTTTGAGAATCCCTTGAAGTGAAATCGTTTACAAGGCACATATTGTAACAAACACCACAAAGATCCGTACCTTAGTTTACTGATTCCCCAAACTTTAAGCACTCACTTAGAATGCCGTCTAAAGCAGGAATCTCTGGAATCTGTACCGTCCTGATTTTGTAATGTTGCAAGTGGGCAAGACTTTTTGCGTAATTTTTGGAGATATAGTAACTTCTTACATGACATAGACTTGGATAACAATAATAATAATCGTAATGGTTTCAACTGTTATGGAATGGGGGGACGTGACTTTCTTTTTCATACTTACCGTAAATGTATATCTATATTTGTCAAACAAAACATTTTGACATTGAAAATCTATTTCATTTGAGTTGACAATGTGAATCCTAGAACTAAAACGGGAGTTTGATTCTCACTAGTCAATCCTGTAAGCACTTGGATCAAATCACCTTTGAAAAATATCTTTGCGGCCTAATATGATTATCATGCAGAGACTGTAGTGCCGAGAATCTTTCTGTAATTTTTATCCTGCATTGATGATTTGGCTTTTTCTTTTATGTTTTTTTGGAAAAAATGGGATTAACTTTCTCTCTTATTGAAATACGAAAGAATCACATGACTTTACCGAATTAATACATTTCTATCAAGAGACGTATATTTTTCTTTTTTGACGTTAAAGTCATAACTTAATTATGGTGTGGTATTATCTGCTTCTGTATGGAATCCTGTAAATATATGAACTTATGTTTACGAAAAGCGTTAGTTGGACTTAAGTTGACTGATGAAGTTTTTAACATCAGTTTAAGGAGGATTTCTAATTGGAATGCCAGCTTCTACTTGATGAAGGGTCAATCATTCACAACATGCTTTGTTCAATCATGGTGTTACATAGCAGTTTCATTGAGTCCTCAGTACAACCCACAACTCGTTTGCCCTTCTTTTCATCAAGATCCCTTCACTAGCACTTAAGAACTCCCAAATGTCAAAAATTTAAACTCAAAATATTAGTAAGTACTTGAAACATAAACCCTGTGTTATATGTGGGTTTACTGGTGCTATTCACATGTAGAGCCTCGTAATGGTGCTAAGGCTTCAGCTATTGATATTTTGTTTCCTAGCATATTCGTGTGGGTTTTCTTATAAGTTTTTCAGGGGACGCCAAAATTATCATCATATAATAACTTGCAATTAGCTCTGCGCTCGTATGTGTGTGTTTCTGTACGACTCACTTTTTTTCATCTGTGCTTTTTAAAACTCCTGTCTTGCACTTTAACTGAAGTGATGAACTTCATTTTATGTCTCTCTAGGGATGGTCACTTCAAACTTTTGCAAGGTATTGAAACTAATCTTATCTTATAATTTCTCAAAGTTCCCGGTGTTTTTCTAAGCCGGAACATCCTAATTTATCCTGCATAGCTGGTCTGGTAGCTGTCATGTGCACAATTCCTTAAGAATTGTGTGACACTGCATAACTATACAGTGTTGTTTTTATGAACACTATTGACTAATATAATTGAAGGAAATATATTCTAAATTCTCCTTTTCAATAGAATTGACCTTCTTCGTCATTCTTAAATTCCCACTTCGCGTAAATCTAAATTGTGACGAGTTCAGATATAGAAATGGGATTATACTAGATAATATCGTATGAAATAGTAAATAATCAACAAAATCTATCAAATGTTCCAATTTGTATAGCAGATGCATAAGAATGTTTAAAACTTTCAAAGAAATTCTGACTGATTATGGTCTACGCAGCCATTCCACAAGAAAACCACTTGCATAATGTAACAAACTCAGTTTTTTAAAGTAACGGAGCCCTCTGTGGGATTCCTTTGCGTCTCTTTGCAGTGCTTGCAGTATGATTTCTTTCATCAGCAACTTTCACTGTTGGGTGTCCTCCATTGTCCCTCTGAAACTATAGTTTGGATAAGTAGTTAAATCAAGTTATGCAAAATAGGTAAGAAGCCAAAGATGAATAACATTATGTTGAGCGCTAATGGTAGCGGCATCTATAGATGTCGCGTTTAAGTGTTTGTAGTAGTTTAGTACCTTGCAAGCAATCGAGCAGTAATGGTAGCGGCTAGCATTCATGAGTTTTCGTGCACAGGTATGGCAACAGAGATGTGGTTCTAACTGGCCTGAGCTTTTGTGGGGGAGGGGATGAAGGGTCAAAACTTTCTTTCTGTTGCATGCATATGGCTGCGATTATAATACAAATTAAGTTAAGTATGAATACACGAAGCATCGTAGCATCACGATAGCACTCAATTGGGCTTTCATTAAAAATGAATAACTGTAAATAGGTCAATGCATCTCTTAGAAAAGTAAAAATAAGCAGATCTATTTTAATATAATCAGATCAATTGTTCCAGATGGTTATAGTAGGTTATATGAAATTTAAACAACGTCCGGGTAATTAAAATAGAGCAATGATACGGAGGCCTAACATATATGCCTAAACTCATGCCTAATCCATTAACAATTTGACACATCACTCATACATTTTCTCTTTCTAAATCTTCACTTTTGATTTTTCCACTAGTCATCATCTTATTGTTAGGCATGTTTTTAGTCATGCATTTTAGGCATAACAATCATTTTCCATTAAAATAACTTGAAACTATATTAAATAAATAAATTAACCTGTCGATTTGTTCGCTGGCTTTTGGTTCGCTAGCGTGATAATTGCGTAACCATTTTCTAGTCAAAGATCACATGTTAATGTTAATTACGGCAACCGTACACTATATACATTCTATTAGGACTGATCTGAACATGTGCGTGTTAGATAATTGTATTTTATGAAATGAAACACAATGTTGTGAATACTAAATAAATTCTGTCATCTATGAACAAAATGACACCTGGTAGGATTGTACAGTAAGTTTCAAACTGAATGATAGTATTACTTATGGGTAGAACCACTCCTGAATTTTGTTGGGTAACTGAAGTCGAGGAAAATACTAAACTCAAATTACTAGTCTGATACGATTAGTTACATTGTTCTAGAAGCGTACATATACATGGTTGCTACTAATGCAATATCCGAAGACCAGCATTTATGATAAATAGAAAATACCTGTATCAGTGAGCTATCAATATGTTTCTTCATATCCTCTAGGGGGACTGCGGCATTGTAGACATGTCTGTAGACCTGTATTACCCTGTGATCATTATGAGTGCCTTCTGTCATACAGTATTGACATGCAACTGTTTTACAATCAATGCAGTAGTTATTTTGATCATTGCCTACAGAGTTGTGTGAGCTACACTCCATAAAGAAAGTCCTTGCTAGAAAATAGGTGAGCCATGATAGAGCACCAGCTTCCTACAAAAACAGTACTCATATAAAGCAAAACCATATTACCATTTTTATATCCTTTTCTTCTGAATTACAGTCATGCACAACTTGGTTTTAGTCACAGAAACAGTTATTTACCATGATTTTCACTTACCATAGCGAGAACAATTTACCAAGAGATACAGCCTTTCCCAATGGTCCATATTAGTTCCTTTCTGATATCTTTGTAATTATCACTGAATATACAAGTAGATCTATAAAAGGGACAAGGATGTTTTGCAAACTTTTTGAAGTAAAAGGGTATAACAACCATTCATTTTACAATGGTTATCATCACTTAATATCTGGCCATCAGTCTTATAGATTTCTTGTTTACTGGGGTCTATTTGTTTTTGTGTGTACATATGTATATTTATATATGTAATATATGATACGTGATACACTGATTGAATGTATGTGTGTCTGTATGGAAGTCTTTGTGCATGTGCATACATGTATATACATAAATGTCTGTTGGCATTTTATCAGGTTAATACAAGTCATTCCCTCACACTACTCCATTTGAAGACTCATCTTACAAAATATTTGAATTGATGAACCTCAAATTCTTGACTCTCACAGGTTGGTAACCTTAAAACTTCTTTTCGGTGTTATAGTTTCTAACCCTCTATCATCTGTTACTACACGTAAGTGTTGTAAAAAGCGGGCTAGGCGGCGCCTAGGCACTAGGCGGGCATACACCGCCTTGATTTTAGGCAAATCGGCCAAACTAGGCGGAAAAGTCAAAAGGCGGTCAAACATCCGCCTAGGCGGAGCTAGGCAGGGCTAGGCGGTCAACAAAGTCAACAAAAAGTCAAACATTTTTTTCTTCCTGAAACGCATTTTTAACTAAAAATTAAGGGTTTTCTTTTTAATATACCCGACTCATATTTAATTTATCATAAAATTTCAACATAAAAGAAAAACCAGGGATTGTAAACACAAAGTCATGGGTTTTTCATATGAACTTCGAAATTGATTCTCACTGATTTGAATAATATGGACAAGATGAGAATCAAGCATCAATTTAATATTTATTTTTGAAGCATTTGAAGTAATATGTTAACGTTTGAAGTTTTTAGTACTTGAATTGTTATGTTTATTTATCTATTTTGCAACTTCAAACTATGTGAACTTTGAACTATTTGAAATTAGAAGCATTTTGTTATGTTATACATATTATTTATAATATTTATATATATAAAATTCCAATCCTCCTAGGCGGCGCCTAGGCGAATTCCGCCTCGAAGGTGGTCAACCGCCTGACTAGCTCCTAGCGATTTTTGCAACATTGCTACACATACCGCATTATCATCCTTTCATGACGCATAAACCCTTTTTCGATGCCTAAACATTCCATTTAAATAGTTTAATAGTGCATGGTTCACGGTAATAATGGTTCCTATGTAGATTGTATAGCACACTTGAGTTAATTTATTATTGCATAATCTTTCTAAAATGCTCAATAAAGATTGAGAACTTTCATCCTATTGTTAACTGCCAACTTGACATTCAATAATACTATTATTATACAAACATATTTGTCACAGAATGACAGTAAATTACTGTAGTCTATAATCGTAATAATGGCATATGAAGCAAGCAGTGCTGAAGGTAAACCATGGCATGCAGCACAAGCCACAATGGATGTCAGTCCCAGAACAAAAAATATTAAAAATTGGAAGCACATGATGATAGATCTACATTTGAATTGACATAATTAGATTAGAAAACTACTTTATTAGAAAAACCTTATATTAGAAAATTTGTTGATATATCTTGAATAATAAAAAGAAAAAACAGTGATTTGAGTTAAGAAGAAAGGATTAGTTTAAAAAAAGATTTAATTAGAGAATAAAATATTTTGACATTTGCAACAACATAATATAAAACACATGAAGGGTGTTATGCTATTGAAACAACAAAACATAAAATGCTAACATTCTATGACAGAGTGAACATACATCTAGGAGACTGCAGTAAACTAGTTATTGTAGGTCGCACACATAGGCTGGGTTGAGCAGGTTAGGTAATGGGTTTGAGTCAAAACGGTTAATAATCAAGAATGTATCAAAAAAGTTTTTGTAGACCACCAATAATTTTTATTGTCATATTATCCAATTTTATTAGTCCTTATATGATATATGAGTAAAACTATTTTAGGACAACACTCTAAAAATTAGAATAAACAACTTAGGGAGGTTTAAACACTCGATTGTACATTGCTCGATTTTAGAACCATGTGTTCTTTCTCTTACCAGGAGTTTTTCTTGTGTTACCCATTGAGCCTGTTTGCATATATAATGGGTTGAAGTTGCCGTTCTACTAATTAGTTAAAGATGAAAGTAAACCTTAAAAAATGCTGGAGTAACATATATATAAAGGGGTTGTTGCAGCACTTACTTAGCAAACGGATTAATATTATTGCAATGGTACACAGATCACAAGTTATAGGATGGTTGTACTTGTAGACCAAAGGGTTACCAATAATTCAAACAACACATCCAAATATTTGATAGAATTTAGATAAAATAGAAGAAATATCTTGTTGTACAAATACATTACACTAGGTGAAGTTTTGAGTACCTCGTTATGATTCATCTTTGCTTTCTGCACCTTTAATTTTTTTTGCTTTGGTTGAATCCTCTAGATTAAGATAAACTTATATATTTGTGTTCATTCCTTGTAAGGATTAAAGAGTAAAGTGTTTTTTTGGTTGATAGTTAGTGTTTAATTGCATTTACTCTTAGATATAATCAATGCACCATATTTACTCTCTCACAATCCAATAAAGTACGAGTAGAATCGTTTAACTTGACATATTCTGTAGTAAAAACCATCACTTAAATGTCTAAAACAGCATCCTGTAAGATGTAGTTATGATGTGTGTGGACGTCAATACCATTATTGTTTTGTAATGTTAAACAGCATTGAAGAAATAATTTTTAATGTATTTTCGATGAGAAAAGCCTTTTGAAATGACATGTACATTGAAATAGTTGTTACAAAGTTCGTGGAATGGAGGAAGTATTTTTTTCCCCCGAATGTATGTTAAATGTTATTAATAGTCAAAAGCAACAATTTGAGATTGAAAATTCATCTAATGTAAAGTTCAAAACACAGTATTATTACAAACAATTTAAACTAGGTATCCGCGTGACCGTTTCCAACCCTTTCCCTGGCCACCCTTAGATGTGTACCTAATGAGGTTTAAACCCTAGACCTATTGTGAGGAGGTTGAGAGTCTTACCACTACGCCAATTGATGGTGGTTGTTTTATATTATATATATTTATATTTATATTATGTGTATATAGTATATATTATAAATAATTAACATTATAATATTACACATTTGGAAATATAGTATTGTAATATATAGAATAGAAATATTGTGTTACGAATTTCATATTAGATAAGTATTTATTTATTTTTAAAGTCTATATCTACATATCATTTCAAGATTTCTTGGCAAAATTCAAAATGGATATTTTTTTCTTTAGTTTTACAACAACAGCAAATAATAATAACATTCACTATTGTCTACAAAGATCTAACTATGTCTAGTGCAATGATTCTACTTTGTTGATTTGTGTGAGTATTTGCTACATTTATCTATGAGGGAGTAAATGCATAATATCACCCCATTATCAACAAAAAAAGATACTTATACACCGAAATCCTTATATTGAATGGTTAGTACTAAATTCTGATGTGAGATGAGATGTGAGAGTGCTTTCAAGTTTTCATAGGAATTGAATGTTAGACTAAATAAGTAATAGTTTCTTTTTATTCATTGTAAGGTTTAAGTGTAAAACTTTGTTTTTGATAATTGGTAATAGCATTACTCCCTTGATCCCATTAATGTGACGCATTTGGTCATTTGCTATCATATTCCAAATGAAGTAGAATTGTTTGACTAGGTATATTATATAAGTCAGAGTAGTAATGTATAAAATACAATTGCATGAAACAAATGGGAAAATATGGAATTCCAGCATTTTGAATTTGGCCAAGATGAAATTTCTCAAATGACATGGACATCATAAATTAATGCATGTTGCAACGTCCTATACAATCTTTGAAAGAATTTCTAGCACGTTGCAAATTATTGAATAAATGTTTGTACCAAAGGGCTTGTGTCCCAATGGTACCCCTTGTGTGAGAAGCTCCCCAATCAAAATGGTTGTGGGTTCAAGTATGTATATTGTGAGATAGTTGGTTGTCGTTCTAAAAAAAATGAATAAATGTTGTCACGTCATTCGACAATTTTGTTGTTCTAAATTGTTATTATGCAGTGATGATCATACCTTTTCAGTAGTTTTTCTATAATTTTCTCTCTTAAAAATGGTAATTGAACTTTGTTACGATCCCACATCGGCTAAGTATGGGATTGGTCGGTGGTTTATAAAGTCCAGGTGTCATCCTCTTTTGAGCTAGCTTTTTGGAGTTCTACACTTGGACATATGAACCGATATGAGCCTAGTATGGGATACGTTCGTATCAATTGGTATCAGAGCTAGCCTTACCTTTTGAGGTTCCAACACTCGGAGTGGTGGCTTGGACCCGAAAAAGAAAGGTGCCAACCGTGACCAACATAGCCGTGACCAACGAGCTCAGAGTGGTGGCTTAGCTATGACCAACGAGGACGTTGGTTCCTGTGTTTAAAAAAGCGCGCATCAGGCGCGCCTGATGCGTGATGCGTTGTGATGCGAGGCTTTGTTGACACCCTGATGTGTTGCGTTTACGGGATGCGAGGTGATGCGCATCGGATCGCATCGGTGATCACCGATGTCGGTCGCTTTTTATGCATCATGTACTTTGGCCTTTTTATTTTTATTTTATTTATTTATTTTTATTTATTATTAATTGGATTTAATAATGTGTATTGGGCTTCTTCTCATGGGCTTTACTTTTAAAATATGGGTCCAATTTGACCAATTCCTTATAAACGATAAGACTTTTGATCTTAGTTTTCGACTATGAACATGCATGGTATCTTACTATCTTTTGACATTAAATGTGGTATAAATGTGTTTTGTGCACTATATATAATTTAAATATTTTTTTATAAATTGTCGCCTGCACGCGTGATGCAAGATTACCCTCGGCGCCTACGCTACTCGGCTTTTTGACCCTTATCGCATCGACGCACATCGCGCTTTTTAAAACCTAGGTTGGTTCTTCAAAGCATAGGTATTGTTACAATCCCACATCGGCTAGTTAGTGGTTTATAAAGTCTAGGTGTCCCCTCCTCGTTTGAGCTAGCTTTTTGGATTAAGTTCTACACTTAGACTTATGAATCGGTACGAGCCTAGTATGGGATAGGTTCGTATCAAACTTATTATGCATACAAAAGGATCACGAGACACTATGCTTAATTTGTTCCTATTAAAAATAGTTGGTTTTTTTTTTCCATGTTGCAGGGTGTACATTTATATCCAGATTTTTATCTACTTGATCATTATCGGTAACTCAAGCGGAGTGTCGTAATGGGTGAGAATCTGTTATACTGAAGTAATTCATTGAACGTGATATAGTATATGACATTTTAGTGCCTTGAGGCTTGAGCCCAACTTTGATGAGGTAACCAAATACTTTGAAAATAGGAGATCTCATGCCTTATTAAAGTTATGGCAGTTATTCACAGTGAAAGTAAATAAAATACATAGGAAACAAAAATATTTGAATGTTATTCATGTTTTCTTATTAGTTATGATTTTTTTTTAGGTAAAGGGTTTCCCCAGTAAAGTATATTACATCAAAAAAACATCTAAGTTCAATGAAATGTGGCTGAAATACCGCATTAACCTCAAGCAACCGCTTGAACAACCCTAGATCATTTGTGACATGCCATAAAACGACCACACTAACTACATACACAAACTAGAACAAATAACTATCCAACTGCATCACTCGATCAACATCATCATCATCACTCTCCTATAGATCATCCAAAATACTCTTCCCATCTTCCTTCGTGAGGATGTCAAAGTCCACATTCTTACCTGACCAAATACCGGTCTTCCTAAGAGGCGCCCTCACCTTTTTCCTTGTATCATCGATATGTTCGTGGGAGGCGCCCCCACCTTTTTCCTTGCACATTGTTAACAATATTTCCCACATCATTTGTCGACTGCCAAGTTGTCTTATTGTTGGGTCCATTAGTACCCAAGTACCCTTAAACAAGGATTTGAATAGAAAATACCCTAGTGTCGTATACCCTTAAACAATATTCAAGTCACCGTTTGAATAGTCACTAGGTGAGTCATCTTCAGAATGCTCAAGACAAGCCTAAGAAGAAAGACTTTCCATTCAGTGAGGCGGGACTCAGGAGCCAAAGAAGAAGGTGATGGGTTCAGTGAGTGAACTCACTGAACCCCAAGTCTCTTCAACATCTATGAAGACAGAAGACTAAAGACTGGAGACTTAAGACTGAAGGAATAGCGGGACAAAGCGGGATAAGTTTGAAACGTATAAGGAAGAGTCCTTATCAGGCAAAGGTCAAACTTTCCCTGAATGGCTAAAGACGAGAGCAGTGTCATCACTGTGGCTCAAAAAGTTCTACTGTCCTATACCCAAAGTAGAACACTATAAGAAAGACAAAATACGCGGGTATTTTGTCCAAACTAGCTTAGGTCATCTTTGTCATTTTCCATAATGGTTGTAAATCATTGTGTATAAATAGGACCATAAATAGGAGTAGAAAGCTTGAATGGTTTGTGCACTTGATGCATTGACATTCACAAACTCCTTTATCTCCTTCAAATACAACTAAGTCCCTGAGAATAGCTCAGTTGGTTTATCATAGTTGTACTTAAGCTTAGCTTAAGTTTAAAGAGGAGAATTACCATACTTGTCATTCAATCCGAAGTGTTGTTCAGCAAACACTGGGTATAATTTTTTGTTATTTGCAAATAAAATTAAACGTTGAAAAACCGCATGTCTTTTACTCTACGTTTATCTTTTATCAAAGTTTTCTCATTACATTACTAAGTCATGGAGCTTGGATAGATTAACTTTATAGTTAATTCTAACCAAGTTAACGGGCAAGGTCTAGCGGTAATTCTAACTAACTTTATAATTCTAACCAAGTTAACCAAGTTAAAGGATGCTCCTCTCATCCTTTAAACCAGAGCCTGAACAACTTCATCAACAGTCTCCAATAGGAAAGGCAAAGGAATTGCAACCACATCCTGAACAACCCAAACTTGTGAAAGCTTCATCGATTGTCCGGTAGGACCCTGATGCACCTATCAGGGATCAATGAAAAGATATTCCATCTAACAACGATGAAATCAATGCTCATCTAGAGAAAGAGGAAGAATTGAAAAAGGTTGCTGAAGAAGAAAAGAGACTTGCACTTATAAAGACCGAAGTGATTAAGATTGTTCAAGAAGATGGTGGGAAACTTGGCAATGACCCAAAGAAAGTCACCACTGACAAAGCTGGAGTCAAGTTCTTAAAGGCTCAGGATGAAGAAATAGAGGCTCTCAAGAAACAACACTCTGAGAAAACCAAAAGAATGGCTAAGCTGAGAAAGAAAAAGATTGATCAGTACATGTAGACTATGACACCAGTGTTGTAAAAATCGGCCATGGCGGTCGATATGGCGGTGCCATGGCGGTTGGCGGTGATCCACCACCATTGGGTATAATTCTTTGTTAATTGCAAGTAGAATTAAACGTTAAAAACCGTGTATCTTTTACTGTATGTTTATCTTTTAACAAAGTATTCTTATTACATTACTAAGTCATGGAGCTTGGATATATTAACTTTGTAGTTAATTCTAACCAAGTTAACGGGAACATCACTTATCAACCTCAAAAACATCATTCTGGTCTTGTAGAGCATTAAAAGAATTTTTAAGAGATATAACATTAATAGCTTGTGACGAAAGATCCTTAATGTTACTACGAGGTTGAGAGGAGGGTCCATCTTAAGTTGCCTTAGGTTGTGATGTAGAAGCCTCGCCATTCACTTGTTATGAAGAAGCCACGCCATGCGCATTAGTCGGTTTACTTATAGGGCGATAGTATTAATTTGGTTTAGGTTTATTTAACCGGACACCATTTATATGTCGCGGTTTAGAAACTGGTTTTCCTTTCCTTTGCTTACGAGTCACTTCCACAACCCCATCATCCGACACCTTAGCCAAAACCGCTACTTTTGTTCTTTGGGCATTGCTCGTCCTTATGATCAAAAATTTTACAAGTATGACATCGAGGGGGTTGCCACTTGTACTCAATATCAATGGTTTCCTTAGAATGCCCCGAACCGTTTGGAAATTGAGTAGCCACTACTAGAGATTCCATAATAGCCTTTTTAGAAGACACCTCAATAAGGGCACGAGCATAGTTGTTACGACCCCATGGTTTTAAGACACATAATGCTCGTATAAGCATCAAGCATTATATGTCCTCCTAACTTTGTGGTAATCAAACTTAAACCAACTTCCTAATAGGCAACAATAGGAACGTTATGGAGTTTTACCCAAACAGGGCCGTAGTGATTTACTCCTTTGTTAGTTGTGTGTTGGGCGTCCATATCTTCAACATTATAGGAACCAAACGAATTAGCCATTGCCCGTTTTCTAATACCTGTTCAATACCCTCCTTTGTTGAAAATTGGAATAAGAAGAGACACCATTATTCAACATAACCTGTTCAAGTCCATATTTCGTCCAAGTGTTTTTAACATAGTTCTCAACAATAGGGAATGCGAGACGCTTACCAATAAAATATCAGAATAAAGTATTAGCAAAACGATTACTAACCTCATCCACCACTGCCAACGGAATGGCCACATCAGCACCTTTGACATTTACATCAGTACTTAGTTTAGAAATTCGTAAAGTCTTTTTAGATTTGCTATCCTTAAAAATGGAAGCAAAAGAGGCCGGCTTCGAGCCTCCATTCCCAGAGTTACCAAGAACGCTATCCGAACCAACGTTAGAATCAAGCTTCGATCCTCCATCATCTGAGTTCCCAGAAACGCTATCCAAACCCTCCTTTTGAGTATTTTGTTTTGTCCCACTCATACTCTTATTAACAGCCGCATCAAATCCCCCCTTGATGAATAAACCCTAAAACCCCACGCAGTGTTGTAAAAATCGGCCATGGCGGCCGATATGGCGGCGCCATGGCGGATATCCGGGTCCACCGCCACGATATTTCCCAAATCGGTCTAACATGGCGTTTTGGTCAAAATCGGTCAAAATCGAAGCTTGGCGGTCAAAATCGGCCTTGGCGGAGGTTCGGTCAACGACGGTCAACTTCAGATCTAGGGTTTTTTTTTTTCAAATTCACGGCAATTAACTTCGATTTTATTGATTTTGTTCTAATTTAAGATAGTTTTTATAATTAATCTTGCTAATATTTATTTTTTTAATAAATTCCTTTATAATTTAGGGTCACCGCCATGGCGGCTATGGCGCTTGGCGGGGGTCAACCGCCACGGTACCGCCGAGCGATTTTTACAACCTTGACCCCACGAAACCACTCGCCACAGCACGAAAACCGAGCAAAGAAAACCACGATTAAGCAAAAAGAAAAGAAAGAAACCCTAAAAATAGCATTTCAGCCGCAACCAATCAAAGCCTAACCAACCTCCATAATGATGATCATAATAAATGAAATGGAATTAAAAGCGCAGTAATGAAACAACTCACAATAATAACGACAAAACCATACAAAAAAAAAAAAAAAAAAAAAAAAACCAAAACCCAAACCATAGCTAGCTGCTCAACAACGAATTAAGGAATAAATAAAGAGATACAATCATCGATTAATCATCAATAACATGAACATTAAATGGTATTAGAGACAGATTAGGTCGGATTAAACGATTGAAAAGGAAGGAGAGAGGTTGGTCACCATATTCGCCTAGAGAGAATTAGGGTTTTTTTTTTTTTTTTTTTTTTTTAGCTATTTAGGTGTCTTGAATTGCTTATTGAAAATAGATTATTATCAGTTATGATTTATGAAGACTTAAAAGTGGTATATCATCATCCCTTCTTGCAATTTTCTATCTCAATCTGCCTTTTAGGTTGTGGGGTGTTTACAGACGATTAATCTTCAAGTATACAAATGGTCAAAAGTACATAGATTACAAAATGACTACTAGTGCTACCAAGAGTTTGCTAGTGGCTTTTCCAACAATGCCGAAAGATACATCTCTCGTAGCTCTGGTCCTCTATCCAACTTTTTCCCTACCACCCACTTCACTTTGTTAAATCCGATGCTTTCCAAGAGTGGCGTGTAAACATCATCAAGTTGTTCTCCTACACAAAAGAAATGATCAAGCCAAAACAACCCACCCGGCCTAAGAACCCTATAAATGTCAAATAACAGAAAGTGTAGCAATGTAGTCGGTATCCAATTACTCAAGACATGCATGGAGTGAACTATATCTAACGTGTTGTCGAAAAACGGAAGTCTCTGAGATATACTTATATACATAGGCACAACACCTCTTGATGCTATAAAACTGTTGAAAGGACCATTTAAGTTCATTGAGGTTGTTATTATCGTTATATTTCTTTCCCTCATTCTTACTGCAAACGTTGCCGCACCCCCTCCAATATCAAGACCTATTCGGATCGTACCATTTTTCTTAAATTCCAATACTTCATCAATCCCAAAGTCAATATCGCCCCTGTTATTGGACTCAGTCCACCGTGTCTTCTCTCTACCTCCAAGGTCAAAACAGTCTTTACAGTCATCAAACCCTCTTTGATCTCGTTTTCGGTTAATGAGGCATAAGTAGTTCTTGCAAGTGTATGCGGTCCAGACGACCGATGAGTCAGATGGTGTGGACCAGAAGCTTTCTGGAATAGGGTAAGGCTCAACATACTCCCGCGGTGCAGCTGGATGGCAACGGCGGCGGGGGAGCGGTTCACACCCTTTGAGGAGCAACTTCTGTGCTAAAAGCTCGTCATCTGGGCATGATCCGTTTACTTCGTAGGACATGTAGCGGTTAAGTTCATCAGGAAAAAGAGTACATGGGCTTCCTACTGGAGGGTATATTTCATCTGAGTCGAAGTTTGAGTTTATTCCAAATGGGAGCTCTTTTGGTGTTGTGAAGGCGATGAATTCAGGTGGCAGTTCACTGGTGGTTGTGTTAGCAGTTTTGATCGTTGCTGTGTTTTGAGTCGGGTTTAATGAACAAGAGGAGTAAAAAGTGGTGGAGATAAACAAAATTACGAGATTTGATGACAAAAGGATGAAAAGATAGAACGAAGTTGCGAATCGAGAACGGGTGCTATGAGGGGAGTCCATCGAGGACATGAATGATGAAGTGTTTTTGTCTTCTTATAACACCTCAACCCAAACTAAAATAATAGTGATCTTACTAACTGACTATTAAGTTAATCAAATGTGTGCAGGAGTGAAGAATAATTCAATTCATCAATTGAAATTGAAATTGAAAAATAAGAGTAGGTATTATTTTTTTCTCTCTCATATTAAAGTATGTGTAAACAGGTATGGAGCTAGGTCACACCAACACTGGTCGGGTAGAATGCAACTCCATGTTCACATTTTTCAGATACCAATTTCCAGTGACTAAAATCAGGTTCTGTTTTTGCTTTAAATGTTGAGGAATATTTGCTTCGGGGGGTAACATAAATTATAAATTGTATATGTAGAATGTAAAATGATAATGACGCAGTACTAGGGGTGAACATGGGGCGGGGTGGGGCGGTTTTATGGTAAAACCAAAACCGAATCAGATATTCGGTTTTGGAAACTACAAACCGCTTGGTTTCGGTTTTCGGTTTTGACATTGAATCGGTTCGGGTTCGGTTTTATTCGGTTTTTCTTACTTGAAAACAAGCAAGTTTTAATCTTATATGAAGTTTAGAATTCCAAGTTTTCAAGCAAAAATATTTAAAAAATATCAATAATAGCATATTATCTAGAATCCAAAGCTTCAAAAACGTCTAAAACAACCAAACATCAATCTAAAATATAAATGCACGCTTTTGGCTTTGCACTTTTCGCTCGACGAGAATTGTGGGGAAATTTTCAAACAACACTATTGTTCGAAAACAAAGATATAATATCTATAAATAAAACAAATTTTAATGTATAGATAATAAACAAGACAATTTTTTAATAGATAAAGTTGTATACTTAAATCTTTAAAATTAAATAGCAAATCTTTATATAGATAAAATTATATAAAACATATATAAAGGTGGGCGGCGGTTTTCGGTTCGGTTTTCTTATGAAACCAAAACCGCCCAAACATTCGGTTTTACAAAATTCAAACCACCACCATCGGTTTGTCAAATGGGCGGTTTTTTCGGTTCGGCTTTTTCGGTTTTTGTGCTCACCCCTACGCAGTACCTCGCCAATAAACATTTTCCTTAGATATAGTTTCGTAGATACTATCTGTGGATCAATGTGACCCTATGTGCGGATGAAGTTATCATTTTAAACATTTGTTAAGGTGTCTTAAAATTCTTTCAGTTGGATAGCTCATCTAATGGTTTCTTTAATGGAGTCTGATTTTGCGATGTGTTAGGGGATGATTCACATGCACTGCTACATTTTAATCAATCAAATTAATGGCATTGCTTGAGATTTATTATTTATTTTTTTTTTGTTTCTTTTTTTTTTTTAATGGTGATGAGTTTTACTTGCGTACACTAACAACATATTTTAGATTGGTAAAATGTGTATTTATATTTAAAATATTAGTACTCCGTGTTATTTTATTGTGTTTAAATATGTAAAACTTTGAGTTATCTTTTGTCTTTTCACTGTCTCCCGGTACTTTGAGTTGATATAAATGAAAAAGTGGAATGTGCCTCCTCTAGGCTGCAATAACATCTACATGCGTTGTATCCAAAAACAAATTTGCCAAACGAAGAGTGTAACAACTTTGGTTAGAGCACTCCCAATGGTAACGCCATAACGGCGTTAAACCATCAATAACGGCGTTATGGCGTTATACCCATCGGAGCTCGGCGTTAACACGGAGAATGGAGCCGGCGTTGCTTTGCAACGCTAAGCAGCGGAGAAAAAAAAAAAAAAAAAAAAAAAAAATTTGAAAAACTTACACAATTAGTCCCTCAACGCCTAGAAATTCAAAAATTTACAAAAACCCCTTAACGACTAGTTTTTAAAAAAAAAAAAAAAAAACAAAACATTTTTTACCACTATAAATACCCAACCAAAACTCTATTTTTTTCACACTTCCATTCAAACTTTATATACTTCCTCTTTACACTTTCATATTTCAAAATCAAATTGCTCACAATGGATCCAAATCAAAATTGATATTCCCCGAGGTCGACGTTGATGACCAAGAGGACTTCCAATTTATGGCGTGCACAGATGAAGATCACCTTCAGTTGGAACAACAAGAGGTATTGAATCTCAACATCCTAGTCGCTCGCATCCTATGTATATCGTGAACGCGAACTGCGGTAAGAACGTCTGTAACGATTATTTCGTCATAAGGTTGTAAAGTATTCAAACCGATTTTAGTAGAAGATTTCGATGGTACCAAACTATTCCCGCAAATAGTTGAAGGTATTGAATCTTATACTCCGATAATATTCCGATCATTTTACCTTTTTAGGCAAACACCGATCAGACAGAATTCCGAATGAGTATAAGTGCTTTAATGAAGGTGTCGTGCGCCAATACGCCAATTGGCGTGCACGACCACACGATGCACGATTTGATGAATACTTGCAAATGGGTGAGAAGTACTTCAAGGTCCGCTTTGATAATTTTAACAAATGCATTATTGATTTGTTTATCTTGGGATATTTAAGAAACCAACACGGGCCGACATTCAAAAATTTATCAACATCATGAAGAAAAACATGGTTTCTCCCGAATCTTGAGAGATTGATTGTATGCCTGGGAATGGAAAAATTGTCCGCAATTGGCAAGGCCATTTTGCTAGGGTGATAAAAATACCCAACAATTATGCTTGGTCATTGCTTCTCAAGATTTATGGATCATGTATTTTTGGGATGGCGGGGCAAATAACGATATCAATGTTTTAGATAACTCTCCGTTATTCGACGCCCTTCTTTCTTTACCGACAATGCCCCAAAAGCACCTTATATGGTTAACTAACTAGGTATGAACAGGGTATTACCGTGATGGAATTTATCCACAGGCAACTTTCGTCAAATCCTTCACTAAGGCAACAACTCGATGCAAAACATACGTATTTTAAAAGGAGACAAGAAAGTGCCCGAAAGGATATTTAACGTGCTTTTGGTGTTCTTCAAGGTCAGTTGGGTATACTACAACAACCTAAGACGTCAATTAAATTGCCACGATAGAGAATCATGTATTGTTGCATTATTATGCATAACATGATTATAAAGATCAAAAATTTGCTTTACGTGACTATAACGAATCAGGGTGGATCCGTCAAGAAATTTGAGGCAACGAAGATGGGTTGAAAGATGTGATACGCATACGGTGAAGGCAAAAGAAATACACGACCGACAAACGATACCCAACTCCAACAGACCTTATGGAGCATGTTTGGCGGAAGAATCTTGAACGATATAGACAACAACAAGAGAAATGACGATGAATAAGTATTTGCTATGTTTTTTTAATTGCGTGTGAGTGTGTGTGTGTGTTTTTTTATCTCGTTGTATTTTATTTTTTTTATTTCGTTGTATTTTTTTTAGTCTCGTGATTGTAATATGTTTTAAGTTTTAATGAAATGTTTGTTTTAGTTTAAAAATGAAGTGTATGATTTAGTTTAGGGTTGAAATTGAAAATATGAAATATTAGTGGTGTTATGGTGTTATTGGGATGTTATTGTTGTGGGTGTTTTTGGGATGTTAATGTTAAATGTTAAAAGTTCGATCTTACACGGGACGGTGTTATTGGTGTTATGGTGTTATTGTTGGGAGTGCTCTTATATCATAATTTTAACGTATTCATGTTAGAATTAACTCCATTTAATAAATATAATTTGTTATACTGAATTTTGATAGTAAACTTGTGTTTAATAGATATGTTAACGAGATTTGTCATGTATTCACTTGTAGTAAGCAAACAAAACATGTTTACATCTTTATATATGATCTAGGATCAAATGAGAAGAAAAATTAAAATTAAAAAAATGAGAAGAAAATGGATGCATTTTTAAAAATCTCCCTCTTATTGGAAATTTAAAATTTGTGACTATAAATTCTTTTTATTCTTTTCATTTTAGTTTTTTCTTCATATCGAATTTTTTCCCCTTTACATATACCAAAAATAATTTGACACATCATTGAACATTTTTGCAAGTTTAAATGTAATTCTTGGAAAGGTTATTCCATACTAGCAGGGTACCCGTGCGTTGCTGCGGCGGGTACCTTAAACTAAAATTTTCCGATGAATCATGTATTTTAGTTTATTATGTTCTTTTTTACAATAAATTTACGGATATCAAGAATTTCGTTTAGCCCATGACCGTTCGGGCTCGAGCCCGTGCCCGTTCGAGCTCGAGCCCATTTGTCTCATTGCTCGTTCGGGCTTGAATATTTGTATAATATGTTTTATTATTTGTATTAGTGACATTTAATGCTGGAATTGTGTTTAAGTTGGTTATATGATATACTCGATAATTTGTATTTCTTATGTTAAGGGTGTTCTAATAATTGCATTAATTGTATTTATTGACCAGTTAATTAATTGATCACGTTAAATATCTTGACCACATTAATAATGTTTTGTATTTTGTACATTAAGGTTTAAGACTTGTAAGTTATGTAGTAGAGAAATAAATGTTAGAAAGTTTGTTTTAATTAGTGTTGCTATTTTAAATAATGCTGAATTTTAAGTATTGCTATTTAAAGAAGCCCTTCATGCTTTATTAGATAGTAAGATATATCGCGATGCGGCTACATGTAGCATGTAATTTAATTTTTTTGCCTAATAATTTATTTCATTTGTATGGTTTTTGGCAATATCTTTACTGATTAGTTTTTTCGTTTAGGGATTATAAGTAATGGCAAAAGTTTGGTGAAACTTTGCTTAGTTGGTATTGTTAATACAAATAAGCCGTAAAAACGTTTATTTATATTTTACGATCTTCTAATGTTTTGTCGATAACAAAAGTAAGATCATTTTAACGAAACAAATAAAATACGTAAATGGTTTGAACTAATAGTTTTCTAACACACTTACGCTTTCACATAAAACACTAAAACTAGTATAAGTGATTTTATGCTTTAGATATACATATGTGCAACAACTAGTATTTACATATTGGGATAACATATACTTAACTAAGTATACACTAAAATGGGTAAAACAAGTATATACTAAAATGGGTAAAACAAGTATATACTAAATAGGTAAAACTAGCAAATGGTTTTGACCCATAACCCATGGTTTTATTTATACCACTTAACCAAGCTTCATCAGATCCTTAAGATACATTGTATCTAGAAAGAAAACCATGGATCAACCCATAACCCATGACCCATGACCCATAACCAAAAATACCCATGGACAAAGAGGAGCTGCTCCACTGATCCCCGGTTTTGTGCTACCGGATCCCAGTGGAAGGATCCGGAAACGAGAGGATTTTTTTCCTCTATAAATAGTAGTTCATTTCTTCATTATTTCTCACCCCTTTCAATACACTTTTTCCCCGAGTTAAATCTCACTAACCTTAGATCCAAGAGATCTATGTTTGTAGTTTTGTTTTGTGTGATCTTCTAGGTTCCTCTTAAAAGCGCAAGATCACCACCTTCAAGTCAAGCAAGCTCAAGTTCATGAGTTGCCATGCTTCCTCATCATCAAGGCTATTGAAGTCCTCTTGTTAATGATCTCTCTTTCTTCAAAGAAGTGTAATGTTGAAGACATTAGTGAAAGATGTCTCAAGTGTCAAGACGAAGATATTAGTGAAGGGTATCTATCGCTCATAGGATAAGCACTTGTGAAAGGTGCTTAGAAATCAAGACTTGAAGCATTAGTGAAGGGTGCTTGAAGTAAAGACACAAGACATTAGTGAAAGGTGTCTTGTAGATCTAGTCAAAGGCATTAGTGAAGGTGCCTTAGATGTAGATTCGATATGACATCAAAGGATATTGATGTCATTGATGCGATGTACATTGGTGAAAGGTGTCTCAGATCTAGTACATTAGATAGATGTACATTCGATATGGTGTGTTTCGATGTACTAGATAGACTAGATTAGATCAAAGGAGTAGATCTCCTTCGGGATTAGTCGTTGGTGTAGTGTGGTAGTAGTTCCTCCATTGCAATGGAACTAGGTGCTAGCCTAGTACTTAATAAAGGGTAGGCGGCGTTGTGAAGGTGTAGTTCACCCAGGTGTGAAAGAAGTCGGTGGTTAGCCTAGCACCGTATAAAGGGTAGGCGACGCTGTTAGGTGTGGTTCGCCTTGGTGTGAAAGAACTCAGATTTAGCTTTGTCTGGAAAAAGGTTAAGCGACGCTGTGAAGGCTTCTCCGCCATAAGGAGATTGGTGTAGTGTTTACAAACCTCGAGTAGTGACTCGGGAGTGGAGTAGGCAAGAAAGGTGTCCTCAGAAGCCGAACCACTATAAATACTCGCAAGGGTTTTGTGTTTCTTACTCTTATCTTTCATTACATATCTTTATATGCTTGTTTATCAACATCCAACACACACAACCAAATAGATTGACATAAGTCGATCTATATAGTTTAAAAGGAAGTTTTAATTGGTAAAACTATTCAACCCCTTCTAGTTTTCCACAATTGGTATCGAGCTTCGCTACCAAGTTTCTTGAAGTATATTGTACTTTAAAAACTTGATACGATCCATGGTTAATTGAAAACTACAAAGAAGGTTTTTCATAAAAACAAACACCATGTCTTTAAAACTATATGTTTGGATGTTGATTTGATAACAACATTTTTCTTATTTATTTTTATTTAATTGCACTAATCTTCCTTGTCATGTTGATTAGTCAAAGCTCATACCCACCAAGCTTTAGGAGTCGCTGGTAACAAGAATACCTTCCTTAAGGTATGTTAAACGCAGCGAGCGGAAATAGTCTAAGACATTTGTCGTATCATTTGTAAAGACATTCCTAAGTGCGCTAAATGTATGATTTTCTTTAACTTTGCTTGATAATTTAGTATACCTAGTTAGGTATTTATATGATTATATTTTGTGATATTACATGTTTTACTTGAAGCTTCATTAGGAAGCCTTTTTCTCACATACACGTGTTTTATTTCTCATATAAAATCGTAGATATAAAACTTATGTTTTGCTTTTAATCCAATAAAACAAAACACGAATTTCAAAATTCCTCCTTCCCATAAAAACTCCCATCGCCGACCACTTTATCAAACCCTCACTTTTTCAAATCTTCCAATTTCAAAATTCCTCTCATTCAAAAACTTCATCTTCCTCCTCATTCCATCTCAATCGAAATCAAGAAGATCCGCCATCAACATGGTTTACATCGCACTCGTGGTCATCGCCCCTAACACTCATCGCACTTGTGTTCCCTATGATGAAGTTCACATACGGAGACATTTACTTTGTGTTGTTAATCTATATCAGTCATATACCCAATCCTTTGTATCATCCTTAGTATTGAAATGCAATATTATTAATAATCTAGTTTATCTAGGTTGTTATTGTTATAATGTGTTTATCATATCTTTTGATTTATATGTTTTATATTCTTCATGATACATTAGAAGTCATGTATGCATGCTAAAAGAAAATGTAGGATAAAACATATTTCGTGGTATAAAAACTATAAAACCTTTGTTCTTATCAAATCAGTATCACATTACTACGGATCCACGGATCCCTAAGATATACTAGCCTGATCTCTTTTATAAAGGAACCGTGGGATCCGTCCCATCGAAAATGCAGCCATGCAAGATTAAAACCACTATCTTTCTAAAAGTAATAATCCACTAGAATTTCAAAACCATGAGTTAGTTATGTTAAATACCATTGTTAATAAAATCTAGTAAAACATTAGATTATCATAGGTTGGTCACAAACATGTTCTTTCTTTAACCTATCATTTCTATAGGTTTAATTATGACGCATGAATATGAGTTTGATTTTTCACCACTAGCGCCACACCGAACATCTCTATTAAGCCCAACACACCGCAATCATGTCCGCGGTTCAATAATCTCGAAAACCGTCACTTCCACGAAGGACGATTGTAGACACCTCTCTACAATTTGAAGAAGGTATCAATACCTCCTTCCGAGCCATAGGACTAGAATGTCTTCTTGAAATCAACGGTAAGATATGTCCAAGGTTCATAATGGAATTCTTCCGTCAAGTTGAACTCGCTCGTAACGAGGATCGCTTCTTATTTCTTTGGTTTTATATCAAAACCAAAAGTTCACCTTAACCCTGGGCATTTTGCTCACATCCTCCTGGATTCCAAATCATGGACAATGTGCCTTCACCAAGATTGGTCTCTTGATTCTCTCTTCAACTTTCGTGAAGAAAATAGTCCATATTGTTCACACATACCCTCCCGAAGATTTAAATCGACAATATGCAAACCTCGAATATATTACTCCAATCCAAACATTATCCATACACGGATATCCGAGAAGAGTACAAGCCTCTTGCTCTCATTCTACGTGAAAATGTTTGGAGTCTTGGGAAATCGAGATATTCTTCCCGCTTGTTGTGCTCACATGTTGTAATCGCTTGCTAACACAACAACCATACAATCTCGCCTACTTCTTCGCAAGGCTTAATTGCAAATCTTCAAGGCTCCAAGAATAAACTCATCCCTTATGGAATGTTCTCGACACGCCTATCACAATGTTATGCACTTCCATCCTCAATTTCAAAGTCCGTTGT
The DNA here is from genome assembly GCA_022545495.1 of Chrysanthemum lavandulifolium. Lineage (NCBI taxonomy): Eukaryota > Viridiplantae > Streptophyta > Magnoliopsida > Asterales > Asteraceae > Chrysanthemum > Chrysanthemum lavandulifolium. The sequence goes on from CM040246.1 coordinate 178,719,454, forward strand.
ACGCATTTGTAAACAAGATGATGGAACCGCTAAACATATCTCTCATAAAGACTTTCTTCGCTCTGACTCCACCAATACCCATCAATCACATAATGATCCTCTTAGCGAAGACACTTAAGGAACCTAGAATAGTCAAATAGGATCAATTCTACTCTACTCGTTATTTATCAATGTAATCCTATTTCTTTCATGAAATAAAACATCTTACATTTGATATCTTAGTTTTAGAACCCTTTAAACAAAATTTGGAATATAATACATTGTCAAGATCATTGCATACCTTTAGTAAAGGTTCTGTTTAGCGATAGACGGATCCCAAATGTTGTACTAAACGGATCCCTACATCTAGGAACCGTGGATCCAAAGAAATGAAAATGCAATTGCAAGCATTGTATGTCAAACACATCCTTAGAACACCTCACACTAAGCTAAACATAGTGTCTTAAGGTAGATTAAGTCTTTATCAAGATAGGTTGATATTTCCTACTCATTCCAACTCACATAGATCACACTCTAAGATATTCATAGATCTATCACTTTGTTTTAATCCATCACTCTTCCGCTCTCAAAACCTCACATTTCATTTGACCCTTCACATCTAGGTTAGAAATCTTTTATAACAAAATTGATCATAAATCAACCTCACCTCAAAATTGATCGAAGTTGATCAAATCCTAGTCTTCCCATCTCAAAACCATTTGGATATTTTCCAAAACACAATCCTAAGTCACAACCTCATCTCTAGGATCATTTAGCTTCAATTGACATCTTTAGTGTCATCCTTGCTCATTCATTGGTATTCATGAAAGTCCCAAATCCTTCCATAAAGACAATCATTAGCTACATCACTCACCACCTTCAAGTACTTAAGCACCCTTTCATTTAAGACACTTAGGAAGACTGAAACACTCAAGATGTTATAGGTCTTAGATTTTAGAAACATCATTTTCACTCTCTCATAGTCGCCGATAGCGATCCCTAAGATTAGCTTAGACGGATCCTCTCGATAAAGTAACCTGGGATTCTTGATGACAAGATAGGTCAAATCTTGCTAAAACAATCATTTCAACTTATCTTCCTAACTCAAACACTCCATCTCATCTTAAATGAGTTCCTAGATTAGTCCAACCTCAAGTTGACTCTTGATGTCAATCATCACATTCCAATGAATCCTAGTGGCTTTAAGCTTAAACACACTTGCCAAATCTCTTGGTTTATAAATCACCTTGTTAGGACCTCCATAGTCATCACTCTCACTCTAACTTTCAGCTCTTGAAATCATTTCATCATGAGAAAAACCCCAAGTAGTAACTTATCCACCAAAGAACCACCCATGAAAAAGGCTCGTGTTATACACGAAATCTCCTCAACCGAATCATCTCCCGTTAAACCAACAAATGAGAGAATCCTTCATCATCCAATCAAACCAATTCCTAAAAGGATAGTACCCACAAAACTACCTATGCCTAACACCACCATACCTCCTAGGCCAAACAATATCATCTCCACTAAACCATCACCATTGGTTCCTAGAGCTATTTCATTTACATCCCCACTTTCATCACCACACCTCTACAATTTAGAGGACTTGCCTCCTAGGCCGCCTCATCCGTCACGACAACATTCTCCTCATTGGGAGGAATAATGGTTCAAAATCAAGGTGTTGAGTCAACACTTGCTCCCGCTTCCTTTTCGCCGTCTCCATCATATAATCCTATTCGATTATGAGAAATCATCAAAGTCAACCACCCGACCATATGGAAGTTGACACTTTTTACCACCACCATCATTCTTGGTCGAGGCATTCTCAAATGCACCTCCACCAATCCCTTCATCGCTTGAAGTCTACAAGCCGATTCACTTGATCCTTCGCATCGCCTTTCATTTCATCCACCACCACTACCTAGCCATGACAAAGATTGCTATCATTGTCAACATGTTGAAAGTTTGATACATGAAGTACAAGAAGACCAACGTTTACGTTCTATCATCTCCTCGAACGCTTCGACGAGATCAAACCTAAACAAAACTCGAGCTAGAAGAAGTTTAGTGGTGTCCTAGCATCAAGCGTTAGTTGGTCTAAAAATTCCTAATCATGCAATCGTCTGCTTTTCTTATTTTTAGAGTCATGTATATCATAACTCTTGTTTTATTAAATGGAATTACATGCTACTTGTTATTTTTTTTTGCATATGTATTCATATCTCATTTATGTGATAACATTACTTGTTATATCACCTTTGCCGATTTTAGTCATCGCCCGATTTGATCCATCATAATTGCTTGACTGATCCCTACTAGAGGAACGGGATCCGTGAAGTCGAAAGTTTTTTTTACTTAAATCACATTTGCAAGAAATTGTGAATTATACTTGTTTTCTAACCCCTGCTTTGCGCTTATTCAATTAACACATAAAGAATTTGACATCGTAAAGCTGGGGAGCTTGGTGTCAAAACAATACGCTGCAATATTACTTGCAACCTTTGATTTTAATTTCATGACTTCCGCTGCAAATATTGCAATCATCTGGGGAGCACACCGTCACATAGACGTAATCTTTTGCATAAGTTAGTTGCAAATGAACTAGATTAAAATTAGTTTCTTGACGCCTTACTTAGGGATGGACTCGTCGAGGGGAGTAACGACGAGATCCTTTCCCGCTACTTGCTCTCTATTTTATTTTCCTTTCACATGTTTTTCTTAAAACGATGTGTTGCTTTTTTCTAACACTTTTGTTTCGACAAAAGGGGAGAAGAAAGTAAAACTATCAAATTCAAACTTTTACAATTTTAGCTTTTCCTTAAAATAATCTTATGTTTTGTCATCAACAAAAGTGGGAGATCATTATCACAAATAAGCCGTAAAACGCTTATTTATATTTTACGATCTTCAATGTTTTGTCGATAACAAAAGTAAGATCATTTTAACGAAACAAATAAAATACGAAATGGTTTGAACTAATAGTTTTCTAACACACTTACGCTTTCACATAAAACACTAAAACTAGTATAAGTGATTTTATGCTTTAGATATACATATGTACAACAACTAGTGTTTACATATCGGGATAACATATACTTAACTAAGTATACACTAAAATGGGTAAAACAAGTATATACTAAAATGGGTAAAAACAAGTATATACTAAATAGGTAAAACTAGCAAATGGTTTTGACCCATAACCAATGGTTTTATTTATACCACTTAACCAAGTTCATTGTATCCTTAAGATACATTGTATCTAGAAAGAAAACCATGGATCAACCCATAACCCATGACCATGACCCATAACCAAAAATACCCATGGGCAAAGAGGAGCGCCCACGGATCCCCGGCTTTGTGCTAGCCGGATCCTGTGGAAGGGATCCGGGATCCGGGAAACAAGAGGATTTTTCCTCTATAAATGGTAAGCCATTTCTTCATTATTTCTCACCCCTTTTCAATACACTTTTTCCCCCTGAGTTAAATCTCACCAACCTTAGATCCAAGAGATCTATGTTTGTAGTTTTGTTTTTGTGTGATCTTCTAGGTTCCTCTTAAAGGCAAGATCACCACCTTTGAAGTCAAGCAAGCTCAAGTTCATGAGTTTGAAAACCCTAATTCTCTCTCCCCTTAGGGGATTTCCGGCCGCCACCCTATATCACTTTTCCGGCCAATTTTCATCCCTATTTCGTCCTCTCTACTCATCTTGATGGGTATGCAATACGATTAGGGTCATAATATTCTCTCGAGGGTGGTTGGTTTCGATTATCATGCTTATCTAATCGGATTTCCATTTATTGGTGGTTTTAACCCGTATTCATTCATTAATCGCTTTTTTAGGGTTTTAAACCGCTCATCTTTTTTAATTGATCCCTTTTACCTTTGATGCATAGGTCGGTTATTCAAATCGATTATATATTCATAAGGGTCGATTTCTTGCCTTTTTATCCTAAGTCGAAACCCCAATAATTCCTTCAAGCCTCAACGATCACCTTTTTCATGGTTGTCGTTATTTGTATTAGGTTTAGGCTTGTTATTGGTCTCGATTGTGTTCTTCATGGTACTTATTGTATATTTTTCGAGGTGATCGGTATAGATCCATTGCTCTTGAATGAGTTACTAAACCCTTATTTAGGGTTTTGATTATTTTGATCGATTTGTTGCTAATGCGTGACGCTTCCAAGTGTTGTTGGATTGGTCGTTGGAGTATTGTTCGAATCGATTGGTTTATGGTTCGCTTTGTTGGAAGCGGGTGCGAGAGTGTGTTGTTCTTATTGCATTTATGGTAGGTTGGTGTTGATTATTATGAAACCCGTATAGGGTTTGGTTTTCAATCTGTCAGAAGCGCTCGGTTTGCATGGTAGGGTGTGTTATCACCCTATCCACCGTCCTGGTGTTCTTTTCATCCTATTGTCGATTCTAAATGGTTTCCACATCCGATGATCGAACGGGTATGAAGTTTACGGGTTAGATTGCATGGTTCGTCACGATCACTTTTGGAAGTTAGGTTTTTAAGCGGTTCTTGTTCAAAAACTCTAGTGATCGTCAGGGTGTGATTTGATCTTGAACGCCGCTCTTGTTTATCATGTTACTTGATCCGGTCTTGCTTTGTGTATATTCGATCTACTTGATATGCCGGAAGGTTGGGTCGTTAGACCATGTTTATGCTTCAAGTTCGATTTGCTACTAAGTCACTCTTATTAGGTTATTAGATTAGTACTAATAAAAGACGCAATTGGTTGAAGTCGGAAGTTTGAACTACTATGACGATTCAAGATTCAAGGATTTGTCTAATTGAATAGCATTTAATTTGTGTTATTTTTATAGTCGCTGTAGTTTATGTTCAATGTATGTTTATGTTCAATGTGTTATAAGAATGGCGTGTCATTCTTATATGAGAGTCTGTAAGTGTCTTATGGATCGAGATGAGGAAGTCACCCTCATCCTATGCACTTCAATGCTTTTTGGTGTAATGAATTTTACCGGGGTGAATTAACCCTTTTACCCAAAAAAAAAAAAGTTCATGAGTTGCCATGCTTCCTCATCATCAAGGCTATCGAAGTCCTCTTATTGATGATCTCTCTTCTTCAAAGAAGTGTAATGTTGAAGACATTAGTGAAAGATGTCTCAGTGTCAAGACGAAGATATTAGTGAACCTGATCATCGCCTATAGGATAAGCACTTGTGAAAGTTGCTTAGAAGTCAAGACTTGAAGCATTAGTGAAGGGTGCTTCAAGTAAAGACACAAGACATTAGTGAAAGGTGTCTTGTAGATCTAGTCAAAGGCATTAGTGAAAGGTGCCTTAGATGTACATTCGATATAGTGTGTTTCATGTACTAGATAGACTAGCATTAGATCCAAGGATATTGATGTCCTTGATGATGTTGTAAAGGAGCAGATCTCCTTCGGGATTAGTCGTTGGTGTGTGGTAGTAGTTCCTCCATTGCAATGGAACTAGGTGCTTAGCCTAGTACCCAATAAAGGGTAGGCGACGCCAGAAGGTGTAGTTCACCCAAGGTGTGAAAGAACCGGTGGTTAGTCTAGCACCGTGATAAAGGGTAGGCGACGTTGTGTTAGGTGTGGTTCGCCTTGGTGTGAAAGAACCCGGTATTTAGCTTTGTACCGAAAAAGGTTGCGACGCCAGGAAGGCTTCTCCGCCATAAGGAGATTGGTGTAGTATTTACAAACCTCGAGTAGTGACTGGGAGTTGGAGTAGGCAAGGAAGGTGTCCTCAGTAGCCGAACCACTATAAATACTGCTGTGGTTTTGTGCTTTTTACTCTTATCTTTTCATTACATATCTTTATATGCTTGTTTATCAACATCCAACACACACAACCAAATAGATTGACATAAGTCGATCTAAATAGTTTAAAAGGAAGTTTTAATTGGTAAAACTATTCAACCCCCCATTCTAGTTTTCCACATGTATTATTTTATTTGTTTATTTTTTGTGTTTAGTAGTTTGCTTGTTTTTAAAATGTGTTATTTTAATTGTATTTTTCACTTAAAAGAGTTTTTAAAATATCATTAATTAAATGCTTGCATGACTTGTACTATGTATTTTAGTACTTGTATTCATTATTAATGAGTGTTTTAAAAATGCATATTAATTATGCATCAATGAATTATAAACATTGCATAAATACTTGTTTGCTGAAAATCAAGTCTTTGAGGTATTTAATGTTAGAATATTGTCTTTAATTTAGTTGTACATTTAACTTTTATATTTGTATTGCTGAATTTTTAAAACTTAGTGCATTAAATGTCTCACAAAGGCTAAATGCATTATAAGATAGAAGATAATGACAAGTCATTAGTGATACATAATCATGCCTTGACATGTCATCAATGCCATGTCATGAATGTCACATCATTAAACGAGTTTGAAAACAAAACAATTAAGATATTTTTCCTGACAGATTACTTTAAAATGATACGGCTTATTATCATTATTAATTAGTATTTTTTTTATTACTCTCTCCGTCCCAAAATAATAATCCCCCGACAAAAACACACATTTTAAGAAAAACATAATTATTATTGTTTTCTAGCTCTTACTTTTTGCAGAATGACAGTTTTATGTTTAACTAATTAATTGATCTCTTCTTTAAAGTTTGTAATATTAATTTCAACCGAAGGTAATATTGTAAACTCGATCAAACTTCCTTATCTATTTTTGTAGTGCATAAGGAAACATGAACTATTAATTTGGGACGTAGGGAATATTAATTTAGTTTCATTTTATTATATTTCTTGATGAGGAAGCTAGGGTATTAGGGTAAGTCTAGGGTATCCTATATTATAAATATAGGATTAAGATTGTAATTCTTACCATGAAGAATGATATGAATTATTGATTTAGCTTTCAATTGGGGAGTCAGTTCATCTCACTAATATAAACCATTGGGGGGTCGGTTGCATCAAAATAGACAATCTATCTTTGTTATTTCATTCTTTTTATTTTATTATCTATCCGGTTTGTATCAATTGGTATTTAAGCCGTTCGATTCTAAGGTTTAAAAAAAAGAAAAATGTTCATTCAAAGTATTGTTCATATGAAGTCAATGTTCACGGTTGTTTTATTGTATCTTGATTTCTTAGATCAATGGCACACATATGACAGGTTATAATGGCAGAGCATCAAGCAAGTATGCAAACTTACAAAAAAAGTGAAGGATTTGTGTGCAAACAACACAACATCGTTCACACTTGTCTTCACGGTCTGGTGTACAATAAACAAGACAGTTCAAGTGAAAATTAGAAACGAGTTACGAAATGAAATAAAATAGTTGAGAAAATGAAAATACGAGGTTGTTTTCATTAAGGGATTGCACGGAAATTAACAGTGTTCTAACATTTATCCTAGATAAATATTAGAGGGGGTTAAAAGACAAAAGACCAAACAAACAACCCCAAAGGGGTGGCAGGTCAATTCGACCGAAATCCTTAAAGGGGGTGTTTGTGTTTTTGTCTAACTTGAATAACTTGGTTTCCAAGTTATTCTAGAGCTCTCCTTTGAGCCCTATAAATACAAAGGTCTCAAATGGTTTCATACTCACAATTCACAACTCCTCAAAACCATAAATTCTCCCTCTTTCTCCTTTCTTTACGATCAGACGAAAACCCAAAAAGGGTTTACCCTTTTTTAGTCGAACACCAAATTGACCCGTAGTCGATTCTAGTTAACTCCCTAGTCGACTATACAACCGAAAACACAAAGGGTTTTATCCCTTTTTGGTCGATCGCAATTTACAAGGGCGATTAAGGTTTTGTAAGCTATAATTGACAGCCTATTTGATCCCGAAGATCAACTGGGGTTTTTACCCAAGTTTATACTCGCCTAGCTTGTTATATGTACGAGCCCTAGTCGTAGCTGTTAAGTACTAGTGGATACCTGACGCAACCTAGGGTAGTGATTTTCTCAAGAAACTCTAATCAATGACGTAAAGGATCAAGAAACTGATGAAGGTGTTCTGTGAAGCTAGGGTAGTGCTTCTTCTGGATTTACAAGTAAGTTTTTCTTAACACCTTTTTTATATGTTAACAGTAGGTTATATCACTGTCTAGAGATCCTGTGCACAAGGGTTTTGGTCTGCACAGTTTTTTGTGTTTATTCTTCCGCTGTGCAGACGACCACCATAACCTTACAGTGGTATTAGAGCCAATCTAAACATATATAACCTAGTTGTAGTTCTTAATAATTGCTTATATTGTCATAAAACCGAATCTTGATTTTAGTTATGCTAGGTTTTGGTTGATTTTTGTTTTTTGGTTTTTGTTAATCACGGTAATTAGGGTTTTATATCCCTTGTACCTAATTAGGGTTTGTATTGTTTTTATCAGCAATCGAAATACTTGGGTCTTATGACCTTCGAGGGCATCAATCTAGGGTTGGGTTTACACCATAATTTTCTCCCGTGATAAAATCATATAATACCTAATTAGTATTATCATAATTGCAAAAAACCTAGGGTTTCTTGATTTGTTTTCTTGTATACTAGTTTTCTTGGTCTTCTCATTATGATCTAGGGTTTTAGATAGTTTTTGTAAGTTGCAAATCTTTCCAAAGATATATTATAACAAAGATGGTAACTTTTGTTTTCAAAAGTTGATCATAAAGAAATAAGATTACTTGATTATTAAGAAAACTAATTTGAGATAACTCAAACCCTAACAGGGTCGATTTTATGTGTCCCAGCCATATGGGATCATAAAATTTGACAGAACATAAATCATGGTGACCAAAACCGATAGTTTTCATAAGCTGACAGTCTTTCTGTTTAGGGTTATCTTGGAATCTTTTGATTACCAAATATGGAAACTAGGGTTACAATGTTTTTAAGCATAAGTGGGTTTTAGCAAACTTAATTTTTTTATCAAAAAGTCCATAATACAAATTTTCATTAAAAATTTGATGACTTAGGGTTTTTTGTTACCTAAGTCACATGCTTTTAAAATCTTTAAAAAAGGAAACCCTAATTAGGGTTTATGAATATTAAAAGGTAAAACTTCCCTAAACGGCAATATATAGCAATAAGGTAAGAACCGTCATTTCTGAAGAATGACAAGTAGAGTGAATAATGTGGAAGTTCTTTTCGAGAAGTGGAACATGTCTAATTTACTTGCTCATGATGAAGATCAGTGCTAGAGTTCCGGTTTGGGTTTATTTCGAGAAGGGAGATCCACTTGAGAGTTGTACTCCTTTTTCCTTCTCCAAGATTTTTCCCACTGGGTTTTATTTGGGAAGATTTTTAAGGAGGCAGTCTCTTGTGGTGCATTACTCCCCATTCTCTACTGCTGCTACTTTGGGTTGGAGATTGTATCTCGAAGTTTGGAATCTCCTCTATATTCAGTTGCGGTGCGGTATGTATGGCTCTAGATGTTTGGACTATGGCTATATAGGTTTATCTGGTGTTGTTTGTGTTTATGGCATGTCATAAACACTGTTTATTTATGTTGTTTTCAAGCTTTTGCTTGAGGTAATGTGGTACTTCAGCCACATTACATTTATACTTAATTGTTTGGTTATTTGTAACAACTCGTATTTTGCAGGTCATTACTCAACTATAACCGTTAGGTTAAATCGCGTAAGGCGAAAAACAACTTTTAACGTAAATCGGCACTAGACTAAGTTTAGTCTACGTCAAATATGTACTATATGACTTTTACAAACATGTTTCATAAATTTGTACATTTGGTTCTACAAGTTTTACTTAAAATGTTTACGTTTTGCATTCACGTTCATGCATGCGTGCATAAATTCACCACCTTTCACACCAACACTTATAAATACATACCTACACATAATACTTTCAAAATTTGAATTATCCCCCCCCCCCTCTATATGAGGAAACACCAACATCCCTCTTTTGCCTTGTAAAGCACCACTTCCATATTCATGTCTAAACCTTAACCAATGTTAACATGTGATCATTGCATCTTGTGAAACTTTGATCCTCCCCCTCTTGTACCTAGCCCCATGGATGGCCAAAACACTCCTCAAAACACTTCATACCATTTTTGGATCACTTGTCACATTGGAGCACAAAATGAGATTCAAACCATACCTTATTTGCTTCTATAAGTTGAACACTACCAACTCTCATCTTCACACTTAAAACAAAAGACACAAACTCTTTTTTTCTTCATATTTTCTGCAGCAAAAGGGTCTAACACAAGGGTATTTCAAGCTTGGGTAAACATGTTCAAGCATTGGTTTGAATGCAAGGGTTTTGTAGTTCATATTTTGGGTTTTCTTGGCGCATTCTTGTGTTCTTGTTCGCTAATCACTCACCAACTTTTGTAACCATCATGAACTCTTTTACATACTTATTCTTATATATATATATATATATATATATATAGGTTGAGCATATATCCAAAACCGACCTGACCCGAACCGAACCGACAAAATTGAAAACCGAAATTCATGAAAAACCTAAATCGAAACCGAACCGACATGCCGTCGGGTCGGTTCGGTTTTGTTCGGGCCATCGGTTCGGTTTAGGTGTATTTAGGTATGTTTTTGTTGGTTTTGGGCCGACCCGACCCGACCCAAAACCGAAAACATGTAAAACATGAAACAGAAACCGAACCGACGGGCTTTCGGGTCGCTCGGTTTTTGTCGGTTCGGTCGTTTTGTCAGTCCGGTTCGGTCGTTTTGTCGGTCCGGTTCGGTTTTGAACCTTTGATGCTCAATATATATATATATATATATATATATATATAGATGTATTATTATAAAATATATAATTTGTGGTAAAAGTATATAGAATATAATTTTGGCCATAGGATATATCAAAGTAAAGTAAATTGATGGATGAGATCAAATTGGGTTATTAATGAAAATTTATAATTTTAGTGGGGCATTAATGTGTTATTGTGAAACTCAAAATGGTATCAAAGTCTTTTGATATTTATAGCATTAAACGTTTTATTTTATAAATTTAATGGCATGACACATCTAATTAATGACATACAAAAAAGTTATGATATTTGAAAATTTTCAAACGTTTTTTCTATTCATTTGCCATGATTCATTAATTTATCTTTATTGTTATTCCATTAATTTTCTTTATTAATTTGTCTTTTTTAAGACACTTGAAATTTAGTATATTTTTAGTGACATATTACCAAATTTTTGTATATTTATAGTGACACACTATTGTTAGCGCACAACTTTTCTTGACACATATTTAACGAGACACTAAATTTTTTTGATACATTTATAGTGACACACAAAATTTTATGACACACTTAATTTCATAATACATTATTAGTGACACACTAACTTTTTTTTGACACACTTAGTCTTCTGATGCATTTGTTGTGACACACTAAGTTTTGTGACACATTTTTAATGACAAACTATGTAGTGACACTAAATTTTTTGATGCATTTATAGTGACACATTAAGTTTTATGACACATTTCTAGTGACACACTAACTTTTTTTTTGACACACTTAGGGTGTGTTTGTTACATTAAGATGTTTTGGGTCTGAATCTGACTACCGCATCTTACTAGTAAGAGGTGGCTAGAAAGTCTAAATCTGAACGAAATAATGTTGTTTGTTTTTGTATAAGTGTCCAAATGATTTTAAGTTCGCTTTTTGCAATTTATTTATTAAACCAACGCAATGCGATAATAAATAATTTATGTAAATATGAAACAAGACTTTTTATCATAAATATAACATAGTTAATAAACAATCAAATATATTATATAAAGTTTATAAAACGAGTAAGAGGCGAAGATGTTTCCCCACCTTCATCGAGTAAGACGTTATATGTCTAACTCCGCCTTACTCAAAGAAAAAACAAACAAGAAAATATCTCATCCACCTCTTACCGGTAAGAGTAAGAGGGCTAGTAAGACTTTTTTTTAAAAAACAAACACACCCTTAGTCTTTTGATGCATTTGTAGTTGCACACTATATTTATTACAATTTCTTTGACCCATATACAGTGACACACTTAATTTTTTTGAAATGTTTATAGTGTGACACACTAATTTAAATGACACGTTTTTAATAACAAATTAAGTTTTTATGACACACTAATTTACCTCCAATGTCAACAAACTGAAACATTTGTGTCATTATTGAATTCATGAAATGTGTATTAAAGAGAGCAAGTAACGAGCCATAGTTTTTATTTTATTTTTTAAAATGTGAAATTGAAGATTAAAAGTTTTTAATGCATAAGATTAAATGCATAAAAAATTAAATACCTATAATACCCTTAATATCTCATTATTAAATGTTACATTTTCTATCCTTTTTATCTTTATATACTTTCTATTTGATCCAACCTCTATATATATATATATATATATATATATATATATATATATATATATATATATATATATATATATATATATATATATATATATATATATATATATATATATATATATATATATATATATATATATATAGATAGCTGATTACAATTTTTGTACCCAATTACAATCCTTCATAAAAAATACACTAAAAATTAATCCTGACCCACAATCGGACCCACAAGAAGAATCGTGGACCCACATTATATAAGACAAAATTATATTCAATTGGCTACAATAAATTGTAGCTAATATATTCCTATATATATATATATATATATATATATATATACTAGTGGTCAAGCGCCCAAATGGCAAGGTATGACTGTAGTATTCATTGAATTTATTTGTTTATAGTAGTTAGAGATACATATACGTTTTGTTTGTTTGATAATAAAGAATATACCATTTGTTATTGTTAATAACTTTTATTCATCATTTTAAAGTTTGGCATGTAAGAATATAAATAAGTAAATTCACAAAGGAGTGTTATATAATTTTTTGTTCGCTTATATTAATTTGCATTTGTAATACGTGTCGATTAAATATTGATAGTTGATAAAAGGTTATTATCAAGTTTAGTATTTTGCGTTGTTTACAATTTAGTGACTAATGCATGAGTTGTATGTTCACCGGAAATTTAACGCTTTTAATTATGAAACAAATTAATGTGTTCGAATTTTAAAATTTAATTAAATTATTTAATAATTTATTTAACTATGTGTTCAGATTTATTTAATTATGTGTTCAGTATTTACCAAAGTAACTTTGCACATGCCGAACCAAATTATTATCAAAAGTTGCTAGATAATAAAAACAATATCATTATAAAGTTTTAGATATGTCTCAATTCTTTTAGTTTAGCATGTATAAAATATTCAATAAGATATATCTATAAAAAAGTACATGTGATCGGGATTTCTAGTAGCGATATGGATGGTCGTATACACTTTTGTTGCGCTCATTTAAAATCGAGTGACCAGCCTTCCAATAAATTTTCAACCACTTCAAGATTTCGCCTTTTACCGCCATGTGAAGTGCGCCCGACCTTTTTATCTTTAATTGGTACAATTCCGGATCTCTTTCAATAAGTAGTTTTAACATGCTTATCTTACCGTATCTAGCCACCGTATGCAATGTCGCTTTTCCCATTCTTCCTCACTATCCTTATGCTCAAGATCCATCCGATCTAAATGGCGCTTACTACATCCGATGGTCCTGACTGTCCGAATACAACGGGCTAGTGTTTTTCTTATCACATACTTTACAAAGCTCAGGCCACAATGCCAAAAGTTGGTTCACAATTCCTGTATCATTATAGCAAACATTGTCAAATGAGAGAAGAAAGTAACTTTTTTTAAAAAAGCCATGATAAATAGACATCAGTAACATGGCTTTGACTTCCAACAATGTTTTAGTAATTGAATCACTACTGTTTTAAATTTGACTTCCAACAATGTTTTAGTAATATCAAGTAAACCAATACCAATATAAATTCACATAAGATCTACTTAGATTACCTAAATGACGTCGTTCAGCCGCGATATGAAACACGTTAAAATCCGCCTTAGACCTTATTTTCACAACTTGAACATCACAAAACTTTAACAAAAAACCAAAAACCTCATTAAAATTACTCTCAGCTGCAATATACAAAGTAGTTTAACCACCTTCATTCTGCATACTCATTAAAGTTTTAATGCTTTCATCATCATCTTCTTTACTAAATATCAGTTTTAGTTGCTCAATATCATTTGATCTAACTGATGCATAAAAATACTGATGAGATATGAATCTTAATGACTTAAAAGATGATGATGAATCCATGATCATTAAATGAAACCTTAAAAAAAATTTGTTTGTTAGGTTGCACGCAGTGGTTTTGCCACCTCTAGCAAAGATGTATTATATAATAACAACAATTTTGAAACTGCTTAATATGCCAAGTACCTTTCGCTTTTTCACCAAATGGGCATGTCCATCCGAGTGATTCGATCAGACTGATCATGTCCATCTCAAACTCCACTTTCTCATTTGTTCGGATCGCAAAAGTATAACAAAAAATATAAGTAACATATTGCCTTGATTTGATCTCGATAAGTGCCGAGTAAATATTACTCGAATTATATAAGGCATATCGAAATTGGTCAAAATCTCACCTCCATAATCGCCGGTACCGCTATCATAATGGACTTTTCTCGTATAATGCTTTGAAGTCGCTACACAATTCCTCGGTAACAATATACGCATAAAAGGATGGAGTAACCTTTACCCATTATCCAAACACACATATAGTGTATCCCGCATGAGCCTTTGCGATGATAGTGATGCATTGTGACCAATAAAGTAAGGTTTAATGACTTCAAGATCAATTACACCCACCTTGTGATCGGCTATCTTATTTTCCTCAAACACCAATGTAATATTCTTTTTCGCATTGTGAGGTATTGAAATGAAATTAGAGGATTAATCTAAGAACCAAATGAACACAAAACTAAAGTTGTATGTAATCACAAACCTGGTCACAAATAATAACGGTACTCTCATTAAAGCTAACTTCAACTTCGCTGAAGTTATATGAACTACACATACCAACTAAGTTATTTAAACAGATAGAATATTTTATTAGTACAAATAGCAGTATTTTATATTGACTACCAGTTTTACCTGCATAATGCACATGCAACCTGCTTAGATTGGCCCTTCCGTCGCAAACAATTATTTAAGTTTATGCAATATTTGCAGAACCATTTGTTGAAAGGGACCTCTATGCTAAAAGTCCAAGCTTAAAGATATAAGTACCTCAGGATTAGAGTCGTCAAAGAATATTCCACGACCATTCTTATAACCCAATAGCACTATCTGTCAAGATTAGGATGTTAGATTAATGAAATAATTAGCGTATACAAATTAGGATATATAGATACATACTCATTCCGTTCCACATAGCATGATATACTATCCCATATGAACCTGTAAAACACAAAAAAATCACAGTAAAAAAAACAAAAAAAAAAATTCATGAGCAAACTTACCATGCTACTTCCAAAGAACACGTATTCTCAAACCTGCACACACAAAAGAAAATCAAAGATGAGAGAATTGAGAAAAAAAGGTCGAGGAAAATATAAAATTAGGGTTTGAGAAAATATATTATGAACCGAGAGTATGGTTTTAAGTCAGAAGAAATAAGTATTCCAATAAAATTATAGGCATTTATAGATTATAATATGCAACATAATTATCAAAATAACTTGTTGCCTAAGTGGTAAACACACAAGTTATTTATCCAAATAACTAAGGTTCAATCCTTGCAAAGCCACTTTATTAACAATTTTCAAAATCAATTTTCAAAATATTTAATAAAATTCGAAAATTACAAAAAATAATAAAATTCGAATTTAAGAATTAATTGCTTAAAATTCAAATTTAACAATTAATTGCTTAGGTGGACATATAATGCTTAGGTGGCATGGAAATGATTATGTGGCATTGAGGTGGCATTAATGCCAAACGCCTATATATATATATATATATATATATATATATATATATATATATATATATATATATGGAAGGGTTATTTTATAACCAAGAAAATGCAGAACCGTGAAAGAAAACCATCAACCAATCGATTTTTTTGGATATTTAGTTTTAATATTTAATTCAAAAGGGTATTTTGGTAAAAATGCTTTTTATTTTATCATTTATTTTTTTACAAAAAACGTTTTTTTTCCGAAATTTTAGGATTATTATTTTTTTTTTTTTTTTTTTTTTTGCATTATACATGTTTAAAAAATCAATATGTGCACATGTGTTTTGCATTGTGTAAAAATCGTATTTTTTGTTTATGCATAGGTGCTTGGTATTTGCACATGTATCTTTAAAAAATATTATATAAATAAATATATACAAACAACAAAAATTTATTAATAGATTGATGCAATTTTATACCAACAACAAAACTTTATTAAAAAATATTACATAAATATGTTTTATTACAAATATATGAACCGTGCACATGTGCATATTACAATGTCTTTAACAGTTGGTTCTTCTTTTAGGCGTGCACATGTATTCCTCGCTTGGTTCAAAAACACATGAAATCTACACATGTGTTTTTAATCCTTGTGCACATGTGTTTTTAATCTACACATATGTTTTTAATCCTTATGCACATGTGTTTTTATCGTCTCGCTCATCTTAACAAAGGAGATAAACGTTATACAACAAATCATCTCCATGCATCTATATGTGCATCCACTTGTTAGTCTTCAATACTATTATCATCTTCAATAACCTGAAACAAGCACACACAAAAGATAGTAATGTTGCACATGTATAGTCTAATGACATCATCATTAAAACTATAAACTACATAGTATTCCACAAAATTCAAATTTATTCATTATCTATGAACCAATTAAATGATAAGACAATACCCCTAGTCCCCTACACATAATTAAATACAATACATCGATTTTAAAAAGCAAATAAAGTGAAACTAAAGTTTCTCACCATGATCCATTAAAAAGAAACACATTACTACTAGTAAACATATTGTAACTAACATGTGTTCATCACCATGAGAAACCATTTAAACACAATCAAACTTTACAGAATCATACAACTAAAATAAAATAAATAAAGAAAATACATGTGTATAATCATTTAAATGCAATAACATTTGAAAATACATGTGAAATCGCGAAAAAATACACTAACGGGCTTAGGCCTAAAGAGGCCTGGACCCTTCCCGGTCCTCACATAGCTCCGCCCCTGTCTATGCTAGTTAGACTTGAACTCCAACTAATCAAATATACTACAGTCCAAAGTAATGACCAAAAAATATACAAAATAAGCCCATATTACAAGACAGTTTGCAAAACAAAGGAATTGGAACAATGTTGTCCCTATTCTCAACTTTCATTAATTACAAGAATATTGTCGCTAGTGACATATGAGAAACATGTCATCACAAATCAAAAGTATCATTAAATTGAATTTCATGTCTTTCTCTTACGCTAACCAAACACGTCCAAACATCCCCTAAATACCTACAAGAGACAATTATGCAACTGAATAAAATATAATTACAAACCTGGGTTGCTCCTCTATACTTTCATCAACCACCTCAGAACTCACGTCACTCACGGGACCATTTGACGATCTTGCATTAAAACCGAAACTGGGATCAAAACTTCCAAAGAAGAACTCGAGTTTATTGGCTTCAGGAACACATGGATCAAAAAATTTATTCTATCAAAATTCATATCTTTTTCAGATCGAAACCCGAACTAAAACAAGAATACTTTTCAGATCGAAAACCAGTAACAACACATAGGAAGATGATAGAGAGTACTGGTGGAAATTTATGTCGACAAAGATGATGGGGTTGATGATGTTTCGGTTTTTTTTTTCTTTCCAGATCTGATTACTATGAAGAGAGAGGATTGTTGGTGTGGAGGCTAGGGTTTGAGGGAGGGTGCGTGTGTATGAGAGAGATAGAAAATAACTGATCCTTCTCACATCAGTTTCCCTATAAAGTAGACGATTTTAAAAAAATATTTTACAAAATACCAATTGTACCCCTCCTTCACTAATACAATTAGATCCAATCTTTCCATTAATTACTTAACTGCCACCATCAATTATATCCATTGATTAAATATTTAATGGTTGAGATCGGTTTTCGCATTTCTCGCAATTTATTTGGTTATGAAAATAACCTTACACTATATATATATATATATATATATATATATATATATATATATATATATATATATATATATATATATATATATATATATATATATATATATATATATATATATATATATATATATATATATATATATATATATATATATATATATATACTTGCCACCAATGGGCTGCATGACTTATAATTATTTGTTTGTTGTTTTGTGTTAACTGAAATATATTTTTTAGAATTGTCAAACAATTTTATAAAACAATTGTTTCTTTGGTTTTTAGTTGTTGGTTTTAGTTTTTTTGTTTAGAATTATAAATAATTGTATGGTTTGCGTGGATGTAAATTATAAAAACATACAAACTATAAGTAACTAAGTTTAGTGTAATACATATAAAAGATAATGAAATTATTAAATAATATATGTATACCGGCTTTTGTAGAAACAAACCAACCTGGGACAATGTTTGGCCTTAACTTTTATTAATCGTCATAGCGAAATAAAAAAATGGATGATCATTTTATTCATATACAAAATAAAATTTCGTCATAGCGAAATAAAAAAATGAATGATCATTTTATTCATATAAACCAACATTAACAAAGTCATGTCAAAAAATATTACTCATTTATTGGGCAAAGAAACATGGGGTCACAAGGACTTTGAGGTACAAAAGGAAAAAAATATAAGTGAACATTTTGAGTTATTTTTGTGTAATACCACTTCCGATGATAGGAAATTTACGTTGTCAGAATACACTTAACATAATAAAATTTTAATGTGAAGTGATTACAGTTTTTCATGGCCGAGAATTTTAAGTATTGTGGTCTGACACCATAAAAATTAATCGTTGCAATATGCGTATGACAAAGGAAACATCAATATATGCACCTTAAATTTTATTCCATTTATAGTCACCAATCTAATTATCTATGTTGTATATCTCTCGTACAACAAAACTTTATTTTATTCAATAATCATACATAGAAGAAATTACTGATAAGATCAACTATATAGTACAAACTAATGAATGGAAACATGTATTGATATATCAAAATATGGTTTACGCCTCATTCGATAGCCGAAAATAAGAACATCGGTAAGAAGAGCCAAAATGGGCTTAGATAACCTAAATCATCAGGTGTATGGACCGAAGCACCGTCTTATTCAGCCAAATTATTAAGCTTCTCTAATTCCCCATAGGCTTTTGTTGTGTACACGTCATTCTTCATACTCTCCTTCGTCACTCGGCCGGCGGAGGCATCGAACGGGTCAAAGAAGCTAATTCTGGAAATATAAATTGAAATAAATACCTCTCAGGTTCACTCTGCATCATTTTTTCGGTTGATCAATAGCTTTAATTCAGCAAAAAGGTTATTAAAGGCCGTTTTCCTACTTTCGAGTTTGCAACCATGTTGAAAGTGTAGAAAAGTATATTGTGCACCAACCCGTGTGTTGCTTAAACGCTCTTTGCCATTCAACGTTACCTGTAATACCAAAGCGAAATACGAATTTGGTAAAGCTCATAATTTCAACTTTTTAGCTTATCAACTTGAGCTTATGGCAAGTCCTTAAGCTCAACTTGGCACCCTCATAAGCTTACAATAGTTAACGTATAAGCTTTTTAAGAATTCAAATAAGCTGCCAATAATTTAACACAATAACAACATGAAATATAACTAAAAACTGCAACAAAACGTAACAAACAACCTCATTGTAGTCATTACTTAAAAATCCATAAACATCATTATAAATAGCTCATAATTCAGTATACCATATAAAAGATTTACTCGTTTAAGCAATTTATGTTGCGATAGTTGTGATTTACTGAATTTAAACAATGATGCAACTATTTTGCGATTTATTGGTTTAACCATCATAACTAAAAATTCATTAACATATTTTTTGGTATTGCGATTTACTGGATTTAAACAATGATGCAACTATTTTACGATTTACTGATTTAAACATCATAACTTAAAAATCCATTAACATATTTTCTGGTTTTGCAATTAACTTGATTAAAAAACATCAACAACGTGAGTCTGGCATGTCGTGTTTACTATTAAGAATCAAATACAGAACAATTATCCAATTGCATAAAATAGGAACTAATAGTGAAAATAACATGGAAAGTTCTTTGAGATATAGGATTAACCTTCAATAGTTTTGGGATTATTCTATGGCCGTTTATCCGATAGAAAACAACCCACTGATCTGCACAGGTACAAATGGCACCCAAGAATTTCGGTAAGTGGCTTCACCAAGAATGACAAACTTCTTTCAAGTATACATTTATACTATTTTTGTAAATAGACATATACACCCAAGAAAAAATCAAATCAAAAGAAAAAGCCACATGAGTCGACCAACTTAAAAGATAGTAAGTTGTGAGATATTGAAATTTTAAAAAATCACAGGGACATGGGTAGCTTTGAGATACTTCGAGCAGTAGGTTACTGAAACTTGAATAATCATTATCAATTAAAATGTCGTCTTACAAATTTCGTTTGAACAAATCAAGAAAAGATATGCAGATTTATTGACGGGCTGAAGGCACCAAACCATACCCCATAAATCTGCTCATATTGCCAACCTCTGATATATGTTCACAAAAGGGCAGTATTAAAATAAATACTCAAAAGGGTCTACTAAAGTAGTCCCATCAGTGCCACTTTTCAGATTCCTCATCTTATAGTATATCATTAACTTAACATCTTATTTTCTGGTGAACATTTAAAGCGTAAATAATTGAGTTAAGAGATAACTAATAATCAATGGCATGTAATTATACATGGTCATAAACATCCTAACTAATAGAATATAGCAAAGTAACGTAAAGTTCAACAAAAAAACTAACCATGAGTGAACTTCGGATTCGATTAAAATATGTCTTATAAGTCTCATTACGTTGACTGAACTTTAGCTTCCCTCCGGCTACTGCTGCAGTTCCATTTAAACACTTCCCTCCCATAATGCAATTTTCAATAAAATAAGAGAGCGAACATGTTAATAATATTATTTGATCAAAATAACAATGTTGTCGTTTGAATAAAAACATTTTACATCATTCAAAGGAGTTCCAAATGCTTATCTTTTTCTTATTCGGTACTTTTTTATTTAAGCATGTGAGACATTATAGGAAAAAGTCATTAAACACAACACAAATTGACCCACTCACACATATGGTGAGGTAAAGAAATGTAGATCATATAAGAGAAAGTTATACATTTTTGGGTGCACCTCCCGTCACCATCATTTTCTGTTACCGGGATGGCATAACCTTACCGTCGTTGCACCTCCTGTTTTGAGACTTGCGCCAAAAATGGTTTATGTGTATATGAAGAGGAGGGTGTTTGGGAGATAACAGGAATGGTGTTTAGACTTACCTCAAAATTATTATTTTTTCTTAGTTTTTAATGATATGGGTAATGAGAAAAATGAAAAAGAAAGTGTAGTTGGTGTCAGTGGTGTGTAAGTCCAAACTTAATGGTGTCCAAACCCATTAAGCCATGTTATATCAATCATGTGCTACTGAAATTCCCGCATTCCCTGAAATACAGAAGTTACTACTGCAAGTCTGCAAGCAATTCTAAACTTTATGTTGGAAAAGTTTGAAGATGAATGTGAGCCCAACTGCTCAAGCATATATACGATTAAGTGTGTACGTGTAAAGATTTTCATTACCTTTGTGTGAAATTCCTTCTCGCCTTGTTTTAAATCAGTTGAAATTACTTTAACAACATTTTCACCAGTACCCATATGAGCTTCGTAACCAAAACCAAATGCCCCTAGCGGTAGTTAATATGACAAAAACACATCCCCTAAGAGTTTCTTGCCAGTGAACCTGAGAAAAAAAAGAACAAAATATAAAGCGGAACTGATAGAAAAGAAAATGAATCAATAAAAAAAAACCTGATAACATATAGAACTGTGATGTCGCATATAATTTATTACACATGAAAGATTGTTACATAGACTTAAAGCATAGGAAGATCCTAAATTGAACAACACAAACATAAAAAAGGATCTTAACATAAACAATAAGCATATGCAAAAACATGTCGTAATGTAGCATAATCACAAAATGGAACTTAGTTGACACCATAAAGTCAAAAGGAATCGGTGCAAGCCACAGTTTTTGCAATTGAAATAATTATCACGACCACCAACTCTGAACAATATAAATGGTCAAAACTTGGTTGAGAAATTAGGAAATAAATAAATAAATAACTCAGATCAATAAAGTAATAAACATATGGGTCACTGACCTGCAAATACCACAATCGTCATATTGGAACGGCTCCTTGGAGGTTAGCAGTTTTCAACCGAAGTGAAGTTTTTTATTAATCCAAATTGACCGGTTCCAAAGTTTAACCATCTAGACCCATTATGAAATGCAGCACCTCATGCTTGTTATTCAGATGATTTTGCAGTTTTTGTAGTTCAAACCGTTGTTCAAAAAAGCAATCCCCTTACTGCGATAAAAACAATGCCACTTTGAATAAAGAGGGATTTTTATCATTTAGTGGTTGTTTCTAAAAGCTTTTGATCTAACAGAATAGTTAATGAAATATATGAGCATAGACTTTTTACCAAATAAACTGGTGCATCCAAACATACAACACATGATGAAGGGTAGACGCCCTTTTTCTCCTTTTGTCATGTCGTAGCAGCAGGTAATCTCGGATATATCAGGAAAGTAAAACTGCAATAAGTATTGAACACTAAGCAGATGGTAAAAACTACACATGGAATGACCAAACCACATTTGTAATGACCAGACTACCATTTGCAATTGTCCACATTTGCAATGACCACACTACCATATACATTTACCTTAATCTGTGGATCTGCACGTGGCCTTATAGAACTACTATTGGTTGCTATAATGTCTTGTCTCTCGGTATCCTTAGGTGAGTTTCACAAGTTAGGGTCACTGGTTGGAGCTTTTGCCTTCATCACATTGTTCAAAATGAAGACAATTAGAATTCAATTACAGTTGTATAGCATAAATGTTATATGACAGGTTAAGTGAGCTCAGGCTAGCAACATTAAATTATCATAAAATTGTATAAATTTTAAACAATAGCTACTAAAAAGTAATTGATCTCTATATTCAAGCAAAATAATTAATAGTCTGGTCGCTAAGAAAAAAAAAGATGACACAAGAGGCACTTAAACATTGATCCAAGAAAAGAAATACAACTTGATGGTATGCTGGTGTTAAGTATATATACCTGCTCAAGTTCCCAACCCAACCAAACAGTCATAATTCATTTAAGCATATGTTTCTGAACCAGCTCTTAACCGCATGATATTCTTCATAGTAAAGCTACTAATAATTATCAATCACAATTTAAGCAAGTACACTCCCGCATACCACTAAAGGTTACTTGGGGCTAGTATCCTTGAGGCGCAGATCTGCTCTTCAAAGAAGGTTGGCCTAAGGTCCGTTAAGAAACCATATAATCTGAGTTCGTTGTTAAAAAACTTACAATGTTGCATGTAACCTTGTTGCTACATGGTTTGCA
The DNA here is from genome assembly GCA_022545495.1 of Chrysanthemum lavandulifolium. Taxonomy (NCBI): domain Eukaryota; kingdom Viridiplantae; phylum Streptophyta; class Magnoliopsida; order Asterales; family Asteraceae; genus Chrysanthemum; species Chrysanthemum lavandulifolium. Next base: position 178,743,034 of record CM040246.1, read on the forward strand.
AACGCAATTTGAGTTTGTTGTTTTCAGCTGTCAAACCATGTACATCTCTCTGAAAACAATACAGCCAAAAGGAAATCATGGAATTGTTGTCAACCATAATATATTTAGTTGTTTCTGTTTAGTGCTGTTATAGATATCAAGAAACTTAAGAAAAAGTGGAGGCATGTAATAAGGGGCTAAAGAGTAATGAGTAATGAATACCAACCACTTTTTCCTTCACTCCATCAGTCCATCATTATAATATGCAACTTCGATTGTTATCATGCAGCGCATGACTATTTATCTCATTAGCTGGACATCAACACTTTATTGTACGATTAAATTGTGTTTTTGTTCCTTCCAGCGAAGAACCTACAATATCAGTTGCACATACCTCAGTTAACATATTATATTAGACCATTTCAAGAATGATATACTCAAATAATATTAGATGCATAGTATACTAATAACTTACATGTCTTCTGTAACAAAAGTCATAAATGGATGGAGCATCTTCAATATTTAAGTCAATGAAGCATGTTTACATCAAATACCACATTTTATATGAATCTGCAAACAATAAAATAAAATAATAAATTAGCTATACAAATATTACTTTGTAGCTTGTTGTTGTGAGCATGTAATTAGATAGTCATTAGATTATGATACTCAAGCAACTTAAGAAGTTATTGAACCAAAACATATGTACCTATACATTTTACCTACTGTGCTATTACCACTTGAATTAACGCAGCTCACATCCCAATAACTGATATGAATCCAAAACGCAAAATAGGTCGAAACCATAAACATGGAAATCCTAAAAACGCAACTATTTACATATAATAATAATTTACTGGCATAAAAAAGCACCAACCTTATGAAGTGTCTTCCTTCTCCCTTTAGATTCAATAGGAAAGCATTGCAGCATGGAGAATAACCTGAATGTATAACAAATACAACAATCCATGAGGTTAAGAAAACACAAATGACTTGGCATCGTCTATAATTTCACCAATATACACATCATTTGGGAAAATCTGAAAAAGCGAGCATCAAAAGTATGAATCACATAAAATGGTATAGGTAAAGCAGAAAAAAATACGATTTTGTTTATTAAGAACTCATAAACGAAAATACCTCAGCAATCCTCAGTTCAAATGTGCCATCCAAAAGTTCTATAACCAACTCATGATTCTGCTCAGGTGATTCAGTTCCAGGAAACTCTCGAATTCAGGACATAGGAACATAAAATGTTCTATAACCAAAAGTTGTATAAACGAAAATACCTCAGCATTCCTCAGTTCAAAAGTTCTATAACCGCCAACTTGTTCACCTGGTGTCATGGGCTACATACATTATAAAACAAAAATTATTTACTCATGGGCTACATACATTAATAAAATTAATTACTCATATGCAATTAAAAAAAACAATAAGACATTAAATAACAATACCTCGGTAGCAACATCACGTGCATGATGCTTAAATTCCATAGAGTCTGGGATAAACCTCAAATCTAGTTTATTGGATGACCTTTCAAACTCAATACCATCACATCTTTTGTATAGATAATCAGTTGTAGCAAGCACCAACCAGGTTGTAAAACCTTTTGAAAAAAAAGATTCAGTTTACCTTAATCTACTTAGCTCATAAGTGTACACGATATCTATAATCACAAATTTATCATTAGGGTTTTGATAAAAAAGGAGGCAAAAATACCTTAGCAGCAGCAAACTCTTGTAAACCTGCACAAATCAGAGAACAAACACAAAATCAGTAAAGTTTATAACATCATTATCCGTATAGATGAAGAATGGAGAATAAAGATGATAGATATGAGAAACGTGATATTGGGGTTTGAAGAAAAGTATATTATGAATGTGGAGTTTTTTTTTACGATATTAGCATTAATACTTATCTCATTAAATTAAAATAGTCAATAATAAATCAGTATTGGTTTATAAATTTGGATTTGCAAGATATAATCAAAAAATAAGTTGCTCTAGTGGTTAGCATGTGTATTAATGGTACAAACACCCCAAGTTCGAATCTCTCTACTGTCATTTTTAACTAATTAATCCAAATTTAATACATGAATATTAAAAACGAAATTTAATAAAATTATTAATAATACATGAATATTAAAAACGAAATATAATAAAATTGTTAATAGCTTAGGTGGACTAATGTGATGACATGGCACTAAAAACAATTACTGGGCATTGAGGTGGCATTAATGCCAAATGCCTCCTGTTATATATAATATAGAGATATATATAGGGAATATATTAGCTACAATTTATTGTAGCCAATTGGCTACAATTTTGTGCTATATAATGTGGGTATGATTCTTTTTGTGGATCCCGATTCTTTTTTGTGGGACCCGATTCATTACTAGTGTCTTTTTATGAAGGATTGTAGTTAATTGGCTATAAAATTGTAGCTATATATTTATCCCTATATATATATATATATATATATATATATATATATATATATATATATATATATATATATATAGATATTAGGATCAAATAAGAAGATTACTTAAAATAAGAAGTAATAAGAAGAACTATAACCGCAAATCCGATATGCATCAACCTAAATTAGATGCATCCCTATAATCTTAGATGCATTATAAAGCACAATAATGTGTTTTCTAGCTTTTAATTAGATGCATATACGTATATTCGATGCATTTCATGATTTCTCTTATTTTTTGTTCCTCTACACGTGCCAAAATCATGAAAATCAATTTGTACCATCTATACATCAAATTAACTTTCGAAACTCAAGATGTTGCATCTATATGAATAGAAATGCATCCAATGCAAGTCGTTGCATCTCAAATGCGTGGTTTTGGTCACTTCTCACCACTTATATATATATTATTTTAATTTACTTCTATATATATATATATATATATATATATATATATATATATATATATATATATATATATATATATATATATATATATATATATATATATATATATATATATATATATATATATATATATATATATATATATATATATATATATATATATATATATATATATATATATATATATATATATAGGAGGTTAACGTCTTAAGTGTCTTAATGTAAGTATAGGAAGCAATTTGGGCGGTCGGATGTACCATGAGTGATGTCATCTAATCAAGATTTGATGAATGTCAAATCTGTAATAATATTGAACCACATGGGCATTTTCGTCATAATATTATATTGGCTGAAATTTCGTTATCTTAAATACGTAGTAGCTTTAGTGGTTACTTCTTCATTCGTTGAATTTTTCTACAAGAATCTCAACTTATTATTTTGAAAAACACAATATTGAATGATAAATTATTATATTATATGTCTTGGTCAACCAATTTTGATACACGACAAAGTTTATGACATATTTTATAATTAAACTTATACCAGTAACCATTAATACAACTGCAATTCTAGTCATTAAATAAAAATTCAGTGTCACTACCGTCAAGTTTCCAAAACACTATACTACAATTTTCCAGTTTCCGATTGTCTTTTTCACATCTTTGTGAACTGTGATACACATAAATCCATACCGTAATACATACTTTCTACACAACGAAAAATCCACAAAACTTACCAAACGATTAATAAGGCCTATAAAACATCAATCTTGAGAGTTAAGAATATACGCGATTCGAAATCAGAAGACCAGAACCATTACACAAAACAAAAACCCAATAGATACAACACAATACAGAATTTGAAAAAGAAAAAAAAAACTTAGAATTATAATCCAAACTTGATACACAAATAGTTGAATGAAACAAAATAATTGATACACTCTAACTTGTTGACTGATATAACCTAAAACAATAACATATCAATCATGGTGAACCCGAAAGCTGGTCGAAACTGGAACATGTATCAAACTGATAGAAGATGTATCAAACTGAAAGAACATGTATTGCCTAAATACTTTAATTTGGGATGGTGGCTGCTAATGTATCGACTTAATGTGGCGGCAAGGGCTTCACAAAACTCATAGAGATCAAGAGATCTGAAAAGCTCGTACCCGACAGTCCATTTCCAATGGTTTAGATTATGGACGAGTAGCTCGGATTTATGAACAAAATGGGGTTGCAGACGTCATGAAAGATGAAGGAGATAGGCGGTTTAGATTTAGGGTTGAGAGATGGATGTTACGAACGGTTTTAAACACGAAATAAGGAGTAATGGAGGCTCCTATTGAAATGGTCAAACAGAACTCAAACATCTGGGTTTTTTAGGTGGTTAACCATATTACTAATCTGCCCTTTTGGTTATATAATTTATATTTTTAATTACAAAACTGAATATCCACATGGCACAACTTGTATGGCTTCCTACACTATTTTACTTTTAAAACTATCTCACATGAACCTCATTCTATATATATATATATATATATATATATATATATATATATATATATATATATATATATATATATATATATATATATATATATATATATAGAGAGAGAGAGATAGATGGGATCATTTAAAAAGTTGATCTCAAGAGAAAAGTGAGAGAAGTGATCTCAACCGTTAGATCATCCCCCTTCCCCTCCTTTTTTTTCCCCAAACTACAGGGACCTTATTGTATCTTTCTTCATTCTTTAGGGGAATGTTTTATAAATTCGCACCTTACATATATAATGCCTATTTTTTTTTTTCATTTTTTCATTTTCTTCTTTCTTTGTATCCAAGACCTGGACATTTTCTCTCTCAATTCCATATTCACGAAATCATGATCACGAAGATTCACAAAATCATCTCATCATGAAATCATACCGTGTTATCAAAAATTCACTAAATATTAAAAATATTAAACAAATTCATTTCTCTTCTCCAGATCCTTCAAATCTTTTCCTTTTTTTTCTCTGATTTTGATTCTTTATAAACATCTCTTCCTATCTATCTAAAGAATTAAACATGACCCTTACATAGATGCACTAATTCTACTCGTCCTATCGATCATAGTAAGTTTTTAAATTGATCTGATTTTAATTTTGTTAGTTTTGTTGTTTAATATAATAAACGAAGCTTATATATATATATATGTGTGTTTTTTTGTTTTATATGTACTAATTAGTTTTATTATGAATTATTATTTTTATTTTTTAAAATTTGATTCGTTAATTATCTTGTTTGTTTAGTAATCTATCGATTTGATGAGTCTTTTTTTTTGATATCATGTGAAACATAGATTCGTTATTCATATAGCCTTTATTTAATTTATTGTTTATTTGTTAGTTTCTGTGATTTATTCGTTGGTTTATCTGTTATTATGATATTATTTACTGTTTCCAGATTTTATTTAGAGTAAACTCCAAAATACATCCCTGTGGTTTACCTCGTTTCGCACCATACATCCCTCACCCAAAAGTTTAGACATATACATCACCCCGTTAGTAAACGTTTGACTATATACATCCACAAGGACGAACGATGCAAAAATTGGGTCGTTAACTTGGACACGTGGCAGTAAGGGTGAGTTGGTCATTTTATCTCCCAGCTACTTCACTCTTTTATCACTTTCAGTCATAAACACACACCCAAATCAAAAATCCCAAATCAAAAACACAATCAAAAACAATAATCCCAAATCAAAAACACACATTAAAAACCCAAATCAAAAAACACAAATCAACTATCCTTATTTAAAGAAAAAAAAAAAAAAAAAAAAAAAAAAAAAAAAAAAAAGAAAGAAAGAAGAAGATCAGGTTCTTCTTATCTCTTCTCTCTCACTACATGCGCCTCCCCCTCCTCTCTCTCTCTGGCGAACAAAAACAGCAGCAACAACCATACCGCCACACAGCCATCATCACCATCCACCACTCCTCTTAAAGATCATTACACAGACCCTTAAATCCTAAATCAGAATCACTTCCACAGACCCTTTAAGATGACACACCAAAGGAAAACTCTTCATCAATCTTTTTTCGAAGGTAACTTCTTTTATTTATCCGAACAATTAAAGGAATAGATAAAAACATATTGTTTTCACCTCCCTTTGATTCGGTTTAAATGAAAACGTTTACAATACATAACAAACGAACACCTACCTGATAATTTCTCAAAGATCTTGAAGCCGTGGTACTTAGGTTCCTCGTTATAACAAGAGAACAAATGAGTGTTGATGTTTGTGGTTGAGTACGTGTGAGGAGTGAAGAAAGAACGAGTGATTTATACCGCTTTTTTATTTCTTGATCCACATGTAAAAAGGAATGGGGCGTGAGTTTCTTGGAGGATTATTAGGGTTGATTGATTGTGTTAAGAGTATGTTTTATACGGGTTACCAGGGTTAGTGATTCTGATTTTGAGAGTGCAAGTGATTATGATTTGGGATTTTTGTTTTTGATTGTGTTTCTGATTTGGGATTTTTGTTTTGGATTGTGTTTATGACTGAAAGTATTAAAAGATTGAAGTAGCTGGGAGATAAAATGACCAAATTACCCTTACGTAACTGCCACGTGTCCAAGTTAACGACACAAATTTTGCAACCGTTGTCTTGTGGATGTATATAGGCTAACGCTTACTAACGAGTGATGTATCTGTCTAAACTTTTGGGTGAGGGATGTATAGTGCGAAACGGGGTAAACCACAGGGATGTATTTTGGAGTTTACTCTTTTATTTATGAAATGTGTGTGTTGATGGAATAATTTTTAAATATAATTAAGTTAGTTACATTATAACTGTGATGCATCTTTTATATTATGATATTCTCCTTTTGTGAGGTTTTAATTATCATGTTTATTAATAGATGTATTGATTTTAAGTGTTATATAGATCAGTTCTTTTGAGAAATAAGGCTTGGAAATCTTGTTTACAAAATCTGCACACAAGGTGTTTGATAAAAAGTTTAAATGATATTTTATAAATGAAATACATTAAATTCTTACTCTGATGCACCAGTTTTTATAACTGTGATGCATTAATTTGATACTGTGATGCAATTCTGTTAGCTAGTATGTTTGTTTGCCAAATTAATGATACAAGAGAAACTAGCGTCTAATGGTTTTTTAAGTCAACTTTCTAATAAAACTGGTTCCAGTTTAAACTGACTTATTGATGGTATATAAACCTCCTTTTCACTCGAGGGTAAGGGCATAGCAAGGTGTTTGATAAAAAGTTTAAATGATATTTTATAAATGAAATACATTAAATTCTTACTCTGATGCACCAGTTTTTATAACTGTGATGCATTAATTTGATACTGTGATGCAGTTCTGTTAGCTAGTATGTTAGTTTGCCAAATTAATGATACAAGAGAAACTAGCGTCTAATGGTTTTTTAAGTCAAGTTTCTAATAAAACTGGTTCCAGTTTAAACTGACTTATTGCTGGTATGTAAACCTCCTTTTCACTCGAGGGTAAGGGCATAGCAGGCTAGGACTGGGGACTTCCAATGTTATGATAAGGTAGATTTAGATATTGCATATGTTCTTATATATGTATGTATTGGCATCAATGCTTACATGGTAAATGTGTGTATTGCAGTATATTCTGAGTAGCCTACAAGTTGCAACTGAGAGCTTTGGCAAGCCCGAATGAGGAAAAACGGGTCCCACAAATGCAAGTGAGTACAACAACTGGACTAAAGACACCAACTTCTTCAAGAAACAATGTCATAACGAGTATGGCAATTTATTCCTCTTATGGTACTCACAATGCTTTTAGATCATGGAGAAAAGATAATACTCTCATGAGTCACTTTTTATTTTGAAAACTGAGGTGTCAAGATCTCAGTTAAGGTTGCGGGTATCCATTGGTATTACGAAGGTAAGGTTGCGGGTATCCATTGGTATTTCGAGACACGGTCCTATGCTCTTGAGTTCACTACAGGCTACTACAACCCCCATTTCCACATGGGTACCTCCTTATTGGAAGAATGTTGGGTCGTCATGGTGTTGTATTAAGTTGCACTTGTATCGAGATGCGTGATCACAAACACCCTTAGGACGCGCAAAGTGCACATGAGACTCTGAGAAATAAGTGACAGCATCGATACAGGTAACGTATGTGACACTGGCTAGAGAAAATTCTTCACCAAGATATGACAATCATGCACATGATCAGATCTTGAAGGGGGCTTCATTATCTGATAACGACGATATGTGTGTGTTTATATATCTCATGATGAACCCCGAATTGTTCCAGACGGTTAATTAGAGGAAGTTTGCAGGTTTGTGAAGAAAATGAAAGTAGGGAAAGTGCACACAAATGTCGGGATCAAGTCAAGAGAGGCGAGCATTTTGTGCACGTGACAAAGCCATTGATGCAAGATGCTACAGTTGCTCTTATGCATTAATAACTAGTTATTTGAAGATAAAATATTTTGTTTTAACTCTCTATACTCTAGTATTTTATGTGTTTGCAACCTTTAGAAAGTGTATATGGATCTGCAGAAATTTGAAATTGTTATTAGTTAAATTGTAATTACCTCATACTGTTGGTTTCCGTAATTCTCATGTACTATTTCGTAATTTTTTTGCGATGTGTTTGCTATACTATTTTTTCTTCGTTGTATATGTATTTCTATCTTGGAGAAATTATATAATGTTGAGCTCGTTGATGAGTTTTAATCATAATTTACAAACGATCCATCATGATAGCGCATTTTCCAATTTCAATATTCACCAGGTATTGCTAAATCCTAGTTAAATATACTAAATAAGTTTTCATAGCATCTAAACATAATCAAATCAACACCTCTTGTTTATGTTTCATGAGATGAAAGACGATGACCTGTTGATTATCACTTGGCTGACGCATTGGTGTATAATCCATTCAATACATTTAAAGAAGCCAATGTGTACAACAATACTAGTCATTTAATTAGGTTGTTTATCTTAATCCACACCCAAAGTTAAGAAAGAAAAAAGAAAAAATATAAATGAATTTTCCTAAACAAACAAGATAATAATACAACATGAAAGGTTGTTTTCTGACAAAAAAAAAACCAGCTCGGAAATAGTTGACGCTCATTTTGCCTCTAAACATTGCAGATGCACAGTGAGGTATCATCCTTGATGTGAATCAGTTGCACACATCATGTTATTTGGCATCCTAAATTTGCTGAGTTTGCTTGGGAACAATCAACGCTTGGTATTGCTGAGACCCACGTAACTTCAATGAAGCAAATCCTACAATGAAGAAATGAATCAGCGGGAATGGAACTAGATTCAATGCTAATTTCTAAGGACATAGTTGAGTTGACCCAGGAATCAAAGACAGTAAGTTACAGCAGACATCATACTTGATATCAAGTGGTTTAGATCTCCAGTTGTTTCAAAAAAACATCCAAACAAAACCATTTTCTAAGAACACGATTTGTACACTTATTTACAACTGAGAATAATATCAAAATCCATAAAGAATCAACGACTTTCATAAAAAGGTTGCAAAAGCTTTGAAGCACCAAGAACGCCTTGAGGTCCCATTTGTGCAAATGATTTTAGAAGTGGATGCACTAATTACACACGTTGATGCACCGAACATACATGCCGATGCACTAAAATATTCATGTGTATCATTACTATCACTATAACACTCACTAAAAAACCGTACACCGAGTAAACACCACGAGTTCTGTTTACCATCAGAATGAGGTTAGGTTTATTCAATGGGAACCCCAATATAAACCCAATATAAAACTATAAAAGGACCACACTAAATTGGTAACCATCACAGAACTGATGCTGCACAAACCGATATTGATATTGAACTAATACGGATGCGCTATACTAAACTGATGCACTAACTGATACTCAAAACTGATGCACTAACTGATACTGAAACTGATGCACTAACTAATATCGATGCACTATACTGAACTGATGCACTAACTGGTACTGAACTGATGCTGCACAAAATTGAAGAATGTTCTTGTCTTGACTTCAAAACTGATGCTGAATCAATATTAAAATGACCCAAGAAAGCTACCAGAATCATTAGTATTAATTAGATGGAGGTCGTAGATGTAGGTGGTAAACGGAATATAAGCTACTGATTGCCATAATAGTATGAATTAGATGGAGGCAGGAATAGGAGAAATCAAATTATATGCCTACTCTGAAGGAAATTAAGACAGCTGCAAGAGCCCATCTTGGTGTTTTTTTTTTTTTTTTTTTTTTTTTTTTTATAAATTACCCTATCACCATTGCTTTCAGGACTGCTTCACATGAAAACTTATTTGCCTGTGTTGGTAAAAGTTTCCGCAAGCTTAAAACACTCTCGTCTAAGTTAATCACCTACCACATTTCCAGTATTATATAGATGAAGTTATAGTGACTTCACAGATACACTATTGCACTAAATGTAACATCGCTCTTTCGTTTATAAATTCCCTGAAGTTTGTGTTTATTCTAAACTTGAAGCTTTTTCAAATCCCAATACAGGTAACCAAGTGATAATTTTGTATATACACTGAAAAAATGTAACATAAATTTTCAGTTAACCAAGTGAGCATCAAAGATGAGACTCGATTTTATTAGTGCCTAATAACTAATTAGTATCAAAGTAACAGTCCTAGAATAGGTTAACTGAAAATTACCTGTCTCAACGCAAGATCTTCTTTGATTTTGGGTCCATGGCGTTGATACTAACCATCAAACAATATAAAAATAAATTACAATCCGACGATGGCAGCATTTCAAAAATTACAACAAACAATAAGAGCAAGAAACCATACCCACGGATCCTAATGATGAACAACATCTTAGCTTCATGGTTGACATAAAAACCACCTTCAGGGTTGACATCGGTAAGCCGAAAAACACAAACAAACACCAAGAAGGCGAAATAGAAATCAGACCTGGGCTTCATACTCCAGAGTGTACTGCTTAGCCCTGTTGAAAATCAATTACCTGTTAGCAGCATTCCTTTTCTTCAAGGCTTCAATCTCGACCTTCTTAGCCACAACCCATTCCTCACTTCTCTTCTGCTTCTTTAGAAACGACTCCGGAACAACGACCACATGCATTTTTCCACACTACATACCAAAAATCATCAAACCACATTAAACCTAGTATTCATAAACTTAAGTTGTAAACATGCAAATGGGTGCACTGATATGTCCAAGTAGATGCTCTAAACATGCACATTGATGCCTTAATATGTTTGGCGATGCGTTAATCATAGTCACTGATGCCCTAATATGTGATGCCCTAATCATACTAACACATGTGGTAACGTTTATTTTAGAATAATTAAACAAACAAATGCCCTATCTTTCCACCTAATGCTCTAATCATACTAACATATGCCATATCACGAATTTCATGAATTTCTGATGCATTAATTAAACAAACATTTAATTCGCTAACATGTCATGAGATGCTCTAATCATAAACTCTCAATGCCCCCACTTTTTTCATTTTGTGCTCTAATCACACACATTTTATGCCCTAAATTTATCACTTGATGCATTAACCATACAATCCCGATGCCTTAACTTTTTAACCTAATGCTTTAATCACTCTAACAGATATCACAACATTAAAGGCTGATGCCTTAATAAAACAAACAGATGTCGAACATGCCACGCGATTCTCTAATAATACACAATGGATGCATCAATATATATCATGATGCTTTAATCTAACAAAAATACGATGTAAATTATATTCCTTATATAGATGTACTTATTCAGACAAATAAATGCTATAACATATTACTTACAGAGATGCACTAAAATGTAATATTATACATATAAATCCTATAAATGTCATTCCAATGCACAATACCATTAATTATTTTCAAAATTAAAAAATTTGTAATTAAAAACTCACAATTATTCAGGTGTATGACGGATGTACGACAGATGGTATGGTGTGAGGTGTAGGTGTTTTAAGCTACACCGGTGACGGTGGAGATGATGGTGGCAATGGAGTTGATGGTGGCGATGTGGAGTTGATGTAGATGGTGGCGATGGAGATGATGGTGGCGATGGACATGGTGGCGACGGTGGTGGTGGTAACGGTGAGTGCTTGTGTCTGAAACGAGAGTGTCGATTGAATAACCGTGTGTTTGGATCTGTATAACAAAAGCTGATTCCTTCTTTTTTTTCTCTTTTTTCATTTTTGACCTTGAAGATTCAATTGTTGTCATTTTCTACCCTGTAGTTTTAGATGTTTGCAAAATCTACCTTATAACTATTTTTCTCACTTTTCTACCTAATTACACTTTTCTCTAGAATCGGACTCTATATATGTATGTATGTATGTATATATATATATATATATATATATATATATATATATATATATATATATATATATATATATATATATATATATATATATATATATATATATATCAGTCCCTTGTCATTGTTGTCATTTTCACCTGTAGTTTTAGATGTTTGCAAAATCTACCTTATAACTATTTTTCTCACTTTTCTACCTAATTACACTTTCTCTAGAACCGACTCTATATATGTATATATATATATATATATATATATATATATATATATATATATATATAGTCCCTTTATTTTCGAACCCATCTTATCTCATGAGAACCATTTATGTACTCTTAATAATGCATAGTATGCAACATGTCAATGCAAAATGGCATTTTGAAAATATCTAAATTTAAAAAAAAATTAAACTTTTAGTTAATATAAAAGGGTATAACAGTAAAAGACAATTTTTTATTATTTTTTAACAAATAACGTTTTTTTTTTTTTTTTTTTTTTTAAGACAGTATATCCAAATTTGGTGCATACATGTTTTTAAGCTAGCGTGCATATATGTTTTTTTTTAAGATAACATATTTTTAGATTTAGTGCTACAATATATGTTTCCAAACAAACCAAGAACATAAATGTTATACACAAACTTTGATATCAACTGAAATACAATTAAAATACAAAATTCTAAAAAAGCATAAATAAATGAATCTAATCGATTTATACACGTGAGCACTAATAAATATTCAACACAAAATGGACATATGTTCACACTCATTGTTATCATCATTTTTAGAAGTCGGATATATATGCACACGTGTAGCCGTCAACATTTTTTCAAAAGTCAGACATATATGCACACTCACAGCCGTGAACATTCTTGTAATTACACCTGTTACAAAGAAAAGTACAAAAATTAGCAACAATAATATGATTAAAACATACATGTTTTACGCATTCCGTTTATAAGCCATTATTTTTTAAAACATACATGTTTAAAATGAAAACATATATGTTTTGAATAATCAATTCACATACAAATCACAAATTTCAAGAAAATGTTTTATAATAGTAAAACATATAAAGGTACGCCTAAAAAACATTGTTTACCAACACATGCCCAGTTTTTTTGATAACATCAATAATACCACTGCCACCAACATCCCTTTTCTTACTTAAAACTACTTAACTTAAAATGATTTGATAAAAACTATTAATTTAGATGACTAAATAAAGCATTCTGCAACAGCTAAGAAAACATGCCTTGGAAACAACTTCAAATTTTAGATGACCAAATATCAAGATAGACAATTCACTTAATTTTTTGTGAATACCACTTTGCGAACTTATCTTATGTAGTCAAACATTGTTGGCTTTTGTTCTAGCATTTTCGTCCTTGTGTCTCTTTTCAATTGGACCTGATAAATGCATAAAAAAAATGATTAGCTGTGTGTGGTGTCTTTGGCTTTGATTACCAAAATAGAAACCAACTAAACCAATGAACTCATAACATCAATTCGCAAAAACCTGATTCCCATATAGATAATAATAAAAAATCAAACTTTATTTATATACCAGCAGGCCCAATGAATCAACGATAGATATCAACAGCAAGTTGTTGCGCCTTCTCGCTGGTATTGGGGCCGCCCCATTCGTTATGAATGGCCATTTAAAGGGCGCTCCATTGACCCGAAATCTAATCAATATCGTCCCTTAACTGATTCACAGCCTCTGCTTAGCTAACCTCGCACCACCATCTCTTCCCTTGATTTTATATCAAACATAAAACATATATGCATACCCTTTTAATTGATTTTTTTACAGCCATAAACATGTATGCATCATTTCTTAAAACATATATGCACGCCCGCCCCTGAAAACATATATGTACAATTAAAACATATACGCACACTAGAAAATCATTGACAAAAACATATACGGTTTTCATAAATGGGCCTACTAGCCCAATATTCTACAAGAGTGACTAAGCACTGTACACTACTCCTAATAATCAAGATATTTGGTGGTCTCGTTCAAACTAAATGCGATCAAACTTGCAAAAGCGACCACGAATGCAAAATATTACAGTACTTAAAAACGTTGTAGTGTCATTATTGTTGAACTTTAAAATCACTCAGATAGTAAAAATTCATTGACTTTATTATTTGCCTTTAACATATACAAAGCTTAAGTTATTGTTTAAATGTGTTTGTGATTGAATATATTGTTTTTATAGATTTTTCATTTAAAGTTGATTCGAATTAGATAAATTGACATGCGTAACAAAAATACCGAAGTTGTATATCCCCGATTAATAAAAACAAAATCAACTTTAATAAAAACTAAAATAAGGCGGATTCAATATGAACAAAAAGAACAAACCTTAAATTAGTGACAAATGGAGTCATATATCTCCGATTAATGAACAAACGAGATCGAAAACTAATAATGTGTTACCTATGCATTCATAATTTTACACTAAGATATGGCACTATTAATTTTTGTAATACAAGAACATAAGAGATCTAAAATTTATAATGGTTACCTATGCATTCATTACCTTCTACATCAACATGAGTGGCACCTTCTATAACATAAGCAAATACAGATAGCGATACCGAAACAAAACAAATATATGTGCAAGTCTGTTTTCAACATCAGTAGTGATCTATAATAGTTCTTTTCTTGGTGTATGATGAAAACAAAACGAAGGTTCGGGGGTGTATGATGATGACGACGATGGTTGAAATTTTTTGGAGCGGTGGGTTTATTTTTTGTGAGGCGGTAGGGATAAAGAGAGAAGAAAGATTATTTTGCTTTGTTTGACCTAATCACCAATTAATAAATTAGTTGACGGTTTCTATGAATGGCTATCTTGAAATTCCTTTATTACCCATCCATTCCCTACTGAATAATATTTGAATTTTCTTTATTTACAGTTTTGCCACAAATCTTTTCATCCATTGATCAATTTATCTAACGGTTCAAAAAGGTTCTCGCAGTTCTCGCATTTAAAGTGGGTTCTGAAAATAAAGTTTCACTATATATATATATATATATATATATATATATATATATATATATATATATATATATATATATATATATATATATATATATATATATGTATACTATGTCAAACCCACTGATGGACGGGTATGACTTGTGGTTTTTATTTTTATTATTTAGTGGATCAAATATATACTAAAAAGTAATATGAACAAAATGAAAAAAAGTGAACTATCATCCTTAGCTGTTTAGCTAAAACTGTCTTTTCCACTCTTGATTAACATACATAAGAAGTAAAATGAACACATGTATGAATGCAAGTGATTAATGTGAATGTTAGCTGTACTAATCAAGAAAGAGAACATAAAAGGTAAGTACAATTAGGAAAAGCAAACTGAATGTTTTGTTACCGGCTCTATGGCTTATGTCAATCCTTTGTTACTCAATCCTACATTCGTTGCTTCAACCACAGACAAAAAGAAAAAGATGTTGCACCATTGAACCAAGTTAAGTTGGTTAACCACTAACCATAATTTTTAGAGGTGCTAAGTAAAAAAGTGTTCAGTCAAAATGGGTAACATCTGTGTTCATTGTGCGTGTCTCAGGTTGACCCGGATAACTTTTTGTTCAAGTTTCTTTAAAGTTAGTCAGATTAAAATCATATATTAATGATAAGGAAGTAGACCAAATTAAATAATAAACTGAAAATACACACAAAAAGATAAATGGTATCCCACTAAAATTAAATCAACAACACCACCTATTTTGATCTTGAATCCTAAGCCTAAACACATGATATAAAACTTACAAATTAAATTAAGCTTTTTCATCTCTCAAACAATACATGCTATCAAGTAATCACCACCATGGAACCTATCATCACTTAGTTTATCTTTATAACCCTGCCAACCCAAAAAAATTAGTAAATTAGATGTCAATGGAAACCAACTATCTGATTATGAAAAAATGAAAGAAATAAAGTAGATACCATAGTGGTCCAATTACTACCGGGGATTTTGCTTGGTAGCCTCCTCGATCAGTCCAAGGGTAACGAATTTCTGCAATGAAAGTGACAGGAATCAAAGTAATACCATTGTTATGTAACTGTTATTTAGATAACTTAATTTCATATACTATGGCATTATGCATAAAAAATCGTACATAGTTAAGACTGTTTGCACAGGCCGCAAGTGAAAAAGCCATGGCTATTATGTGCTCATCATATGTGTCAATTTCCGTTACATTTAATTTCCTTGGTGAGGTGATCATACAACTCTTCGGTTGCTCTCCACTGAAATGTTGCAAGGGTGCAAGAGTCTTTTAACATTATAAGAGAAATTGGTAGATGACAATTTTAAGTGAATTAAGTCATCACCACCTTGGAACCTATCATCACTTAGTTTATCTTTGTAACCCTGCCAACCCAAAAAGATTAGTTAATTAGATGTCCATGGAAACCAACTATCTGATTATGAAAAAATGTAAGAAATAAAGTACATATGTTGGCTAAAATAACTAACCATAAAGTGCGAATGATACTAATAATAAAAAACAATTTTAGCACAAAACTGTTTTCTACAAAATAACATAACTGGCATTAATGATTTACCACCCAGAGAAATCCATTTCTAATTTCAAATAAAATATAGTATTTGTCTTTGGCCCATGGTATTTAAACGTATGTTTAAAGGGTATTTGAATGTGCGCCTAAATTGAGTATTGCAACCTAAGGCTATAGTAATATAGAGGGACTGAGTGTGTGTGACTAAGACTTCCTGAGTATTGAAAAGGAAAAGTAAAAGTACCCACATCTCACTCTTCAATAGCGAATCCTACTTAATTAAAACTATTGCTAGCTAAAAAGGCTAAATCTTTCAATCTTACTCTGCAAGCCCCAATCTAACTTTCTATATCATGTGTATGTAAAACAATCATGGAGTACCGTTGAAAAGCATAAATATTGGGGTAATATTCACGGTATATATATCATGTAACCAAATGTATATAAAAGCAATGTTGTCGTTTGAATAAAGAGAGATAATGAAGTTGTACATCACAATAAAAACGTTGGTTGTCGAGTTTATGTATTAGCCGTCATTGTCACAACAATATCGTCATTCTACATCTTGTTGGGAGTAAATCGTGCTCGTGCCGATAAAGTTGCTGTCAGAACTACAAAAGCTCACTTTCTAATAATATTGTTCTAACTTTTTCTTTAAAGAACTAATTGTGTAAGTGCTTACGATTCTACTTCCTGAAACTGCAATAATCATTGCATGTCCAAACACTTCCAAATTGCTCATTCGTCATCTTTGTAACAACAACTAACCTTCAATGCAAACTGAAGTATAATCTCGTCACTTTGATTTTGCACCAGGCACACTTTTAAAGTTTTCATTCTCTTAAATAAAAGTCTTAAAACTTTTTATGTTTGCACAAGTTGCTACATTTAACAATTTTAAGACCAAACTTTAAATTCCACTATTTACACATTATTTAACAACATTAAATTAGATGTTATTATGATAAGATTTAACTACTATAATAAATTTAATATATTCATAGTTTGAAATTATAACTCTAAAATTTGAAGATAAGAATGTTACATATTAACCTATTCACCATCTTACATCACAAGCACACGACTGCTAAAGACTATATGTTATCATCGAAAAACATTGTTTACAAAAAGAAAATAAGAAAAGCAAAAAGATCACCCCTAAATATAGTACTCACCCCTACTGCTTTGCATGGGTACCATGCTATGTTAAAAAATGAGTTAATAATATCAGAAACTTATTGCATTGGAGATGCTCTTACGTTGATGTTGTAACTGCTTTCGCATAACATGTGAACCCAAATAAATTATACCGCTGCAACACGCGAGTACCTAGTTGCATTATATGTATCTTGTATTTGCATATAAAAATTACGTAAAGCTTGAAACTAACATTGATGGTAGCTAGATTTTTTGCTATGAGAAAAGCTAAAATTTTGACCAAATAAGATCTTCTGTTGTAAATATTCTAATCCTATATTCCTACTTTAGTTATTATGTTAAGTTTCTATTAGATACTTTTATTCTATTCTTCAGCATGTTTTCTTAGTTCAGAGTTGTGTAGTGAATATGAACACATTTAATAGGTTGAAGCATACAATAAGTTAATGGAGCACTTGAGACGACCTGCCCAACATAGGGACTTATACATGATGTGCCAAAACGCTAAGGCCTGAGTGAAGTAATCCATTAAATTGTGCAGATATGTATACAATACATGACATAATAAAAGGATTGATATAAAGAAATAAAATCATGCATACATGAATTTCTAATATTGAATTGAATTAATATATGTACACAGGTATAGAATATTATGTAAGTTAATTCAATCTTTTCTAAGTTATCCTCAGACTCTTCTCTTATAAGCTTTACCCCTCTCTAGATCCATGACATAATCTTCATTACGAAATCCCATCTTATGGTAGCATTGCTGAAACAGTTAGCCAATTACTTATCATAGGACATAGTGGCTCATGGTTTCCTAATGTAATGACAAGTGAAAGTTTATAATTGAAGCAAGCAGAAAATCATCAATAGTTTGTGGTTGATATAGTATATGATATTATAAAAAAATTAAGCAAGCAAATATAAGAAAAAAGAAAAGATAGAAAGAAAGACCAAGCATAAATCTGGCTTTAACCTGCCACTGGTTAGGTTCTTTTGTGGTGGTATAGTTTTATGACCAACATTAGTTTTCCTGTTATGAGTAGTAACTAACATTGCGTTCATCACTAATTTTATACTTTTATGACTCATTCTAACCTTTGTAATTTTTGGTCTAGGCGAATATACTGCCCCATCAGCTTCAGATCCTATAGCTATGATGGAATATTATATGAAGAAGGCTGCACAAGAAGAGAAGGGGAGACAACCAAGGCATTCCAAAGATGAGATGCCACCACCTGCATCTCTGCAAGGTATGTATGTATATGTTTAAATGTTGCCATTTCAACCCATTTGGGTTATTTATTATCTCTAATAGCACAAATTGCTTCATTGATTTCATCTGTTCCATACTCCTATCAAAGCACTACCACAAAAAAAGGTTTAAACAGGAAATTGTATACGATACATTAAGAGACAAGATCCATGAGAGCATATGGTTCTTGGGCAAGTGGTCTTTATCTATTAAGCTACCTAGGTAGTGATGATGGAATGGAGGCGTACTTATATGACTATGGAATTTGAGAATAAAGTGGCAAAAAATGGGCAGTTCAATCACATGTAGAATGGGTTCGGGCCAAAACAGGTACGTATTATTTTTGTATGATCAAAATGTTAACTCATTGTGTAGCTCGAACTGGTTGGATCAAGCTGAGTTGAACCAACGTAATTTTTCTGTATGATACTCATCTTTGCTTTCAGAGATACATCTAGACCTCTGATTATTTGATTCTGGAGAATCATTATCGGGTAATATATTTTTAAAACCACTTAGCTCAGGACATGGGAATTTAAAATCAATCTTTAATGCTTCTTTAGTATCCTCAACTTGATCTGATGTAAACCAACCAAGTTCATCATCATTGTTAGTGACACCTAGTCCAAATGATGAATCACAACTTCTGTATATAAATGATAAATCATATGTAAGGTATTGCGTAGTTCACAATAATGGGACAAAAGGGATAACATGTTACTTTTACTTTTCAAACTCAGATCTACATTAAAATCTTGTCCACTTCCTCGAAGTTCCCAATATCAGGCCAACTATAATATATAAGATCAC
Source organism: Chrysanthemum lavandulifolium (assembly GCA_022545495.1). Classification (NCBI taxonomy): domain Eukaryota; kingdom Viridiplantae; phylum Streptophyta; class Magnoliopsida; order Asterales; family Asteraceae; genus Chrysanthemum; species Chrysanthemum lavandulifolium. Next base: position 178,763,040 of record CM040246.1, read on the forward strand.
CGATGCCTTGCCTCGTAATTATTGTTAACAAAAGACATATCTCCGCTCGAATGTGTGTCATGGGTAATTGTATGGGTTATCACCGGATATGGATTCAACCATTGAGGACCTTGTTGCAAGGGTTCGTGAGTCTTTAACATTATAAGTTGGAAACAAATTCAACCGCCTATTTTGGGCGATATGACTAGGCATGTTTGTGTGTTGACCTGGATTGGAACCGAAGAAACGGAGGACCATTTTTGATACTTTTAATTTCCTTATTTCTTGTACCCCTTTTATTTAGGGACCACTTGGGACTTTCATTTTCTTGTAACTGTTTTGGGATAGCTGAGCGATCAGCAGGTTTATATATGCCTTGGCTCCAAAAACAAATAAGACACACATGAATAAACAAGAAGGTTAATCCTTTCCTTTGAATTATAGCTCATAATTCCACTTTAATCATTGTTTAGGACGCGATTCCTACTCATGATTCGATTGTGAATCAATAGGTCTTGATTTGCTTTCACCCGGTTGTCAAACTACAGGTCTAGTTTGATAAATCTCTACCCGTGTTCGTGTTTTCCGCTGCAATTACGCATCATTAGTGGTTTCAGAGCTCGGATTGGCTTTTGATTCTTACAAGCCAAGATGAATTTCGATGATCCTAATTTTCTTCAAAACCTCCGAGAGGCTTTGAGGAATGCGCAAGAGGAAGGTCGTAGGCAACCAAGACGTGGTGTGGTTGTAGATGAATTTAAAGTGACGGAACTCCCTGAGTTTGTTGGGGGAACGACTCCAGAAAGCTACTTGGAATGGGAACGAAAGATTGACAGAATGTTCGATTTCAAGGACCTTGATAACGAAAAAAGATGTAAGTATGCTATTCTGAAATTGAGTAAAGGGGCTTCATTGTGGTATGAAGGGTTGAAAGAGAAAAGAATTAGTGCCGGAAAGGAAAAAATGTCGTCTTGGGAATATTTGAAACGCAAGCTTAGAAAACGGTATGTGCCAAACAATCATAGGCTTTCTATTTATCGTAAAGTTGCCGATTTGAAACAAGGGAAAATGAGTGTGGGTGAATACATTGAAGAGTTTGAGAATCTATGTTTGATGGGTGAGATCAAAGAGGTAGAAGAACAGAAAATGGCCCGTTTTCTCCGCGGGTTGAACTTTAACATTGCCAACACTGTTGAACTCTATCCTTATTCGGATTTTGATACACTTTGCGGGTTATGTTTAAAATTTGAATCGCAGGGGAAAATGAAGTATGGGGGTGGGTCGAGTTCGGATTATGGGAAACTCAAGCCTTGGTCTAAGCCCGAGCCTGGTACTAAGGTCCCAGTCATTCCACGACTACTCCTAAATCGGGGGTTAGCTCGACCAAAGAAACAAGTTTGACTAAGGTTCGCTGTTTTAAATGTCAAGGGTTTGGACACTATCAAAATGCGTGTCCAAACAAGCGGGTAGTAACTTTGAGGGAAGCGATTGAGTACCGTGATGAGCTGTTGGAGGAGGTGGAAAGGTTGGATGATATTTTTAAACTAGAAGGGAATTATGATGATGAGGAAGAAGTGGAAGGATATGAGGCTCCAATTTATGATACGGCTTTGGTTCTTAGAACTCTTCAAACCCAAACTGTTCCCACTGAATTGGACCAGCGAGACCAGCTCTTTCACACCAAATGACAAGTCAAAGATAAATGGTGTAGCTTGATCATTGATGGGGGGAGTTGCACGAATCTGGCTTCTAATGAGATGGTGTCGAAGTTGGGGTTGGCCACTATGGTTCACCCTAAACCTTATGCACTACATTGGCTCGACGATGGTAGTAGTGTGAAGGTGTCAAACCAAGTGCGGGTCGGTTTGACTATGGGTTCTTATGTAGATGAGGTCGTATGTGATGTAATTCCCATGGATGCTTGTCTCATTTTGTTGGGTCGTCCTTGGCAATTTTATAGGGATGTCCTACACAAGGGTAGAAGCAATGAGTATGAGTTGAAAGACAAAGGGAAGAAAATTGTGTTGAAGCCGATGTCCTCACAAGCGATTCGGTCTATGAGCACTAAAGCCCAGAGGAAACCGAGTCTTAATATGTTGGTTAGTGAACGGGAAGTGGAAAAGGCACTTGATCGTGGGGATATGGTATACTTTCTCATAGCTAGAGAAAATTCAGCAAAGGAAGAGTTTTCAGGGGAAGATTGTCCCATCGCAGATTCGTTATTCGAGTACCAAGATGTTTTTCCTGATGACTTACCACCAGGTTTGCCTCCTATTCGCGGTATTGAGCATCAAATAGACCTTGTTCCCGGTGCCTCTTTACCTAATAAGGCTGCTTATCGTTGTAATCCGGAGGAAACAAAGGAGTTACAGAAACAAATCGATGAACTGGTTAGTTGGGGATATGTGCGTGAAAGTTTGAGCCCGTGTGCGGTACCTGTTTTACTTGTGCCTAAGAAAGATGGGACATGGCGGATGTGTGTTGATAGTAGGGCTGTGAATAACATTACCATCAAGTATCGTTTTCCAATTCCGAGGCTGGATGATATGTTAGATGAGCTTCATGGTTCGGTAGTGTTCTCCAAGATTGATTTGAGAAGTGGTTATCACCAGATACGGATGCGTGAAGGGGACGAGTGGAAAACAGCTTTTAAGACGAAGCATGGTTTGTACGAGTGGACCGTTATGCCATTTGGCCTCACGAATGCTCCTAGTACATTTATGAGGCTAATGAACGAAGTGCTTAAACCATTTTTGGGCAGATTTGTTGTGGTCTATCTCGATGACATATTGGTGTACAGTAAAAGCGAAGAAGAACATGTGGTACACTTGAGGCACTTGTTTGAAACCCTTAGATATCAAAAACTCTATGGAAAACGGGAGAAGTGTTCGTTCTTTGTAGATAATGTGGTGTTCTTGGGTTTTGTGGTCTCGAAGGATGGGGTGTCCGTTGATCAGTCCAAAGTCGATGCTATTAAGACTTGGCCTAATCCTAAAACCATAAGTGAGGTGCGTTCTTTTCATGGGCCGGCCTCATTTTATAGACGTTTTATTCGTGATTTCAGCACTATTACTAGTCCCATTACTAGTCATGTTTGTGTGGGATGAAGACCATTCTTTAAGGAACGTTGTGTTGAACTACCTGATTTTTCTCGACCTTCGAGGGAGTGTGACGCTAGTGGTGTGGGTATTGGTGCGGTATTGATCCAGGGTAAGCGTCCCATAGCGTATTTTTCAAAAAAGTTGGGTGGTGCTCGACTGAACTATTGTACTTATGACAAGGAGTTCTATGCCATTGTTAGAGCTCTTGATCATTGGAGTCATTATTTACGTCCGAGTCATTTCATTTTATATTCGGATCATGAATCTTTGAAGTACATTAATGGGCAGCAAAAGTTGAGCCCATGGCACGCTAAATGGGTGGAGTTCTTGCAATCCTTTCACTTTTCTTCAAAGTACAAAGATGGTAAGAGTAATGTGGTTGCACTACTATCCATGATTTTTGCTACCCTTGATGTTCGATTTGAAACGAGTTTATTCGTGATTTCAACACTAGTGGTGTTGTTTGGCATTTGTGGGATGAAGACGGTTTGCGCTTGATTAAGAACGTTCCGCTCGTTGGCACTACCCGATTTTTCTCATTTAGGTCGAGTGTATTTATTGGTGCGGTATTGATCCGGTGGTTGGCGTATTTTTCAAAAAGTTGGTGCTCGACTGAACTATTGTACTTATGACAAGGAGTTCTATGCCATTGTTAGAGCTCTTGATCATTGGAGTCATTATTTACGTCCGAGTCATTTCATTTTATATTCGGATCATGAATCTTTGAAGTACATTAATGGGCAGCAAAAGTTGAGCCCATGGCACGCTAAATGGGTGGAGTTCTTGCAATCCTTTCACTTTTCTTCAAAGTACAAAGATGGTAAGAGTAATGTGGTTGCCGATGCACTATCCCGCAGGTTTACTTTACTTGCTACCCTTGATGTTCGTTTATTGGGATTTGAAACTTTAAAGGATTATTATGGTAACGATGTTGATTTTGGGGTGACATTTGAGAAGTGCACAGCAGGTGCGTTTGGAGAATACATGATACAAGATGGGTTTCTCTTTAAAGGTAACCGTCTTTGTGTTCCCAAACACTCGGTTCGTGAGCTGTTGGTGCGCGAAGCACATGGTGGAGGATTGGCTGGACATTTTGGTATAGTCAAGACTGTGGAGGTTCTGAAGGAACATTTTTTTTGGCCTAAGATGTTAGGGGATGTGACTAACATTGTGGGAAAGTGTGTGACCTGTCATATGGCAAAGAGTTCGTTCAAACCAGGGATGTACTCACCATTGCCGGTCCCGATTCGTCCTTGGGAAGATGTGTCCATGGATTTTATAGTGGCCTTGCCTCGAACTCAAAGGGTTATGAATGCTATCATGGTGGTGGTGGATAGGTTTTCAAAGATGGCTCATTTTGTTGCTTGTAAAAAGACCGATGATGCTTGTAAGGTTGCTGATTTGTATTACCGGGAAATTGTACGTCTACACGGGATTCTTAAAACTATCATTTCGGATCGGGATTCCAAGTTTCTGAGTTACTTTTGGAATACATTATGGAGGAAGGTGGGTACTAAGTTACTTTTTAGCACTTCACATCATCCTCAAACGGATGGTCAAACGGAGGTAACAAATCGGACTTTGGGAACATTGTTACGGGGGTTAGTAAGTAAAACACAGAAAGATTGGGATATCAAGCTTGCGCATGCTGAATTTGCTTACAATCGATCTCCCACTTATGCTACAGGTCACTCTCCATTTGAAGTTGTTTATGGAGTTAACCCATATTTGCCTTTAGACCTGATTCCAATGCCGAGAGATGAGTTGGTTCATCAAGACGCCGAAGCTAAATTAAAGTCTATGATGAAGTTGCATCAACAAGTACGTGATCGTATTGAACCGGTAAAATGCCGCCTATAAAAGAAAGTCGAACAAGAACCGGAAGCCTCGAGTTTTCTGTCAAGGGATTTGGTAAGGGAAAGAACGGTTTGGTATGCCGTGCCTCGAGCGAAGGACCTTACAAGGTAATTTCACGGGTGAATGATAATGCTTACAAGATCGAATTGCCCGGTGATTATGGTGTTCATGCTACGTTTAATATTGGTGATTTGTCTCCGTATCTGGACGATGATGGCCTAGCGGAATTGAGGTCAATTCCTTTTAAAGGAGGAGGGGATGATACGGATATGGATTCAACCGTTGAGGACCTTGTGCTGTTAGTTGGAAACAAAGCTTATTTGGGCGATATGACTAGACGTGTTTGTGTGTTGACCTGGATTGGAACCGAAGAAACGGAGGACCATTTTTGATACTTTTAATTTCTTTATTTCTTGTATCCCTTTTATTGAGGGACCACTTGGGACTTTTCATTTTCTTGTAACTGTTTTGGGTAGCTGATCGATCAAGCAGGCTTATATATGCCTTGGCTCCAAAAACAAATAAGATACACATGAATAAACAAAAAAGGTTAATCCTTTCCTTTGAATTATAGCTCATAATTCCACTCTAATCATTGTTTAGGACGCGATTCCTACTCATGATTCGATTGTGAATCAATAGGTCTTGATTTGCTTTCACCCGGTTGTCAAACTACAAGTCTAGTTTGATAAATCCCTACCCCTGTTCTTGTTATCCGCTGCAGTTACGCATCAATACGTTTAAGTGAATGCAGGTATAATGACATGTACCTTTGTTAGGCAAACATTCTTTTGCCACTGCCAATAACATAAGACAAATGCAGATGTAAGTATCAGTCTTATATACAAAAGTGAGTTTGAATCATATATCAATAGGAATGTCAATTCTTATACCATATCAGTAGAATCAATAAAATGGAATGGCACTTCGTAAATCATAAATGACTGGACGTAATCGAGTTCTATACTACCTCTGCTGAAATGAAAAGAAGGTTTATGAAAGTTAAGCGTGATGTAAAAAACGTGTTTTAACAGACGGTTCATACACCACTACTCTAAACAACAACGTGGTGAACAAAGATCTGAGCGAGACGATTGAAAAACTTACATCTGAGAATGCATTGTGTTCAAGTTTTCATTATTATCAAAAAAATTATTTGTAAAAATGTTACCTCGGATTTAGTCTGTGTCATCTGTCATGACATGCTACTTTCTGTGAACATAGAACCCTCTATTGACTATTACTGAACTTAGGGGTGTCTTAGTAAATGAAAATTTCTTGTAGTGTTTATAATCTGTTTGAGATATTAAAAGAGCTATAATTTCATTAATCACCTTCTGAAGTATCACTACGTCTTGGTGGTTCCCTATGGAAGGCATACCATTGGATTTTCCCATTGCCTACATCAAAAGCAACAAAATACTCTAAACTGAATAGCATACATATAATAAACTACAAACATATAAGTAATAAAAAAAGTTGGAAATAGGAAAATACTATGAACGTTACATGGACACAACGAATACCTTAAGGTGCTCATTTTCCATTTCTCATAGTCGAGTGCATCCATCCCCACATTCGGAAATATGAATGTTTCTGCAATAAAAGAAACATCGTACATACCAAAGGTTTCGATGCCGTGGAAGTGGCTTTTTCCGATGTGAGGCGCCTGCTTTTTTGCCCGCTGCCCAAAAACTCCGCGTGACGCATCGTCACCATTTCGTTTATATGAAGAAATATAATGAGAATACTGGAGCATTATTTACATTAAATTGAATAAAATGAGCCAAAAATAACTATACGTTAGAATTAAAATACCATAGATAAGCGTAATCCAAACGCCACTAACAGAATGAATGTAGTTGGAAGCAACATCATTTAAAATTTTATGGCAGCGACTCATTCGAGGCTTTTAAGAGCTTTAAAAATGTGGTAATGGTATTTTGCCAGCAAAGATGAAAACTATGATGCGTAAGAAGAAAAACTCAAACTTGAGATGTATTTAGCTCTAATTCAACCTTGTCACAAGCTTTAGGATGGTATGTAGTTTTGCAAGCTCGTTATCACATCCAATAAGGTAGCTAACACTATTTATACAAAAAAAGGTATCAGTTTCACTGCATAATACAAAATAGGAAAATGGTTATAAGTTGTCTTATATGGAGTTGAATTCGGTCTGCCACGTGCTGCTTTGAACTCTCATGGTGTAATCGGTCCTTTCATGATCATGTCAGCATCAAGGATTACTATATAATATGCATCGGTTTCGACATGATTGAGCCAATGAAGCACTGCGGCTGGTTTATTTATGGTTGGATACCTGATAATTTCATGTATATATATCAACAACACGTCTAAATCTGCTAAAAAATATATGCAAGTTTCAAATGCTAATAGTTACCAATCGCCTGTTAATGGATGTCGGCTCATAGATGGGACATAATGTCTAGGAGCCAAATCATGACCTTTATACTTTTTCATGTCTTCTATACAACTTAAAAGCCTCACAATATTTCGTGGTTGTCCACTAAGTTTAAAGTTGTGCATCATACCAATAGTTTTCCAATCAAAATACGGAGCTGTACTTTGAGCACCAAGCCTATGTATTTTATCAACCCTCTTAAATTAAAAGCCTTTACTTGTGCATTGTATTCCATTTCCTATTTCTTTAATGCATGTTTATTTATTTCCATTTCTTTTCTTCTTCTCCCTCCATTATTCAGTACATTCATCCAAACACAATTGTATAACAAACAATGACCCTTCATATGCTTCCATTTTGCATCTATAACATCAAAAAGAGCCCATAATCACACTACTTCGAAAGCTTCAGTTTTAATAAACATACCATGAAACAAAAATGTAAAATTGCACATTATTAAAATGTTTGTACCTCTTGAAAATCGCAATCTAGGAACACTTTGCCTCACATTATTGCTTCTATCTTATGGATTACTCTAGACTCAGTTATGAAATTAGCAAGAAACTTCACATTCTGCACCATTACGCAAAACTTAAGTCATGGATATATGTACTATCAAGTCCATATAAACTTGCTTGACAATTGACTTAAAAGACAAAGTACAAACAATGTGATAAATAATAGTGCATCAGATATGAAACTTAACATAGCAGATATTACATTCAATTGTGACATGTGGATGAAAAGCTTAGGCTATCCATCTAGCTTTCTCTTGTCGGTCAAGCTCCCAAATTTGAAACGACATAAATTAAAATATCGAACATGATGGCTTCCAAGAACTCCTTGGTTCCGGATCTAGCAATGGTACCCAAGTCAGACACCAAATCAAACAACATAAATTAAAATATTAGAACATAACTTTTTTTTATCAAAATACTAAAATAGCTAGTCAAATATCGTGGAGTTACTCAACAGCCTTGGTCTTTTAGGCTTGCCATTTGGCAGCAAACAATGTAAATGTGTGATACCATAAGTAATAAGCCTACTATTGACATGATCATATGCTTTTTCGCTTAGTTATGTAAAGTACCTTTAAGATCACAGAGTCGTCGCATTTTAGACTTGGTAGTAAGCTTTCTTATTTTCATGTGTAGCTTTGATTGTCGCATGAATACTATCGACACGCAAGGCACCCTAACCGCTAATGTGGTTGTTGGGCTTCTGGTAGTGGTTCATTTACCAAAGTTGGTATCGCTTCATTTACTGGACCTGGTGTTAGCGCCTCTGCTGGTGGCAGCAAGTTATATAAATCTACTTAAAACCAGCATACGTCAATCCATAAAACCGATTATTGATAAAAATCTATATAGATGATTAAAAAGTAATTATAATAAAATATACTAAATGAAGGTTGGTATCGCTTCATTGAATTTGTTTGTAGTATGCTAATATGACTCTTGAAACGGCCTATATACTTGTGAAATAGCATAAAATTATGAATATAAACCGCCATTACCTTCGCTTGTGGTCGATACTCTTGATGTGTGTTTCTTTTGTTATAGGTTGTATTCCGCACGCACTGCTTATGCTACTTGGTTAACTTAGTTCTAAAATCCCAACACAAACATTATACTTGATTCAAAAATTAAGTCGAGCATAAAATGATGCTTGACGATGAGCAAGTATACTTACAACAACCGCAGCAGGAGAACCATGTCCCAGATATTGCACCTCGATGAGTGAACATACGCTTAAAAAATAGCAAACCCAAAACTCTCCATTGGCGCCTTTCTTAAGCTTATATATAAGTGTATGAGCTTTATAAATATAAAGATTTCCATTAACATAACCATAAGGCGATAGTATAAAATTCAACAAATTCTATTTACCTTGGTTTTCGCCACATGATCCCACATGTCCGGGCCTCAAGAACATTGCTAAATAAAGGACCATTCAGTTTTCTTGTTATAGCTGACCAAGATCAACATGTGATCTCGCTAAAGCATTCCCAATGAACGATCAGCGGTCATCATCTAAAGCACGCCTTCCTAAATAATAGTGGCAACCCACAAATAGTACCGGTCCTTCAGATGGAATTCGGATAAGCTTATCACGATCTTCCCAATCTCCAAAATTGACAGCATCATTTATCTGTGAGTTTTAAAATTCAAATAAGTTACCCATAAGCCCTACATGCCAACAGGCACGAAAGAAAGTATTCTTGTTACAAAATTCTTGCTTTTATAAAGTGCACTACCTCCATGACTACAACCACAACTCCTGCACCGAAGAACTATCAAATTACATTTAAGAATTTTTGCAGACTTACATTTGTATTGACTATAATCTGAAACATCTATAGTTCTACTTGAACCGGACCTTGAAAGTGCGCTTTATGTGAGTCTACTCCATGGTGGCCTAAATTGTTACGCATCAAGCCTAATCTCATAAAATTTTCACATAATCCACACACCCCATAAGTTATCGTGTCCATATTGTCTATGGAATCAGAAGAAAAACTTACATAACTCTATGTTTAACTTAATAAACGACATGAAATACCGACCTTAACATATTGAGAATCAGATAATGGTCCATCGGTAGCATCTCTTTTTAGAAGTTCAGTGACAAAGTCAATCGCTGAAAGTATATGTATACAAACCAAAATTAAGGGAAATACCCATTGAGTTAGACCATGTTGCTGGTAAGAGGACGGTTTATGCAAAAACATTGCATGCGTTGCTTGGTGCAGCTCGGCGATTGGTGCCATAGATGGTTCACTTGTAGACATGTACATGACACCAAATTCTCTAAGTTGGATTGACATTAAAATCCTTATATTTGAAATTTTATGTATACACAATAACTTGTTTACCTATATGCCGGTTGATTGGGTCCAAACCGTCAAGTTTATCACACAAGCTAACCACTTGTGAATGGTCAACCGTAATAAACTTCAAACAGCTCAGAAACAATGCAATGAAGATCTAGAGGAGTTTAGTGTTTCCCAGTCGTTAAGTCCCAACGAAATGCAGTAATTGAATAACCAAACGTATAGTGATCGGGTGATTTTGAACAAGAAAGGGATTATGATTGATACTAGATGACAAAGGAAAAATGAAAGAAAATTAAAAAGCTAAATTATATTAAATAAACGTTATCACTATTTTTAAAATGATGTTTTTGTGATTCATAAAACAAAATAACTTAAATAAACTATTTTAATTAAAGCGTAAACCTAAATTATCTAAAAACGTGACCTAGAATGAAAATGTGCGTTTTATATAAAAATTACGCGAGTGCGCAAGGAAAAACGTAAAATTTGTAAAATAAAAGTCCTACGAGTGTAAAAACAATTTTCTTACTTACTATATGACAAAAGAAAATTTTAGAAAAAAATTTATATTTTTTTGACTTTTATATTTTTTATTATGAATTAAATACTATTTTGCACTAATTAAATAATTAAAAATACCAAACTAATTGGGAAAAATCTGGAAAAATCACTAAAAGTACTTTGAATGATGCTAATCCTAGGAAAATTAAAAACAGTGATGGTTGCTTTGGAAAATAAGCTCAAAATAAGCCAAACATGGCTGATAAGCAAAACTTCCCAAGTGTATTTAAGTGATAAATGTTGCAGAACAAAACCAATAGAAGTCCCAAGGGCGCATGGTTTCCAGGTACTTTCATATCACACTCCTAAGGGGGAGGTCGCATGTTCGAACCTTGACCTCCCCTTTTGCCATTTATATATATATATTTTTTATTTTGCTTTGAAACTTGAAGATGAAATCAAATTATGAAACTTTGTAAAACCTTCTATCTAAACCTTCCGTAATAAGTTGTTTTGACAACTTATGGACTTGCTTTAGCAGCACCACAACCAAACACCCTTTACCGGGTTTTTAAGCAAAATGAACATGAATAAGCTAACTTAATTCACAAATAAACCATACAAGGATTGCTAAACCAAACAAGCTACTAATAATTAATAAGCAATAACAAAAGGGGGAAAACAATAATACATAAGCTAAACTAGAGGAATCCTAAACTACAAATTAAAAAAATAAGCCATAAGCAAGTAAAATACGCACCTAATAAGCTACAATGCAAGCTAAAGTGATTAAACTAATCTACTATATTCTAAGAGGTCCTAAAGGTTCTAAATATGCACTATCAAACCTAAATAAGCACTAAAAAACCGATCCGATGTGTACTGTTGTCGTTGTTTGCGGTCAAACAACTGTGGGGTGAGTTTCAAGCTCGAAATGAACAAGCTACAGTTGAGCTTACTCAACAAGCTTCTGGGATAATGAAGATAAGTTGGGGGACAAACTTTGGCCCCCGCAAAATCCTAATTAGAAGCTACACTAAACAAGCTAGGGGCCGCAAAAGTGGTCAGGAGTCATTGCTGTCGTGGCGTAACAGGCAACAAGGCTTACTTGGGAGCTTATTTTGGATAAGCTAGAGGAAATGGCTCTTGAGCTTACGGGTACTTCGAGTCCACCAACTCATCAAACTTTGCCCCACTCATCCAAATTTTACAAGTAGCTTGTATAAGCTAAATAAGGGTCAGAACATGGCAACACACTTGTCAGGCAGACTCAAAAGTGATGATTTCAAAATATTTTATCCAAACTTTGAAGCTTCTTATATCAATTAAAAACATGATCCAAACTAACTTTAAACTACAAAAAGCAATTTGACTTCAAAGTCAAAGTGGGTAAGACCCACTTTGACCCGTAACCGCACTAATCCAAACACCCTTCATGGTACAAATTGCAAACTACCTTCTAAACTATGATCTATTTTAATCGAAACTTGATTAAATCTAACAAGTTAACATTAAACTAGACTAATTAACTCAAGAAAAAGAATTTACCAAGAACCATTTGACTTTTGCATTTTGACTTTATTTGACTTTTCAAGAAAATTATGCATAAATCTCGAAATTGCTCCAATTAACTCAATTAACTTTAATAAGCTTAAACAAATTACTTTGAACCATTCAAACAATTTGTAATCAAAAGAAACGACTAAGACGAATTTGGCGGAAAGCCAATTAGGACAGAAAGTGGAATTAAATTGATAAAATCACTAAAAGTACTATCGGATTGATTCATACACTAAAGGAGTTACAAAACCCGAACTTGTTTGACATAAAATTAGAAACGATTTTACAAGAAAATTAAGAATGGTCTAAAGCGTTGACAACTGCTACTCATCTTCATTCTTCTTTATAGGCTTCATTAGGGTTTCTCTTTCCTTTCCTAGCCATTGATTTGGTCCTTTGATCTCCACCCTTGATTCATGAAATTGGCGCCAAAACTATTTGCAATGTGTCCGTGATTTGGGACGGAAAGGTAAGCATTAAATGCTTCTTGTCTTGGGATGGAGGTGGAGGGACATGGAGTAGAGTTGGTGATGGAAGGTGGAGTGGTGGTCCGTTTTGCGGCAATTGGTGAAGATGATGGAGTGTTTGAAGGAAAAGGGTGTGGGAGGTTGACTGGGGAGTATTAATAAGGCAGGGGGTTCAAGGCTCATGGGGGTCAAGGTTCAAGGGGGGTTCAAGGTTCAAGCTTTGGTATTACTACCTCCGTCCCAAAATATAAGTCCGCTTTTGACTTTTCAAAGTCTTTCTCTTGATATTTTGACCGTAATTATTTGTTTTCGTGTTATATAATAATTGATGCAAAATATATAAATGGATTCGTGTTTCAATTGTATTTTCATTGGTATACTTTTCATCAAGTATAATATAGCACCCAAAAAAATAATTACGGTCAAAGTCAGAAAAAAAAGACTTTGAAAAGTCAAATATGGACTTATATTTTGGGACGGAGGGAGTAATACATAAGGACCATAATTGCAATTCACCAAAAACCAAGGGACCAAATCTGTCATTTTGCAAAATTTATCAAAAGGACCAATTATGACAAGTTTAATTTTCCCAAGGACCAAAAATAATAATTTTCAAATTAAAATGTCCAGGGTAATTTCATCAATTTTGAAACTCAAGGACCAAACTTGTAAATTCTCAAAACTTTTGAAATTTTTCACCAAAGGACTAATTATGACAACTTATGATTTCAAAAGGACCTTTGGTGACTTTTCTTTTAAAATAAGTGCCTAGGGACTAAATTTGACAAGATTTGAAAGTCGGGGGACTGAAACTGCCAATTATGCAAACTTAGCTCGTTTTTCATCTGATTTTAAACATTTTGCATCTGAAACATATAAAATACAATCCTTGGAATATTTTCAGTATTTTGATGCATTTCAGCATTTTAAGTGTTTTGCGCTCAGATTGACCAAAATGATGAGTATTTACACACTCATCAATCCCCCATACTAAACTATTTCTAGTCCCTAGCAATCTTTTATGAAAACTTAATGGATTTGAATCTCTTTACCAAAAGCCATTACTTCGGAGTAGCCAATTGTTTCGCTTCAAGTAAGAACCTTGGTACAATGATAACCAAATGATTTTGAGCAAATCACCGCCCAACGGATTTGATTTGTCTTTACCGAAGCCGCTTGCTTCTAGACTAGCCAACTCTTAGATAAAATATCTTTGGTGAGTCGACACCAATTATGGTTTTCCAACCGCCTTTACCACAAGCCATAAACTTATGGGCTAGCCAACTCTTCACTAATTAAAGATATGGTGAAATAACACCATATAATTTTGGGCAAATTGCAAGTCGTCAACGGATTTGAGATATCTTTACCAAGAGCCGCTTTGCTCTCGGATTAGCCAATCCTTTTGTTTATTAGACATGGCGGATCGATAATCAGAATCGAGTAAGTGCAAAACACTTACTCCAAAAAAAAATTTGGCCAAAATGAGGGAATCAGCGGTATAATTACATGATAAAATTGAGAATTCCCCCACACTAGAAATGAATATTGCCCTCAATATTCAAAGTACCTGCGGTTATGCCGAAACATAGAACGTAAAAGGAAATACTACGGCCATTATTTGAATTTTTTTTTTTTTTTTTTTTTTTATTTTATGAAAACTTATATACAACAATGGGGCAACTCCCCACACTAGGGTGGTACACACGGTGAAAACCCATGTTTAACTATGCTTTTGATTACCGAATCGCTAGCTTGACTCGACCCAATTCATTTGTTCATGGGAAGTAAGTGGAAGAGACAATCTCCATCGGACTTTCATTCAAAATGTTTGTATAAACATTTGAAGCACGCGAAAGTTCCACACCGATGAAATATACATAGACGCACTGGCTCACAAATGGTACATGGAAATGTCGGGTCAAGATGGTATCTTCACTCCCGAATGAGTGAAGAAGAGAAGAAGTCACGGATAGGTGAAGAAAAGAAAGAAAGTCATGATGAAAATCATGACTAACTCATTTTCATCCATAGGAGAATCCATAATTTCAGATATGAATCTCATCATTTAAGCTCACGTGATCAAGACAAATCCCGGGTGTGTCATGATCAGTGGAAGTTATCATACTCCGCGGAGATATGATATGAGCGAGTTCACCGCGAACTCCTCGTGAAGAGAATCAATCACAAGATGTAAATCTGAATTCTTGTTCCATCAGAGACTCATCACTATCCTCAATCTGAGTATCAAAGAGTGGATTCTCGAAATTAAAGTGAATTCGAGTCGAATTCAAATAGAGGATTAGTGAGAGTTGTTTTGAATGCTTCAGAACAAAGTGATCAACATTCTCTATTGGACCGTTAGGGTGAGAAGTGAGTGAACGATCATTATAAGGATACTTTCAATCTCTCCTAGGTCGGCTTCAAATCAAAGGATCATCATCACTTTCCGATGAAAGTGGATGATGTGAGTGAGTTCATCGGTGAAATCCTCAAGAACATGATCGATCGTGGGAGTGATGCCTCAACATACTCGATGTTTCCATAAGAAGTACAATCGTCGCTAAAATCGGAGAAAGTTTCAAAATGATCTTTTGAACACTCAAGAGGGAAAGAGAATCACATATGATCGAAGTTCCTGTGACTCTCTCGGATTGGGACAAGGTTCTCAACACTAGACTTTATGAATTCGTCCGATTCCTTTTCGTGAACAAGGTCAAGATGCTCGTCCCCATGTTCGGAGAGAGTGAGTGGGAGCTTGGTGTGATAGCGCTTGTTTGAGATGGAATCTCAACTCGGGATATCAACCGACCGAGGGAGTTGAGAAATAATATTCTTAAAAGGATAAAAACTCTCCTCGTCATCATCATATAGAGCTGCCTTAAGAAATTGGGAACGCCTTAGAGCTGTATGCTCTAGGACTAATAATTCTTCCCTAGATTTGCGAGCCTCTCGTTCTTCGGCTAGCAATTCTCCCATGGTTTTTTCACCACTCACTTGATTCTTAAAGTTTTGAATCATACCATCAAGTGTTTTCATTGCGGTTTCAAAATTTTGGGAAATTTCTTGAGACAACGGCTCTGGTGGAGTTTGAACCAGTATGGTCTTTGTGGAGGTTGGAAATTGTCAAACCGAAGTATAGTAATTTTGATTCCACGGTTGACATTGAAGATTATCGTGAGGACCTCCACAATTCTCACAACAAGAAACTGCTGAGCCCGAATTGGTGAATCATATGGATATTGGTCATAACCAAAGTTCGAGCATCACCGAAAACTGCTCATAGACAAACGTGTTTCCGGATTGACACTCAAATCCTTGGTGAGGACTTCCACAAAATTCACAAGAAGTTATGTTGATTATATGAAGATAAGTCGGGTCGTGGTGGGTAATTGGAAAATTTGAGGGTCGTTAAATGAGTTCGGATTAGGATCATAATCAAATGAATTCCTCGAACCACAAAACAAACAACTCCCTGCTCCGAATATCATTACCACACTCGTACACACGCATACACAATGACATGGTGAACCAAAAGAGGCTCACCACAACCGACACAAGGAATAAACGATTCCATTTGAGAGTTATGAGAAGGAATCGGTTCATTCAAAGAATCAACAAAACTAACATGGTGATCCGAATGACTATCAAGTCTCAAGAACATTTTGAAAAATCTTGAGGTGGGACAAGTGGTGTGCTCGAGAGCTAGCAATTTCCACCACTCCGTTATGGTCTCCTGTTCTCGTTCTTGAGAAACGTGAAGATTAGGCAAGTCATTCTTGCTAGTCATCGGTCTAAACTACGCATGATTGCTTTTAATCGTAAATTGTGAAAGTTTAGGATCAATTTTAGACGGCTTAGGAGCAATTGAGGGGTTAGATCTTTGGATAACCGTAGGTTGGACGTATTAGCACCTCCATTATCGGAGGAAGCACCGGTCCTTTGTCACCCGGTTTCTCGCTCCATTTCCTACGCAAATTAATGGATCATCACGAACAACACGAATTCTTGACATTTGTGATAAAGTATGAAGTTTTTCAACTGTTCCGAAATTCGTAGTCGAGAGATTCCATGAGAATAGAAGAAGTTAGAATCAAATGGATAGAGGTAAAGGGATAAAGAATCAAAAGGGTAAGAGGGTAAAGATGAATATTTTGGGTTTTGGATAAACATTTTGTAAAAATAAGAAAGAAAATCTTTTGGGTTTTTGATTTTAAGATGTTTTTGGATTTTGGATTTTATAAGAAAATATAAACATATATAGATGGTATGAACAAGGAGTGAATATTCAAATCACTAATCGCTAAACGTAAGATTATTAGCACACCTCGGCGTGCGCCAAAATTTGATTGGGTCCAAACCGTCAAGTTTATCACACAAGCTAACCACTTGTGAATGGTCAACCGTAATAAACTTCAAACAGCTCAGAAACAATGCAATGAAGATCTAGAGGAGTTTAGTGTTTCCCCAGGTCGTTAAGTCCCAACGAGTTGTGCACTGAATAACCAAACGTATAGTGATCGGGTGATTTTGAACAAGAAAGGGATTATGATTGATACTAGATGACAAAGGAAAAATGAAAGAAAATTAAAAAGCTAAATTATATTAAATAAACGCTATCACTATTTTTTAAATGATGTTTTTGTGATTCATAAAACAAAATAACTTAAATAAACTATTTTAATTAAAGCGTAAACCTAAATTATCTAAAAACGTGACCTAGAATGAAAACGTGCGTTTTATATAAAAATTACGCGAGTGCGCAAGGAAAAACGTAAAATTTGTAAAATAAAAGTCCTACGAGTGTAAAAACAATTTTCTTACTTACTATATAACAAAAGAAAATTTTAGAAAAAGATTTATATTTTTTGACTTTATATTTTTATTATGAATTAAATACTATTTTTCACTAATTAAATAATTAAAATACCAAACTAATTGGGAAAAACTGAAAAATCACTAAAAGTACTTTGAATGATGCTAATCCTAGGAAAATTAAAAACAGTGATGGTTGCTTTGGAAAATAAGCTCAAAATAAGCCAAACATGGCTGATAAGCAAAACTTCCCAAGTGTATTTAAGTGATAAATGTTGCAGAACAAAACCAATAGAAGTCCCAAGGGCGCATGGTTTCCAGGTACTTTCATATCACACTCCTAAGGGGGAGGTCGCATGTTCGAACCTTGACCTCCCCTTTTGCCATTTATATATTTTTTTTTTATTTTTGCTTTTGAAACTTGAAGATGAAATCAAATTATGAAACTTTTGTAAAAACCTTCTATCTAAACCTTCTGTAATAAGCTGTTTTGACAGCTTATGGACTGCTGTTTTTAGCAGACCACAACCAAACACCCTTTTACTGGTTCTTTAAGCAAAAATGAACATGAATAAGCTAACTTAATTCACAAATAAACCATACAAGGATTGCTAAACTGAAACAAGCTACTAATAATTAATAAGCAATAACAAAAGGGGGGGAAAACAGTTGGCCACATAAGCTAAACTAGAGGAATCCTAAACTACAAATTAAAAAAATAAGCCATAAGCAAGTAAAATACGCACCTAATAAGCTACAATGCAAGCTAAAGTGATTAAACTAATCTACTATATTCTAAGAGGTCCTAAAGGTTCTAAATAAGCACTAACCAAACCTAAATAAGCACTAAAAAAACTGATCTGATGTGTACTGTTCTTTGTTTGCGTCCAAAAGCGACCCTGGGTGAGTTTCAAGCTCGAAATGAACAAGCTACAGTTGAGCTTACTCAACAAGCTTCTGGGATAATGAAGATAAGATGGGGGACAAACTTTGCCCCATAAAATCCTAATTAAAGCTACACTAAACAAGCTGGGGCGCAAAAGTGGGTCGTGGAGCTCATGCTGTCGTAAGGCGAACAGGGCAACAAGGCTTACTTGGGAGCTTATTTTTGGATAAGCTAGAGTGGGAAATGGCTCTTGAGCTTCTGGGTACTTCGAGTCCACCAACTCATCAAACTTTTGCCCCACTCATCCAGCTTACAAGTAGCTTGTATAAGCTAAATAAGGGGCTGCAACATGGCAGCTGCACTTGTGCAGACTCAAAAGTGACAGATTTTAAAATATTTTATCCAAACTTTTGAAGCTTCTTATATCAATTAAAAACATGATCCAAACTAACTTTAAACTACAAAAAGCAATTTGACTTCAAAAGTCAAAGTGGGTAAGACCCACTTTTGACCCAGAACTGCACTAATCCAAACACCCCTTCATGGTACAAATTCGCAAACTACCTTCTAAACTATGATCTATTTTAACTGAAACTTGATTAAATCTAACAAGTTAACATTAAACTAGACTAATTAACTCAAGAAAAACAGAATTTTACCAAGAACCATTTGACTTTTGCATTTTTGACTTTATTTGACTTTTCAAGAAAATTATGCATAAATCTTTAAATTGCTCCAATTAACTCAATTAACTTTTAATAAGCTTAAACAAATTACTTTGAACCATTCAAACAATTTGTAATCAAAAGAAACGACTAAGACGAATTTGGCGGAAAGCCAATTAGGACAGAAAGTGGAATTAAATTGATAAAATCACTAAAAGTACTCTTGGATTGATTCATACACTAAAGGAGTTACAAAACCCGTAACTTGTTTGACATAAAATTAGAAACGATTTTACAAGAAAATTAAGAATGGTCTAAAGCAAAGACAATCTGCTATACATCTTCATTCTTCTTTTATAGGCTTCATTAGGGTTTCTCTTTCCTTTCCTAGCCATTGATTTGGTCCTTTGATCTCCACCCTTGATTCATGAAATTGGCGCCAAAACTATTTGCAACAGTCCGTGATTTGGGATGGGGAAGGTAAGCATTAAATGCTTCTTGTCTTGGGATGGAGTTGGAGGGACATGGAGTAGAGTTGGTGATGGAAGGTGGAGTGGTGGTCCGTTTTGCAGCAATTGGTGAAGATGATGGAGTGTTTTGGAGGGAAAAGGGTGTAGGAGGTTGACTGGGGAGTATTAATAAGGCAGGGGGTTCAAGGCTCATGGGGGTCAAGGTTCAAGGGGGGTTCAAGGTTCAAGCTTTGGTATTAATACATAAGGACCATAATTGCAATTCACCAAAAACCAAGGGACCAAATCTGTCATTTTGCAAAATTTATCAAAAGGACCAATTATGACAAGTTTAATTTTCCCAAGGACCAAAAATAATAATTTTCAAATTAAAAATGTCCAGGGGTAATTTCTGTCAATTTTGAAACTTGAAGGACCAAACTTGTAAATTCTCAAAACTTTTGAAATTTTTCACCAAAGGACTAATTATGACAACTTATGATTTCAAAAGGACCTTTGGTGACTTTTCTTTTAAAATAAGTGCCTAGGGACTAAATTGGACAAGATTTGAAAGTCGAGGGACTGAAACTGCCAATTATGCAAACTTAGCTCGTTTTTCATCTGATTTTAAACATTTTGCATCTGAAATATATAAAATACAATCCTTGGAATATTTTCAGTATTTTGATGCATTTCTGAGCGTTTTTAAGTGTTTTGCAGTTCAGATTTGACAAAAAATGATGAGTATTTACACACTCATCACCGGTCATGGACTTTGCCACTCGTTAGAATTAAAATGTTGCTCTAACATACATCATAATACGATAAAAAAGTTGTTCAAATATTTCTTACCTCCTGAAGTGCCTCTGACTTTCACCAAATCACTAAAATAAAGTTGTTTCATATAAGAATTTAAGACAAATTTAGCTAATTTAATTGAAAATAAACATAATTCAACCAAGACTAACCATTTATCTTCGGACACTAATTTTGTAGAATGAAGAAATAGCTCGGACTCAGCATATTAGTAAAAAAGGCTTGAAATTAACTATACCCACATAAACACACCCATTTTACCTAAAGTTAAGAGTACGTATGGACTCATTGACTAATAGCAAAACCTGAAGACCTTCCTAAGCATTTCTCTCGAAACCCCATAATAATAAACCTAATATATGCAATTATCAAACAAAAAAAGGGGATCAAATGGAACTGAATGAGAAGGAAAAAAGAGTAGAACAAACACATTTTTACCATTATGTGTAAAGAATAATTCTCACCAATAAAATGACTAAAAAACAATTAAGAGTTACTTACAAATGGTGGGATTACCTGCTCCATTGAGTAACTCAGCTACAAATATTAGCCACCTCACATTACTCGTACCAAACACCAAAAACACCACAATTAATTAATCCAATCAATAATCTCAATTAAATCAATAGTAAACCTAATGAAAAATTATATACCACCGCAATGGCGATATTGACGGCTTCGGTTTGCACATGTTCCTTAATCGCAGCCCTTGAGTCACTCAAATCCTGTAAAAACCCATAAACAAACTATAAAGAAACCTATTAAGCTAAAATACTTGTTATGCATGAGAATAACAAAGCTTTGGAAAAAAACCTTCAATTTCCAAGAACACAAAAACGCCTATCTTTAGATGTTATAATTATAACCTGCACCAAAATACATTAAAACCATAAAATCGTGATGGAGTCAAATCCTGTAAAAACCCATAACAAATTATAAAGAAACCTATTAAGCTCAAATACTTGTTATGCATGAGAATAACAAAGCTTGAAAAACAAAAACCTTAAATTTCCAAGAACAGAAAAACGCCTATCTTTAGATGTTATAATTATAACCTGCACAAAAATACATTAAAACCATAAAAGCGTGATAGAGTTAGAGAGGTATGATGATTAGGGTTTTTCTTTTGTGTAAAATATACGTATGTTTTTTTTATAAATAATGGATAATATGTTTTATATGGATTATTATTGTAGATTGCCTATGATTATAGATTTAAGACTTGCAAGATATAATCCAAAAATGTGTTTAGTCTAGTGGTTATCATGTGGTTTAATGTTACAAATCACTCAAGTTCGATCCTATCCATAGAATTTTCTGAACTAATTAAATCCGGATTTTAATTCCTCTAGTCAATGCTTAGGTGGAATTAAAATTTGATGACATCGCTTAAACATAAACAAATTAAGATGACATGGCATAAAACTAATTACATGGTGTGACAACTGGCAATTTAGGGAGTCTATTTTAGGTAACCGCATTACGTTAAACTAAACCGAGCTTTGCCTTTATCACTATTTTTATAAACCATGACTTGATTTTATATCGTCTATTGGTTTTTACGGAATATTTCATTATTAAATGAGTTATCGTATGAGTTTTAACTCTATTTGGTGGGTACTATTCGATTCGGCACTAGAAAAGCCTAAAACGAGAATTATTGTAACTTTTAGACCGTAACTCGAAAATTGACAAATAAATAGTCAAAACTCGTGGAAAAACGTAAATAACGATGTTTGAAAGTCGAATGAACGTTGTGGGACACTCGTGGGACAATATATGAGCTCGGGAATGGGTAAACGGAACGTTTCTGAAAAATGGCGACCACGGCCCTCCTCTTTGTCTAGGCGGCGCCCTCCCTCCTCTCTTTTATTATTTAGTCCCTCCTCCCAAAATATATATACCCTCATTCACCCTCATTTTTACTTCCATTTTCTCTCTCTAAAATACACACACATACCTTTCCCTCTCTAATCTATTTCTCTCTCCACCAAAATAAAACCCTAGCCACCACCACTACCATTGGCCGACCCACCTCCGGCCACATTCCGGCCAAATTCCGGCAAGTGGTATCTCACCTCCACCACTATCTTGTAGATCTTTTCATCCTCTTTCTATCCATATAAAATACTCCCACAAAATCCTCCATTAACACCTTCAAATCTAAAGATTAAGATTCGTACTTTTAGGATTTTCATCTAATATTGTAATTGGTGCTTGAATAAGGTAAATGGAACATGGGTAACACTTGTTTTGGTCGTATAAAGCCACGTATGGCATTCTAGGGTTTCGACCCTATGGTAATTTTTGGGGCTTTTGGTTTAAACGTGGAATTAAGTCGAATTAACAACTAAATAAACAAGTAATTAGTGTTTAGTAAGTGTGTGGTGTATCAATTTGATGGGTTTATGCATTTTAGGTTTAGTTTCATATTTTTGGTTAAGATAGATGATGGGTTTTGTGTTTGGTTATTGATTAGAGCTTGATTGATTGTATTTGGATGTTGTGGTAATGATTTGGGAAGTGTTTGGATGGTGTTTGGTGATGGTGAAGGGGCGTACACACCAAGAAGCCCACGTAGGGTCTTGGTGTGGTGTCGTACGTGGCCCACATGGACCATGGGTCCGGGTCGGGTCGATTTGGTAGCTTGTTGGTTGATGTAGTTGAGGTTTGGATGAGACGCGTGGAGCCGAAAAGCTTCTAGAGCTTGTTTGGTTCATGTGGTCTTAACCGCGACCGTGTCATGACCATTAGGGTCATAACATTGGTTTCGAGTACATTTGGTTGATTGATTGGTTGGCGAGATTGTTTTGAGTTGGTTTGGGATTGAATTGCGATATTGTGACTTTTACATTGGACTTGATATATATATTGTTGACTTTGAGCTACGTCGGCGTTACTTTGACTTTTTAGTCAATAGTTGACTCCGACAAAGCCGTAACATGGATTTAAGTATAATTTGGACTATTGATTGATTAAAAGCCGAGAAGTTATGACTCGTGCTTGTGGACTCGAAACAAATAACGATAGGAGATTAATATTGGAATTTGACGAAATATATATAAACATGAAAATGGTAATAAACTATGAAATAGAAATAATAAATGAGCTTTTGTACCAAAAATGTCGATAACAAGTCTTATCTTGTTATTTACTATTTTTAAATGGAAGCTAACGACTAAATTGGAAATGTTTTGTAATAAGTAAGTAATTAATGTTTCGAGTACACGATTATCAATAAATGTCAATTGTAGACATTTAATAGTGTTGATCCACATGGGTTACGGATAACCTAGCATTAATATTGTTGATCCACATGGGTAGCGGACTTATTAGGTTGACGAATCTAATAAGAGCCCGCTAGGTACGTTGGGTAACCCTATTAATGGGTGAATTATCCTTATGACTCTTGAGGATATGATTGATTTATGGGATAATAAGCGACACGAGTAAATAAATGAGTTTATCGAGTTGACGAATTCGATAAGGTCTACTATTTATTCTGAAACTTATTGGACTATGGAGCTTATCGTTTAGAGGTCTCATTGTGTCACATTGAGTTATATATTGGTTGTTTGAGTGCATTCATAGCATCATATTGAGTCGATACACCCACATGAGGAATACCAAACACTAGGATTAAATGGTGAAACGAGACGTTTTTGGAAATAAAGAAATGGAATATATTGGGGTAGATAACGTTGATTTTGAGAAATATATATATTAAAGTCTGTCTACATTAATAGGTTGTGCCGAGTCGATAGTTGTTGTGTCGTGATACCGTTACCTTCTGCTAGTGTTTATTTGTGCGTTGATTGCTTGAGGTGAGTTTCATAGCCCCACTTTTATCTACGTTTTAACTACGTTTTGAACTATTTTGGGGTGAGAATCATGCTACTGTTTTTGGACCGTTAAAACTATTTGGATTTGCTTATATGCCTGACTGTTTAGATAGATGTGCGGTAGTCGTTGCCTTAGTCTAGGTTTAACCGTGCCTAGCTAAGAATAGACTTCTACATCGACTTAGTCCGGGGTTGGCAATTGTTCTAGATTTTGCCACAACAGTGCTGGACTAGAGTCGCGGGGCCCGAGTAATCCCTGGATGCGAGATATGATTGGAGATCCGGATAGGATCAGTGTATGAAACGGTATTTATCTATCTAGGTCTTGCATAGCAAATCAACTCTTACAGGTCCACTATGATTTTGTTGAACTTAAACCTATGAACTCACCAAAGAGTAGTGACCTTTTAGCAAGATTTCTCGTATTTGAGAGATGTTTGGATTACTTGATCGGTGGAAGCTTGGCAAGAAGGCGGGGTTCAAGGATCATTTCTGACTCTGATAAATTATGGGGACCTATTTTATTAAATCATGTTTTGGGCCTAATATTTACTCTTTTGGATTAAATGTTTGAGTTAACTAAATTTGGGATTGGTTTTGAATGTTAAATGACTATATTTTTGCTATACTTGTGTGCGATACCAATCCAATAGTAACGCCTACAAAAAGTTGATTAAGTCTTCACTGCATCGAGATTTGGGGTGTTACAGATTGGTATCGAGCTCAAGGTTATAGAGAACTAGGTATTTTATAAACCCTAAACTATAACCACTTTTAAGAAAAATTGATCCTCGACCGACGCACGCCCGCTTGCCAAGCCGAAGCTTCTTATTTGATTATGGTATGAACTATTATTTGAATTATGAGATGATCTGTTAAGGGATATTGTGAACTGATTTTGGGAACGTTATGATTTTGAGATATGATTATTGATTTTGGAAATGAGATGTGATTATCGAGATATTACGGAATTTGATTTGAGTAAACGATATATTGTGATTTTGGAGTTTTGAACTCGATTGATTTGATATGGAATTATGTGATGGAACGGAACTTATGTGTTTTATTTAAAGGCATGTTTTGAGTAATGCGGTACCTCTACTTTTAAAGCTTTCATTATGTGATATGTGTTTTGGTTAAGTTGATGCGCTTATTAAAACTAGTTGTTTCGAACACTTATACCTACCCTATGCCATTGTCACAGACTATGCCTTCACTAGCTTTTGATGTGTTTGAGGAGGTCCTTGCTGTTGCTAGTTCGCCAACATTGACTCTCATGACGGTTGCGCAGGGTGATCCTTATGATATTGCCCGTCACACTAGTTCATCATCATCATATCGTCCTAGCTCATCTAGGCGGCTCACTTTACATCGTGTTTTGGCACGAGCACGAGACTCCTAGGCTTGCTTATAGCATCGCCTGCATGTCCGTGAGACCACCATCATCACCTAACCGTTTAGCGACCCACTCTCTTCCATCATCACCACCAAGCATCACCATGTCTTGGGAGGCCTAGATCTCCTAGTGTACCACCTCGTGATTTACTCGCACAGAGACTCCGACTCATGGACTCTCCCCATGGATGAGGGTGAGGAGGAGCATGAGGTTGAGGAGGAGCATGAGATTGAGGAGCGATGTTGATGATGATGAGGATCCTTATGAGGAGGATGATGAGGATATCCTGGAAGGGGTACTCCTCCATTGCGAGTCTGCACATTCTCCGGGACCGGGTTCTCCTTTGCTCGAGCACGAGTCCCCTGGATGACCTTTAGACATCAACTCACCACCTTACTCACCTTATATAGGTAGCCCGTTAGGATCGGAGATACCATCGAGATTGTTTCGAGCAGGAGGAGTATGATGAGGCGGGTGCGATGTGGGAGAGGATTACATCGCCAAGGTACTAAACTTAGTCACTTGACGGATCGATTGGTTGGAGTATCTAGGGCTAGTGTAGAGGATCCGAGAGTTGATATGGGTACTTGTAGTCGGGAGGACTAGGGTTTTGCGTGAGGGTATGTCGGAGCTCCGGGAGGCGGGTTGGGGACCGCTTGAGAGGGTTCATGACGACTCGTGATCTTGATAGAGCAATTTGGCTTAGGATTGGTGAGTTGGAGTGAGAGGTTGCAGAGCTTAAGAGTGATCGTGACGCTCGACGTGTTGAGCTAGCATCATTGTGGAGAGAGGTTGACGATGTTAGGAGGTCAGTGAGTGGTATTCGTAGACGTGGCTACATAGTATTAGATTTATGGTTTTGTACCATCTTGAAACTAAGTAGTACTTGGTTCGAGATGTAGGATTATCCTAGTTGTCTTATTGGTATCGTCGTTAGGATCGTTTTTGATTTCTTTGTATCCTTCCTTGTATTTCCACTTTTGAAACCTATGAGTTATGGTTATTGGAACGTGCATTCTTAGTTAAGATTCGGTATTTGATTGTTTCGCTTTGGTATAGCGTTACCCCTGTTGGCCTTGATTATGTATTTAGGCGTTATTGGGTGATCCTTGGAACCCAACTCTATCTTTAGAGCGTGAATTGTGAACTTATGAAACTGTTCTTCTTGCCTCCAGAATGGTGGCAACAAGACGAAACCCGCGTAGGAACAACCGAGCAGCTCCTGCTGTTGTTGCCCGGTTCGTCGAGGTCGTCGCCCGGACCCGACCACTCCACATGTTGAGAACCCGAACATTGATAACCCAGCTGTAGGAAACCCAAATGTGAACGACCATGCCGAGAATGGTCTGCTCCACAAAACCCTCCACCGTGAACCCGACCCACATTGACCAACTAGTGTCGCGGTGTGTCGTCGAATCGCTAGTCGAGGCTAACCTCTAACACTTCTAGTGTTATCCCAATCTTGAATCGAACTCGGTTGTACCTACAAAGAGTTCGATTACGTGGTCCAATTGATTTTGGAGGAACCGAGGAGTAGTTTACCCGACAAGGTGGTTGGAGAAAATCAATCTGTTTCTTTGTGAGTAACTGTGATGAGGATTGTAAGGTTAAGTATGTAACATTCACCTTGAAGAACGAGGCGTTGACCTGGTGGAACAACTATCACAGATCAGTAGGAATTGATGTAGCTTATAGTATGACTTGGACTCAGTTTAAGGCTCTCCTGATTAAGGCTTACTGTCCTAGGAATGAAGTTAAGAAGTTAGAGATCGATTTCTGGAACCATAAGGTTAAGGGTACTGACATGGCGACTTATACTCGTCATTTCCAAGAGCTATCATTGCTTTGCCCTGAAATGGTTCGCACCGAAGAACTTAAGATTGAAAGGTATACTGATGGATTGCCTTTGGCTACTCGAAATGATGTCATCGCTGCCAAGCCAGTTAATTTGCAAGAGGCAATTGATATGGCTCAGAGTTTGATGGAATTTTATGTGCTAGAAGTAGGAGACAAAGGTAAGAATGATAGGAGTGATAAGAGGAAGAGGAATGAAGCTGTTAAAGGAAATGGCAACAAACGACACGAGACAGCCAGAGTGTTCGCCATAGGAAATGGAGGTAGGAAAGATTATGAAGGTAGTAAGCCTGTGTGTGGTCGTTGTAACCGACACCACCATGGACCTGCATTCGAATGTGTGTAGGAAGTGCTCTAAGGTAGGACATTTGGCCAAAGATCGAGGTCCCGACCACTTGCTGCAAAGACAAAGCGCACAAGGAGCGGACCGAAGGCCACCGCCACTGTTTTGGATGTGGAAAGAAGGGACACTTTAAGAATGAGTGCCGAGAGACGTGGATGAGAGGAAATCCTGTAATGTAGGAGGATTTGCTAACCGAGGTGTAGGAGGTAATGGCTTAAACCACCGTGAAGCGTGAGGTTGCGGAAAACCGGGAAACCATGGTGCTAGGAATCACAGAAGACATGGGAACAATACAGATTACGCTATTGGGAAGGAAGCTGGTGAGGACCGTAACGTAGTTACGGGTACGTTCCTTCTCAATAATCACTATGCTTCCATACTGTTTGATACTGGTGCGGATATGAGTTTCGTATCCACCAAATTTATGCCATTACTAGGAATCTCCTAAATACCTCTAGGGTTTAGTTACGACGTGGAATTAGCTAATGGGAATAGGGAGAAGAGAGACACCTTAGTTCGGGGTTGTACCTTAAGTTTCCTAGACCGCCCGTTTAGTATAGACCTATTGCCGGTTACCTTAGGAAGTTTTGACGTCATTATCGGAATGGATTGGTTGTCGAAGAACGGTGCACACATCATTTTTTATGAGAAGATTGTGCGTTTACCGTATGGCGAAAAGTTCGAGCATACAAGGAGATCGAAGCGATCGTGGAAGTCCTTCCTGTTGAGCATCATCTCACAGATTAAGGCCCGTACATCGATGAGGAGGTTGTCTTTTCTTGGCTCAATTTACAAAAGAAAACCGAGGAGAAGAGTGAAAGAAACCTTAACGATGTACCCGTCGTTAGAGAATTTCCGGATGTGTTTCCGACGATCTTCCGTGGATTCCACCGTCCGACAAGTGGAATTCCAAATAGAGTTGATACCGATGCGACACCGTGGCCTGCACCCTATCGACTTGCTCCAAGAGAATTGGAGGAACTGTCTAAGCAATCGGCGAATTGTCGAGAAAGGATCATTCGACCAAGTTCGTCACCGTGGGAGCACCGGTGTTGTTTGTGAAGAAGAAGGATGGATCATTTCGGATGTGTATTGATTATAGGGAATTGAATAAGTTAACGATGAAGAACCGATATCCGTTACCTAGAATAGATGATCTATTCGACCAACTCCAAGGAGCTAGTGTCTTTTCCAAGATCGATTTACGATCCGGTTATCACCGACTTAGAGTTCGAGAGGAGGATATCCCTAAGATGCGCTTAGGACTCGTTATGGACACTATGAATTCCAAGTGATGTCGTTTGGTTTGACCAACGCGCCACGATTTTCATGGATCTCATGAACCGAGTGTAAGCCATACCGGATAAGTTTGTGATAGTATTCATAGACGACATCTTGATATACTCTAAGAGTAGTGAGGAGCACGAAGAGCATTTGAGGCTCATTTTAGGATTGTTGAGAGAGAGCTATATGCCAAATTCTCTAAGTGTGAATTTTGGATTCCGTCTGTTCAATTCTTAGGCCATGTGATAGATAGTCGAGGTGTTCATGTTGACCCGACTAAGATTAAGGCCATTAAGGAATGGGCGCTCCTAAGAACCCATCGAATTCCGGCGGTTTCTAGGGTTAGCGAGGCTATTATAGGAGATTCATTGAGGATTTTCCCCTAGCTAAACCGTGACCAAACTAACACGTAAGGATGTTAAGTATGAATGGGGAGAAAGGAAGAAGAAGCATTCCAACTTCGAAGGAGAAGTTGTGTAGTGCGCCCATCCTAGCTTTGCTCAAGGAAGCGAAGACTTTGTCGGTGTCTTCGACGCTCGCATAAAGGCTTAGGTGCTGTTTTGATGTAACGTGAGAAGGTGATTGCTTATGCATCCCGACAACTTAAGAAGCATGAGAAAAACTACACCACCCATGACCTTGAGTTAGGTGTTGTAGTGTTTGCTCTTAGGATTTGGAGACATTACCTATATGGAACCAAGTGTGTAGTATTTACCGACCACAAGAGTTTGAAGCATATCTTAGATCAGAAGGAACTGAACATGAGACAATGTCGTTGGTTGGAATTGCTTAGTGATTACGACTGTGAGATTCGTTATCATCCTGGTAAGGCTAATGTTGTGGCTGATGCACTTAGTCGTAAGGAGGACATTCCACCCCTACTCGTTAGATCCTTAGGAATGACCATTGTTTCGCCTTTACCGTCTCAAATTTTAGCTGCCCAAGCAGAGGTATTGATGGAAGAGAACCATCCTTATGAGAATCTTCATGGAATGGTAGAAAGTGAAAACGGCTTCTTGAAGCGTTCGACGGAACATTATGCTTCAAAGATGTGTCGGATACCATTTTATGGTGGAATCCGTGAGTTGATTATGCACGAGTCGCATAAATCAAAATACTCTATTCATCTCGGGCCGATAAGATGTATCGGGATCTTAAGAAACTTTCTTGGTGGCCTAATATGAAAGCCGATATAGCTCAAGATGTCGGTTGGTGCCTCGACTTGTTCTAAAGTAAAGGCCGAACATAAGAAACCATCGACTTTAGTTCAACCCGAACTCCCGTAATGGAAATGGGAGCGAATAACCATGGACTTTATCACTAAATTACCAAGAATGACTAGCGGCAATGACACTATATGGGTAATAGTTGATCGTTTAACTAAGTCTCGCCACTTCTTAGCTATTAGTGAAACCGATAGCCTTGATAAGCTTGCTCGATTGTATCTTAAGGAGATAGTATCACGTCATGGAGTACCGATATCTATCATTTCCGATAGGGATAGTCGTTTTACATCCCACTTTTGGAAGTCGTTACAGACAGCATTAGGAACGAATTTGGATATGAGTACTGCTTACCATCCACAGACCAATGGTCAAAGCGAGAGAACCGTTCAGACTCTAGAAGACATGCTTAGATCTTGCGTTATTGATTTCGGAAAAGGCTGGGAGAGACACCTCCCTTTGGCCAAATTCTCTTACAACAATAGTTATCACTCTAGCATTAAGGCCGCCCCATTTGAGGCATTGTATGGCCTAAAATGTCGTTCTCCTGTTTGTTGGGCTGAAGTTGGCGAGAGTCAACTTACAGGTCCCGAACTTGTCCAAGAAACCAATGGGAAGATAGTACAGATTCGTAATCGGTTGCAAACCGCTCGTGATAGACAAAAGAGTTATGCCGATAAGAGACGTAAACCCTTGGAATTTCAGGTTGGAGATCGTGTTATGTTGAAAGTTTCTCCTTGGAAAGGAGTGATTCGTTTTAAAGCGTGGAAAACTCAATCCCGATATATTGGTCCCTTTCCAATCACGGAAAGAATCGGACCCAGCATACCGCCCGGAGCTACCATCGGGCCGAGTAGTGTACACAATGTCTTTCATGTTAGTAATCTTAAGAAATGTCTTTCGGAGGAAAACATAGTGGTGCCTTTAAGAGATATTCATATTGATGAGAAATTGAATTTTGTTGAGGAACCGATTGAGATTATGGACCGTGAGATCAAAAGGCTGAAGAATAGCCGTATTCCGATTATTAAAGTTCGTTGGAACTCCCGGCATGGACCGAAGTTCACTTGGGAACGTGAGGACGTTTTCCGTAGGAAGTATCCTAAACTTTTCATGACATCAAGCAACTCGGGTGAAACCCGGACGGGTTTCTTCGAGGTCGGTAGGTTGTGACAACCGGCAATTTAGGGAGTCTATTTTAGGTAACCGCATTACGTTAAACTAAACCGAGCTTTGCCTTTATCACTATTTTTATAAACCATGACTTGATTTTATATCGTCTATTGGTTTTTAGTTTTATGGAATATTTCATTATTAAATGAGTTATCGTATGAGTTTTAACTCTATTTGGTAGGCACTATTCTATTCGGCACTAGAAAAACCTAAAACGAGAATTATTGTAACTTTTAGACCGTAACTCGAAAATTGACAAATAAATAGTCAAAACTCGTGGAAAAACGTAAATAACGATGTTTGAAAGTCGAATGAACGTTGTGGGACACTCGTGGGACAATATATGAGCTCGGGAATGGGTAAACGGAACGTTTTACGAAAAATGGCGACCACGGCCCCTCCTCTTTGTCTAGCGCCCCTCCCTCCTCTCTTTTATTATTTAGTCCCTCCTCCCAAAATATATATACCCTCATTCACCCTCATTTTTACTTCCATTTTCTCTCTCTAAAATACACACACATACCTTTCCCTCTCTAATCTATTTCTCTCTCCACCAAAATAAAACCCTAGCCACCACCACCACCATAGGCCGACCCACCTCCGGCCACATTCCGGCCAAATTCCGGCAAGTGGTATCTCACCTCCACCACTATCTTGTAGATCTTATCATCCTCTTTCTATCCATATAAAATACTCCCACAAAAGCCTCCATTAACACCTTCAAATCTAAAGATTAAGATTCGTACTTTTAGGGTTTTCATCTAATATTGCAATTGGTGCTTGAATAAGGTAAATGGAACATGGGTAACACTTTTTTTGGTCATATAAAGCCACGTATGGAATTCTAGGGTTTCAACCCTATGGTAATTTTTGGGGCTTTTGGTTTAAACGTGGAATTAAGTCTAATTAACAACTAAATAAACAAGTAATTAGTGTTTGGTAAGTGTGTGGTGTATCAATTTGATGGGTTTATGCATTTTAGGTTTAGTTTCATATTTTTGGTTAAGATAGATGATGGGTTTTGTGTTTGGTTATTGATTAGAGCTTGATTGATTGTATTTGGATGTTGTGGTAATGATTTGGGAAGTGTTTGGATAGTGTTTGGTGATGGTGAAGGGGCGTACGCACCAAGAAGCCCACGTAGGGTCTTGGTGTGGTGTCGTACGTGGCCCACATGGACCAAGGTTCCGGGTCGGGTCGATTTGGTAGCTTGTTGGTTGATGTAGTTGAGGTTTGGATGAGACGCGTGGAGCCGAAAAGCTTCTAGAGCTTGTTTGGTTCACGTGGTCTTAACCGCGACCGTGTCATGACCATTAGGGTCATAACATTGGTTTCGAGTACATTTGGTTGATTGATTGGTTGGCGAGATTGTTTTGAGTTGGTTTGGGATTGAATTGCGATATTGTGACTTTTACATTGGACTTGATATATATATTGTTGACTTTGAGCTACGTCGGCGTTACTTTGACTTTTTAGTCAATAGTTGACTCCGACAAAGCCGTAACATGGATTTTAGTATAATTTGGACTATTGATTGATTAAAAGCCAAGAAGTTATTACTCGTGCTTGTGGACTCGAAACAAATAACGATATGAGATTAATATTGGAATTTGACGAAATATATATAAACATGAAAATGCTAATAAACTATGAAATAGAAATAATAAATGGGCTTTTGTACCAAAAATGTCGATAACAAGTCTTATCTTGTTTTTTACTATTTTTAAATGGAAGCTAACGACTAAATTGGAAATGTTTTGTAATAAATAATTAATTAATGTTTTGAGTACGCGATTATCAATAAATGTCTATTGTAGACATTTAATACTAGTTAAGTATTTATTTACTTACGTTGTGTGTATGGGTTACGGATAACCTAGCATTAATAGTGTTGATCCACGTGGGTAGCGGACTTATTAGGTTGACGAATCTAATAAGAGCCCGCTAGGTACGTTGGGTAACCCTATTAATGGGTGAATTATCCTTATGACTCTTGAGGATACGATTGATTTATGGGATAATAAGCGACACGAGTAAATAAATGAGTTTATCAAGTTGACGAATTCGATAAGGTCTACTATTTATTCCGAAACTTATTGGACTATGGAGCTTATCGTTTAGAGGTCTCATTGTGTCGCATTGAGTTATATATTGGTTGTTTGAGTGCATTCATAGCATCATATTGAGTCGATACACCCACATGAGGAATACCAAACACTAGGATTAAATGGTGAAGCGAGACGTTTTTGGAAATAAAGAAATGGAATATATTGGGGTAGATGACGTTGATTTTGAGGAATATATATATTAAAGTTGGTCTACATTAATAGGTTGTGCCGAGTCGATAGTTGTTGTGCCGTGATACCATTACCTTCTGCTAGTGTTTATTTGTGCGTTGATTGCTTGAGGTGAGTTTCATAGCCCCACTTTTATCTACGTTTTAAATACGTTTTGAACTATTTTGGGGTGAGAATCATGCTACTGTTTTTGGACCGTTAAAACTATTTGGATTTGCTTATATGCCCTGATCGCTTAGATAGATGTGCGGTAGTCGTTGCCTTAGTCTAGGTTTAACCGTGCCTAGCTAAGAATAGACTTCTACATCGACTTAGTCCGGGGTTGGCAATTGTTCTAGATTTTGCCACAACAAAGCGGGACTAGAGTCGCTGGGCCCGAGTAATCCACGGATGCGGATATTATTGGAGATCCGGATAGGATCGGTGTGAAACAGTATTTATCTATCTAGGTCTTGCATAGCAAATCAACTCTTCAGTCCACTATGATTTTGTTGAACTTAAACCTATGAACTCACCAACAGAAGATGACCTTTTAGCATGATTTCTCGGTATTTGAGAGATGTTTGGATTACTTGATTGGTGGAAGCTTGGCAAGAAGGCGGGTTCAAGGATCATTTCGACTGATAAACTATGGGGACCTATTTTATTAAATCATGTTTTGGGCCTAATATTTACTCTTTTGGATTAAATGTTTGGATTAACTAAATTTGGGATTGGTTTTGAATGTTAAATGACTATCTTTTTGCTATACTTGTGTGCGATACCAATCCAATAGTAACGCCCCGAAAACTTGATTAAGTTTTCCGATGTACCTAGATTTGGGAGTGTTACACATGGTAATGAGGTGGACATATCTTGATTAATTTACGTGTCATGCCTCCTGTTATATATAATGTAGATATATATATATATATATATATATATATATATATATATATATATATATATATATATATATATATATATATATATATATATATGTAGATCAAATAAGATCAAGCTTAAAGTTGTTAAAATGAGATCAAACTAAAATTTGACAAGTTACACTCTCCTTACAACAAAAATAAATTTTTTATTAACTACAACTAAAATTGTTAAAGTTTTGATATATTTCTTATTAAAATTTACGAAACCTAGGTGATACACTTTAATTAGAATTGTAATGTGTATCAGGTTTTTGTATGTGTATCAGGTTTTTGAATATTTATTAGTGTAATGTGTATCAGGTGTATCACTAATCCAAACTCCTGTATCATTTGGTTATTAGTTGCTAAAATGTTAATTTGTATTAAAATATTATTTTTTTTGTATATTATTGCTAAAATTGCTATATATAAATGTTTTAGTGGTTTTTAAACTAGATCTTATTTTTACAACTTTAAGTTTGATATCACATTAACTCTCCTATATATATATATATATATATATATATATATATATATATATATATATATATATATATATATATATATATATATATAGCATGCCATGTTAATAATATCACCTATACATACTTGTGTTTAGAAATTTGAGATAAAGTTAAGACTTGTTAACATGAATCTGCCCATAATTTACAACTATATAAATCGACACAGTAACCTACCTTAACCAACCATTTTTTTGGACTTTGCCAATTTTTACATACTTAGATGTATGTCTTAGGATTTTCTGTGAACCTTTTCATAATTTTTTGAGTTGATTAATATTTGTAATAAGTAATATGCCACGGTTGTTCAAAACCGACACAATTATGAGTCTCGTTTGTAATTGGTATGAAACAGCCCCTTAGGAGCAAAATGGTAAGTCGAGCAAGTTGATACTTTTGTAGAGGACACCTAGACCTACACACAACAATTTGGATGGAGTCATGACGATAAGTAACGAAGGAGATACGGCCCCGACTATACAGGTCAAAAGTTTTTGATTTTTAACAGCTTTGGTATACATGTATTCTTTTGATTTTATAAAATAATTGGTGAGGAACTGAGATGAGTGGCTTACAGTTTTGAAAATTAGACTCATAAATGATGAACATAGGCTTTTGAACCAAATGATTTCTTTAGAAAACGAGTGAGAAATAGTCCAATTACGATGAAAATTTTCTGGAAAAGTGTAACAGCAGGCCACAAGTTGTTCTTATATAAACCGAAAACCAAAACTTATTTTCATGATGGTACTTTGAAATAATGAAAGTATACATGTTCACCTGCATTTAAAGAGTTTAACGAAGAAAATCGGGCTTAAAACGAATTAGATACGCTCAAATGAAGTCAGGATAAACTTAAAGTTTACAAACTTGTTATAAGGGTTTTAGAGTGTTAAATAGTAAAATGCGAGTAACCACTTTCAGACCTGTTTACGAAGACCTTAGGCTTAGATATTAAGAGTGATAGTTGAACTTTTTACAGCCCTCACGGCATACTTGACACTGGAATTCGAAACGAACCAAACCAACAGGACATGAAGAAGTTATGACCCTCAAAACTTGAGCAAAACGCGTTTTTGAACGCTTTTGAAACTTAATATTAAAAGGCGAAACTTACATTTTACTACGTTTTGAGTCATAAAACCTCACTACAAGTATATAAGGGTGATAAAACTTTGTATAAAAGGTGAAACTTACGTACATGATGCATTGTCCCTAAAACGGCGTATTATTCTAGGCCGCGTTTAAGATTCATGTCTTTATTATATGTTCTACTATTCCGAGTACTTTGATCGCTTGAGGTGAGTTTCATAAGCCCGCTTTTACTTGATTTACTACTCATTTTGAATTATTTTGGGGTGAGAATACATGCTCGTTTTACTTAAATACATTACCCGTTTTACTTAAATACATGCTCGTTTACTTAAATACATTGCTTGCTTTTATATATGGACACAATTACATACAACATACATACATTTCAAGACCGAATATACCGTGTAACAAGTCCAAATGTACTGGGCAACAAGAACGAATGTACCGGTCAAACATACCGATAACATACCGAATGTATCTTGTAACAAGTCTGAATGTACCGGGAAACAAGACTGAATGTACCGGTCAAACATACCAAATGTACCAGTCAAACATACATACTTTTTATACATGACCGAATGAACTGGTCAAACAAATATTAAATCTTGTGGTCCACTTTTACAAATACTTAAACCTATGAACTCACCAATTTTATGTTGACACATTTTAGCAAGTATTTCTCTGGACCTTATTTTCACTGGTTGATCTGCTTGGAGCATGGCATAGAGTCGTATTTTGTGATTTCGTTTTTACAGGCATTTGTTGTATTACTTAATGTTCGATTACAAACAAAATTTTTAAGTTATTTTGTGAAATTCTTGGGCTATGTTTTGCAAACACTATTTCTTTAATCAAACATGTATTTTTTTCAAAGGACTCATGTAGAGGTCATTCTTTATTTCTTGTGACTTTGTGCTATGAAGTCATGCCCCCGGTTACCTTTCCGATGCGCCATTTTGGGGGTGTGACATTATTAATATATTTTACCGGGGTAACCCTTTACGCAAAACAAATATGATCCTTAAGAGTACATAAAACCAGAAAAAGTAGTGGGATTACTAAGGAGTGACATTTCAACAGGGTTAAGAGAATATCACCAGGGTTAAGAGAATATCACCAGTAAATTACGGAACGTAATATTACGTTCTAAAACTTGTGTCATACCCTTAGGTTGGATCCAAAAGTTGATTCCCGAAGTAGCTCTCGGAATCAACATTAAAATAATGGCTCGACTATGTCAAAGGGTTTTATTATTGTTTGAATGCATGATAGCTAATAAAGAATATGTCAATGGTATTATTTATAGGACATAATAAAATAGGGCATCTAGGCTAAAGTCAAGAAGATAAAGGGGTGTACTTAAGCATCAGGTCTCTGACATCGAGTTCCCGTAGTAAAATTGATTTAGTCTATAAATTACTCCACCTATATAGAAAGTATTGGGAAGGGTAAACCCGGGTTTAGACCTCTTTTATTACAAAATAACTTATTTTTAAACCATAACAAATCGTGGTATGAATTCACGCATAGTTCATACGTAAAACGACTTTCCTGACGAAAACCGTTTTAATACTGGATATTAGAAATATAAGAATGCTCAAACCGATGGGTTTAAGGTCTTGTCCTATGTGTAATCTTAGACTAACGCGTCATCCATAAGATTGTCCAATCTCTTAGCTCAGACCTTGTAGATAGTTGATGCCCTAACTCGGTATCTGTGGGTATATGGCTGACGCGGGAGAGGTGATTCTCGGGTTCATTGGTCGTATGACTTAGCAGAGATCAATGAATTGCGAAATCACGGGTACTTATGGTAGAGTCTATTGGCATTCCGCCATAGCGGACCCAAGGCTGCAAGTCGAGACTAAATACGCCCAACTGGTGTTGGAGTCTCAACCCTAGGAGTTGTCTCGGGGAGGCAATTTGTATTTTTCTGATTTTAAGTTCTAAGGGATTGATTTTAAGGGTATGATTAAGCTAGTAAAGCTATAAAAAGTAAAAACATATTAACATGGACTAGTAAAGAACTAAGAAAACCAATTTTTATAGATTTTTACTTATATTCAACTTATAAAAAAGCTGTTAAATAGACCTACTCACAAACTTGTTTATGAAACTTACACAGACTTGAAAACTAAAACAAAAGGACTCAAAAACCTATTACACTAGATTAAAACTTTAAAACACACTTATTTGACCATTTTAAAACCAAAAATGACAACTAGAAAGGACTCTTAACAGATTCTTCAAAATAAGCTTTAACAAAACAGTTTTGAAATCTAAAAACTTGGAAAATAGACTTAGACCTTTTATAACTTAACAACAATGTTAAAAACTACTTGTAAACTGATCTTAGGACTGAATTAAATCTTTTTTGAAATTCATAAAATGACCAAAACACAAAACATCAAGTTATGCCAAACACCCCTTTATTATGCGGTTTTGGGTTTTTTATAAAGTTTAAGACTTGAATAAGCTATAACTTTGGAGAACATAGTACCTACTAACGTTTTTAAGACATAAAAAGCAAATTTTGATATATAAAAAGCAAATTTTGATATATAAAAAGCACTAACAATAAGGCAACAATAATAAGCTATATTTTTTGTATTTTTATGAGATTTTAGTGGAAAAACTTAACTAGTGACTTAAAAAACTATAAGTAGGAAATGAAAAGCAATAAAACACTATGATAAGCAGATAAAGAAGCAAATAAGTACAAATATAAGCTAGAAAGTAGTTTAAACAGTTAATAAGCTATAAAGTGGAAAAATTGAACTTACAAACAGCTTTAGCCAAACAAAAGCTATTAAATGCTCGAGGAGCTACTCAACAAGCTCCAGCTTATTGAAAACAAGCTGGTAAGACCCTATAAGCTCTTCCAAGGCAAGCTTATCTTCCACTTTAGCTTATTTGACTTTTGGTTTGACTATTTTTGACTTTTTTATGGATTTTTGAAATAAACACATTTATTAACTAAGGTAAGCTCACAATAAGCTATATAAAGCTTATATGAGCTTATCAGAACAGATTTGAAATCTTATGGAAGCTTTATCACTATTTTACTTATTTTTTATATTTTGAAGTTTTTCTGATTTTTTTGAGATTTAGTATTTAAAAATAGTAAATAAACAAAATAAACTCACAATAAGCTATATAAAAGCTTACATGAGCGTATGTAACACTAAAAAAAGCTTATCAAAGATTAATCAACCATATTTAAATTTAAAAAGCTTAAAGTAAATGACAAAAATTCAAAAGCAAACTGAGTTTTATTAATATGAAAGTGAAATTACAATACTTGAAATGAAACAAGACAGAAGTTAAAGGAAAATTACAATAAGCTAAAGATTACACTAAAATAAGCTAAAAATGACACTTATACTACACGGCCAAAAATGTGAGTGAAGGAGTCCTTTTATAGCCAAGAGAGCTAGGGTTTGGGAACCTCCTAGACTCTCAATTCTCATCCCTTGATCAATTCCCATCATCTTATGCTCTAATTGCAGCCCTTAGCTCAAGTAATGACACTCTTTGAACCAATCAGGATGCTCCATTCTGCGAAATGTCATTCTATGTGTGTCATACGCTCTGCCATGTCAGACCTTTTAGAAAGAGGCTCATATTCTTAGTACGAGGTGGGTAAAAGGGAGGAGCAGGGTAAATTGGTAGGGATGGGTGAATAGTATTAACATCTTGGTGCGCCCGTTTGGTGTTTTTATTATTTGTTTGACCGGGGTTTTAATGTGTTGACTTGGGCTTGGGTAAAATGGTGATAAGGTGTTGGGCTTTAAGTTGGTTTATGGATTAGGTAGTTATTGGATTTGGATTTTGGGTTTATTAATAAACCAGGTATAAGGTTTAATGTAACACCCCCAACTTCGTGATACGCAGCGGAATTCAAATTGGGTGTTACTTCATGGCACAACAGTCATAACAATAGAAAACGAACTCTAATGGAGTCGTTTTAAAAGATTTATCATTCGATTTATATAAATATCAGAGTTTACAAAGATGAGGTCCCAAATGGCTCCAATTTACAAAATACATTAAATGGGTTTTCGAATGATAATAAAATTTATAGCTTTGATTATCCGTGCTCCTCCGCGCCACCTCGTATAATATGGACTCAAATACATGCTTGAAACCACAACACAAAGGTTGAGTGAAATTCATAGAGTTTGTTTGATAGTTGAACACAATATTCAGAACGTGAGGTAATTAGTCTCACATTCATAGTTTAGAAAAAAAAACAGTTATTATTAGACTAAGCATCATGCAATCAAGGCGTTAACGTGTTCCAAAATTAATGTTGGTGCATTCCCTATCAGGTAAAAATTGTCGTTTTTACCAATGTTAATCAAATATAGTGCGTTTGTTTGCCTACCCGGTCAACACAAACGGGATTCGTCAATCCCAATAGATCTATTCACAATATTCACACCCACTCTCACTAATGATTAATGATTCATGATTAAGGGACTTAATTTTGGCAAATGCGGTAACTTAGTACTAATAAAACAATCATATAAGTATACATTTTGAAACCAATGTGTTCGGTTTAAAATAAAGCATGTATCTCCCCCAAGGGTTTGTAAAACAATTAAGTAATAAAAAGTGAGGCTATGAACTCACGGTAATGATCAGCAGCGGAGTGTAATGATATGTCAACAATAGAGTATGGCAAGACCACGATCTCGTATTGATATTGGTGCGGCTTCTAAGCCTCCGGAGACTGTGAATTCTTCTGCTACCAAGGTAAGTAACCCGTTTTCTAAAGTCGGGAATGTGACCTGCTCGACAAAGGAAGAGGATGAGGTTTTGGAGCCGATAACCCTATGGCGTCATTTTTGGCTTCGGGGTGGTGGGGTTTTGATCTTGAAGATTTTGATGATTATGTCGAGCAAGTCTACGATCTACCGAGACACTTGGAGGATATGTGTGACATGTATGATGTTAGTCTCTTAGGTCGTGGTAGGAAGTAAATTTGGTTGTTTGGTAGTTCATAAGATTGGCATGTCTTTCTTATGTAATTTGTTTGGTTAGTGCACTTTTAGTGTGTGTTTGTTGCCCATGTAACGGGCCGAGGTGAGAGATTCACTCTCATCCGTTGTACTTAAACTTTTTTGGTTAATATATTTTACCATGGTGCAGGATTACTCCCCTTTACCCAAAAAAGACCACGATCTTTAATGATTACCTATGAAAGCATAGTATTCGTGTTTTAGTATATTGTACGATATAAGTGTACAAGTATATGTAGTTTGTTGGCTTATGATGTTGTACATGAATCCTTAAGTTAAAGTATTCCTTAAATGTTGTTTGGGTATTAAAATCAAGAGGCTTCATAGTTTTAAAAAGCGCGCCTAGGCGCACCTCAGCTTAAGGCTTAAGCTCTAGGGATTTTTTTCGGATCGAGGCTCACGACATGCATGAATCCCATAAAAACCGCAGCGCCTTGGGGATTTTGCGCCTTTGCGCCTCGGAGATGTAACAGGTTTTGGGGCTTTTTTTTAAATATTAAGATAAGATGCATG
Organism: Chrysanthemum lavandulifolium; assembly: GCA_022545495.1. NCBI lineage: Eukaryota > Viridiplantae > Streptophyta > Magnoliopsida > Asterales > Asteraceae > Chrysanthemum > Chrysanthemum lavandulifolium. Next base: position 178,804,864 of record CM040246.1, read on the forward strand.
GGCCTTATAAATTATATGGATGAGATTTTTAAGTTATGTCTAATAACCCTAATTTGGAAAAGAACTAAAACACATAATCAAGTAGGTAACTATAGATTCTGCTCATTTTACAAATATGTAATCTCTCTCACGTCATAAGTTTATATCTTGAACGAATTTTTGTTGATTGTTTATTTTATTGATTTGTAAATAACGTCATAAGTTTATTTTATCTTCAAGCACCACATCATAGGGTGAATATTTGTATGATTTGTAATATTGAACTGATTTTATGTTTATTTTTATTGATTGTTATCTTTTAACAAGTTTTTTGGGTAAAGGGGAGTAATCAATCTTTTAACAAGTTACTTTATTTCATTAAGTATTTTCTTTATGACATATTATCATGAAAATGTGGCATTATGCCTTGAATATTAATATGTTGCTTGCTTGATATTTTGGGTTAAATTGTGAGCTTTGTTAGATGTAAGTCTGCAAGTGTAGGACACAAGCATATTTAGTCTTTATAATGGCTATATGTGTCATGTATTAAGTATTTAATGTTATTTTGTGGTATTTAAGGTACATAAATGGTCACATATATTATAAAAGAATTTAATGTATTTAGTGCGCCTCGTATTCGTGAATCGCGCGCCTTGGTATGCGCCTCGCCTCGAGGCTCTTTGGTCCCCTTCGCGCCTTAGTGCGCCTTGAGCCTTTCAAAACATTATCGTGAAGTAGTTTAACATGTCATATGTTCATTTACTTAGTTTGTCAAATCTAGTGAACAAGTTTTAAAAACAAGTTTCGGTCATTAGACTTATACTAGCCGTGCGGCTAAGTTATGGTTAAGCAATAATAATCAAGACCATATTAAGGATGTGTCTAAGTTAGACAACCTCAAGACAACAATTTTGACTTAATCTTGGCTTTGTATTAGCCTCAAATGATCAATATATCACTTAAAGTTTCTCACTAAGGTTGTTTTCTAGTCAACAACAGGTCAGTTTAGTTTTTGCCCTTTTTTAGGTTTTGTCGTTCACTTTCTGCTTATGTGCCCCCGAGTTTTTGTAGAAAAAGTCATTCTGAGCAACTTTTGTGTTTTACACTTTTGCTGATTCGGACCAGAAAAGGGTCAAAATCGTGATTTAAATTGTGACGAAGCTTTTGTTCCAATACTATATTTTCATCTAGTAAAACTTAACTAGGCATAACTTTTTAACCACAAGTCCTTTTTAAGTTATTCAAAAGCTCAAGTTCATATTTTTATATTCTCTAACAGCTTCTTAAGCTTAATTAAGTCTAAGGTCCAAAGTTTATTTATATCAATTGTCTAATTACAAGTATTTACTTATATTTCATTGCAGAAAGTTTGGCTGCACATTCAGTCCTGCCAAAACGACCATAAGTTGAGTTTTACAATTTGTTTGGACACGCGGCTTTCGCCAAAATTCAAGTTTAGGTCTTGGCTACATTTCATAGAACTGAGTCGACTTCCAGAAATGGTCATAACCATGGGCTTTTCCCAAATGAAATCTAGTGTGCAGATTTTGACATGTTTTGCCATTTTGGCTCTCATTTACTCATCGGGAAGAGTTATGAGGTGCGCCACCCGGTGAAACGAATGTAAGACATAATTCTAAAAGAATATCTTACTGAATTAACCTCAAGGTTTACTGAGATAATCAGTTTAATCAAACTTTGTGACTGTTTCAGAATTCAAGTTCATAGAACTTACCTAGGACTTGTTTTAGCTTATTTTTATGGTCACAAACTCATGTACAACATCAATTAAGCCATATTACATATACTAATTATATCAAGTTACATCAAATAATTATAGAGATTATTACAATCATATTGAATGAATATGAAGATAAATAATAGCTTACAAGGATTGGAATAACACAAGTATCACAACTACAAATCAAGACCTAAACCCTTCTAATCTTTCATCCTTCTCTTTAATCTTTATCCATCTTTATAACACTTTGATAATCACCCCAAAGACCACTTTACTTCAGCCCCTATACCCTTGTATATCTCCAAATTTAACCATGGAATCACTAAAATAACACTTGGACTATGTAGAGCTCACTTAGGCCTTCATCTTTCTAATGTAACTTATGGTATGAATCAAAGTTATGGATGGTTTTTTGGTGGTGAAGGTGAACGAAAATGGAAAGGGGAATGAGAGGATTTTTGCAAGTTTTGCATGTAAAAGTAATGTGTTAGTGAATTTATCATCTAGTGGGAGACATAAGGTGATGTGTGTAAGAGTTGGTGAAATAGGAAGAGGCTATGTGGCCTTGTGGTGAGGCATTGGATGCCACCTCAAAAGAGAGGTGGTAGTGTGTGTATTTTGTACATACTTTTGGTTTATGAGGTGTAGTTTGGTCCCGGTAATTACTAATGTTAAGTCCTTAAGTCACGAAACTTAAAACTAGGTAACGCAAAAATGTAATACTTATAAAAATGTTAAAACTTATCAATATACTCTAACTAGGTATATTAAATGTGTGATAAGTCTCATAGAGTGCATTTATGTTGTTAAAGCCTAATAACGAGGTTTGAGTACGCGTTTTACGTAAAAAGTAACATACTACTTAAAAATGATAAAATAGTAATAGTTCATATAAATTATGATTATTGGTGAAAATAAAGTATTTTGAACATATAGACTTGTCGCAGTCTTGTGTTGGTCACAAGAAAAATTACCAGTTACTACCGGTTATCGTATTTGCTTTTACGATAAGGTAAAGTCAAATAGTAAAAAGTCAAAGTCAAAGGTCAACTTTAAAAAAGTCAAAGGGTAAAATAGTCATTTTATCTTATGAAAAATTATGTGTTGCTACAGTCTCTACCCCTTAAGGGGATTTCGTCCCGGAATTCAATGTGTTATCCGATGTTGAAGTGTTCTAGGAAAATGTGGGTGTATGCGCCGAATTTTAATCTTTGCAGTTTTTGGTCATAAAATGTGTTATGTACCATTCTAAGCTTTTGGTGGTGGCCTAAGTTGATAATCTAAAGGGTGTTGTTAAAATCTTATAGAGTCCAATATACCTCAAGTTTGGCTTTTCCCGATTCTCAAAACGAATCATATCTTATTGTATTTGAGGCTTTCAACAAAACCTTAATTTCTAACATGGAGTTTTTGGTAAATATTAACGCCTTATATCTATGAAAATTTTGTTTTAGGCGATAGTGTGCGGCATGCAGCCTAATTTGTATTTGTATGGTTTTGACAATTTTTGTAAAATATAGGGACTGAAGGTGAAAATTAGATTTGGTACTTGTGATGAAATATGATTTGTCAACAAGGGAATTTATGGAATTTTAGCTGAAATCTGATCCATAATGAAGAAATCTCTCCCCGTTCTGGCTTTTAAACACTCTTTCCATTTTCGTGCTCGTTTTCCGTTGTTTTGTCTTTTCTTGGTCCGTTTTGTGATATCCTTTACCCGCACATGCATAAACACAAAAACACAAAATATTTGGCTTTAGAGGTTAGTTTTTGGTCTTTTTGGTCCGGTTTTGATCAAGAAATGGTATGTGTTTTCACACATACCAAAATACCCCATACTAGAAGATTGTCGTGTCCTCACGCAATGTCATCAACTCACGCTTCTATAACCAAATATTTCGACCTCTTTCTACTAAAGCTATGAAAAGTAGCAAAGCGTTCCTCAAAAGAGATTAAGAAATCCTTAGCTCTAAAAATGCCTGGTTAAACCATTTTATTTCATATATAGATATAACATTAAGCACTTTCCTTTTTGTGTGACAGTTTGTTGAACTTTCTTATCTATCAATAACTCTCACATATTTTTGACAAATAATTTTAGGATCACGGAGTAGGAAACATAACTCATAAAGAAGTGACCATACGGATAAAATTCATCGTCCTTGACTTTTCATGAGTCCACAAACTAAGCTTAAAAATAGATCACAGTTATACACAAATTAGATGCTAACACCACCTATAGATGCTACTTATGTACGTAAGGATACTTCTCGCTCCCATAAACCTAGTTCCTCTAAGGATTTTATTCTGAAAACCGAGAATTTATGGTCTTTCTCTTTTTCTTGTTTCGACATATTTTTAGTCCGATAAAAGCATCGAGTTTAGACGCTAAGTAGTTCCAAACCTTCCCTCGAGAACCGTTGTTTACAAAAATGAGGTCCACATCAAGGTCCTAATTTAACACGATTTAGGGGACATCCCTTTTATTTACAACCGAAACATCCCATGTTCGAGACCCGCGACTGAAGCTTTTTATTAGGACATCCCGGAGTTGAAGCTTGGCTTATTCAACATTTATTAAGCACATTTGTCATCGGTCTTTTAAACAACCAATTCAATGGGATTACCATTTTATTAGAAGTCTTATTATGACTTTGGAATTATTCCTCAACCTTTTTGAAGTCCATGACAAAGGGGGTACGGTCAGACATAGCAAACTTCTATGGCTTTGAATTTTTACATTTATACATTTGAGCTTTATTTCACATTAATTAATTGCCAAACCCCGTGTCCTACGGTCTTTATAATAATAGAAACAATATCTTTTTTTTTTTTTTTTTGGGTAAAAGGGTTAATTCACCCCGGTAAAATGCATTACTCCAAAAAACATTGAGGTACATAGGATGAGAGTTATATCCCTCACCTCAGTCCCTTAGGACACTTACATACTCTAATATAAGAATGACACACCATTCCTATAACTTACAACAAAATGAACCTACCAATAATGACAAAATACATAGAAATTAACAACTACTCAAGAAAAGCACTTGAGCCTACTTTATCACTATGGTAGTCCACCTTAACTTCCATGAAGAATCACGATAAACATCCAAGCGATCTTCAACATAAAGTCCGCTTTGTAGAAGCAAAGAACACCACAAACAAAACCTCCACCATTCCATCATGATCTTGAAATCATCAAATATGAATCGGTTCACAAATACCACACAACGATTGGTGGGAGACTCTAAAACCACGGATAGAGCAAGAAGCGCTACTCGCCCAAAAGTGTGCATTTAGATGCAAACCGAAACCCAATAAATACACGAAAAGTTTTTGAATAAGAAACCTTAAAACTTAACTTACACTATCATCATGATCAAGACCAAATAGGGTTTTAGAAAACCCTAACTTCAATACCATCGTACAAATGATTAAGGATAATGAATAAACATCACACCCAATTCGAAAACGACAATTAACAACCCATAGACATCCTAGGATCAACAAGACCATATCCAAGACGCTTAATAATTAAAGACGACCTCAACATATTCCACATAAGACATCCAAGAAGCAGTCGTAATAATTATAGCAAATAGGGTCACCAAACCCTAACGACACAAACAAACCGAATCGATCCATGCAAAGAAAGTAATGAATACTCATCAACAAGGATCCTCATAACAATCGTCCCAAGATCAAAACATGATGGAACACTTCCAAGACTACCTTACCTCTCTCAACCCACGAAACCGGATCACACCACATTCCGTAAACCAACGATCACCGATCGACTTATATGAACAAATGGATAATCAATCCAACTTGCATAACATCCGATTTATATATGAACGATCAAGAGCACCAAATAATCATCAAGAGTCAATCAAAACCAAATAATACAAAACCCTAAAACTAGGGTTTCATTCCCGAAACACCGAACCTTAACGATCAACAGATAGTTAGGGATAAGTTTTGATTACCCACAAGATCGGCGGATAAATAAAACAATCAAGATAGGATCGATTAAAGGAAACCTTAATCCGAATCGCACTCAAAGGAAATACAAATGAAAAAAGGAAACCGATAAACAATCATCCCTAAACCCACGACACCATGGCATACTCAATTGTGATCGACTCAAGAATGAGCGATCTGCAAAAGACGATTAGAAACCCTAACCAAAAATAATGAATACAACGACTTAGGTTTCCACCAAGAATAAAAAGGAGAACCGATAAGATATATAGAAAACAATGTTGCCAACCACCCTAAAAAGAATATCTAATCCCCAAAAACGTATTGCATACCCTTGAAAAGGATAGAGAGGACGATTTGGTTCAGATTTTGGCCGGAAAAAGAAGTTAGGGTGGCTGCCGGAATTCTCCCATAGAGAGAGAATATTAGGGTTTTTTATTGTTATTGTTGTGTTCTTGGTTGGTCCTTCATTGTTAGAAACAATATCGCGTACTATCATAAATCAGTTGTCTATTATACCGTAACACTGGCAGCACCTTGATGTGTACCCAAATCTCATAAGTAAGGATTCTCTCAAGAATGATTGAAAACTAATTATCGCTAAAACCAAACACCTTTAATTATTTTGAAATTTTTATTTTTGGGTTTATTTAGCTGTTGAGAGCAAAAAGCCACAAGTAACCTCTACGAGCTCTAAAGAGATCTAACTACTCCTCACTTAGCATCTAACTTCTATATAACTCTATCATTTCTTGTTCTCCGCAAATTTAAAATCTTAAATAATAAGATCCGCGAATGCTTAGCCAAATAATTTAGCTTTTGCAATTTAAAGCCAATCATGGGAACTTGCAAAATCTTGGCTTTTTTAAGCTAGAATTCGTGTTATATAGCTCCTTGTATGAAAGACTAGCGAAAGCTTTTAATTATAAAGGTTAAGGGGACAAGCTAGGGCTCAACAAGCCCGATTAAGTCAAAATTTTATTCCTACTCTCACCAGCGGAAAGTCAACAAGGTGTCAAAACATATATATTATTTTTGCAAATGCTTCGTCAAATGAAATCAAGCTTTGCATATTTAAAGTCAATTAGAGAAACTTGCAAATTCTTGGCCTTGTGAGCTAGAATTCGCATTTTATAGCTTCTTGTCTAAGAGACTTTCAAACCTTTCAATCAAAAAGCAAAAGCTTCAAAATCTTTGAATTTTTCTCATTTTTTCATCGTTTTTTTTTTTTTTTTTTTTTTTTTGACTTTTTTGAGGAATAACGGGGTTGCTAGAGTACACGGCAAAGTGCTAGGCAAAAATCTAATCGAAAGATCACCCACCCTAGACTAAAACGAAACATTGTCCTTAATGTTTAAACGTAAGGGTTCTCTACGCAAATCTAAAATCATTTATTAAGTATGCTAAAAGATAAATGTTAATCGATAAAGATTTGGATATCGGATTTCCCATATAAGCATCGAAACATGAAACTCGAGTGGAGAAAAGACAAAACCACGAGCACGAGAGTCTTCATAATTCGGGAAAATCCTGGACATAAACATCAAAAACACAGAATACGAGAAATGGAAGAGGCGAACCTCCTCACGTCACTTCATAGAAAATAGAAACAAGATAAAAGGATAACCATGGGTTGTCACCCACGAAGCACTTATGTTTTTGTTCACCGAGTCGCTAGCTTGACTCGTCCTCGAATTCATTTGTCCATGGGGAAAGTTTGGAGATCCAGGACAACCATGGATGGAATGTCCCTTCCAAAATAATGTTTGAGGCGATGACCATTAACCTTAAAATTGGGGCCTTCGAGCTGAGATACCTCAATAGTTCATACGGGAAAACTTGAGCAACGGTGAATAGTCCAGACTAACGGGTTTTGAGTTTGCCTGATTTGATCTCAACTATAGTATACTTTATTCTCAAGAAATACAAAGGATGAGTTTGTATCCCCGGATTGTTTCCCAACGAAGGATGCATGGAGTTATTGAATCGAGTCGCATTTACGTGAATTTGAATAGTAAAAAAATGGAAAATTTAGGTTTTTACACTACAATTGATAAACATAAATAAAAACAAGTTAATAAGCAACTAAAACAATAAAACCAAGCAATTGTAAGCTAAAACGCAAAGGAAATCTAAAAACGAGCACGCTCGGCCTAATCCCGAGCCTAAAACGTCAAATTTATGAAATTTTAACCCTAGGAACGCAAATCTATTTTTCCTAAGTGCTAAATGACAAAAGATAATTTTAGGAAAAAGCCAGATATTTTTTGACTTCTTATTTATTTGTTGTGAATTAAAAACTAATACAAAGGAATTAAATGTTTAAAAATAGTAAATGAACATGGAAAATTATGAAACTTTTCTGGAAAATACTTTAAACTAGTCTAAATCTAGCAAAAATGGTAAATCTGAAAAAGCTATTGGGAATAAGCTGATAAAAAAGCAAATTAGAAAATAAGCTAGGTTGTTAATTTGAACTTAAATGAATTAAAGGTGGGAGTAATGACACGCAACAACAGATAGAGCAGATGGTAGGGTGTGTTTGTGTTGGGTGCTATGCTTAAAGAGGAGGTCCAGGGTTCGAGCCTGGCACACCCTGGACCACTCTTTTTATTTTTTATTTTTTTATTGAAATCTTCTTATAGAACTTGTAAAATAAGCTAAGGTTATAAACTTTTTTTCAAAACCAAAATTTTTATAACACTAAATTAAGTAGAGAATAAGCAGAATTAAGCTCAGATTCTAAATATAAGCCAAATATCTAAGTGAGCTTAACTAAGTGATAAACCAAATAGCTCAAATAAGCAAAACTAAGCTAGAAAAGGAAGATAAGCTACTAAAGGCACGTATAAGCTAGGAACTTAAATGAAGCATAAATAAGTCGGGATAACTAAACAAAAACTATGGAGAATGCTAAGGAAATAAAGGAAAAAGTCAATCCTAATGCTATTATCAAATAAGCTAGGAAAAGCTAGGTAAAAGTTACTAGTTGAATTCTAAAGAAGATTAAGCAAAGAAACAAACTTAAACTACTAACAAGAAGAATATTAAAATTGATAAGCCAAAAATGAACAGATAAGCACTTTAATCAAAGTAGCACCACAGCAGCCTGAGGAACTGTTTTGCAGCTTATGCATAAGCTAGAAATGATCACACTAGAAGCTAAATTATCCTCGCACAAGCTGGCAATGAACTAGGGTGCAACAATTCAAACCTAGTTGAGCTTATTAGAGCTTATGAAACTGAGCTTAAAAGTGACTGGTTGAAGACACTTAGATGACCCTTATTGAAAAAGCTAACCTATCAAAAGAATTTTGTAAATTTCAAGACTGAACACAGTAATCAACTAGTTTGAAAATAGGCAGACAGGAACATTTCTAAACTTTAGACCTCTTCTAACTTTTAAGAAAACACAAATGACTCAATTATTTTAAACTAAAACTGACTTAAGTAAGTTTTGATACTCAAAATGAACTCAAGTTGAAGAAGAATAATGACTCAACAAGCTTTTTGAGTACCTACTTTACTTATCTGATCTAAAGTACCAATATTATCAGATTCCAACTTTAAAAACCTTAAAACTCAGAAAATTCACACAAAATTACTTCTAATAAACTAAATTAACCTTAATAATGTTCAAACTAAGTGACTCAAATAATTTCAACTGGTAAAACATCAATTGACTAGAAAAAATATGTTAAACTAAACACACCCTTAACTATTTAAATTTGTGTTTAAAACTAAATCTGACTAGTAACTTTACTAACTTTGAGCATAAATGAGAGAAAATGACTAAATAACTTTTGAAAATAAGTTTTTAAACTTAGAATAAGCTGAAAAATAAGTTGAACGTAAACTTTGACTTTTGTTGACTTTTGAATAATTGACATTAAAACAGATTTAAACTATGACAAGCTCACAATAAGCTATGATAAGCTTATGTGAGCTTGTGAGAACATTAAAGTAAGCTTAAAACGGATTTGGAAAAATAACAATGCTTAAAAGGTAAATGAAAAGGAATTTAAAAGAAAAGGCAAATCGCATTTAATAAGAATGACATTACAAACTGAAAATGAAATTACTACTACATTTAAAAACTAATGAAAGCAGTAAATAAAAATGGCAACAACTTTCTAAGACATGAAAATTGGACAATTTGTTCTTGTGAAGAAAAGGGTTTATATAGCTGAGCCAAGGCTTCAATTAGGTTTTGTAGGAAGCTTCAGGATTCTTCATTTATGACCATTGATCTTTCCTTGCATCATCACAATATATCACAGCCATTGGATCAAAGCTGTGATGTGTTTAACCCAATCAGAGAGCTCTAAATGTCCATTGATCATGTCAGCATCAAAGATTCTTAGTACAAGGGTATTGATACCCACACCACATCTTTTGATGCATGCACCACAATTTGTGCATTACAGTTTGTACTGTACAATACTGTACCTTGTTAAACCTTTTTATTTCAAATATAGATATAACATTAAGTACTTTCCTTTTTGTGTGACAGTTTGTTGAACTTTCTTATCTATCAATAACTCTCACATATTTTGATAAATAATTTTAGGATCACGGAGTAGGAAACATAACTCATAAAGAAGTGACCATACGAATAAAATTCATCGTCCTTGACTTTTCATGAGTCCACAAACTAAGCTTAAAAACAGATCACAGTTATACACAAATTAGATGTTAAAACCACCTATAGATGCTACTTGTGTACGTAAGGATACTTCTCGCTCCCATAAACCTAGTTCCTCTAAGGATTTTATTCTGAAAACCGAATTTTTTTGTTTTTCTCTTTTTCTTGTTTCGATAGATTTTTAGTCCGATAAAAGCATCGAGTTTAGACGCTAAGTAGTTCCAAACCTTCCCTCGAGAACCGTTGTTTAAAAAAATGAGGTCCACATCAAGGTCCTAATTTAACACGATTTAGGGCACATCCCTTTTATTTACAACCGAAACATCCCATGTTCGAGACCCGCGACTGAAGCTTTTTATTAGGACATCCCGGAGTTGAAGCTTGGCTTATTTAACATTTATTAAGCACATTTGTCCTCGGTCTTTTAAACAACCAATTCAATGGGATTACCATTTTATTATAAGTCTTATTATGACTTTGGAATTATTCCTCAACCTTTTTGAAGTCCATGACAAAGGGGGTACCATCAGACATAGCAAACTTCTATGGCTTTGAATTTTTACATTTATACATTTGAGCCTTATTTCACATTAATTAATTGCCAAACCCCGTGTCCTACTGTCTTTATAATAATAGAAACAATATCGCGTACTATCATGAATCAGTTGCCTATTATACCGTAACACTGGCAGCACCTTGATGTGTACCCAAATCTCATAAGTAAGGATTCTCTCAAGAATGATTGAAAACTAATTATCGCTAAAACCAAACACCTTTAATTATTTTGAAATTTTTATTTTTGGGTTTATTTAGCTGTTGAGAGCAAAAAGCCACAAGTAACCTCTACGAGCTCTAAAGAGATCTAACTACTCCACGTTTAGCATCTAACTTCTATATAACTCTATCATTTCTTGTTCTCCGCAAATTTAAAATCTTAAATAATAAGATCCGCGAATGCTTAGCCAAATAATTTAGCTTTTGCAAATTAAAGCCAATCATGGGAACTTGCAAAATCTTGGCTTTGTTAAGCTAGAATTCGCGTTTTATAGCTCCTTGTATGAAAGACTAGCAAAAGCTTTTAATTATAAAGGTTAAGGGGACAAGCTAGGGCTCAACACGCCCGATTAAGTCAAAATTTTATTCCTACTCTCACCAGCGGAAAGTCAACAAGGTGTCAAAACATATATATTATTTTTGCAAATGCTTCGTCAAATGAAATCAAGCTTTGCATATTTAAAGTCAATTAGAGAAACTTGCAAATTCTTGGCCTTGTGAGCTAGAATTCGCATTTTATAGCTTCTTGTCTAAGAGACTAGCAAACCTTTCAATCAAAAAGACTAGCAAAAGCTTCAAAATCTTTGAATTTTTCTCATTTTTTCAACGTTTTTTTTCTTTTCTTTTTTTTCTTTGACATTTTTTAGGAAAAACGGGGTTGCTAGAGTACACGGCAAAGTGCTAGGCAAAAATCTAATCGAAAGATCACCCACCCTAGACTAAAACGAAACATTGTCCATAATGTTTAAAGGTAAGGGTTCTCTACGCAAATCTAAAATCATTTATTAAGTATGCTAAAAGATAAATGTTAATCGATAAAGATTTGGATATCGGATTTCCCATATAAGCATCGAAACATGAAACTTGAGTGGAGAAAAGACAAAACCATGAGCACGAGAGTATTCATAATTCGGGAAAATCCTGGACATAAACATCAAAAACACAAAACACGAGAAATGGAATAGGCGAACCTCCTCACGTCACTTAATAGAAAATAGAAACAAGATAAAAGGATAACCATGGGTTGTCACCCACGAAGCACTTATGTTTTTGTTCACCGAGTCGCTAGCTTGACTCGTCCCCGAATTCATTTGTCCATGGGGAAATTTGGAGATCCAGGACAACCATGGATGGAATATCCCTTCCAAAATAATGTTTGAGGCGATGACCATTAACCTTAAAATTGGGGCCTTCGGGCTAAGATAACTCAATAGTTCATACGGGAAAACTTGAGCAACGGTGAATAGTCCGGACCAACGGGTTTTGAGTTTGCCTAATTTGATCTCAACTATAGTATACTTTATTCTCAAGAAATACAAAGGATGAGTTTGTATCCCCGGATTGTTTCCCAACGAAGGATGCATGGAGTTATTGAATCGAGTCGCATTTACGTGAATTTGAATAGTAAAAAAATGGAAAATTTGGGTTTTTACACTTCAATTGATAAACATAAGCTAAAAACAACTTAATAAGCAACTAAAACAATAAAACCAAGCAATTGTAAGCTAAAACGCAAAGGAAATCTAAAAACGAGAACGCTTGGGGCTAATCCCGAGCCTAAAACGTCAAATTTATGAAATTTTAACCCTAGGAACGCAAATCTATTTTTCCTAAGTGCTAAATGACAAAAGATAATTTTAGGAAAAAGCCAGATATTTTTTGACTTTTTATATATTTGTTGTGAATTAAAAGTTAAAACAAAGGAATTAAATGTTTAAAAATAGTAAATGAACATGGAAAATTATGAAACTTTTCTGGAAAATACTTTAAACTAGTCTAAATCTAGTAAAAATGGTAAATCTGAAAAAGCTATTGGGAATAAGCTGATAAAAAAGCAAATTAGAAAATAAGCTAGGTTGTTAATTTGAACTTAAATGAATTAAAGGTGGGAGTAATGACACGCAACAACAGATAGAGCAGATGGTAGGGTGTGTTTGTGTTGGGTGATATGCTTAAAGAGGAGGTCCAGGGTTCGAGCCTGGCTCACCCTGGACCACTCTTTTTATTTTTTATTTTTTTATTGAAATCTTCTTATAGAACTTGTAAAATAAGCTAAGGTTATAAACTTTTTTTCAAAACCAAAATTTTTAAAACACTAAATTAAGTAGAGAATAAGCAGAATTAAGCTAAGATTCTAAATATAAGCCAAATATCTAAGTGAGCTTAACTAAGTGATAAACCAAATAGCTCAAATAAGCAAAACTAAGCTAGAAAAGGGAAGATAAGCTACTAAAGGCACAGATAAGCTAGGGAACTTAAATGAAGCATAAATAAGCTGGGATAACTAAACAAAAAACTATGGGAGAATGCTAAGGGAAATAAAGGGAATAAGCTGAATCCTAATGCTATTACTGAAATAAGCTAGGGAAAAGCTAGGTAAAAGTTACTAGTTGAATTCTAAAGAAGATTAAGCAGCAAACAAACCTAAACTACTAACAAGAAGAATATTAAAATTGATAAGCCAAAAATGAACATATAAGCACTTTAATCAAAGTAGCACCACAGCAGCCTGAGGAACTATTTTGCAGCTTATGCATAAGCTAGAAATGATCACACTAGAAGCTAAATTATCCTTGCACAAGCTGGCAATGAACTAGGGTGCAACAATTCAAACCTAGTTGAGCTTATTAGAGCTTATGAAACTGAGCTTAAAAGTGACTGGTTGAAGACACTTAGATGACCCTTATTGAAAAAGCTTATAACCTACCACTTTAAGTTACCAGCTAACCTATCAAAAGAATTTTGTAAATTTCAAGACTGAACACAGTAATAAACTTACTATTGAATTTTCTATTATTTAGTTTTTTGAATTTTTGGAAAATTACACAAGCTAATCAACTAGTTTGAAAATAGGCAGACAGGTCCATTTCTAAACTTTAGACCTCTTCTGACTTTTAAGAAAACACAAATGACTCACATATTTTAAACTAAAACTGACTTAAGTAAGTTTTGATACTCAAAATGAACTCAAATTGAAGAAGAATAATGACTCAACAAGCTTTTTGAGTACCTATTTTACTTATCTGATCTAAAGTACCAATATTATCAGATTCCAACTTAAAAACCTTAAAACTCAGAAACATTCACTCAAAATTACTTCTAATAAACTAAATTAACCTTAATAATGCTCAAACTAGGTGACTCAAATAATTTCAACTAGTAAAACATCAATTGACTAGAAAAAATATGTTAAACCAAACACACCCCTTAACTATTTAAATTTATGTTTAAAACTAAATCTGACTAGTAACTTTACTAACTTTGAGCATAAATGAGAGAAAATGACTAAATAACTTTTGAAAATAAGTTTTTAAACTTAAAATAAGCTGAAAAATAAGTTGAACTTAAACTTTGACTTTTGTTGACTTTTGAATAATTGAAATTAAAACAGATTTAAACTATGACAAGCTCAAAATAAGCTATGATAAGCTTATGTGAGCTTGTGAGAACATTAAAGTAAGCTTAAAACGGATTTGGAAAAATAACAATGCTTAAGAGGTGAAAAGGAATTTAAAAGAAAAGGCAAATTGCATTTAAAATGACATTACAAACTGAAAATGAAATTACTACTACATTTAAAAACTAATGAAAGCAGTAAATAAAAATGGCAACAACTTTCTAAGACATGAAAATTGGACAATTTGTTCTTGTGAAGAAAAGGGTTTATATAGCTGAGCCAAGGCTTCAATTAGGGTTTGTAGGAAGCTTCAGGATTCTTCATTTCTGACCATTGATCTTTCCTTGCATCATCACAATATCTCACATCCATTGGATCAAAGCTGTGATGTGTTCAACCCAATCAGAGAGCTCTAAATGTCCATTCATGTCAAGATTGAAGATTCTTAGTATAGGGTATTGATACCACACCATCTTTGATGATGCACCACAATTTTGCATTACAGCTTGTACCGCATAATCTGTAATGCACAAATTGTGGTGCATGCATAAAAAAATATGGTATGAGTATCACCTCCCTTAGTACAATGTTTAGTATAGGGGCATGATGGGGAATTCATCTGGGAAGATGATGAATAGTGTTGGGTTGGTTAAGGCGGGTAAGGGGTTTTTGGTATTTTAATATATTAGTTTGACTTTGGGAAAGGGTAATTTTGACTTGGGTACTTGGGTGTGTAACATATTAGACTTCACAAACACACAAACAATCACAAATATGGGGCGTACAACATGAGGTTTTAGAGAGAGAAAGTGGAAGATGGGAGCCTTTCTTAGAGAGAGAAAGTAAACAAAAGAAAGAAGGTTAGATTGAGTGAAAGGTCCAACCCTATACCTTGGGAGGTAGAGGGTATTTATAGTTACATACACACGCCCTCCTAACGGATCGTGGATCGTGCATACAGGGGTAAAGACCCGTCCTTCCTCCACGGTGTTGCACTAAACTAAACTACGCTAATAACTAACTAATAAACTAACAAATAACGTAACTAACGATATGTCTACGAGCTAACTTATGCTAGATAATATTTGGGGTGACCGATACTTCACTATGGAATTTCTAATTCCTAACAATCTCCCTAAGGAGGTCACCCCATGTTTTACATTTCGAATCCTAGCATTCTATTTAATCTTCGCCTTGAGCTCGTAGACATTAATTCTTCAACATCTCGCATCTTTGTGCTTTAGCAAGGATTCTTTAAAGTCCGATAACTTTGTACTTTTAGTGGAGGCCTTTAACCGATCCACATCTTTGATGATCTTCGAGCTCTATTCGAGATCATCGCCACATAAATCTCGGATCAACCTTTATTGTGTTGCCATCATGTGATGTTGTGACTTTTGGACCGACATGCTCACACTTTCGTGATCATGACATCTTTCCATCGAGTAGCGGAAGCTTTCATCGGTTCATGATATTTGCCGCAGCAGTAGCGTAAGCATAGTATAAAATATCGAGCCGTGTTATGTAGATATGCACTAGTCATGATTTCTTCAATTAAGTGTGGATGCCGCGAGCATGCGGATTGGATTGACTTCTCAATTCGATCACCGCAACCGTCCAAATGTACCGCAAACAACAGCTAGCAATAAAGCACACGAAAGTGTCTTTGATCACTTTTGTTGAATTGAGGTACACGCCCACGGTTCCCGCTGATCGAGACAAGTATCGCCTGTGATCGTATAATTCAAGAATCTCCTTGATGTGGTTTCGCAATGTTCTAGCTGCTCCCAAACCGAACGCTTCAAAGAAGACAACACGGAGTGAGTGAACCAGTGAATTGAGATTCACTGATTAATGAAAATGATTTGAAAACAATCACGTATTACTTAGAAGAAAGAGTTTTGCAATACGACGAAGGTTTTATGAGAAAGATCGATTTTCAATCATAAATACTTTTTGTATTTGAAAAGAGTACACATTCGATGTGCTAGAGAAAAGAAGAGATTCGCACATCGAACGGTTTTTCCAATAGTATTCGTCAATTCATTTCCTGGACCAAGGTTGATTCAAGAATGAATCGCCCCATTGTTTCTATCCAGTTGTCACAAGCTTGATCTTTTGGAAAGATCTCACATGTCATCCACCAAGAGCTTGTTTGATGTTGGCTCTAGAAGGATTTCCATCTTCATCGTGAATACTTATACATATCACTCGGATGTTCTAGCAATACCACAAGGATAATGCGTAGGACTCTCAATATATACTTACTTTCCACATTGTGTGAAACATCAAGTCTTCATTAATTTTGTATCCTAATGAGATATTATGGATGATCTCTTGGCTTTAGACTCAATTGTGCACATTTGGTTCCTATGCCGGAGACTAGGGAGAGGGTCTCCTTCTTCAATATCAACAATCTCTAAGAGAAAGTCGATAGATTATGTAGGTTCCCCGTGAGAATGAAACAAGCCCTTTTAAGAGGAACTTGAGTAGCTTAGGAAGTTAGTGCGAGACGTCATCGGGTCCATGACGCCTTGTCTTCAATACCGGTGTTACCTTAGTAACCACCAAGAGCATATGTATTGAACCCGGTTTACGCCTAAGGTTGAATTAATGGAGGGCTATTTCTTTTCACCATTTTCTCATTTCATTTCTTTTCATTCTTCAACCCTTCTCAGCTTACCGAGACTTCATAACTAGAACCTTTTGGGTTTATTCCAGCTTCTAGCTCTATCTCATCCGCACTCTTCGCAATTCTCACTTTTCTCCTTTTTCAATATACCTAAGGACTCTACACTATCTAGTGGATTGTTCTGGTAGATCCTCCGGCTCATGGATCGGGGAACTAATACCTAACCTCACCATCCTTATAAGTCCACGCATAAAGTAAAATGGTCGGTCTTTTGGTACAGTTCATTCCTTCACGAAATGTAACCACTCGTAAATTTCCATACCGATTTTTGTGTCTATATTTTTTTTCTTTCGTTTCGAACTTTAAACACAACAAGCCACGGGATATTTTCACCTCGACCTCGATAATAAAAACTTTGTAAAATAAATATATATTAAACTTTTATATTTTTATTTCCCGTCGGGCCTCTAAGCCCAACACTACCCAATTCAATTCATTTCATCTTTATTGGGCTCGCGTGTTCAACCCGATCCAACCCAACATCTTACAAAAATCTTGGGCCTAGCCTTGTTATACCTCTAGCCCAGTGCCTATTTTAATTGTACCAAATACCTTGTGCAAATAAAAGTTGATACTAGTATATGGGTTCTATAATTTTGTGATGTAGCGACATACACAAGGTAAGCAAAACAAAAACACTATAACATGCATGGTAAGCGTGGGACCTAGAAAAAACCAAACTCGCTCTTTTATTTGAAATGGTTACACTAGTAAAAACAACATGTTGCCATACACCTTCTGTGGTCCCAACGTGATCAAAATAAAACACCACAACTTAGTATATCATAGCATGCGACTCTAAAAGCCACCCTATTATTATGTGAGTACAAGTAATATTTAAAACATGTCATTCCCAATTTTCTGTGAACACACGAGCAAGAGACCAAAAATGAAAACATTATCCTTTGGTCATATATATCTAGTATGCATGTGTGTGTACAAAGATGGAGACAAGTCTTCTTTCTCTCTTTCTTGTTACAGTCATCAAAACCCAAAACAAAGCACAACTTGTCATTTTTTTTTGTGATGCATGCGTGTGTGTGTATAGGAGACAACACCTAAATCACCCTAGCTACAATACCCCAAACACTAACTTGCTTTTGACCTAAACATCTAGTGTCTCCATGTGACTTGATCCCTCTCCAAGCACTCCCTATATATTTTATATTACACCAAACTTGACATCTATACTACTTATAATGGAGGGATGACTCTCTCTCCTAAATGTTTTTAAGATGTCATTAATGTGTTTTTTAAGCATTACAATTTTTAATGCATAATGAACACAATAAATAGCTTTTACTAATTTATCTTCCACAACATTTTAATGCTTCATTTATTATTTCTTTTTGAATTATTTTAGTTTTAATGCAAAAATACACATATAAATGAATATGATTTTAAAATGCATGAAAAATTACAAAGTTCCAAAACTATTATTATATCGTAAGAGTGTTTCGAGAACCAATATAAATAAATTTTGAATTATTTTAAATAAAATTAACCACAAAAGTAAAAACGGTTTTTGTAAAAGTCGGACAATTTTTTAAGACAAATGATAAAAGATGTAAATTTACAAGTGATAATTTATTTGATTTTATACATATTACACTATCTATATCTATACTACTTATAATGGAGGATGACCTCTCTTCTAAATTTTTTTAAGATGTCATTAATGTGTTTTTTAAGCATTACAATTTTTAATGTATAATGTACACAATAAATAGTTTTTACTAATTTATCTTCCACAACATTTTAATACTTCATTTATTATTTCTTTTTAAATTAGTTTAGTTTTAATGCAAAAATACACATATAAATAAATATGATTTTAAAATGCATGCAAAATTACAAAGTTACAAAACTATTATTATATCGTAAGAGTGTTTCGAGAACCAATATAAATAAATTTTGAATTATTTTAAATAAAATTAACCACAAAAGTAAAAAAACGGTTTTTTGTAAAAGTCGTGACAATTTTTTTAAGACAAATGATAAAAAGATGTAAATTTACAAGTGATAATTTATTTGATTTTATACATATTACACATATCTATATCTATATTACTTATAATGGAGGGATGACCCTCTCTTCTAAATTTTTTAAGATGTCATTAATGTGTTTTTTAAGCATTACAATTTTTAATGCATAATGTACACAATAAATAGTTTTTAGTAATTTATCTTCCACAACATTTTAATACTTCATTTATTATTTCTTTTTAAATTAGTTTAGTTTTAATGCAAAAATACACATATAAATAAATATGATTTTAAAATGCATGCAAAATTACAAAGTTCCAAAACTATTATTATATCGTAAGAGTGTTTCGAGAACCAATATATAAATAAATTTTGAATTATTTTAAATAAAATTAACCACAAAAGTAAAAAACGGTTTTTTGTAAAAGTCGGGACAATTTTTTAAAGACAAATGATAAAAAGATGTAATTTACAAGTGATAATTTATTTGATTTTATACATATTACACATATCTATATCTATACTACTTATAATGGAGGGATGGCCTTCTCTTCTAAATTTTTTTAAGATGTCATTAATGTGTTTTTTAAGCATTACAATTTTTAATGCATAATGTACACAATAAATAGTTTTTACTAATTTATCTTCCACAACATTTTAATACTTCATTTATTATTTCTTTTAAATTAGTTTAGTTTTAATGCAAAATACACATATAAATAAATATGATTTTAAAATGCATGCAAAATTACAAAGTTCCAAAACTATTATTATATCGTAAGAGTGTTTGAGAACCAATATAAATAAATTTTGAATTATTTTAAATAAAATTAACCACAAAAGTAAAAACGGTTTTTGTAAAAGTCGGGACAATTTTTTAAGACAAATGATAAAAGATGTAAATTTACAAGTGATAATTTATTTGATTTTATACATATTACACATATCTATATCTATATTACTTATAATGGAGGATGACCTCTCTTCTAAATTTTTAAGATGTCATTAATGTGTTTTTAAGCATTACAATTTTAATGCATAATGTACACAATAAATAGTTTTAGTAATTTATCTTCCACAACATTTAATACTTCATTTATTATTTCTTTTAAATTAGTTTAGTTTTAATGCAAAATACACATATAAATAAATATGATTTTAAATGCATGCAAAATTACAAAGTTCCAAAACTATTATTATATCGTAAGAGTGTTTGAGAACCAATATATAAATAAATTTTGAATTATTTTAAATAAAATTAACCACAAAAGTAAAAACGGTTTTTGTAAAAGTCGGGACAATTTTTTTAAAGACAAATGATAAAAAGATGTAATTTACAAGTGATAATTTATTTGATTTTATACATATTACACATATCTATATCTATACTACTTATAATGGAGGGATGGCCTTCTCTTCTAAATTTTTTTAAGATGTCATTAATGTGTTTTTTAAGCATTACAATTTTTAATGCATAATGTACACAATAAATAGTTTTTACTAATTTATCTTCCACAACATTTTAATACTTCATTTATTATTTCTTTTTAAATTAGTTTAGTTTTAATGCAAAAATACACATATAAATAAATATGATTTTAAAATGCATGCAAAATTACAAAGTTCCAAAACTATTATTATATCGTAAGAGTGTTTCGAGAACCAATATAAATAAATTTTGAATTATTTTAAATAAAATTAACCACAAAAGTAAAAAAACGGTTTTTTGTAAAAGTTGGGACAATTTTTTTTAAGACAAATGATAAAAAGATGTTAATTTACAAGTGATAATTTATTTGATTTTATACATATTACACATATCTATATCTATACTACTTATAATGGAGGGATGAACCTCTCTTCTAAATTTTTTAAGATGTCATTAATGTGTTTTTTAAGCATTACAATTTTTAATGCATAATGTACACAATAAATAGTTTTTACTAATTTATCTTCCACAACATTTTAATACTTCATTTATTATTTCTTTTTAAATTAGTTTAGTTTTAATGCAAAAATACACATATAAATAAATATGTTTTTAAAATGCATGCAAAATTACAAAGTTCCAAAACTATTATTATATCGTAAGAGTGTTTCGAGTAGGGGTGAGCATGGGGCGGGGTGGGGCGGTTTTATGGTAAAACCAAAAACCGAACCGTATATTTCGGTTTTTGAAAACTACAAACCGTTTGGTTTCGGTTTTTCGGTTTTGGTTTTCGGTTTTGACATTGAATCGGTTCGGTTTCGTTTTATTCGGTTTTCCTTACTTGAAAACAAACAAGTTTTAATCTTATATGAAGTTTACAATTCTAAGTTTTCAAGCAAAAATATTAAGACGAATATCAATAATAGCATATTATCTAGCAATCCAAAGCGTCGAAAAAAACGTACAAAACAACCAAACATCAATCTAAAATATAAAATGCACGTCTTTGCGGCTTTGCACTTTTCGTTCGCTTACAAGAATTGTAGGGGAAATTTTCAAAGAACACTATTGTTCGAAAACAAAGATATAATATCTATAAATAAAACAAATTTTAATGTATAGATAGTAAACAACACATTCTTTTTAATAGATAAAGTTTTATACTTAAATCTTTAAAATTAAATAGCAAATCATTTATATAGATAAAATTATATAAAAACATATAAAAAGGTGGGGTGGGGCGGTTTTCTCGGTTCGGTTTTTCTTATAAAACCAAAAACCGCCCCAAACATTCGGTTTTTATAAAATTCAAAACCACCGCCATCGGTTTGTCAAATGGGGCGGTTTTTTCGGTTCGGTTTTTTCGGGTTTTTCAGTTTCGATTCGGTTTTTCGGTTTTTGTGCTCACCCCTAGTTTCGAGAACCAATATAAATAAATTTTGAATTATTTTAAATAAAATTAACCACAAAAGTAAAAAACGGTTTTTTGTAAAAGTCGGGACAATTTTTTTTAAGACAAATGATAAAAAGATGTAAATTTACAAGTGATAATTTTTTGATTTTATACATATTACACATATCTATATCTATACTACTTATAATGGAGGGATGGCCTTCTCTTCTAAATTTTTTTAAGATGTCATTAATGTGTTTTTTAAGCATTACAATTTTTAATGCATAATGTACACAATAAATAGTTTTTACTAATTTATCTTCCACAACATTTTAATACTTCATTTATTATTTCTTTTTAAATTAGTTTAGTTTTAATGCAAAAATACACATATAAATAAATATGATTTTAAAATGCATGCAAAATTACAAAGTTCCAAAACTATTATTATATCGTAAGAGTGTTTCGAGAACCAATCTAAATAAATTTTGAATTATTTTAAATAAAATTAACCACAAAAGTAAAAAACGGTTTTTTGTAAAAGTTGGGACAATTTTTTTTAAGACAAATGATGCAAATGTGCAAAGTGCTAAGTGCTAATTCAATGATTAATATATTAGTATATTAATTATTATAGTTTTCATGGACAACTCTAAATGATTGATTAAACATGTAAGTTTTCTTTACTTTATAAGCATTCTTTTATTTATATCTTCTATCTATGTGGGACAAGTGTTATAAACAATATTAATGATTCAAACATTTTCATAAATGTATACTTTACAAGATGTATACATTATAAGGACTCTTTTATTTATATCTTTTATTTATATGGGACAAGTGTAATAAACAGTATTTGTGACAACTCGCAATTTCAGGTCATTTCTCAAGTTTCACTATTTCATCATTTATCGTAAACTAGGTTTACGAGTATCAAATTCGCGTAACCTTAATGGTTTAGCTGTGAACTCATGATCATATCATCGAGGACATTTCATATAGACTAGGTTTAGTCTACATTTCATTGGCATCATTATCATCATGTTAGTTCATTCATAATTTTTCATTTACATTAAACGTATAATTTCATATTAAATAAACGTTATCGCGTGATTAATTATTTTGAACAATTGATCCATTACTTCCAAAAATTATCCCGATATATTTTTATACTCATATTAAGTTTATAAAAATAATATTATGAGTTTACCCAGTGTTTTAAATTTATTTTGTATATAAATTGTTAAATTTATATAATTGCGACGGTTTTCTTAAATACTACACGATTATTATGATTTCACTCAAATTTTTCAAGAAATGTATTTTTATAATTTTTATGACTTCATTATATTTTAATTTGATCCGTTAAAATTTATTTTTAGTTAACGCTACCCTAAATGTTCAAATATATAACTAATTACTCAAGTATACTTTCAAGTAATCATTTTGTCTACATCTTAATGCAATTAAAAAAAAAGAATAAAAGTAAATGATTAAACCCCCTTGTCGACACAAGGGGGGTGAGTCATTTGGATCTCCTAAATATCTCATACATATACAATAAACAACTCATAATATCACATACAACTTATTTACTTCAAGTGTAAACACAAAAATCATTTCTCTCTTTCTCTTCTCTTCACAAAACCGGCCAACCATAGGATCAAGGAGGGATCATCAAAAACTTTTCTAGTCAAGTTATATACAATCTAGTTACACTCTTTGTATGGGTTTTGAAATAAAAACCTTGGGTGCTTAAGATAAATCCCTTGTTCCAAATCACCTCATCAAGTTACTAGTAAGCATTCATATTCATCATAATATTCCATATTCATTGTTATGGTCATTTCATTTTATTTGAGAAAACATGCAAGTCTCATGAGGTTTATACCACTTTTTCATTGATTTTAAGAGTTATGTATATATAAGTCATCCTATAATTACTCCTTGTTATATATTATTTTTGGTGATGTCTAGGAACCCGTGGCACCCTAAGAAGGTGTATGGTAGGATTAGACTAGCTTCGGAGTTGTTTTGAATGGGTTAGAATAGGTTTGGCGCGAGAAAAACTCATTTCGACAAGTTTGCAAAAGGGTCTGTCCTTATTTTAAAATTCTAGAAAATCCGACAAGGGTAAAAATTTTGGCCTAGATATTTAGAAAATATACTTTAAAATGAACCGTGGCGCTTGAACGGATTAAACGGAGCTATAACGAAGAAGTTATGAATTTTTCAAGTTGGCGATTTAAAACTATAATTTTCTCGAAATTTCAGCATGTATTGCTTATTTTGTACGAGTCAAAAATGAAGCTTGGGCGTTGTAAATTATGTCGACTTGTCAAAAATATGTTAGTATACTTTGATACAAAGCTAAGGACCTTTAAAACGTAGAAAACGGATTTGTAACGATTAAATTATACACGTTTACAAAAAATTGCCGTAACTTTATTATATAAGAAAAACTATATTATTTCTAATAGGCAAATATTACGGCAAAACTAGAGACCAAGTTGAAGGTTGTTTTTAACATTTATGTAGAACTTTTTATAAAATGATGTCTTCTAGTAAAAGTAAGTTCGCCTAGCCTATTTTCCAAAATGTCCAACCGTTCATCGAGCGGAGTTGTAACGAATAAAATATAATCACTTAAAATTTGCCGAAAACCATCTTTAAACTATACTTTGGACTAAAGTACCATATTTAACCTATATTTCTCTTTGTGATCGAGACCTCTAGGATGGAAACTTAAACACTAAAACTTTGAGATAATGATACGAGCTTCCAAAAACCGTTGAGTTTGTTTCCTAACGCTCGACGTGTACCATTTTACGACTAGCTTTTTAGAGGCCGTTTTAGTCACTTTCATGGAAATTTCAACGACATTATTTTACGACGAAAAGTTCTATTCTCTTAATAAATCATTAAATGATTATCGTCGGATATCATTTCAACATAAATACATGTAAAGTAATTTAAAAATTGTCAAGACGTTAAAAGATTATTTTTCGACGATAAGCATTATTTTCAAAAATTCACAAGTGGTATAAATATCATCCGAATTGCATGCATAATATTACATCATAACTTATTATATATCATATCATTCATAATAGGTCAAGTTTAGAGATTCACGCTACATTTCGGTGTACTCACTTTTGCCATCGCATCATTGTCCAAGTGAGTTTTCATAGCCCCACTTTCAATTGTTTTGTACTATTTTGGGGGAGATACATGCTCAACTATTTTCATTTACTTTCATAAGTACTATAAACATTTAAGGATTACAGTGAGTTCCATAGCCCCATTTTCAATTGTTTTAGTGCTTTTATTGGACTATTTTGGGGGAGATAAATGCTTAACTATTTTTCACAAGTACTTTAGATTTTTAAGGATAACTTCTATCATGATCACCATTGTTTTAAAACCGAATGTTGTACTATATCAATTGTTCTTGTTTGAGTGTTATAGTTCTACGTCGAATAAAGTACTATGTCGATTGACTCGATACATGGAGTCGTACTATTGATTATGTGCTATAGTTCTACGTCAGATAATGTTCTAAATCGCTTGACTACGATATATTAAGTCATGTGCTATTGATTATGTGTTATGGTTCTCGTCGAGTTAGGTACTATTGTGAATTCATTTGACGTGGTGTGTTTGAACATAAACTATACATATTTTGGCAATGGGTTGTAAACACACAGTTGCAAGTTTTGTATGGGCGAACTTGGGCCGAGTGGATTTACAATGCCTTTGTGCATAAACGATTTTGAAAGGCTTTACATTTCAACGCAAACTCTATGAACTCACTCAACCTTTGTGTTGACACTTTTAGCATGTTTTATCTCAGGTATCTAAGGCATACACTTCATGGCATGCATGTGGACTTATCATAGAGTCGCGATAACGACGCTTCTCACATGGGATTTATACACTTTATAAACATCGTTTGACTGTACTAAACTTATTTTCCGCACAAGTTGACTTTCATTTGGGACCTATCTTTTGTAAACTCTGATTATTTTATTAAATCAAACGATGTGTTTTCCAAACGACACTTTAGGTCGCTCAATATAACTGTGATTGTGATGCTATGACAACAATCCCTGTGAATTCCATTCACGCAAAATGTAATTTGGGGTGTGACAAGATTAATGATACAAACATGTTCAAAAATATATATATATATTTCATATAAAAATGTTTCTACTTACTTGTGACTACGGACCACTATCAAATAATTTGACCATAACCCATAACATTATTGACTACCGCAACGTAAAATCACGCCACTTTCAATTGTTTTTATATTAATTAGTTTGATATTATCCATCACTTTTTTTTAAGTTATTCAATCTCATTATGTTTTTTCTATTGGTAAAGTTATTGTAAGAGAAAACATAAAATTGAAAACATTTTTTGCCGAAAATTTTATTACTTGATACCGGCCATCGCAACGCGCGGGTAACCTACTATAATATTCTAAAGAATTGAAATATGCGACATGAAACTTTTGACATCCACAAATTTATCGTCACATAAAACGTTTCAGATTATAAAGAATGGTTCATTGAAAATTTTTATTTTATGGTACCCGCCGCCGCATCGCGCGGGTACCCTGCTAGTGTGATCATATGAACAAACTTAAGACAAGCAAAAGCAATACAAACCCAACATCACCTTTGGCCTCATTATATACCATGCGTCTTCTTCCTTTTTTTCTGTGACCCAACGAGTTCAAGACCAAAGCAAAAACAACCTCAACTTTGGCACTTCTTTTAACATGTACGTAAGGGGAGACAAACAAATATCACCCTTGGTCCCCCCCCCCCTTCTGTGAACTTTGTTCTTTTGCATGTGATTTCCATGTGATTCCCATGTGAAAGCAAGACAAGCTCACGCCCCACACCTGCAATACTTCATCATCAATTTCGTCTCTCTCTCTTTCCCTCCCCTACGCACGCTCCAAGCTCAAAACAAACTCTATCTCTTTTTCTTTTTTTTGAACCTTATGGGTGAACAATACCCATCTTCCTCTATATAACAAACTCTTAAAACCCTTTTGTTGAACCCACAAGCTCTCACTCTCAAACACATCCAAACACACTTACATTCACTCTCCCTCACTACATTAGTTCACAGTAGCAGTAAGAAGAAGAAAATGAAAAGCTTTAAGGGTTGCATTATAGGAAGGATACGGGTTTAATCTTGGAAGGTTTCGGGTTCTAAATCGTATCTTGTGTCTCGTTATCTTGCTCTCTTCGAACTCTTCACCACCCTTGAGGTGTCGTAAGTCCCTCGAATCCTATTTCAATTGTTCCAAGCTTCGTGTCTAGTTCTTTTAATACACACAACATGTCTTTTAAAATTTAAACTCTCTATAGTTGTTTTCGTTAAAATATGGCACGTTATGTTTGTGTCTCGTTGAACTTGTGTGGTGGAAAGTAAAATGGGTTTTAAAGACACTTAGATAAATGACTAAAGGATAATCAAAAGCATGTGAATTATAAACCTGCTTCAAATACTTGTTGGAACACAAAACATGCACGCTGAGCGAATTTATATTAAAAGAAATACAACAACGAGTCAAATAAATATAGCTAAGTCATGAACAATAACACAAATGGTCTAGTGGCTTAGTTGGTAGGGACATGTGGGTTTACACGAGGGGTCTAGAGTTCGAATACCTCTTGTGTCGTTTTAAGTATTTCATTTTTTTAACACATAAGCCCAGTCTAAAGCGTGTTATGTACAAACTGCTGCATTGTTTAACCAAAAAGAGCCTGTAGCTCAGTTGGGTTTGCCCCACTTATACACAGAAGACCCAAGATCGAATCTGGGCAATGGCTGTTTGCTATTTTCTTTTTGTTAACTTTGCCACTTCCACCATTTGACAGTTTCAGCCCCTCCACTTTAATGGACTTAATGCTTTACTTAAAAACATATATATAGGTTGTAACTTATAAGAACTTGAGCTTAGTATAAGTACTTATATATATACTTACACTTTTACCTAAATCATTTTAATTAAAACATTTAACTAAATATTTTAATACATCATAACATAAACCCTCATACTTTATAACTTAATAACATTTGATATATTGTATTTTTGAATTTCAAACATTTTAATAAATGCTTAACTTTATATTAATGATTTGAAAATTTACTTTTAAACGCCAAACACTACCACACAAGGGTCAACGATACAAGTCATTCAAACATCATGCATTTAGGTCGCTAACTTAAATTCATCAAACCTAAGATTTATCTTTTTAATCTAGGTTTCGCGTTGGACTTTCACACACACTCTTGTTACTTGATCTCTTTGCGCTTTATTCACCAAACTGCTAAGGTGAGTTTATAGCCCCACTTTTACTCTTATTTACTTGCTTTATAAAACTATGGGGTGAGAAACATGCAAAACTCTTTTCGGACCTGAAACTGAAAACACTATTACGTGAAACAACCTTGAATCCCAACTATGCTACCGTTAGTTCCCTTTGGGGAGGCGCGATTGTTATGAATAGATCTATTGGGATGACACCCCGTGCTCGAGTTTGACCGGATAGGCAAACGCCGAACGATACCATATCGTATTGATTGAGTGTATTGGAAATACACTTGTTGGGCTTTTATTTATCATGCTTCTAGATGCATACACTGTCGTAGTTTCGGTCGCATGAACTTGGTACTAGCGTCATAGCCTTTTGCATATAGTGTCATTCATGGAGATGCTATATGTGCAAATGTGGTCCAACTTAATTTCTTAAACTTAAACCTATGAACTCACCAACCTTTGTGTTGACATTTTAGCATGTTTTTCTCAGGTTTATTACTTGACGTGGGCAATGGCAAAGGCATTCGTTGAAGACTGGCATCCGAAGTGTTTCCAAACATATTTAATACAACTTTTAATGGGACAACATATATTTTTATGTGCTTTACTTCCGCACTTTGAAACAACGATGTAAAACTATTTCTTAAATTAATCTATATTTTCAAAATGGAATAGAGTTTCCATTCTTTATTACCTTGTGTTGTGATTATTGATTTAGTAGCACCCCATGACCCGAACGCTTCTGCTGTGCAAATTTTGGGGGTGTTACACGAAACCAATTGAAAAATTATTTGGAAAATCAATCAAGGTACTTGTGATATAAAATCAAAGCATTTTGTACCTTAATTGTTTTGATCATTTAGAAAAGCTCCCCCTCAACATGTGCATATGATTTTGAAATTGTTTAGCACATGGAAGCAAGAGTTCTTTGAAATATTTTCTTTGATCACAATTTTCATAGAAAAAGCCATTTGATTTTCTTGGTAAAATTCTCCCCCTCAATATGTGCGTATGATATTTGAAATCATTTTATCACATAGAGGAAAGAGTTCATTTGAAGTACATCCACGATCACAAAAACCATTAAGAAACCATTTAGAAAATCAATCAAGGTACTTTATGTTAAAACATAGAAATCTTTGTACCTTGAAAGTTTATTTTCTTTTGAAATGCTCCTCAATATATGCTTGAGATTCGAAAGCATTTAGCACATATGGTAGAGAAGCCTGCACAATTGAATCAAAACGATCACCTTTTATCAAATTTCATTATTAAATCACAAATTCTCCCCCGATTAAAAATATCAAACCCTTTGAGATTTTGGATCCCAAATGATTTAATACGGTTTAGAAAACATGGGAGAAAATGTGTCTGATTTAAAAACTCATCTTGTTTTTGGATAAATGCTCCCCCTCAACATGTGCATTATGTATACTGAAATCGTTTGGCACATGGAGGCAGGAGTGCCTTTGAAGGACTAAAACCAATTCCATTTAAAACAGATTTGAGATTTAAATCACGATCTCTCCCGATCAAAATTTCAAACCATTTGAGATTTGTGATCCCAAAAGATTTAAATCATTTAGAAAATTTTGGGGAAAGACGTGGCAAGATTTGATTTTGAAAATGACAGATAAGGACCATTTTAAGACATTAAAGATTGTTAGTGTCAGGTATGATTGTTTAAGGAGATCTTTAAGTAAAATAAAACAATTTCACAATCAAACAGGAACAGAAAAGATTTCATTTTGACATATCTTGATTTTTAAAGAAAATCATACAATGACATAACACTAAATCTTTAGATCACCACATTTTAACGTACAAACGGACTTTTTGATGAAATATCGTTTGAAAATATTTAATTTGAAATCACTGAAGATTTGACAAAATAAAGTCCGATTGATTTCAAAACTTTGAATCCGATTTATTTTCAAAAACAATTATTTTTCAAAATTGTTTAAAAATGGAGTAATTCACTACTTGTCCTGCACAAAGATACGTTAGGTGGTTAAGCTGTTTTTGTTGTTGTTGCTGAAGGCTAGAAGAAAACCGTCTGCAGGAGCAGTGAGACCTCTGAAGTTGCATCTATCGTGCCAACTATCCATGGAGAGATCTGATTAAGCTCCGTTTCTTCTTTTGTCGACCCAAGATATAATTACCCTTTCCTTTCGCATCCAATCATCTTCATTTGTGGGATCCGGATCGGGAACATTCTTTATACAATGATATCTGATATGTTAGTGGACACAGATGATATATGGTGGTCGACATCACCCAAACAACAATCGACTAATAAAATCAATCCAACATATCAATCGGTTCACATAAGGCATGGGATTTATGTGTTCATCAAACTCTAATCATCTAATTCTAACAATCATATCCTAGGCACCTAGTCCTTCAACGAGGTTAACATGTTTTACATTTAAGTATATAGGATAATTAGATAAGCTCGTTAGAAGATATAGATTTGAAAACATTCTCCCTCAATCAATGACTTATTTTCCGAAAAGTTTAAAAGCGTACCAAGTCATTGATTGAGTTTTCATTTTTATGAACATTCGACACGATTGTTTTTCAAGCAAACTCATTTTCCACCAATTCGCTTAAAACAAATATTTTTCTCAAGAATTTTAGAAGGAAAATATTTGAGTAGGAACAAAGATCCTTCGAGATACTTTCCTCAATGTTTTAGGATAAGTGCACTAAATTTTGAAAATTGGTTTAGCGCAAGACTTTCCTTTCTTTAAGAGCGGGTTGCTATCGTAAATAATAGCAAACCATGGTTTAAGCACGGTTACATCAAGTAACTTTAAGCCATTTTATGAAGTGCGGTTACAATCAAATAATCGAAGCCATAAATTTAGACATGTTTTGAAAAGAAATATTTACACCTCCTCGCTCGAACTTCATCTAAAGTCCCGTGCCATTATTGAATGACATTTAAGACCGTAGATGTTTTGAGAAAACATATTTTTGGTATTTTGTCAATTTTCCGATTTTATGGGCTTTTGATGATTTTATATTTTTCTATTTTGTTTTTGTTGGTTTTATATTTTTGTATTTTACTTTTGAAAATTATTTACAAAGATAGAGAAATAGTTTAAGAAGATGATGATACGAGTACCGAGATAAGGAAATCATTCAAGACTTTGTAGAAGATAGAAGTCATCATCTCTTAAACTTTCACCACCAAAGCATTCGAGGCTCTTGAATAGTCGCAAGAACTTGAGCCTTCAAAATTGAATCTTTGGTAGCTTCCCCAAAACCGATAATCCACGTAAAAGACCATTTCCCCAAGAAGAAGAAGTGAAGCAAATGGTCTAATTGTATGAAGCTCAAGAACCCGTAGAAGACGATAACATCAAGTAACAAGTTAACACGGATCATTTATGTGGTTATTAAACCCAAAATAAATGATTAAGCCTCGATCACATGAACTTGTTGTGGTCCCGATGTACACATAACTCTTCGAGTTTCAAAGAGTTGTCAATTCAGAGAACAATATATCAACACCTTCATTTCACCAAATGCATTCCGCTTATCTAACATATAACCAATCGACCCATAACGTATACATGTACCCAACAAGAGAAGAGACAACGACATCACAATAGTTGGTTGAATTATCGATCTTCTCTGCGGATGTCAACTCCGAATAACCGATTAAGCTCGATCATGTGAATATGTTGTGCGACCCAGATGTACACATATCTCTCCTCGATGGTTGTGATCTCATCGAATCATCATTACATTGTGTACATGAAGCACTAACCGAAGCACTTTATCATAAATCATATAGAAGATGTCGATAAGCAATATCATCTCACGCTCCACATATTCTTCTCATATTTCTTCCTACTGAAAGCTGAGATAACACATACCAAAAGTATTCAGAGACCACTTCCCCCAAATGGATGGAATAATATATCCTTCCCCCAAATAGTTGGAATAATACACCAGAAGCTATGAGTAAACACTGAGTATCTCTACGGTTATGACATTTGTCTTTCCCAGGATTACTTCAATAGAGAAGAAGTATTAGGTTCATCATGTGTACTCGTTATGTATTTAGATGTATGTCTCCTTCCCCTTGTCGGTTTTGATACCTCGTAATCAAGAACACATTATACATACCGAATATTCTTGAAATAGAGAAGAACAAGAATTAGCTCAAATGAATCTCGTGAAAATCAACTCACATGTAAACTCTCCTTGACTATCTTTATCAACCCATACGTAGACAACTTGAAGTGACTACTAAAGAAGAAAAACCGATATACCAAACTTGAAACTGAAGTCGAATTCCCCACATTGGTATCTTAAGCTTGCACTTAATGATGGAAGAACGGTGTTGAGAATTGATGCACCAAGCAAATTTCTAAGTACTCACTACTCAAACAAAGTATGAGATACTAACACCTCTTGCGATTATCCACAACGACATCTGCGTGTGACACTGAGTAAAACAACGTAACTCTATAAAGTGATAGTTAACTGTGTCTTCAACCATACATCCCGATCACGGTAACTAGATAAACCAAGTCTTCAACTCAAAATTTTAAGCCCGAGCAAGTTATCAAATAAGAGCACGCTTTGTGAAAGTCAACTTCAATCTCAAATTAGTGATAAATGATTAACTCAAGTAATCAATTTGTGTCAAATTAGTGATAAATATGAAGTTGCCATCAACATCCATCAACATGTAGTAAATTCACTTTTCTCCCCTCAAAAATTGCATCCGGTTGCCATTTTGATTTAACCAAGTGAATAAGAATATACACCAATGAACGAGATCCACTTGATGACCGAATGAGCATGGGAGAAACATGAAGCTTGTTGATGAAGAATGTCGATGAGTATGGTTATAAACATGAAGATTTCTCTTCTCAAGATAAAGCGCATCAAGCATACACCTTTCTTTTCTATGAGGAACGGGCTCAAGTGCTATCTCAAGACGCCATAATGATAAAGTACGAGGCCCGAATCGATGTGAATGTACATCATAGCCGATTTAATATCAAGGTTAAGTTACTTGAACCCGTGAGTTATGAGATATCGATCCTTGTGTTATCCATACTTTAAGCCACCCATGTATTGAATGATCAAGTATCTCAGAATCGAGTAAGGACTACCGCACTAACATTACAAGCTTGATTGCATATATATTGGTTAGTGACATTAGTATCCAAACCCTTTGGGGTTTCACGGTCAACCTTGATTTTGCCATCGAAAATAGCTTTCCGATAGGTATCCACCTAAGTCCAACATCCTTAAACATTCTACCAGACGGTATCCACTTATGGCAAGGTCTAGGATTGTTAGGCATCTCATGCATAGTGGAAGACTTATCGCTATTCCTAGTTTCCAAAGATTTAGCAGTTGGTAACCATCTAGGCAAAGTTTTCGGTTTGTTTTGCTTCATATGAACTGAAGATGACTTAGTGTAAATCCTAGACTTGTTAGGTTGAACCTTTGCATGAGCATTTACATTATTCAGGGATTTTGTGAAACAATTATCATGATTTGTATTAAAGATACATTTCAGACACTTTGAGCAAACAACTTGTTTGGATTCAGAAATAGATCTAGATTTCTTAGACTGATCTGCTATGGAAATAGCTTTAATCGAAGCGCAACTACTCTTAGATCCAATCCAATCCCTAGTCTTTAGTTTAGTGTTCCTAGGTAATGGTTTAGAACTATTAGCAGTGCCTTGAAATCTCGAAGAATTCATCACCCTAGGTCTTGAACCTAATTTTTTTTGAATATGTCTTCTTTCTAGCCATTTCTAGATAAGAGTTCTTATAAAGTCATTCATAGCATTTTTCCTAGTAAGGTGTGACCGGTTTTGTCAAAACTTGTTTCGCATCAACTTGGGAGGCAAACCGCTTTTGAAAATTTCGCCAAGCATTGAATAACCGGTTTCCCAAGATTGATGGTTTTGCAAACTTAGTGTTCACACTATTCCTCGTTGTTTTTCCGAGCTCATTTTTAAGGCAACAATAGAGGAACTCTTTTCCTAAGTTGAGCTTTGAGTTCATCAATTTTGCTATCAAAGAGTTTGTTTGTTCCATTGAATTTGTTCTAGCTTCTTTGATGAGACACTTAGTTCTATGTGATGCATTCTCAATGACTCATTTTCCTTTAGTAATTTGGCTACACAAACCGCTAATTCATCATTTCTCATTTGAATATCATCAATAGCATTAACATCGTAATTACTTGTAACCAAATTACTTTTCACATGCATATTAGAAATATGTTTCTTCAAATTTTGATAGTTGACTCTTTCTCTTGAAGTCGAGCTTTCAAAGTGTTAATTTCAAAAGTTCACGAAATTCGTGAAGTTCCGGATTTTACATGGTTTGTTAAATTGAAAACTTTCTTCTTTACTCAGACGCAATTTCAAGTGAAATGCAATGTTTTTCAAGTTTTGAGAATTTGTTTGAAAGTTCATCAAAAGCCTTTTATCAACCATATCATTTGTTTTGAAATTATTAGACTCGACTCAACCAAGAAACATTTATCAATATCATGTTCGTAATTAGGGTCATTTTGTTTAGGTACATTAGCGATGCATTATGTTGATCGCTTATGTACCTCATCACATGACATATGTTCATTTGTTGGTATGACATCCTGCATTCACATTATGCATAACAGAGTTACTAAATGCAGGTTGTTTCAAGCTTATCCGACTGAGCCTCAGATTCAAGACAACCGGTTTCATCATCCTTTGTTGTATCGATATTCGCATTCAAAGATCATCCGTCCTTTCAACTGATCCATTACCCGACATATCACAACTTTCACTTAATTTTTCTTGACACCCATTCACAACATTCAAATTATCATTCTCTTGAGCAGCTTCCTTAATGTACTTTTCCACATTATCCATAAGTTGGATAAATGTGTTGATGAACTCATGAATTTCCATTCCAAGATTTTTCTTGAAGGAAATTCCACCACGTGTTGATCAAGTCTCATGGAATATTCCCTATTGATAAATGGTGAAATTGGTTGTAGATTACCTTGAGTGCATCATTGGAATCATCCATTAATACCTTCTTTTGGTAATTTGAAGCTTCATTGTTCTAAGTTCAAGAACAAGGTTCTTGTCAATGTAGGTAAGTCCCAAGCGAAGAGAGCACCGCATGTTCGATCCCCGCCAGTTGTGGATAACAGTTGTATGAGGTGCTGATGAAGTAGTTGATAGGGCTCAATGTTGCATTCCATTTGCCTTGCATCATGTATAATTAACACGTGTAATTCTTTGATATTTGACTCAGAATGTGAAGTGTTTTGATCATAATTTGCTGAATCAATCATGGTTAAACATTCTGAGTAGCAAACAGCTTTTATTCTCGTGAGGTATCATAGAGTTCGAGCACTTTGGAGATTAAAGGGTCGTGATGTAAGTCATTGTGTTGATGGATATTAGGCATGTGTCGCTTGCATTAATTCACCAAGTCGCTAAATACCTTGAAGACAAGTCGCTACTCACCCAAGTCGCTAGGTATAAACCTTGAGAACAAGTCGCTAAGTAACAACTCGCTAAAAGCTCAAGTCGCTGTGAACCAAGTCGCTAGACACAAGTCGCTAAAGCAACAACTCGCTAAGCTGACAAGTCGCTAAAGAACAACTCGCTAAGTGGGCAAGTCGCTAAGGAATAACTCGCTAAGAGGCCAAGTCGCTAAAGAGCAACTCGCTAGTCACAACAAAGACAAGTCGCTGAAAATAGTAAAGACAAGTCGCTACGTTGAACAAGTCGCTAGCCGAAGTGGCACCTCCACTACTTTGTACTATTTGTCGCCTTGTCTCAATAGACAAGTTACTAGTGCTCAAGTCGCTACCACTTCAACTACAAGTCGCTGAAAACTAAAGAAGCAAGTCGCTACCAAGAATAATTATCCGAGAGTCAAGTCGCTAGCTAGAAAAACTTAAACACAACCCTTTTCAATCCAAAACAAGCCCAACCACAGTGATTCAAGCTTTCCAAATCAAAACCCAAGCACATACAATGATTCTAAACACAAAAGTACAATCAAAATTCAAACTTTAACACAAGAAATGATCCAAATGATGCAAAACCACTAAACTTTTTCAAACCCAAAACCATATAAAACCACTAGAAATCCAAGGACATGTAAGAGAGATGATCAAACCATGGCTCTTGATACCATTTGTAACATATTAGATTTCACAAACACACAAACAATCACAAATATGGGCGACAACATGAGGTTTTAGAGAGAAAGTGGAAGATGGGAGCCTTTCTTAGAGAGAAAGTAAACAAAAGAAAGAAGGTTAGATTGAGTGAAGGTCCAACCCTCTACCTTGGGAGGTAGAGGGTATTTATAGTTACATACAGTACGTCCTTCTAACGGACTGTGGATCAGGAATACAGTGGGTAAAGGCCCGTCCTTCCTCCACGGTGTTGCACTAAACTAAACTACGCTAATAACTAACTAATTAGCTAACAAATAACGTAACTAACGATATGCCTACGAGCTAACTTATGCTAGATAATATTGGGGTGACCGATACTTCACTATGGAATTTCTAATTCCTAACAGGGTGGTATAAAACGGGTTAGAATATTAAGGGTTGGTAACCGGTTAGTGTTATTAGTGTGTTGGGCTTTTGGGTTTAATTGGGCTTTGGGTGGGATTTGGTTGTTTTATGTTTTATATTTGGACTAGTACTACTTTTGATATCCGGATAAAAAAGCTAATTTAGCCATAAGGACCATTTTGAAATTGGTGATATTTCAAAGGACCAAAAGTGTAACTTTGGTAAAGTTGGAGGGGTGTAATGGTAAATATGGCTAAGTGAAGGTGTAGTTTGGTAATTTGGGTAAAGTGAGGGTATGATGTGAAAATATCCCAAAAATGATCCAAACCGTAAAACTGATTCCCGGCTCTGGCTTTTGCTCTCTTTCATTCTCGTGCTCGGTTTTCTTCTGTTTTGTCTTTTCTTTATCCGTTTTGAGATATGCGTACCTGCACATGCATAAACTCAAGAAACCCATAAATATTAGGCATTAACGGCTCGTTTCCGGTTTATTTGGGTCGGTTTTGATAAAGAAAAGGTATATGTTTTCACATATACCATTGCCCGAGAAAATTTTCAATCAAGAATTGAAGAGGAGGACTTGATCACGCACGTTAAAGACGCGATTTTTAATTTTAGAGTCATGAATCCTCTTTGTTTCTCTTTGTAGATTAAAGAGTTCTCATAGGCTTGATCCCGAAGTTCATTCAATTCATTCATTTGAACTTTATGATGATCACCCACGGTCTTAAGGTCATAATTGCAATGCTTCTAGGCCCAGTAGGCCTTTTGCTCAAGCTCAATGGGTAAATGGCACGCCTTTCCGTACACCAATTTATATGGGGTGCACCCAATGGGTGTCTTGTAGGTTGTACGAAAGGCCCAAAGTGCATCATCTAATTTGTCAGCCCATGAGGCCTGATGCTCTCCTACGGTCATTTCTAATATCCTTTTCAAACAATGTTTGGACACCTTGACTTGACCGCTCGTTTGCGAGTGATACGCGGTAGAAAGACGATGGGTAACTCCATATTTTGACATAATCTTAGCAAATTGTTCATTACAAAAATGGGTACCGCGATCACTAATGATAGCACGAGGTGCTCCGAATCGAGAAAACAAATTCGTTAAGAACTTAACAACGACTCGGGCGTCATTTATGAGAGCACCTTCGCTTCAACCCATTTTGACAAGTAATCAACGGCCACGAGTATGTACGATGACGGAAATGGCCCCATAAAATCGATGCCCCAAACGTCAAAAATCTCGTAGAATTGAATTGCATTTTGTGGTATTTCGTCTTTTTGCGATATTTTTCCTTGACGTTTGCAAGAGTCACAAGACTTCACCAAGTCGTGGGAGTCTCGATAAATGGTTGGCCAATAGAAACCGGAGTAAAAACCTTTTTAGCGGTGTAACTAGCCCCATGATGGCCCCCAGTGGGTCCATTGTGGCAAGCCGTGAGAATGTCAATGGCTTCTTGGCCATGAACTCACCGCCGGATAACTTGATCCGCACATATTTTAAACAAGTAGGGGTCGTCCCAAAAATAATGCTTGACATCCTTAAAAAACTTTTTCTTTTGCTGGGAAGACATCCCTTTTACGATAAGTTCCCACGGTAATTTGCAAAATCGGCAAACCATGGGGTACTTGCATCCTTTTTAGTCGAAATCATCGCAAGTGTCTCGAGAGGAATTGTAGGTCCAAAAGTTTATGGATCCAAGTAGCCTTGAATGACTAATAGTAATCTTGAATAAATCCAAATTATTATATGAAGAACTCTTAGCAAAAGCTTGATGTGTTAATGTGGAATCTTAACACACAAAGTATGAAGAACACAAGAATTAC
This sequence comes from Chrysanthemum lavandulifolium, assembly GCA_022545495.1. Taxonomy (NCBI): domain Eukaryota; kingdom Viridiplantae; phylum Streptophyta; class Magnoliopsida; order Asterales; family Asteraceae; genus Chrysanthemum; species Chrysanthemum lavandulifolium. The sequence continues at coordinate 178,843,639 of CM040246.1, forward strand.
TAACTTCGTATTTTCAATTAATTTGCTCAAAGGATAATGCTTACAACTCGTACATTAACCTAACACCTTAGGAATCATTTTATACACCAAGGAAACCCTAATTAACTAACAAACTTGTAGAAGGGTAAAGATATCTTATCCTAAGATATCTCTACACGTACATATCTATTCTTAATATAACTCTAACAAACTATTCTGTTTTAGACATAAACAGACTTAACTCACGACTATTTGTTCTGTCAGACTTAACATCTTTAGTACTGGCATACTTAACTGCCAACAGACTTAAGTCTGGTCTACCAAACTTAACTACTAAAGCTACCAGAATTGACATATAACAGACTTAAACATACTTAAGCTGTTTTACAAAATATAATTCCCAACAATCCTCCCCTAACTTGATCTTCACTTGTGAACTTCAAGTTCTTTTAAACTCTTGAGGATCTTAGAATTATCTTTAAGCTGCATCCTTGAGATTATCTTCATTAGGTGTCCTGTGCAGCATCATATCAGCAAACATTTAGCACTCCATGGTCTCTTCAGCAACTGTGACTATCTGTACATCAAAACATGAAAGTTTGATACTATTCTCATCACTTCAAGATGTGAGAACTTCTGTGAGAGGTGAATCATAGAAAATTTTAATGGATTTGATGTCTCTTTACCAAATAGTCATTACTATTGGAGTAGCCAATATTTTGGTGTTTAAGACCATGGTACATTGATAAACATCTGATTTTTAGCAAACCAGCAACTATCAACAGATTTTTTAAGTGATACGCGTACAACGCGCGTTCGGGGCCAAAGGAAACTTCCTTTTCTTCGAGCAAGTTTTTCAACCACCTAGGCAGTGAACCTAATTGTTGTAGTGTAGTATTAGGGTAAGCCTCGGGATTGATATCGTTCTCTAGGGGAATAGGAATGCTAGTGAGAAGTTACTACGCTAAGGTTGGGGTTGAGGAAGATTATTTTTTATCCTTTTTATATTTTTTAGAAAATTGAAATTACGAATCTCGGGGAATTAGATTTGGGGGGTTGGTATTTCTACCGATTACTCTACTATTCTAATTATCTAATTAACTAAGCTAAGGGGTAGTCTATGTCTAATTGATGTGTGCTCATATGATGATTAAAGATGTGTTTACCTAGATACTATTACTCCCTAGTTATCTCCTATTGATGGTTGAATTGTCACGTCCTTATTCTTAACACGTTGTGTCTTCTAAGGTCGTAGGGTATGCTTTCTTCCCTAACTCTTTGAGACTACCTTAAGGTTATTGCCTACAAAATCTCTATGATTCATAAACTAACTCTAATGTTATCTTTAGATGTTTAGCCTACAATAACTCTAGGCGATTATAAACTAATGTTTACAAAGATTACTCAAGCATTAAAAACAAAACGAATGACATATCGCAATCCTAGGTCAATTACAATTAAGATAAGAGACAACCAATCAATATTCAATACATAGGTTTCATAGATCTAAGCAAACACACAAGTAAATTAGCTGGACATGGAAAAAATGCAAGCATACACACATACAATTGAAGACATAATTGAATCAATGAAGTAAATTACTTATCTTGTTGTAAAATAGGGCATGAGAACTGATACGCGTACAACGCGCGTTCGGGGTCAAAGGAACTTCCTTTTCGTCGAGCAAGTTTTTCAACACCCTAGGCAGTGAACCTAATCGTTGTAGTGTAGTATTAGGGTAAGCCTCGGGAATTGATATCGTTCTCTAGGGGAATAGGAATGCTAGTGAGAAGTTACTACGCTAAGGTTGTGGTTGAGGAAGATTATTTTTATCTTTTATATTTTTTAGAAATTAAAAGGTACGAATCTCGGGGTATTGGATTTAGGGGGGGGGGGGTTGGTATTTCTACCGATTTATCTACTTATCTAATTATCTAATCTAAGGTGAGTGTAGTCTATGTCTATTGTTGTGTGCTCTTATGATGATTAAAAATTTGTTTACTTAGATGTTATTACTCCTTAGTTATCTCCTATTGATGGTTGAATTGTCACGTCATTATTCTTAACGCGTTGTGTTTTCTAAGGTCGTAGGGTATGCGTTTATCCCTAACTCTTTGAATCTACCTGTAACACCCCAACCCGACAAGGGCAAAGATATCACAATACGGTTTCATATCAGAACTTTAAATAATATACAAAAGCGGAAGCCTTTACAAAATAATCAAAAGAGAACATAAATAACTTAATAACCAAAATAAATCTAAGATCTCTATAGTCAAAACTTGATCTCAGTTCTACTCTCAACCCAGATCAGCCATCCCATAAGCTCATCTTGAATGCCTAAAACCTGCCGCAGGAAAAGAAAATTCGGCTGAGCTTACAAAGCCCAGTGAACAGATATAACAGAAACGGAAACTAAACAAAATAGAATTACAAAATAAAACAAAGAAACGAATAACAAAGTCACAACGGAATAAGATCAATGAATCATTGAGGATTCTGCGGAAACGCAATCATACAGAAATCCAGAAGAACAAATAGCAATCAAGAACAAACACATAGCATATTGATGGCACATACTCAAACACATCAAAATAACCAGACATTCAATACATCCAGATAGTAGAGTTCATATAAGCCAAACAGAATGTCTAAAGGCTAACGGAAACACTTTCTAGAAAATAATCATGGCATTCATGCAAATTAATTAATCCACATTTAACACACTTAATTCAATATTGTAGCAGCGGAAATAGCAGTCAAATCATGGCAGTCACACATACAGATAGAAAACACAGTAGACAAACTATAACTAAATAGACAAAGACATAACATAGCCATTAGCACTTATCAGGACAGATATCATAAGCTAAACTAGTTCTCAGATCAAATCTTAACATCAGCAGAGTTTTAACATGGCAAAGTTTACAAAATTAACTGAACAATCATACATACTAAACTTTCATGATACTTACTTTCACACTAGCACATTCATCTCACAGATCAACGAATTCACATAACGTTAAACTAACATAATATCAGATATACGAAACATGTTTAAACATATAAATCCTATCCTAGCATAATAGATGGTAGTCACATACACATACAAAAGCATAAACACATATGTTGGGAATTACAAGTTTGAGTTGATAAAGACAAAAGAATGAAACAAGAGGACTTAATATGACAAGAAGGAAACCTACTAAAGATGGCTTGCTTGCAATGAAAGTTTTATTATTTAGTCCTTATCCTCTAGTATATAAAGAGGACATAGGTGTAGGTTTTAATTAAGTCTTCCAATAATGTAGTAGACTAAAAGGTGTGTTTTAGCCTAGACGTTAGGGGAGAACGCCTAGGTATTAGTTTTAGATTAGTGTCCTAGGCGTATGGTTCATTGTAAACGCCAGGTTATTAGTTTAGTTAGTAGACGTGTTTCTATAAACGTCTAATATTATTAGAGTATTAGTGAATGAAAAACCTTGTTCAATAACAAAGTATTGTTTTGATTATTCCGCTGCGTACAATGTTATTATCTTTGTTATTGATCCCTAGCTGAGCTTATAAACGATCTTATCAACATATAATAACATATAATAAGACTAACACATAATTATAAGCACTTGAACATTCCGAATCATAATCAGAATACCTAACATAGAAATAACAGATAAAGATTTAGTTAACTACCACGAGCCCAGAACATATCATATCGTAAATATCTTTCTTCTTCGAAGGTAACCTCATAAACTAATTGGAGTAGCTAGCTCCCGAATTTTGTGAAGACGCCAGATTGCACATGACATCATTCACCAAAAATCATATCGATAACGATCGATCTAGGATGCATCCATACGCCCAAATGCATGACGATAGCGCCATATTCCATAATTCGAGCTCATAAACGAGATAACGAAGGGGGCGTGGCGTAACATCACTCTCATCGCCTAGAGTCATGTCGAGGTGCATCCACGACATGGACATGGAACCCCATGACTAGTGAAATATTTGGCTCGGTGTCAAACTAACTTAGGTCAAACAGATTGTCATACATGATACGATCATAATTCATCATAAAGGTCAACAGATATATATATCGAGGTTTCATATCATAAAGTCCAAATCGATATTTCATGGTTCACTAAATGTAAGTTTCGGATAAACAACGGATCAAACAAATCGAAAGGGTTCATATCAAATGTTCATAAATCAAAGGTTCATATCACAGTCACATATCACACGTTCATAATCAGAGGTTCATAATCAGATGTTCATAATTAGAAGTTCATAATAAAATATTCATAATCAGAAGATCAAAATCAAATGTTCATAATCAGAAGTTCATAATCAAACATAGCAAGTTCAACAAACATGAGATTCAGACAAACAGAGATTCACATAAACAGAAGGGAATCATAGCAATGGCATAGGAAATCCTAATAAGCATAAGAGATATGACAAAGGAAAGAAATCATGAGAAAACCTATACTAAAAAGGTCAGAATATCTGTACCTTAAAGCAAATGAGAGAAAAGCAAACGAATGAACAAACACGAAGATACGACGCCACGTCTCCTTCAATGAATCTACACGAATTAATTATCGCTTAATATTTTAGAAGCTATTTCATAGTTTTAGGGTTCATTGATATTCATTATTTCTTAATTAGGGTCTCTCTTTCTATTTTAGAAACTTTCCGGAATAAGTAAATTTCCGAATTAGGTAACATTCCATATTTAGTACGTCTCCCGAGTTAGTAATTTAAGGTTCATATTCATAATTAGTCAAATTAAAGAAAATTTAACAACTTATCTTATTTTAGGGTTTAAAATGTAAGTAATCCAAAATTTGGCTTTAAAGTGTGATTTATCAAGGATTAGAGTTTCATAAGACAAATAAACAAAGTTCAAGGCTTACTATTATAAATCTCATAGTTTAGGGTGTATTTATGCCAATTTATAAAAGTCCGAGGTTTGCATGCAACAACGACCAAAGCTTAAGGTTTAAAGTGTAACTAAACTTAATTATTCAAAACTTCTCAATATGGTAAACGATATATATATATACAGGTACTTTTAATGTTGCTCAAAATATGTCACAATTAATTTTACATATGTATGTTTTGATCCATATTCAAGCTCGCTCGCGGTTCAAATGACTAACATTTATGACCAAGTAAATATGTATAATGATTAACCCCCGCCTCAACTTCCCCGACGCACTTTCAAAATAGAAAACGACTCGACACTTAACCATCGTCACACTCGATCATGAATATGCTAAATCCAGTTTTTAGACTCACTCCACCCAACAAACATACTTTTCGACCACTGTACACACACCAAATTACCCATACACATTTACACCTATTCGACCCTTTAAACAAAGTATTTGTTCAAGCCTTTTACTACAACGTAAACGAGACATACACTCGACACTTGCACACCATAGTAGCCTTAACAAGTCAAAGTAGTTATAAGTATTACTCACACATGCATGCACACAATTACAAAAATAACGAGGCAACTGATTACATAATATTACACATATATTCGACCCCTTTATTCACTAATATTTACATGCATGCCCCTATTTATCTCTTTGGGTTTCTTACTGATTGACTTAATGCATATATCACAAGCATGGTCGAAAACCAATTCAAAGATTCATGTGGCATAGAATCTACACTCCAAAATCAGAACTAATGTCGACATGTGTAGAGTTTTTGATTCCTGATTTTATATGACAAGTTTTTGAACCCGATTCATATATTTTCATCCATGTCCATTAGCGTCATATTTTAGCATGTAGGTTAGGTTTAGTTTAAGTCTTCTTTTTCATATGTATACATATACAAAACAAGAAACGTGCAAGACATAGGGGTACCTCTTGAGGCAGTTTCAACGAGGCAAAAAGAAATCAGGACCAAACCATATTCAAATCAAACCACACGAGCAACCTACTGATATACCAAATATGATCATGTGAAACTAGCACACCAAGAAGTCGATCACCATCTTTCCTAACCTTCGTACTCCCTGGTTTTCTTGGAGATAATGAGCAGCCGTCACTTTGTTTTTGTGTGTTAGGGTTTGTGTGTTTTGAATGTGTAAATAGGTAAGTGAATAATGAGATTATGGGATTATATGGGGAGGTATAAGGGGCGTGTAATTGTGGCCGAGTATCAAGGGATTCACAACAGAAATCCACTTTCCAAGTTAGTACATTTATGGGCTTTTGACTTTAAGTATTATATTTTTGTAATTCAATTCCAATGTATTATGTACATAGCAAACATTTGGCCCATGCAAAGCTAAACAAAACATGAGATGTAATATTTTGAAGCAAGGGGTAAGTCGATCTCATAAATTTGGTTCTTCAATCATTTATTTAATGAGCTTGACGTATTTTACGTATTTTATAAGTTTTAAATCAGAGGGAAAAATAGTCTTTATTATGCGTTTTAGATTTTAGGGTTTTACACTACCTAAGGTTAATGACTACTGAAATCTCTAGATTTTATCTTTGGATATTTAGGCTAAGGTTCAACAAAGATTAATCAAGCATTAATAACACAACGAATGACCTATCGCAATACTAGGTCAATCACAATTAAGATAAGAGACAACCAATCAATATTCAATACCTAGGTTTCATAGATTTAAGCAAACACACAAGTAAATTAGCGGACATGGAAAACATGCAAGCATACACACAAACAATTAAAGACATGATTGTATTAATGAAGTAAACACTTATCTTGTTGTAAAATAGGGTATGGAACCATCTTCACAAAACTACCTCTCTAAATATAAATCTAGGCCGTCCTCTTTAATTGTGAGCGTGGTGCCGCCATTAGGGTTTCGCCTCAACTCGTGGCGACGCCACCTCATTTCTTGAACCCGATGCCATCACTCATCGTAAATTTGCAATTTGCCTACTCTTTTAAACGATGTCGCACTCAAGATTTGTCTCGAGTCGTCAAGATGTGTCGCGACGGCGCAAATAAGTCGTGACGCCGTCCCTTCAATTTCCAAAGACTTGAGTGTCTCGATTCTTGACTTGGCCATTCTTCGTGTATTCGCGCCTTTTCATCCGAATAAGTGTCATTCCAGCAATTTGCCTTCAAGAGACCTAAAAAGTGAAAAGGAACGAAATTAAGAAGTAACGGATACAAAAGTGATCAATTAAGGGCTTAAATGACCCCTCAAAAGTGTACCTTTTAAATCCTTATCAAGAACTCTAAGATACTGCCCAAGACAACCAAAAATCGTTATTAGGTTTTACTCCACAAAACTACCTCTCTAAAAGTCTGAAAATTCAAATTCTATATATAGAGTTACAACTTCTGACAACGTCACTCTTTAAATGTGACGCCATCGGATCGCCGCCATTAGAGTTTCTTCTTGACCACGTCAACCTTGTGACGACGTCACCTTATGGCTGTGACGCCGTCAGCTTCATCTTCTGACGCCGTCGGGATCTGAATCCAGGCCGTCTGAGTTGTGACGCCCTACTCTTTAAAACCTGACGTCATCGGGTACAAAATAGCAATTTCGCTCTCGAAAGCGATCACAAATTTGAGCACGCTTATTGACGCCGCCTCTAACTATGACACCGTCACCTTTAATTCCAGCAGCTTGAGTGTCTTGATCTTGACTTGGCCATTTTCTTCATATATTCACGCCTTTTCCTCCGAATAAGTGTCATTCCAGCAATTTGCCTTCAAGAGACCTAAAAAGTGAAAAGGAACAAAATTAAGCAGTAACGGATATAAAAGTGGTCGATTAAGGGCTTAAATGTCCCCTCAAAAGTGTACCTTTTAAATCCTTATCAAATATCCCTACACTTGGTATTTGCTTGTCCTCAAGCAAATGTGCTTTTGGCCAACTAATTTATAAGTTAGGGGTCATGAAGCATTAGTTTAGAACAATTCACAAAAAGTATAAGCCCCGCAAAAGTCATAACAAGCACGGAAATTACATACTAGCACCTCACAAGTGGTGTTTGGATACTCTCATCTCTCGGGTGTATATGAAATATATCAAATTGGAAATGGAAGATAAACACTCATTAACCGATCCTATTACATAGATTACCATAGGCTTGAGACTATATCAAACCTCCATCGTTTTGGCATAAGCACCTAGGAAAAACTATCCAAAAGGTCTTTTAAAGGGTTGTAACGTTAGGCTTATGGTAGGGAAACAAAGGGTTTGGTGGGATAGGCAATTTAGTGGTGGCAAGTCAAAAATCTTTATGTTACAAGAATGAGAAGAATAGCGTTGAGACAAAGATAGTTTTGTGATACATAATCGGTTAAAACCCTAAAAGTTCTCTCATGTGGCGATTTTTTTCCTAACCTATTCTAAATCATTTTTTCATCTATCTGCCTTTTTTCTTTAATTCTTGGATCGAATTGGATCTCCTAGTGATCTATCCTTCTGGTTATCATTGGTATATTCCATTCGCTGCTTGTTTTTCAGGATTAAGGGAGTTCTTGGGTGACTCGTTTTGTTAGGGTTTCAATCGCTATTTTTTTATCGCACCTTTGTTTCCTAAATCTAAATCGGTTGACTACTACATATAATAGGTCGATCATCCTTATTGTTGCACATTGATAACCAAATCCGTTGGTTATTGGCCTTTAATATACGATCCCATCTTAGGGTTTCGTTTTTTCTTTGGTGCACAATTGGTATTCCTGGTGCTTAACGATATATCCTCTGCTTATTCTGATTTGGTGTGGCTTTTTGGAACTTAACGACATTCTAAACTCCTTTAGGGTTTAGTTTTATTGTTGGTTGCGTTATTGTTTGCATGTAACCCGTTTTAGGGTTTGTTAGTTATCATACGTGGTTGGTGCTTTTATTGCAAGTCATTATTGTGTAAGTGGGTTGAAAGAGAGATGGAATCGGGGTTTTTGAATAGCAAGAAGCCTTCCAAGGCTGGTGGGTTGGCTGCGAAGGTTAGCAATATTGACAGTAAGGTCTTGGTTAACAAGAATCTACCATTGAAATCTATATTGAAAGGTGCGGGGTTTGGGTGGAATGACGGGGAGTTTTGCTCTTCCTAGTAATCATGGGTCTTTTTCTACGAAACCAAGGGTTACCCCTGGTGATTCGGATCCAAACATTGCTATACGTGGTAGTGTAAGTTCTTCTAGTCCTAATTCAGATGATCCTTTGAGTACTCATGTTGAACCTGATTCGTGGGCTGCAATTGGTGGTACGTCTAAGGATTGTGGTAATAGACTAGATGATGGGTGTAAGAGTGGTGGTGCTAATGTTGTTATTCCCTTAGCCGTTGTTGACGATATATGTTCTAATTTTGATAATACGATATGCAACTATTTCCTTGGACAACGGTTAGCTTTTCCTATTGTTGCTAACTATGTTAAGCATGCGTGGGGTAAGTTTGGCTTCGAGTGTGTAATGATGCGGAGTGATTTCTTCCTTTTCAAATTTAAGACTCAAGTGGGTATGGGTGGTCCTTGGTTTATCAAATCGAATCCTATGTTCTTGAAGCCTTGGGTTCCTAATACGAGGTTGGAGAGGGAGGAGATTATTAAAGTACCGGTATGGGTTATTATTCATAATGTACCTGCAATTGTGTACTCTGAAGTCGGTGTTGGTTTGATTGCACAACAGCTTGGTCTTTTTATAAGAATGGATAAAGGTACTAGTGTTATGTGTCGTAATCCTTGGGGTCGTTATTCTTATGCACATGTTCTAATTGAATTATCTGCTGATAAGGCTGTTTTGGAATCAATTGATGTTGCTATACCTTTGCCTATGGGTAAGGGTCATTATATGGAAGTTCTTGAAGTCGAATACGAATGGTGGCCATCTCGATGTTCTAAATGTAATATTTTTAACATGAGGACAATTCTTGCCCTCTTAGGAGATGACAGGCTACTAGTGGTTCGGGTTTGGCTAATCATGATATTGGTGTTACTCGGGGAGTTCACTCGGTCAAGGTTGGAAATAAGGATGCTAAAGTCAATAAAAGGCCTAGGACTTTAAAACAAAGCCTAGTGTAATGTATAAACCTATTTCTAAACCTGCAAAAAGGAAGAATGCCATTGATACTCCAAGTACTTTGGATACTGCTCCGTTAGATCAGCTTTCTAAAGATGCATTGAATGGAACTTCTTCTACTATGTTAAAGGGTGATTATTGTCCAAGCATGGGGAAGGTACATGTACCTACTTGTATTGAGCAGACGGTTACTGTGTGTGAAGTCTCTTCTAGTGATGTACATGTGGAAAGTGGCAAGGGTAGCTTGTGGAAGCAATTTGCTAGTACTCATGGTGTTTCTACACATCCGGGGAGCTCACCCTTGGAGGATGATGATGAAGTTTGCATGCCCGAGTATCTACCTGATGCTGGATTTCTGGATGATTTGGAGTCTTATGATGCTTATGAGCATATTTCGTATGGTTATGATGTTCGTCTCAAGGGTCGTCATAGGTAGTATGTTTTCATTATGTCAGTTATAAGAATGGCATGTCATTCTTGTATAGTTTGTTTGGTTTATTGTTGTCTTGCATGTAAGTGTCCTTATGGACTGAGATGAGGGACTCACCCTCATCCTTTGTACTTCAATGTTTTTTGGCGTAATAATATGTACCGGGGAAACCCTTTACCCAAAAAAGAGAAGAATGGCGTTGCTAAGCCAAGACTCGACACTCTAAACTCTAGATAACTTGAAATAAACAAACATAAATTTAAAGATAGATGTAGGATGGTAGCCCGTATGTTTTTTTTTTTTTTTTTTTTTTTTTTTTTAACACTCTTTTTTTTCGAATTTTTTTTTCTCATACACTTTTACTCTACCATCCTCTACGATAACATCAAAATAATAGAGATTTATAGGCACATCCCTACAATTGAGTTTTTATTATTCTAACACTAATTTGACCCAAATTGAAAAGATCAAAACACTTGGAGTACATTATTATGTAAATAAAGGGAATTTAAATTTAGTGTTCCTTCGCGTCACTTCATAAAATTTAACTTTTCCCATGAGTCCCAATCATCCCAAAACTGTGTACAAAGGATATGACTCGACTTAGCAACTTATGCAAGCAACTAGATAATTGAACTAATGGTTTAGTATGATAACAATAATGCACTAAAAGTGAGTGCATACAAGGTAGGCTAAGGCGATTTGGGTGTACATTTGGGGGTGGATTATAAACAATGCTCTTCATTGATATTCCGAAAAACCAAAACATCACGAGAACCGCGAAAAGGATAGGCTCTGAGGGGTTAACTAGGGGTATCGTGTACTCAAGATGAGTACAACGCAAGGGTGTGGGGGAATTACTCAATCGATTTGGAAGAAGTAATTATAATACGGGTATCAAACAAGGGTTATCCTAATGCCTCTTATCAATTAGCTATTCCTAACTACACAAGTGTAGTCTCACTAGCGATCTCGGAATGCATCACTAAACAAGTTCTAGAATCTATTATACTACCGGTACACTCTTGAAGCATTAAAGATGAATGCTTTAATTCCTACAAATCTAAGGGCGATCCTCACATTTTGGGGTGGAATTTGAGTAATAAAAGGTTTTGTGCTAGTCGTATAACTTCCTATCCATGAGACGCTTTATTAAGACTAATGGCCCACTCCTACATGTCATGAAAAAGTTTAAATTTGGTGCCAAAATTACCCTAACCGATATTTCTCATGGTTTATTACACAATTGAGATTAGACAAGGAAAATAGTCAAGGATAAGCATAGTTTCAAAGTTCCCGTTTTATTTTCCCTCCTTACACTTAAATTGAACATTGTCCCCAATGTTCCACGAAAGTATCAAAGTTATGATAATGGAAGGTAATTAAAAGTGAAATAAACTAATACTCCCCTGATTAGCTCGGTAGGATCCGTGTGAAGTAGTGGTTAAATTCTTCTTCAAGAAGAATGTATGCATGAAAAGCTCCATCCAATCGTATGTATCTTCTTCTTGATAAATAAAACCTGCACACTTGAAGAAAACAAACGAAACCTTCGAGTAAAATTGGCGATAACACTATATATGACTCTACTAAACTAGGATATAATGCTTGTGGAATGGATGTTTGCAAATTTTCTGGAAAATTAAGACCTGAGAAATTCCAAAAATTTATAAGTAGCACAGAAAAGGAGAAAAGGTAATAAGCTATTTCTGCTCCTCCTGACACCGTCAGGTTGCGATCCTGACAGAAACTGGTCTGCAATTTTCTGGAAAAAATTTTGGAAAATTTATATCTTTAGAATCTACAAAACATTTCTGCAAAACATCTATTATGACTCGATACAAGCATTTGACTCTAACAAACACACATGTATATCTTTTTAATAATCGTAATTCTCATGTTCACGTTCTTTTTGAAAATGTTTGTAATCCTCCCTACACTTATCCCTTTTGTAAAATACCTTTATATGTAATTAAGGCGAGGTTAAATACAAAATAAAGCATTTTTACAAATTTAAACATGAGAATAAACAATCAATAAAATATATACGACACACAAACAAGCAAACAATTAAGCATGGGTTGCCTCCCACGAAGCGCTTTTCTTTATTTATGAGTCTTGTAGCTAGACTCGAAGTCGTGCCACTACGTTCCTCTTATCTTAGAGGTGCATTCGATTTCCTTCACTCTTCTCTCATCACGAATATACTCAAGGCCTAATTCTACACAAGCAGTGTAGTAAACCTTGTTCTCCCAATCTACTTCAAAGGCCGGAATGTTGTCTACATCTAGATCATCAATACCCTCAAACTTCTTATTTTTATAGGGCATTATATACTTAACACATTTGGTCCCGTTTGAGAACTTGGCTATTCCTTTCTCTTGATTATAAACCATCTTAGATTCCTCAATAAATGGTTTCCCAAGTGTCACATCTCCTAAAAACCCATCAATGATGCCATTAACATTCTCCAAGATCATGAAATCACACCTATATGTGAAGTTACCTATGAAGACATGCAATCCTTTGGCCCTCCCAACATAGTTACTCACTTTCTTAGGGTGAAAGGGGTCCCTCATAGGTCCTAACTTTTCGCTCATGATCCAATTGTAGTAGAGCCTAGACATTATGTTCATGGGTGCCTTATAGTCAATGTAAGTGTGATCCCTATATAAGTATCCAATCATGCACGGTATCTTAATATTTTTAGGGTTACCACTTCTAATGCAAGGCTCGAAAGGTGGATGCGGGAAGTTAACTACGTTATAGTGATAGGCGATTTCCTTCCCATTAGGGTATGAATCGAAATACTCCCTAAGTTCTTCCTCCTCCTTACATCCTTCCATAACTTCTAATACCTTATAATCTCCTTCTTCTAACTCATCATCTAAATCACTTGAGGTTGATTTACTATCTAAAGTTCCAGTGGATTCCCTAAGGGCTTCCTCAAGTGCACTTTCAATTATCCTATTCAATTTCTTAAGCTCTCCAATTTCACTAACAATACGAGCTTGGAGTTGGTTGGCAAAAGTTGGATCAAGTGGTAGGTTGTTGTTTGGTGGGTTATCACTTTCCATGATGAAAAGTGATGGGGTTACTAACAAAGGTCACGAAGAAGGGGGATAGACTACGAGGAAGCTAAAAATGAGAAAAAATCTTACTTGATAGGAATCAAGCAAGGGAACCTAAACGAGGTGGAAATCTAACTAGCTATTCTATTCCCCGACAGCGGCGCCAAAAACTTGATACGCGTACAACGAGCGTTCGGGGTCAAAGGAAACTTCCTTTTCTTCGAGCAAGTTTTTCAACCACCTAGGCAGTGAACCTAATCATTGTAGTGTAGTATTAGGGTAAGCCTCGGGATTGATATCGTTCTCTAGGGGAATAGGAATGCTAGTGAGAAGTTACTACGCTAAGGTTGGGGTTGAGGAAGATTATTTTTTATCTTTTTTATATTTTTTAGAAAATTGAAATTACGAATCTTGGGGTATTGGGTTTGGGGGGTTCGTATTTCTACCGATTACTCTACTATTCTAATTATCTAATGAACTAAGCTAAGGGGTAGTCTATGTCTAATTGATGTGTGCTCGTATGATGATTAAAGATGTGTTTACCTAGATACTATTACTCCCTAGTTATCTACTATTGATGGTTGAATTGTCACGTCCTTATTCTTAACGCGTTGTGTCTTCTAAGGTCGTAGGGTATGCTTTCTTCCCTAACTCTTTGAGACTACCTTAAGGTTATTGCCTATAAATCTCTAGGATTCATAAACTAACTCTAAGGTTATCTTTGGATGTTTAGCCTAAAATAACTCTAGGTGATTATAAACTAATGTTCACAAATATTATCTCAAGCATTAAAAACACAACGAATGACCTATCACAATCCTAGGTCAATTACAATTAAGATAAGAGACAACCAATCAGTATTCAATACCTAGGTTTCATAGATCTAAGCAAACACACAAGTAAATTAGCCTGACATGAAAAACATGCAAGCATACACACATACAATTGAAGACATAATTGAATCAATGAAGTAAATTACTTATCTTGTTGTAAAATAGGGTATGAGAACCCTAAGATACTTGCCAAGACACCAAAAATCGTTATTAGGTTTTACTCCACAAAACTACCTCTAAAAGTCCGAAAATTCAATTCTATATATAGAGTTACAACTTGCGATGGCGTCCACTCTTTAAATGTGACGCCGCCGGATCGCCACCATCGTGGTTTCGCCTTGACCACGTCAACCTTGTGACGACGTCACCTTATGGTCGTGACCCGTCGGCTTCACCTTCCGACGCCGCGGATCTAAATCTAGGCCGTTTGAGTTGTGACGCCTACTCTTTAAAACTTGACGCCGTCGGTACAAAATAGCAATTTCGCTCTCGATCCGTCACAAATTTGAGCACGTTACGGCGTCGCCTCTAACCGTGACGCCGTCACCTTCAATTCCAAAGACTTGAGTGTCTTGATCTTGACTTGGTCATTTTCTTCATATATTCACGCCTTTTCGTCCGAATAAGTGTCATTCCAAAGAATTTGCCTTCAAGAGACCTAAAAGTGAAAATGAATGAAATTAAACAAGATGCGGATATAAAAGTGGTCGATTAAGGGCTTAAATGACCCCTCAAAAGTGTACCTTTTAAATCCTTATCATTAACTCTTTACCAAAAGATGTACCCTTTTGGTCTAGTCATGGTTTTCCACAGCCTTTACCACAAGCCATGATCTTGTGGGCTAGCCAACTCTTCATCCACACAGATATGGTGAGTTGAACACCATACAATTTTTGGCAAATTGTCAGCCATAAACGGATTTGAGATATCTTTACCAGAGCCGTTTGCTCATGGATTAGTCAGTTCTTGTGTGGGTTAGACATGGTGAACTGATAATCATTTGTTGTGTCAGTACAAAGTACTTTCACCAAGTGAAAACCCCTCAAAATCCATTTTATTTATCAACTTTTAAAACTTGCCCAACAACACTTAGAAAATTCTTCCAAACACTTAAAATTATTGTTGTTGAGCTTTTGATTCAATTAACCTCAAAATCTGACAACATGCATCATCCTTTCTTTCACCAAGTAGGTTCTTCTTAAGCATAATCCTGCAAACCCTGTTTGGAAGTGGATACTCCACTTCTATTAGCATATAAATATTTGCAGTTTCTAATACCAGACAATGCACTTGACAGGTATGGAAATATCGCCATCTTATCACTTGTTCTTGACAAGACAGCTTCCAGATTTCATCATTTGCATCTGGTGCTTCAAACATGGTTTTCAAATCTCCCCAGAGGACTCTCTTATATTCTTCGTCAGGCCTCTTCTTACCATGTTTTTCCACCATTAGTGTATACAAACACTTCAAGTCATCCCTAGACATATCACTCAGCAAACCTGAAAAATTAACATATACATTACTGGTATTGTCTTCCCTTATCACCTGATAAGATGCCTTGTTGTCAGTCTTGATGATCTTGATATTAGCAATCTTTGCAGCCATTGGACCCTCAGGGATAGTACCCATAGTGAACTCTTCAGATGGAGGCTCTTCTACCTTGTCCTCCATATAAGCCTCCACTTCCTTCTTTGATTTAGTCTTTTCTTTCTTGGAAGGTTTCTTTTGACCTTGAGATTTCCTTCTAGTCCACTTGATGATAGGCCTTTTGACTTCAGCTTCTTCCTCGTGCTTCACAATACTGGGCTTATCTGCAACCTTTTCTGCTTCAGCTACTTCTTCCACTTTCTGCTTTTTGGCTTTTTCAGACTGAAGGTTAAACCTTTTATCTTGACCTTAGAAGCTTCCATCTCAGAATCGATTGGGACAAACCTATTGACCTGATCAACCACCTTCTTAAATTCTGTTTTAAGTTCATCAGATGTCAGCTTCCTCAGTTGAGTAACCTTCCAGCTAGGATTTTCCTGACTTTTGATGAATTTGATCATATACTCCCTCTGTTCTCCTATGGTGAGATGCTTATTTTTCCTTTCCCTGTACCTTTGTTCTCTAAGCTGCCTCTTCTTCTCATTGATCATGTCAACCATCTTTCTCGCAAAATCCTCATCACCAATGTCTGGTAAAATTTCCATGTTTACCTCCAACTTTGCCCTTATTGTATCCCAATCTTCATCAGTGTAGTACTTACCAGATTCTAAAATCTCATCCTGTCTTTTCTTTTGTTCCTTAGTTAATACTGGAGGTTGCTGCAAGGTTCTAGCCAAATATTCATCATCCATCTGTTGTCTTTCACGCTTGGCTGCAACAGCTTCTTCCTCAGCTTTAATCCTGACAATCTCTGACATACTTGCCTCATCCTCTCTGATCTATCTATTGGTCCTTTTGGGCTTAGGAGACTCTTGCAGTATTCCCTTGCCTTCTCTTTGAGGAATTTATTCACCAAACTTAATATTTTGACTGGCAGACTTAACTTCATCATTTCCAGACTTAACAGCAGAAGAACCACCAGACTTAACTTCAGAACTTGTAGCCTCTTTCTCTGATTTTCTTTTCTTCTGACTTAAACTCTTGGCTAAGATTTCAGTAGCTTCTCGACCTTGAGGACTGATGGTCTTTTAGAATATTTCATTGGTGTTCTGAACTCAGATTCCCCTTCTTCCTCCATATTCCTCCCCTGTTTGGGAGAATTTTCTTCCCCTTCAGAATCAGTGATTTCAATTCCTTTGGATTTGACCTTTGCCTCCAACTTCTTGACCTTTTGAACCAATCTAACCACAGTATCAGCTTGAGCCTTAGATGATCTCTGTAGATCTTTTTCCAATCTTTCAATTCTGGTCAGAAGTTGAGGAATTAGACTGATGAGCTCCTCTTGAGATAGAGTTGCTGGATCTGATGCAGTTAGCAGTTAAAGGTTTGGAATGAAGAATTTCAGGTGTTTCTTCCTCATATACTGGTGGGGAAGGTAGAGGTGGAGTAGGTGTCCTTTTGTGGTGATGGTGTTGGAGTCCTTTGAGGTAATGGAGTGGATACCCTATGTGCAGGCTTTTGTGGTTGATCTTTTTCCTCAGGCTCAGCAGCAGCAGATGTACCTACATGGTTAGTATCGCCAGAAAACATAGCAGGAAACAAAGGCCTGTCAACACCTTCAAAACCTCTTTTCATATTTGCAAAAATCTTTTTGGTAAAAGCAACAGCAATGTATTGTTGCTTGTTGGTTGTTTCTACATTAAGAACTATTTGCAAAAATCTGGGATACATTAAAAACTTTTTCTCTTTATTGGCATGTGCAACCATGGCATCAAAAATCATCTTTGAAAAGTTGAAGAGTCTTCTAGTGGATAGACAAACCAATGCAGAAGCAATAGTGCTTCCAAATTGGTCCCATCCACCACTTTTAGAACTCAAGCCGTGTAAAAGATGGTGCACAAGAAAACACCATTTAGGAGTAAAGTGAATTTTCAAGAAAGTAAAAGAGCCATCATTAGGATATCCAATATTTTGAAGACCATTGAAAAGTTCATCTTTGATAGCATAGTAGTTCTTGAGGCATCAGCCAATTGAAGATAACTTCTGATTGATTCCTGAGTAACTGTATAATCCAACGTATCAATGGTTGCTTTTAAAGCAATAGTTCCATCATCAAGAGTTATGACAGTAACTGATTGCCAAAACTGCTTGATGGCAGAGATATAAATGAATGGATTATGTGTAAGTGCATACCGAATATGAGATCCCTTCAAGAAATCCACAATTTGCTCGAAACTTGTGCTTTCAGTTGGTTTATTGAGGAAGCCCACTTGGTTGTGCTTGTCATTAAACTTGAATTGAGCCATGAAGGTGGTGAATTTCAAACTGGTAGTGCGGCGCAATATAGGGTTAATGCTGGTGAAATAGACTTTATCGAGAGAAACGATTTGAGCTTTTAAAGATTTTAAAGAAAGTAAATAAAGGATAAATGTAGATTTTATTAAATAATATCCATATATATACTTCTTACCCCCTACGAGTAGGTAACGATACTTTTTATACAGTAAAAACGAATTTTCCCTCGACCAGCACTAACGGTAATAGTTTTGCACTACCAGACTTAAAATAGTCAACCAGACTTAAGTGTGACATCACCAGTTTTAACTTTGAATAGTAGCACTTCCATCAGTATAGCTTCCATATCTCCCCTATCTTTGATAGATATTGCATTTTCCTGAAAAATTAGTCTAAAACCAAGAGAAATACAATATGCAGGACTAACAATCAGAATTAACTCAAAACCACCAGAATTAAACCATAAAGAAACCAAATAAACTTGTTCAAGCACACCAAAGATATTGTAGCAAACACATAAATCAAGATGTCCACAAAACCACCAAATCGCACCAACACACAATTGTTCATAATACTTCCATAAAAATCTAATTATGCATAGATTAGCCTATGCTTCCTCCAAAGGTAACAGAAACTCCTTGGACTTCCTCAAGCTCCTCCAAGTGATCCTTGTTACCAGTCATCTGCCCAGAACATCCACTGTCAAAGATTCCTCTATCTCCCATATTCAAATAAGGATGTTCCTGCACTGAAAAGAGAAATTAGTTTCTCTTGGGGACCCAGGCCTGTAGAGGCTTGGGTCTGCCTTGTGGACCTTTAGATTTTTCAGCATTAAAAGAAATTGGTCCAATATTATACTTGAAGTTTGGTCTGGTATGTCTCCAAGTATAACCTGCAAAGGGCTTAACAACAATCCCCCAATTACCACTTGTAGCATAGGATTGAAACATTTAAGCTGCATTTTGAGACATGGGTCTTCTCATAGGTGAGTGAGAACCATAATGAAGTCTTTGATTAAACTGTTTCACCTGTGGTTTTCTAAACTTGGGACTGGGTGATGGACTGGGAGGTTGTGATTTAACTTTCATATACCCAGAATTAACCTTAGCTTGGCCAGGTTTAACATGACCAATATTAACTCTAAACATATTACCAGTATTAAAATTTTGCCTACCAGTACCCACCCTTGGTCTAACATAATTAACATAAGTACTACCAGTATTAACAGGTACTGGTCTAGCAACAAACTTATTAGCATGGTTAATCCTGTTCACATTATTCCACACTAGTTTATTTACCTCATTCCCAGTGTTTACAACCATTTTCTTTCTTTCCTCGGCTTCTCTAGCCATTTTCTTTTCATGGAAGTCACAATCTCTAATCAGATGGCTTAAGCTATTGCATACAAAACATCTTTTAACCCCAAAGGAGTAACCTGCACCTAACTCCTTTACCATTCTAGCTTTCTAGTTAACCTTGTCAGTGTTATGTATTTCTATTTTCTGCCTAAGAGTTGTTCTTAGAGGAACAAAGCTAGGTGAATCTGATTTTAGCTTAGATGGAGACACACTAGGTTTAACTGGTCTAGGTTTAGAGATCCTTATGGGCTCAGACTTAAGTTCTAGAGAACATTCAGACATACTTCTAGTGGGTCCTTCATTGTCATTAGATTGACAGGAAGAGTACACACTGGTCTTATCTTCTGAAACACTGGTGTCAGAACTTTTCTCACAGAATCCTTTACTGTCATTGGATTGACAGTTAGTGAATTCAATGGAATAGTCCTGAGAAGCAACAGTTTCAGGGTTCTTCCATTTGCTATAGTCAAATAAGGACTCATCATATTCTTTTTCAGGTTTAGGAGTATAGTCATCAAACTGGTCCAGATGTGAAGTTAAGAAAATAAAAGACACAATGATAATATCAATAAGTAAAACACTTATAAATGTATGAGAAGCTTATAAAATGAATACGTTTGTGATATGTGAGTATATTTACTGTAGATCTTGTGAAGAGGGAGAGGTGATTGGCTTTGTGTGCTTTGCTCTCGTGCACACACTTTAAGGTACAAATATTCCGTCATTTCAGTATTGACACTTCTTTTCTCTCATGACTCTTGTCCATATTTGATATTCGATTCGTATTCTCCTTGCTTTGATTTGATATGATCCATTTGATGCGATTCGTTTTGGTATGATCATCTGATTTGATATTCGATTAGTTATTCTTTTGATATGATATCTATTAGAGATCCTTACTTGATATGATTGCGTTATGTTAATATGATCAGTTTGATATGATATGATTCGTTTTGTTTAGTTGCCCGAGCTAACTAGTCATGGAGGTACCATGACCATGTCATTGATGCACCAATGGCATGACACTATTTGGGGCAGTGTGATTAGTCCCTGGCATTCCCTTTATGATATGATATGATATATGTGATCAGTTGGCCATTATGAATACGTATGTATAGTCTTGAACTAGCATATGTATATATGATTTGTTTTGCAGGGAGAGTATGGATGCATCCTAGATACTCAGTTCAGTTTTGGTGATGTGGTGAGTGTGTGCAATACACCCCCTCATAGTTTGGTACATTTAGGCTAGCTACCCATGTACACTTTGATATGATTTGGCAGATTAGATATGGGATTTGATATGATTTCACGGATATGGATTATGATATGTGATTTGATATGTAGCTATTGGAGTATCTCCTTTAGTATTTGAGCTCGGGGCAATATTCTGATTTTGTGACTATGTGATTATCTGACATTCTTGTTCATTCGTTTGCTATGCCTAATCAATCATTCAATTGACTACTTATTCACTCAGTATTCTTATGTGATTCGTTTGACTATCAGGCTCATACTTCAGTTCATTAGGTTATTATACTCATTCTTTAGTTCATTTGATTTACTATGCTTTCACTCCATTTTGGTTGGCTGCAAAGCTTATAATTCAGACTACTACTTCATCCGTTTACCGAGCTATTATATGATTATTGGATTCATGTGTTGACTATGCTATTATATGATTAATTGATCTATCTGTTTACCATGATGGTATATGATTACGTGATTCCTCTGTTTACTATGTTAATATGTGATTATCTGATTCATCTGTTATCATGCTAATATCTAAGTATCTGTTAACCACGCTATTATGTAACTATTTGATTCTTCTGGTTGGCATGCTAGTATGTAAGCATTTGACTTATCCATTTATCATGTGATACCTTCGTTCCATTATTTCTGTGGGCCATAATTATCATTTAGTAATCTTACCTGCTATTTGTGACTACCATGTTTGTACTTCTGTTTGGTATTTTCTGATGCTTATGTTATTGGTTCGACATAGTAATTGATGTTACTTGACTTGTTGATCTACCATGTTTACCCTTTTGTTTATGCTATTGTTTGATGAGGGAATATCGCTCAATTTATGCTATCTGTTTAGTTGACTTGTTTAGTTTGCCATGCTATATTCTTGTCTAGTTACTTCATTTTAATTAGGATGTTCGTTCAGTATTTCCTACCTATACCTGTGACTGACATGCTTATACTTCTGTTAGTATCACAGCTTGTTATGATATTTATTAATTGGTAATTTTATGATTCGTGTGATTGCTATGCTTACATTCTATTTCGTTGATTTCGCCTGATTATAGAATTCTGCTTAAATTATGTATATCTGATTATCTGATTTGTTCGTTTTGCCATATGTATGTTTTGTTGATCCGCTGACTGATATGCTTGTTCATTGTTTGATTGCTTGTTTTGATTACGATACTGTTCATCAACTCTTATATAATTATGTTTCAATACTTTTAAGTTTGATTATTTATATGAGCTTATACTTGTGCAATGATTCGCTGCTTTGCTTTGCTTTGGTCTTCTTTGATTTCTGTTCCTTCGGGATATCTGTTAATATTGTGTTCTGCAGGTTCTTCATTGACTCATTGTGCTCATTCATTACGACTTTGTTATCAGTCTCATTTGATTCGTTTTTGTATTTTGATTATGTTTATCTTTTGTTTTGTTATGTCTGTTCACTGGGCTTTTTAAGCTCAGCCGCATTTCTTTTCCATGCGGCAGGTACGGAGTGGGATGTTGGCCATTGAGGGGCTGAGAGTCGGAGCATTTAAGTGAACCAACCCTAGTTTCCCTTATCATTTTGGACTCATTTGGAATAAAATTTGTTCTGATATTTCGTTTCTCTTTGACATATTGGATCATGTATTTTTCCTTGTAAGACATTCGTTCATATGACTTGGTATTTTATTTAATAAGAATTTTGCTTGTATTTTATTAGTATGTTCTGATATGACTCCATATTGTGACATTCGGACCCTTGTCGGGTTGGGGTGTTACATTAATCATCGAGGAGGCCACATCGGTCACATTTGAAGAATTGAGTTAATAATTATATTACACCAACAATTGGAGAACATGTAATGTGCCCATCATGACGTCCGCTAATGGCACATCTACTTGATACATCATGATCCGGTTTCTTCACCTTAAAGCTTGAACTTTGGATGGACGGTGGGTGGTGACAACTTGGTTATAGGTTAAGACTATTTGTTTTGTGATTTTTATTTTTACACCAATTAACCCAACAAGAGTGGATAACTGGAAATATTGGATCCCCATGAGAATATGGGTTCCGATTGGTTAGTACAAGAAATCTGTAGACCTACATCATTTCTAGGAGCCATGATATTATTAGTGGGAGTTGCACTAGTTAAGGCAGTGGACCTAGTTACTGTGTGCTGAGTTCCTAAAGGTATGATTCTGCCAGTGGGCTTCCATTTTTTATTAGGCACTGATCTAGACAATGAGGGACAACGTTCACTAATTTTGAACTTACGGTATGTGGGCTTCCATTGAAAACCCATACTAATAAACCTTTTCCATGTAGGTTTCCAAGATTGCTTAACATGTTTTGCATTATCCACTGGAGATTTAATAGAATGCCTCAAATAAGACACAACACATTCATCATGATAAACAGAAATTAAACATTCATTACATGTTTTGCAAGAAGTAGCAGAAATCGAATTAATTACAGTACGCTTATAGCTAATACTAGAATCAACACGATTCATATTATTCAACTCAAACTTATTATTCCTATGGTGGTCTTCTACTTTCTTCTCTTGATCACTTTTAGCTCGCGAGGTCCTATCTTGCTTTGTATTGCCTGAAGGCTTTGACCCGCTAGCCTTAATGTCACTAGAAGGAACGTCGGGAATATTAGTTTGTTTCACTACTTTTTGCATTTCTGGTCTAGAAGTGATGGGATCTGAGATTTTAGGAGGAACATCAAAGGTAACATGCTTGACTGTAGGCATAGAAGTGGGTGCAACTATTCTATCTTGCCTAGTACCAGATTTAGGACATGTGGCAATTACATATTCTAAGAGTTCCTGAGATTGTTTGGCATACATGCAAGCATAGGTAACTGCATTATCAAGTGGTTTCTCTATTCTATCATCTTCTACAATCTCACGGAGACCCTTTAAACTATCCTTAAGGTATGAGAGATATGCTTGATATGCAAGTTCATTATTCTTAAGAGGAGGGGGAATATACAACACATCAATAGCATAATTATTACAAGCAGAAACCTTTGTAACAACATATTTGCAAGTGAGAATCGACAATTTCCCTTTCACCAGATGCTTCAGATTCTCAATTTCGTTAAGCAAAGAAGTTACTTTTTCAATTTTTTTTTATCATGATTGACCTTGACTGAATCACATAACTCTTTGTTTTGCAATTTAACTTTTGAATTTTCCGCTTGAAAACATTCATTTTCTTGTTGTAATTTATTGATGATGTTTTAAAGTTGGAAATTCTAAGAATCTAAAGGCGGAGGTATCTGAGTGCTGACCAATTCACTCCTATTTCCCTTCAATTGGGAAATTTGAGCTTTCAATTTTCGGATCGTGTTGCAGTAAGCTTGAATCTGTTCAGCACGTGTGCTTATTTCAAAATATGCATCAAACTCAGGAGCTTTCGAAGATGTCTTGGCATTTGAGGTTTTGATTCTTTCTTCAAGATGTTAATATTTTAATTGTAAATCAAGATATTCAACTTCTAATTTAGAAAAATTCCTGACCATGTTATCATGATCATCCTTTTTGATTTTGTTATGCAATTTTGAATTCTCGGTCTCAAGCTCATTGACATGATCTTGGGAAACTTTAAATACAATTAATAAATCATGAAATTGAGAAGCAGTTATGGCATAATTAGTGACAGTATAAAACACATCTTGGGCAATGCATCTGGAAATCAAATTCTCATTAAGGATGTGAATATTCTTTCTCTCAATCTCATTGCTTTTAAGCTCATATGCATTAATTCTAACCTCGTTTTCCATTTCATTAAACATTCCTTTCATTTCATTAACTTCAGTATCTAAGGCCTTTTGAATACCTCGAATTATTCCTTTAATTGTTTAAAAAATGGAATAACCTCAGTAAGATAAAACTCTTTTGTTTGCTCAAAACCCGTTTCCCCTTCAGTGATACCTGTTGGTGTAATTCTCTTCTTACATGTTTTATTGAAATCATCAAATAGTTGGTAAACTACGTATATGCTAATTAAGGTTTTGCTTTGAGTGGGAAGAGTTCTAGGCACTAAATGCATTGGTGTATTGGGAGGATACACTGTAGCTGCAGGCAACTTCCTAAGGGGAGGATTATTTACAACAAGTTATTTGGCCTTTCTCTTATCCATATCTAACTTCCAAAACACTTGTTCAGGGGTTAATTGAGTTTGAGGTTTAAACGTGGCTAAGAAGTTTTCCTTAGAATAGATTTGACATTTATTCTATGACTCACACAATTAGGTTCCTTAAATTTCTTATCCGTTTTCTCTCTAGAGGCATTTTCTAACTCTATGTCCTCTTCAGTGTTCTGTATACAAGTTGGCTTTTGTTTGGGCTTAAGGATCTCACTACCATCATAAAACACTTCTTGAGCTCTTTTGGCTTTCTTAAGATACACAGGATTCAAGTCTTCTACAAGGCCTATACTGTGTTTATCACTTAATACTCTGTGCTTTGAAATCATGTGAGCAGTTTGAATGGTGTTTCTTTGTACGTACAACTTATTTTCAAGCTTGTTCTTTAAAGTCTTAAGGTTGGAAAAATCATTTTAGGAGTTTTGATTCCTTTTCTTTGAATTCCTGTTTAAGCGTTTTTACATTTTCTTGAAGTTCTTGTTTTTGCTTAACAATTTTATTAAGTTTCTCTTGTAAGGAATTTAACTCATTTTTAACTTTTCTTCCCTTAAATTACTTTTAGTGATCAATGTACACATTTGGCTATCCATTTCCTGCTCACGGGTGGTCAATTCAAATTTAGCACGTTGTTCATAGATGGCAACTTGATCCTTATATATATTAAGCTTAGTGGTCATGGAGTCATCAAGCACATATTCAGTGTACTCATCAAACACATATTCATCATTAACGGCAGAATATGTACCACTTGGTACAACAAGACTGTTAATACAAATAAACCGTAAAAACGTTTATTTATATTTTACGATCTTCTAATGTTTTGTCGATAACAAAAGTAAGATCATTTTAAGGAAACAAATAAAATACGTAAATGGTTTGAACTAATAGTTTTCTAACACACTTACGCTTTCACATAAAACACTAAAACTAGTATAAGTGATTTTATGATTTAGATACATATGTACAACAACTAGTGTTTACATATTGGGTTAAACATATACTTAAACTAAGTATACTAAAATGGGTAAAAACTAAGTGTATGCTAAATTGGGTAAATACAAGTATATACTAAAAGGGTAAATACTAGCAAATGGTTTTGACCCATAACCCATGGTTTTATATATACCACTTAACCAAGTACATTGTATCTAGAAAGAAAACCATGGATCAACCCATGATCCATGACCCATAACCAAAAATACCCATGGGCAAAGAGGGCGTTCCACGGATCCCGGCTTTGTGCTAGCCGGATCCCAGTGGAAGGGGGGATCCAGGGAAACAGTAGGATTTTTCTCTATAAATAGTGAGCCATTTCTTCATTATTTCTCACCCCTCTTCAACATACTTTCCCCCCTGAGTTAAATCTCACTAACCTTAGATCCAAGAGATCTATGTGTGTAGTCTTGTTTTTGTGTGATCTTTTAGGTTCCTCTTAATGGCAAGATCACCACCTTTGAAGTCGAGCAAGCTCAAGTCCATGAGTTGCCAAACTTCCTCATCATCAAGGCTATTGAAGTCCTCTTGTTGATGATCCCTTTCTTTCTTCAAAGAAGCGTAGTGTTAAAGACATTAGTGAAAGATGTCTCAAGTGTCAAGACGAAGATATTAGTGAAGGGTATCTATCGTCAATGGGATAAGCACTTGTGGTAGGTGCTTAGAAGTCAAGACAAGAAGCATTAGTGAAAGGTGCTTGAAGTCAAGACTTGAAGCATTAGTGAAAGGTGCTTGAGTAAAGACACAAGACATTAGTGAAAGGTGTCTTGTAGATCTAGTCAAAGGCATTAGTGAAAGGTGCCTTAGATGTACATTCGATATGGTGTGTTTTCGATGTACTAGATAGACTAGCATTAGATCCAAGGATATTGATGTCCTTGATGATGTTGTAAAGGAGTAGATCTCCTTTGGGATTAGTCGTTGGTGTAGTGTGGTAGTAGTTCCTCCATTGCAATGGAACTAGGTGCTTAGCCTAGTACCTAATAAAGGGTAGGCGACGTTGTGAAGGTGTAGTTCACCTAAGGTGTGAAAGAACCCGGTGGTTAGCCTAGCACCGTATAAAGGGTAGGCGACGTTGTATAGGTGTGGTTCGCCTTGGTGTGAAAGAACTTCGGTATTTAGCTTAGTACCGGAAAAGGTTAGCGACGTTGTGAAGGCTTCTCCGCCATAAGGAGATTGGTCTAGTGTTTACAAACTCTCGAGTAGGTGACTCGGGAGTGGAGTAGGCAAGGAAGGTGTCATTGTAGCCAAACCACTATAAATACTCGCGTAGTGGTTTTGTGCTTCTTACTCTTATCTTTTCATTACATATCTTTATATGTTTGTTTATCAACATCCAACACACACAACCAAATAGATTGACATAAGTCGATCTAAATAGATTAAAAGGAAGTTTTAATTGGTAAAACTATTCAACCCCCTTCTAGTTTTCCACAATTGGTATCGAGCTTAGTTACCAAGTTTCTTGAAGTATATTGTACTTTAAAACTTGATACGATCCATTGTTAATTGAAAACTACAAGAAGGTTTTTATAAAAAACAAACACCATGTTTTACAAAAACTATATGTTTGGATGTTGAGTTGATAACAACATTTTTTCTTATATATATCTTTTCATTTAATTGCACTAATCTTCTTTGTGATGTTGATTAGTCAAGCTCATACCCACCAAGCTTAGGAGACACTTGGTAACAAGAATACCTTCCTGAAGAAGGTATCTTAAACGCTAAGGAGCGGGAATCATCTAAGTGACATTTGTCATTTGTAAAGACATTCCTAAGTGCACTCGAGGTATGACTTTCCACTTATATCCGAATGATATTAGTTTAGTAAATAAGTGTTATATGTTAGGTATCTATTTGAGTAGATTTTGTGTTTACACATGATCTACATGAAGCTTCGTTAGGAAGCCTTTTTCTCTCATCGTGTTATATTTCTCGTCTATAGTCATAGTATATATAGCTTATGTTTTATTTCTTTTAATCCTATAATAAAACAAAAACATGTATTTCAAAAATTCTTCCTTCCCTATTTATAATCCCACTCGACGCCCACTTTATTCAATCCTCACTTTTTCAAATTTTCCAATTTCAAAAAAAAATATATATTCCCTCTAATTTAAAAAAAAAACTTCATCTTCCTCCTCATTCCATCTCATCCGAAACCAAGAAGATCCGTCATCAACATGGTTTACATCGCACTCGTGCTCATCGCCCTAACACTCATCGCACTTGTGTTCCCTATGATGAAGTTCACATACGGAGACATTTACTTTGTGTTGTTAATCTATATTGGGATCATATACCCAATCCTTTGTATCATCCTTAGTATTGAAATGCAATATTATTGATCTAGTTCATCTAGGTTACTATTATGTGTTTATCATTCCTTTTGATTTATATGTTTTATATTTTTGTGATACATTAGAGATCATGTATGCATGCTAAAAGAAAATGTAGGATAAAACATATCTAGTGGTATAAAAACTGTAAAACCTTTTATCAAATCTATATTCTATTACAGATCCACGGATCCTTGAAGATATACTAGCGGATCCCTTTTGTAAAGGAACCGTGGGATCCGTCCTCTTTGAAAACAGTTTTTCATGCAAGATTAAAAACCACTATCTTTCTAAAAAGTAATAATCCTCTAGAATTTCAAAACCATGAGTTTATTTAGTGTTAAATACCATTGTTAATAAAATATAGTAAAAACGTTAGATTATTATAGGTTTACCATAAACATCACCTCCTATTAACCCATCACTTCTATAGGTTCAACTATGACGCATGAATACGAGTTTGATTTTTCACTCACTAGCGTCTACACCCTAACATCTCCTTGAGCCCAACACACCGCAATCATGTCCGTGGGTTCAATAATCTCAAAACCGCACTTCCATGAAGGACGTGTTGTAGACACCTCTCTACAATTGAAGAAGGTATCAATACCTCCTTCCGAGCCATAGGACTAGAATGTCTTCTTGAAATCAATGAGAAGATATGTCCAAGGTTCATAATGGAATTCTTCCGTCAAGTCGAACTTGTTCGTAACGAGGATCGCTTTCTATCTCTTTGGTTTTACATCAAAACCAAAAGTTCACTCTAACCATGGGCATTTGCTCACATTCTCCGGATTCAAATCATGGACAAAGTGCCTTCACCAAGATTGGTCTCTTGATTCTCTCTTCAACTTTCGTGAAGAAAATAGTCCATATTGTTCACACATACCTCTCCGGGAAGATTTAACGCATGATATGCAAACCTCGACCATATTACTCCAATCCAAACATTATCCATACACGGGATATCCGAGAAGAGTACAAGCCTCTTGCTCTCATTCTACGTGAAAATGTTTGGAGTCTTAGGGAAATCGAGATATTCTTCCCGCTTGTTGTGCTCACATGTTGTCTTGTTTGCTAACACAACAACCATACAATCTCGCCTACTTCTTCGCAAGGCGGTGCAAATCTTCAAGGCTCCAAGGATAAACTCATCCCTTATGGAATGTTCTTGACACGCCTCTATCACAATGTTATGCACTTCCATCCTCAATTTCAAAGTCCGTTGTACGTACTTGTGAACAAGATGATGGAACCGCTAAACATATCTCTCATGAAGACTTTCTTCATTCTTGATTCCACCAATACCCATCAAACACATAATGATCCTCCTAGCAAAGACACTCAAGGAACCTAGAATAATCAAATAGGATCAATTCTACTCTACTCATTAGTTATCAATGTAATCCTATCTCTTTCATGAAATAAAACATCTTACATTTGATATCCTAGTTTTAGAACTCCTTTAAACAAAACTTGGAATATAATGCATTGTCAAGATCATTGCATACCTTTAGTAAAGGTTCTGTCTAGCAGATAGACGGATCCCAAATGTTGTACTAAACGGATCCCTACATCTAGGGAACCGTGGGATCCGGCAAAACAGAAAATGCAATTGCAAAGCATTGTATGTCAAACACATCCTTTAGAACACCTCACACTAAGCTAAACATAGTGTCTTAAGGTAGATTAAGACTTTATCAAGATAGGTTGACCTTTCCTACTCATTCCAACTCACATAGATCACACTCTAAGATTTTGTTAGATCTACCATTTCAATCCATCACTCTTCCGCTCTCAAAACTCACACTTCATATTTTTTTTCCCTTCACATCTAAGTTAAAAATCTTTTATAACAAAATTGATCATAAATCAATCTCACCTAAAAATTGCTCAAAGTTGATCAAATCCTAGTTTTCCCATCTCAAAACCATTAGGATATTTTTCAAAACACAATCCTAAGTCACAACCTCATCTCTAGGATCATTTAGATTCTATTGACACTCTCTTCTTTAGTGACATCCTTGCTCATTCATTGGTACTCATGAAAGTTCCAAATCCTTCCACAAAAGACAATCATTAGCTACATCACTCACCACCTTCAAGTACTTAAGCATCCCTTCATTTAAGACACTTAGGAAGACTGAAACACTCAAGATGTTATAGGTTTTAGATCTTAGAAACATCATTTCCACTCTCTCATAGCTACTAATAGCCTGATCCCTAGGATTAGCCTATACGGATCCCTCTCGAGAAAGGAACCGGGATCCGGATGACGGATAGGTCAAATCTTGCTAAAACAATCATTTCAACTCATCTTCCTAACTCAAACACTCCATCTCATCTTAAATGAGTTCCTAGATCACCCAACCTCAAGTTGACTCTTGTGCTTGTCAATCATCACATTCCAATGAATCTAGTGGCTTAAAGCTTAAATGCACTTGCCAAATCTCTTTGTTTATAAACCACCTTGTTAGGACCTCCATAGTCATCACTCTCACTCTAACTTTCACTCTTTAAACCATTCCATCATGAGAAAACCCCAAGTAATAACTTATCCACCAAAGAACCACCCATGAAAAGGCTCGTGTTATACACTTAAATCTCTCAACCGATTCATCTCCCATCAAACCAACAAATGAGAGAATCCTTCATCATCCAATCAAACCAATTCCTAAAAGGATAGTACCCACAAAACTACCTATGCCTAACACCACCATACCTCCTAGGCCAAACAATATCATCTCCACTAAACCATCACCATTAGTTCCTAGAAATATTTCATTTACTTCACCACTATCATCACCACACCTCTACAATTTAGAGGACTTGCCTCTAGGCCGTCTAATCCGCTCACGACAACATTCTCCTCATTAGAGGAATAATGGTTCAAAATCAGGTGTTGAGTCAACACTTGTTCCGCCCCTTTCGCCGTCTCCATCATATAATCGTATATGGATTATGAGAAATCATCAAAGTCAAAACCCGACCATATGGAAGTTGACACTTCCTTACCACCACCATCATTCTTGGTGAGGCATTCTCAAATGCACCTCCACCAATCCTCCATCGTTTGAAGCTCATGCAGCCGCCTCACTTGATCCTTCGCATCAAGCCATTTTATTTCCTCCACCACCACTACCTAGCCATGACAAAGATTGCTATCATTGTCAACATGTTGAAAGTTTGATACATGAAGTGCGAGAGACCAACGTTTCATGTTCTATCATCTCCTCGAATGTTTCGACGAGATCAAACCTAAACAAAACTTGAGCTAGAAGATTTTAGTGGTGTCCTAGCATCAAGCGTTGGATAGTCTTGAAATTCCTAGTCATGTATTGTCTATTTTCTTATTTTTAGAGTCATGTATATCATAACTCTTGTTTCATTAGGGGAAAAACCGATTGCTCTGGAGAAAAAAGTCCGAAACCCTTACCCCTCTCAAGATCGACATTAATTTAACTCTACACTCCTTTCTATTGCTTGAATCTGTTCCAATTATGTGATTACACTTTTGTTTTACGTGATCGTTAACTGGTTTTTGTGATCGCTAGGTGTTTAGGGTTTGTTCTTGTCGTTTTTTTTAGGGTTTCGTTACTTTGGAATCGCTAACTATCATCTTTTGTGTTCATCATGACTGAGTTTGGTTAGCTTATTGGTGCTTTAATTCATGCCTTAGTTGTACTAAGGCCCTCGTTTTTGGAAGTTTGCCGTGGTTTTCCTGGATTTTTTGTTAATCGTATTTTTTAGGGTTTTTTGTGATTCGCTTAGTGTTTTTTGGTTTCTTCTTGTTACGCTACTGTTATTGCATGCAATATGGATCAGAGTGGTAATGTTAAAGGTAATGTTAACGTGGATGTAGAAGCTTTGGAGGCTCGTATGCAAAGGCTTAAAGGGAATGATGCTGATTCTTATAATGCGCCTCAGCCACGTAAGCCTCTTAGGATTTTACGTAACACTAATTTAGCAACTTCTGAAGGTAACACGTTACCTCCTGGTGGTTCATCTTCTGCTGATGCGTCACATGGTATTCCTATGAATTATCGTGAGTTTAACGTTGACTCGAGTGCTAATCCTAAAGTACTACCTGGTGATGATTCGTTATTTTGGAGTGACACGGGTAATGTTTCTAATCAATTTATTCAATCTGATTTCCCATCTCTTGGAGAGGTTCTTGGAGCAGCTAAAAGTGATACTATGGTGGGTAATCAAGACACGAGTGTGAATGGGGCAGTGGGGCAACGTTTGATACTAGACCTATAACGGAAGTCAAGTTATTAATCGTTATAACAGTAGTTTGCCTAAAGGTGATGGGATTAGTGTGGCTAGCCAGTCGGTAAACTTAAAAGTGTAGTCACGCATGCTACTAAGGAGTGCCCTATCATTCAATCGGCTGAAGTACACCCTTCAACTTATGTTGGAGCTGCTAGTGGCTCTAAATAGGTTCACCCCCAAGGTACTCCTTCTAATCCTGCAAAAGGTAAATCTAACTTTCGTGCACTTAAAGTTGATAATATGTTTAATTGTGTTGATGTGTCCATTCCCCTGAAGGTAGTACAAAATATTAGCTCTAAATTTGATAACACCTTGTATGGATACTTCATTGGTAAGCGTATTGCATTTCGTGGTTGAGTACTTTGCACGTAACAACCGGCTAAGTATGGTTTAAAACGGATTATGATGAATGCAAAAGGCTTCTTTTTCTTTAAGTTTGACTCTCGTGTTGGTTTGGAGGTCGTTCTTGAAGGAGGTCCGTGGATGATTAAGAATAGTCCTATTATTCTTAAAAGTGGACCATGAGTACTAGTTTGACGAAGAGGAGTTAACCGCATTCTGTATGGGTTAAACCGCATGATGTTCCACATGGTATTTTCTCAAGATGGAATTAGTATTATTGCAACACATATTGGTACGCCTATCATGCTTGATTCTTATACTAGCTCTATGTGTGTTGAATCTTGGGGTAGGAGTAGTTTTGCCCGTTGCTTAATTGAAATTGACTCTCATGTTCCCCTTAAGGAATCTATTTGGGGTACCATATTTGGATCAACCTGGGTTTTCTTCTGAAACTATTAGGGTCGAATATGAGTGGAAACCTCCTAGGTGCGATGTTTGTTTAATATTTGGCCACTCTGTTGATTCTTGTCCTAAGAAAGTTGTTACTGAACCGGTTGTGGAGGATAGGAATGATGGGTTTCAACTAGTTGGTAAAAGGGTAAAGCTAAGAGGAATGCTAAGGACAATAATAGTGGTACGGTTTTTAACGGGGTTCCAGCTTGGTAAAAATATGCAGTATAGGCCCAAAGTTAACACTCCTTCCACTAGCAACCCCTCAAGGCGTAGCTAGTACTACGGGTCCTTTACCTAATCGGTAGGTAATATGGTTTCACCTAATAAATCTACATCTAATGACCCTACTGATGTGTCTACTAAGGGTAGTCAACCTGCTCATGCTTCAACTACGGTAAGTAATCCAATTTTGGCTCCTAATATATCTACATCTAACCCGTTCGGTTCTTTGGCTACTTATATGATGATGTTGATGCAACTAATGGTTTGGCGGATGATGATGAGGTTGTTAATGTTAATAAAATATAGTAAAAACGTTAGATTATTATAGGTTTACCATAAACATCACCTCCTATTAACCCATCACTTCTATAGGTTCAACTATGACGCATGAATACGAGTTTGATTTTTATCTCACTAGCGTCTACACCCCGAACATCTCCCTTGAGCCCAACACACCGGCAATCATTACCTGGGTTCAATAATCTCAAAACCGTCACTTCCATGAAGGACGACAGACACCTCTCTACAATTCGAAGAAGGTATCAATACCTCCTTCCGAGCCATAGGACTAGAATGTCTTCTTGAAATCAATGAGAAGATATGTCCAAGGTTCATAATGGAATTCTTCCGTCAAGTCGAACTTGTTCGTAACGAGGATCGCTCTCATCTCTTTGGTTTTACATCAAAACCAAAAGTTCACTCTAACCCTTGGGCATTTTGCTCACATTCTGATTCCAAATCATGGACAAAGTGCCTTCACCAAGATTGGTCTCTTGATTCTCTCTTCAACTTTCGTGAAGAAAATAGTCCATATTGTTCACACATACCCTCCCAAGATTTAACGCGATGATATGCAAACCTCGACCATATTACTCCAATCCAAACATTATCCATACATCGGATATCCGAGAAGAGTACAAGCCTCTTGCTCTCATTCTACGTGAAAATGTTTGGAGTCTTAGGGAAATCGAGATATTCTTCCGCTTGTTGTGCTCACATGTTGTAATCGCTTGCTAACACAACAACCATACAATCTCGCCTACTTCTTCGCAAGGCGAATTGCAAATCTTCAAGGCTCCAAGGATAAACTCATCCCTTATGGAATGTTCTTGACACGCCTATCACAATGTTATGCACTTCCATCCTCAATTTCAAAGTCCGTTGTATGCGTTTGTGAACAAGATGATGGAACCGCTTAAACATATCTCTCATGAAGACTTTCTTCATTCTTGATTCCACCAATACCCATCAAACACATAATGATCCTCCTAGCAAAGACACTCAAGGAACCTAGAATAATCAAATAGGATCAATTCTACTCTACTCATTAGTTATCAATGTAATCCTATCTCTTCATGAAATAAAACATCTTACATTTGATATCCTAGTTTTAGAACTCCTTTAAACAAAACTTGGAATATAATGCATTGTCAAGATCATTGCATACCTTTAGTAAAGGTTCTGTTCTAGCGATAGACGGATCCCAAATGTTGTACTAAACGGATCCCTACATCTAGGGAACCGTGGGATCCTAAGAAACAGAAATGCAATTGCAAAGCATTGTATGTCAAACACATCCTTTAGAACACCTCACACTAAGCTAAACATAGTGTCTTAAGGTAGATTAAGACTTTATCAAGATAGGTTGACCTTTCCTACTCATTCCAACTCACATAGATCACACTCTAAGATTTTGTTAGATCTACCATTTCAATCCATCACTCTTCCGCCTCAAAACTCACACTTCATATTTTTTTCCTTCACATCTAAGTTAAAATCTTTTATAACAAAATTGATCATAAATCAATCTCACCTAAAATTGCTCAAAGTTGATCAAATCCTAGTTTTCCCATCTCAAACCATTAGGATATTTTTCAAAACACAATCCTAAGTCACAACCTCATCTCTAGGATCATTTAGATTCTATTGACACTCTCTCTTTAGTGACATCCTTGCTCATTCATTGGTACTCATGAAAGTTCCAAATCCTTCCACAAAAGACAATCATTAGCTACATCACTCACCACCTTCAAGTACTTAAGCATCCCTTCATTTAAGACACTTAGGAAGACTGAAACACTCAAGATGTTATAGGTTTTAGATCTTAGAAACATCATTTCCACTCTCTCATAGCTACTAATAGCCGGATCCCTAGGATTAGCCTATACGGATCCCTCTGAGAAAGGAACCGTGGGATCCGGATGACAGTATAGGTCAAATCTTGCTAAAACAATCATTTCAACTCATCTTCCTAACTCAAACACTCCATCTCATCTTAAATGAGTTCCTAGATCAGTCCAACCTCTGAAGTTGACTCTTGTGCTTGTCAATCATCACATTCCAATGAATCCTAGTGGCTTAAAGCTTAAATGCACTTGCCAAATCTCTTTGTTTATAAACCACCTTGTTAGGACCTCCATAGTCATCACTCTCACTCTAACTTTCAGCTCTTGAAACCATTCCATCATGAGAAAAACCCCAAGTAATAACTTATCCACCAAAGAACCACCCATGAAAAAGGCTCGTGTTATACACGAAATCTCCTCAACCGAATCATCTCCCATCAAACCAACAAATGAGAGAATCCTTCATCATCCAATCAAACCAATTCCTAAAAGGATAGTACCCACAAAAGTACCTATGCCTAACACCACCATACCTCCTAGGCCAAACAATATCATCTCCACTAAACCATCACCATTAGTTCCTAGAAATATTTCATTTACTTCACCACTATCATCACCACACCTCTACAATTTAGAGGACTTGCCTCCTAGGCCGTCCTAATCCGCTCGCACGACAACATTCTCCTCATTAGGAGGAATAATGGTTCAAAATCAAGGTGTTGAGTCAACACTTGTTCCGCCCCTTTTATGCCTCCATCATATAATCGTGATATGGATTATGAGAAATCATCAAAGTCAACCACCGACCATATGGAAGTTGACACTTCCTTACCACCACCATCATTCTTGGTCGAGGCATTCTCAAATGCACCTCCACCAATCCTCCATCGCTTGAAGTTCATGAAGCCGCTTCACTTGATCCTTCGCATCAAGCCATTTTATTTCCTCCACCACCACTACCTAGCCATGACAAAGATTGCTATCATTGTCAACATGTTGAAAGTTTGATACATGAAGTACGAGAAGACCAACGTTTATGTTCTATCATCTCCTCGAACGCTTCGACGAGATCAAACCTAAACAAAACTTGAGCTAGAAGATTTTAGTTGTGTCCTAGCATCAAGCGTTGGATAGTCTAGAAATTCCTAGTCATGTATTGTCTATTTTCTTATTTTAGAGTCATGTATATCATAACTCTTGTTTCATTAGGGAAAACCGATTGCTCGAGAAAAGTCCAAACCCTTACCCTCTCAAGATCGACATTAATTTAACTCTACACTCCTTTCTATTGCTTGAATCTGTTCCAATTATGTGATTACACTTTTGTTTTACGTGATTGTTAACCGGTTTTGTGATCGCTAGGTGTTTAGGGTTTGTTCTTGTCGCTTTTTTTAGGTTTCGTTACTTTGGAATCGCTAACTATCATCTTTGTGTTCATCATGACCGAGTTTGGTTAGCTTATTGGTGCTTTAATTCATGCCTTAGTTGTACTAAGGCCCTCGCTTTTGGAAGTTTGCCGTGGTTTTCCGGATTTTTGTTAATCGATTTTTAGGGTTTTTTGTGATTCGCTTAGTGTTTTTTGGTTTCTTCTTGTTACGCTACTGTTATTGCATGCAATATGGATCATAGTGGTAATGTTAAAGGTAATGTTAACGTGGATGTAGAAGCTTTGGAGGCTCGTATGCAAAGGCTTAAAGGGAATGATGCTGATTCTTATAATGCGCCTCAGCCACGTAAGCCTCTTAAGATTTTACGTAACACTAATTTAGCAACTTCTGAAGGTAACACGTTACCTCCTGGTGGTTCATCTTCTGCTGATGCGTCACATGGTATTCCTATGAATTATCGTGAGTTTAACGTTGACTCGAGTGCTAATCCTAAAGTACTACCTGGTGATGATTCGTTATTTTGGAGTGACATGGGTAATGTTTCTAATCAGTTTATTCAATCTGATTTCCCATCTTTTGGAGAGGTTCTTGGAGCAGCTAAAAGTGATACTATGGTGGGTAATCAAGATACGAGTGTGAATGGGGCAGCTGGGGCAACGTTTGATACTAGACCTATAACGGGAAGTCAAGTTATTAATCGTGATACGAGTAGTTTGCCTAAAGGTGATGGGATTAGTGTGGCTAGCTGTCGGTAAACTTAAAAGTGTAGTCACGCATGCTACTAAGGAGTGCCCTATCGCTCAATCGGCTGAAGTACACCCTTCAACTTATGTTGAGTCACTAGTGGCTCTAAACAGTTCACCCCAAGGTACTCCTTCTAATCTCGCAAAAGGTAAATCTAACTTCCGCACTTAAAGTTGATAATATGTTTAATGGTGTTGATGTGTCCATTCCTACGAAGGTAGTACAAAATATTAGCTCTAAATTTGATAACACCTTGTATGGATACTTCATTGGTAAACGACTGCATTTCACGTGGTTGAGTACTTTGCACGTAACAACCGGGCTAAGTATGGTTTAAAACGGATTATGATGAATGCAAAGGCTTCTTTTCTTTAAGTTTGACTCTCGTGTTGGTTTGGAGGTTGTTCTTGAAGGAGGTCCGTGGATGATTAAGAATAGTCCTATTATTCTTAAAAAGTGGACCATGAGTACTAGTTTGACGAAAGAGGAGTTAACCCGCATTCCTGTATGGGTTAAACTGCATGATGTTCCGTTAAAGGTATTTTCTGATGATGGAATTAGTATTATTGCAACACATATTGGTACGCCTATCATGCTTGATTCTTATACTAGCTCTATGTGTGTTGAATCTTGGGTAGGAGTAGTTTTGCCTGCTTAATTGAAATTGACTCTCATGTTCCCTTAAGGAATCTATTACTATTGGGGTACCATATTTGGATCAACCCGGGTTTTCTTCTCAAACTATTAGGGCTCGAATATGAGTGGAAACCTCCTAGGTGCGATGTTTGTTTAATATTTGGCCACTGTTGATTCTTGTCCTAAGAAAGTTGTTATTGAACCGGTTGTGGAGGATAGGAATGATGGGTTTCAACTAGTTGGGAAAAGGGTAAAGCTAAGAGGAATGCTAAGGACAATAATAGTGGTACGGTTTTTAACGGGTTCCAGCTTGGTAAAAATATGCGATGATAGGCCCAAAGTCGTTAACACTCCTTCCACTAGTAAACTCCCTCAAGGCGTTAGTACTAGTACGGGTCCTTTACCTAATCGTGTAGGTAATATTGTTTCACCTAATAAATCTACATCTAATGACCCTACCGATGTGTCTACTAAGGGTAGTCAACCCGCTCATGCTTCAACTACGGTAAGTAATCCAATTTTGCTCCTAATATATCTACATCTAACCCGCTTGGTTCTTTGGCTACTTATGATGATGTTGATGCAACTAATGGTTTGGCGGATGATGATGAGGTTGTTAATGTTTATGATGAAACTGGTAATTTGTTTGACAAATCGGGGGCAAGCACTCCTGTTCTGAATGTCCCCGATGTTTAGTGTCGCCTCTTGGAATATAAGGGGTTTGAACCGTTCACCTAAACAAAAAGAGGTTAAACAGGTGGTAAATGATAATAATCTTAGTGTATGTGCTATCTTGGAATCTCATGTTGATGCATCGGTGGTGTATGATACATGTCGTAATGTTTGTCGTCGGTGGAAGTGGACGCCAAATGGTAGTCTTTGTGATAAGGGTCCCGTATTATTCTTGGTTGAATGATGATATTGTTGATGTTATGATTATGTCTCAAACTAACCGTGTTATGCATGTTCGTGTAAATACTTGGACGGACAAAGAAAACTTTTTCTCGCTCTTTTGTATATGCATAATTACTATGTTCATCGGCGCCTTTGGTCCAACCTTGTTTGCCATGGCGGATTTATGCGTAGTAGGCCTTGGGTTTTGTTAGGTGATTTTAATGCGAAGACTTAGATTGAGGATCATTCATGTGGTAGTTATGTCTCGACATTGCTATGCGTGAATTCAAAGATTGTGTTCGAAAGTGGAGGTTGAAGATCTTAATTGTAATCGGTCTTCACTTTACTTGGAATCGAAACCAAGAGGCTCATTTGGTACATTGAAGAAAATTGATAGGGTGATGGGCAATCCGAAATTTGTCGACGTGTTTCCGTGT
Source organism: Chrysanthemum lavandulifolium (assembly GCA_022545495.1). Taxonomy (NCBI): domain Eukaryota; kingdom Viridiplantae; phylum Streptophyta; class Magnoliopsida; order Asterales; family Asteraceae; genus Chrysanthemum; species Chrysanthemum lavandulifolium. Next base: position 178,883,486 of record CM040246.1, read on the forward strand.
TTGTTTGCTATATTTCAACCTTATCGATTTCGATCATTCTCCGTGTTTCATGTATTCCCAGTAACTAGGCCTAAGCCTGCCGCTCAAATTCTCTAACTTTTGGTTCATAAAGATGGGTTTATTGATACTGATTCTCGGGGATGGAATCTTAATGTTCATGGTTGTGCTATGTATCGTGTGGTTCAACGCTAAAGGGCTGAAATCTCCTTTCAGAAGCTTTTGCACAACCAAGGTAATCTGCATGACCGGTAGTTAGGATTCGGAAGGAGTTAGATGAGGTCCAAAAGGCTATTGATAATCGATCCGTCTAATTCGCACCCACGTGATGAACATGCTCACTATCTTCTTGCTTATAAGGAGGCTACGTTAGATGAAGAACGGTTTTAAAGCGTAAATCTAAAGTTCAATGGTTTCATGCAGTGATTCTAATACGGCTTACTTTCATAATATTGTTAAAAGTAAATGTGCCCAGAACCGAATTGAATTGGTGAGAGATGCAAACAATGTCTTGTATGAGGGTCATCAGTTGCGTGTGCTTTTGTTGCTCATTATGAACAGCTTGGTATTGAAGGCAATTGTAGTCCATTTGATGAGTACGGTATATTTTCTAATGTTCTTTCACACCAATTGGCTAATTTTATGGTTCGTCATGTCACGAATGCGAGATAAAGGAGGCTATATTTTCTATGGGGATGATAAAGCTCCCGGTCCCGATGAGTTACTACTGCTTTCTTTAAGAAAGCTTGGGATATTGTGGTGCCGAGGTTATATCTCATTGCTCGGGATTTTTCATGAATGGTAAGCTTCTTAAGGAGATTAATCATACCATTATATCGTTGATCCCTAAAGTGTCTACCCTGCCTAAGATTAATGACTATAGGCCTATTTCTTGTTGTAATGTCATGTATAAGTGCATTAGCAAAATCCTTGCTAATCGTATTAAAGAAGGCCTTGGTCATTGGTTAGTATTAATCAATCGCTTTTGTTCCCGGTCGTCGATATCCGATAATATATTACTTACCCAAGGGCTTATGCGGAATTATCATAGAGGAGAGGTCCACCTAGGTGCTTAAGGTTGATATTCGTAAGGCTTATGATACGGTTGATTGGGCTTTTCTTAAAGCTATTCGATTGGGTTTGGTTTTCACGCAAAATGGTTGACTGGATCATGGTATGTATCTCATCTACATCTTATTCTATATGTATTAATGGGGATCTTCATGGTTGGTTTAAAGGTAAGTTGGTCTTCGACAAGGTGACCCGTTATCTCCTATTTGTTTACTCCGGTTATGGAAGTTTTAACTCTTATATTGCGATAAAGGTTTCTAATGCAATGGATTTTCGCTTTCATCATTTGTGTGAACAACAGAGAATTATTAACCTTTGTTTTGCGGATGACCTCTTCTTGTTCGCTAGAGGCCATCAGATTCTTATGGTATCTTGGGTGTTCCCTTATTTCCTCGAGACTTTTTATAGGACCGTAAGGTGCTTGTTGAAAAGTTGGAAGGTCGTGTGAATGATTAGCGAATAATTTCTTATCTCTCATGTAGGCTTCAGCTGGAGGTCTGCTTTATCATCGATGCATTTGTATTGGGCTTCAGCCTTATTCTTCCTACTCAGATTATACATGACTCGAGCAATTTATGAGGGTTTCCTTTGGTGTCAAGGAGAAATGAAAAGGGAAAGGCTAAGGTTGCTTGGGAACTGCTTGTGTTTCACGAAAGAAGGTGGTCTTGGTATTCGACGTTTGGAGGATATTAACATTGCCTCATGACTACACATATTTGGAGTATCTTGACACATAAAGAGTCGTTATGGGTTCAATGGATTCATTCTTATAAACTTCGTGGGAGAAGCTTTTGGGATGTCCCATGTTTGGGGATGTTAGTCGGGATGGCGCAAGCTTTTGCGATTCGACCAAAGATTCGCTCATTTATCCGGCATAAGATCAATAATGGAATGGACACATCGGTTTGGTTTGATAGGTGGTGCGTTAAGCCCAATTCGTGATTTGCTTATCGCTAGAGATATTGCCCGGCAGTTTTAATTTATCCGATTCGGTTTGTGATATGATTGCTAATGGTGTTTGGCGATGGCTTGGATCGTTATCTCGCTTTCCATTGTTAGTGCAATTTCGTCCCTAATCTTAATGATACCGCCGATGGATTATTATGGCGCAATTTGATGGTAATTTTAGTGGTTTTTCGCCGGTGCATGGGATTCTATGCATCTTAGGGATAATGTGGTTGACTGGTGAAATGTTCCTGGTTCTCTCATTGTATCCCGAGGCATGCAATACACTTGTGGCTCGCTATCAACCGTAGTCAAGACTCAAGATAGGATGCGACAATGGGATGTTGGTCCTAATGTTGACTTGGACTCGCTTAGATACCCGCTGTGAATTGGTTCCGATTCTCATTCTCACTTATTTTTGAGTGCCGCTTTCTATGCGTGTTTGGTTTCAACTGGGTTTTATCTGGCATGGATGCGGTCCCGCCTTCTTTTGGAGAGTATTGTTACCGTTTTATTCCTATATCTATGGGCGGTCGGTTGGTAGCATCATTTCTACATCGCTATGGCTACTACATACTTTATCCGGATGGAGCGCAATGCTAGGATTTTCAAGCGTAAGAAGTCTCATCAATGGAAGTGGTTTGCATCATTGTCTCTACTATTCGGTTGAAGTCGGTTACCTTCAAGTTCAAGAAGCTAACCTCGCGGTCTCGCTTGATCCTTGATAAATGGAAGATTCCAAGTATTTGTATATTTCACGAAGGAGTGCCGGTAAGGTTGTACTTTTTCCCTACTCCAAGGTTTTTCCTTGGGTTTTTCTTGAAAGGGTTTTATGAGGCGACTTCTCGGGTTAACTTGTTCTTCATGGATTGGTCGATGCGGATGCTCGCTTGCTACAAGTTATTTTATTAAATGGAATTACATGCTACTTGTTACTTTTCCGAGAATATGTATTCATATCTCATTTATGTGATAACATTACTTGTTATATCACCTTTGTCGATTTTAGTCATCACCGACGGATCCTCAAGATTGTTTAGACGGATCCCTACCAGAGGGAACCGTGGGATCCGTGAAGTCGAAAGTTTTTTTTTCTTTCTAACTTAAATCACATTTGCAGTGAAATTGTGAATTATACTTGTTTTCTAACCCTTGCTTTGCGCTTATTCAATTAACACATAGAGAATTTGACATCCTAAAGCTAGGGAGCTTGGTGTCAAACAATACGTTGCAAAATTACTTGCAACCTTTGATTTAAATTTCATAACTTCCCATTGCAAATATTGCAATCATCTAGGGGGAGCACACCCGTCACATAGACGTAATCTTTGCATAAGTTAGTTGCAAATGAACTAGATTAGAATTAGTTTCTGACGCCTCTTACTTAGGGATGGACTCGTCAAGGGAGTAACCACTTAGATCCTTTCCGCTACTTGCTCTCTATTTTTTCTTTTCTTTCCTTTCACATGTTTTTCTTAAAACGATGTGTTGCTTTCTTTTTCAAACACTTTTGTTTCGACAAAAGGGGAGAAGAAAGTAAAACTACAAATTCAAACTTTTACTAATTTGAGCTTTTCCTTAAAATAATCTTATGTTTTGTTTTGTCATCAACAAAAGGGGAGATTGTTAATACAAATAAGCCGTAAAATGTTTATTTATATTTTACGATCTTCTAATGTTTTGTCGATAACAAAAGTAAGATCATTTTAAGGAAACAAATAAAATACGAAATGGTTTGAACTAATAGTTTTCTAACACACTTACGCTTTCACATAAAACACTAAAACTAGTATAAGTGATTTTATGATTTAGATACATATGTACAACAACTAGTGTTTACATATTGGGTTAAACATATACTTAAACTAAGTATACTAAAATGGGTAAAAACTAAGTGTATGCTAAATTGGGTAAATACAAGTATATACTAAAAGGGTAAATACTAGCAAATGGTTTTGACCCATAACCCATGGTTTTATATATACCACTTAACCAAGTACATTGTATCTAGAAAGAAAACCATGGATCAACCCATGACCCATAACCAAAAATACCCATGGGCAAAGAGAGGCGTTCCACGGATCCACGGCTTTGTGCTAGCGGATCCCAGTGGAAGGGATCCGTGGGATCCAGGAAACAGAGGATTTTTCTCTATAAATAGTGAGCCATTTCTTCATTATTTCTCACCCTCTTCAACATACTTTCTCCCCGAGTTAAATCTCACTAACCTTAGATCCAAGAGATCTATGTGTAGTCTTGTTTTGTGTGATCTTTAGGTTCCTCTTAATGGCAAGATCACCACCTTTGAAGTCGAGCAAGCTCAAGTCCATGAGTTGCCAAACTTCCTCATCATCAAGGCTATTGAAGTCCTCTTGTTGATGATCCCTTTCTTTCTTCAAAGAAGCGTAGTGTTAAAGACATTAGTGAAAGATGTCTCAAGTGTCAAGACGAAGATATTAGTGAAGGGTATCTATCGTCAATGGGATAAGCACTTGTGGTAGGTGCTTAGAAGTCAAGACAAGAAGCATTAGTGAAAGGTGCTTAGAAGTCAAGACTTGAAGCATTAGTGAAAGGTGCTTCGAAGTAAAGACACAAGACATTAGTGAAAGGTGTCTTGTAGATCTAGTCAAAGGCATTAGTGAAAGGTGCCTTAGATGTACATTCGATATGGTGTGTTTTCGATGTACTAGATAGACTAGCATTAGATCCAAGGATATTGATGTCCTTGATGATGTTGTAAAGGAGTAGATCTCCTTTGGGATTAGTCGTTGGTGTAGTGTGGTAGTAGTTCCTCCATTGCAATGGAACTAGGTGCTTAGCCTAGTACCTAATAAAGGGTAGGCGACGCCAGAAGGTGTAGTTCACCTAAGGTGTGAAAGAACCCGGTGGTTAGCCTAGCACCAGATAAAGGGTAGGCGACGCTGTGTAGGTGTGGTTCGCCTTGGTGTGAAAGAACCCTGGTATTTAGCTTAGTACCGGAAAAAGGTTAAGCGACGTTGTGAAGGCTTCTCCGCCATAAGGAGATTGGTCTAGTGTTTACAAACTCTCGAGTAGGTGACTCGGGGAGTGGAGTAGGGCAAGGAAGGTGTCCTTGTAGCCAAACCACTATAAATACTCGCGTAGTGGTTTTGTGCTTCTTACTCTTATCTTTTCATTACATATCTTTATATGTTTGTTTATCAACATCCAACACACACAACCAAATAGATTGACATAAGTCGATCTAAATAGATTAAAAGGAAGTTTTAACTGGTAAAACTATTCAACCCCCCCTTCTAGTTTTCCACAAAGACTTTCATCGTGCTTCACATATTGCTCATATGGGACAACATTGCTATTACCCATATTTACAATATTTGATTCAACGACTTCTGTTGGTTGTACTTTGTTGGGAATCTTCTGCTCATCAACCATATCATATAGCTTTAGTACCTCTGAAATGATAGAAGCATTGAAGGGACCAGCTTGTTGAGGTGATGAAACCATGGGAGAAATATTAGCCATGAATATAGTCTACGTCGTTGGTTCATCATCAACATCAGAGTCGAAGGCATCATAGAGCAACCTGTAAGACATTGGGATTGTTCTATGCCAAATCATATACTGGTTATCTATCCACGTCAGCATCATATGTTTTGGCATTCGCATCAGCAAGAAACAACAACTCCTCCTCATCCAACACTGATCCACTGTCTTGAGCCGATCGCAAAGATCTTATCCTCAAGTACTCAAAGATTCTCGTGGACTTTTCGGTTGAGTGCAGTTCTTAGCAATATGTCCCTCTCCTCCACAATTGTAACACTTGATTGGTTTGCCTTGACCCTGAACTACAATCCTTCCTCTGTTTTGAGCACCCATATAACCAGCTCCAACATTCCCTCGTGCAACATTCTTTCGATTCACATTTTGCCTTCCTTGCACATTTTGGACCAGAACCCTTCCATCTTCCACTGTAGCTTGATTGTGTGGGTTAGATGAGTTCCTAAGTTGGTTGTTGGTTTGGGGAAGTGAGGTTCTGGACTGTTGGACCAATAGAGCAATTTGATTAGCGAGGTTTTCAATCAACATGTCTGTTGGGGTAAACCTTGAGTCTGGTATGGTAATCTTGATTATGAGAAGATGGTATGACTTGTGATGCTCGAGTTTTTAGCCTCACATTCGAAACAATGAAACTGAGTCATTTGTTGGGTTTGCTGTTGTAGTAGAATTGAATTTTTCCAAGATCAAACGCTCAAATGTAGCATGCTTCTCCCCTGGGTTCATCTTGAATTTCTCAATTTTATCATAAAGTTGTGACTCTCGATCTTCCTTAGTCAGTTCTAAGCCAGAGAGAAGCATCTAGACATTATCCCAAACTGCTTTGGCCTGAGTGTTATGATTAATCAGCTTGTAGATGTCTTTGGGTAGACCTTGAATTATGATGTTTGAAGCACTGATGTCAGCATCGTATCTTTTCTTCTCCTTATCATTGAGATCATCCTAAGTCCTTGGTCTATCCATACCCAGAGTGACAGTACCATTTGCACCAGCTTCAAGTTGATCTCTGGTGGTGCCCATTTGGAAAGGTCCTTCATCAATTGACTGAAGAATGTTAAGACCATTCTCTTAATACAACCTGATTCTTTGTGCCCAAGAGTCATAATCAGTTCTATCCAGAATAAGAGGGCGGGTATTGGACCCAGCAGCTTGAACGTCATCTGAAACAGTAGACATGATTTCTAAGTTCACAGGATTATACAACTCTTTGATTTAACAGAGAAATCGAATCTTTCACGGGATTTTACAAAATCAAGAGGAAACCATAGAACTCAAATCTCAAGTGTTAGCTTTCAAGAGACAAATCGTAACTAACAAGTCAAATCACAGAGAAACCAAAACGCAGGAACACAAGTCGCAGATTATCCAAAACGAAGCTATCAAGTCGCAGTCAACACAAAACGCACCTTGTCAAAACACAAAATACAATTACGCAGAGACACAAGTCGCAGTACTTGAGAAAACGCAGGAACAAATCGCAGCACTTGACAAAACGCAAGAACAAATCACAGCACTATCCAAAACGCAGCCTGTCAAAACGCAAAATACCAAAACGCAATACACAAGTCGCGGGTCGCTTTCAATAGTACAAGCATTATTTTCCTTTTGTCCTTTTGCTAACAAAACGCAGCCCAATAATAATAAAATAATCTAGTCGCAGGCCAGACTCCACCAAAACGCAGTCAAAAATAGGACAAATCGTAGAGATAAACAAACAAAACGTAGTCAAGAAATAAGGTCCGAGAGTCAAGTCGCACCCAAGAAACTTAACAAAACCTTGCGTTTTAGATCAAATTCACCACAACCAAGATGAAACAATCCTTCCAAACCCAAACTAAACTAAGATCCTAAACACAAAAGTACAGCCAAAATACAAACTTAACCACTAAATAAGATCAAAAGAGTGAAAAAGTCTCTAAACTCATTCAAACCATAAACTTGTGAATAACCAATCAAGAATCCAAGAACACACAAAGTAGATGATCAAACCATGGCTCTTGATACCAATTGTAACATATTGATTATCACAATCACACAAATACACAAAGTATGGTTCGAATGTAAATGAGTTTGGGAACTTCTAGTGAGAGAAAGTAAATGTGTATTATGAAGCTCCAACCTTCTACCTTGGGAGGCAGAAGGTATTTATAGTTTCTACAATATACGCCACCTACGGGCTATGGATCAGGTATACAGTGGGTAAAGTAAATGACTAAGACTATGAGCTTTCTAATGCTTACAAATACTTGAGGTGACCGAGTCTTTCACTTACGGATTTACTAAATCCTAACAGTATATGTTAATCCTTAGTAGCTTCTAGTTTATAAATTTAAAACGGGATTTAAACGCATCGTTCCAAACACCTATTTATCTTTTACAACAACACACAACAAATACACATATCAACAACAACTAGAAAACATAACACAACAAATCTGCCCTTTTAACTCTTTAAAAACACAACCACAAATACACCTGCTGAAAAAGACTCACACACACATATACACACCTCCGCCACTCAGATTTTTTAGCCCGAGGACGTCTCTTTATCGTCACTGTCACCATCAAGAATGGCCAAAAACACAGTTCGCCGAAACGTTTGGACGATCCAGTGATGATGAAGTTATTGACGTTCGGTCTTGATGTTTATTTTAGATGAATTGAAGAGTTTGAGTGTGGTGATTAGGATTAGGGTTTTGGTGTGTTAGCAGATAATTTGATAATATATTAGAAAAACACTAATTGATGGTGGTGGTGATTTGGAGAAATGTTAATCTAGTGGACGATGGTTTGATAGTGATGAAACTTGAAAAGAGGTTAGTGGGTTTATGCGAATGGTATCTAATTCATGGCCAATATTTAATAATGAAGATAATAAAGACATATTGTTTTTTTTGGGTAAAAGGGTTTATTCACCCCGGTAAAATTCATTACGCCAAAAAACGTTGAAGTACAATAGGGTGAGGGTGATGTCCCTCACCTCAGTCCCTTAGGACAAATACAGATACGAATATAATAATGACACACCATTCTTATTACATACATAATAAAAACTTACCACCTACAATGAGTATACAAGTGACTAATAATAGGAATTAAAACATGATTCACTAAAGTAGCACCAAGAACATAGCCATCGTAGAACTTCCATCAATCTTCCATGTGATCCCATCCACATAGAACCTGAACTTGCATAACCAATCAAAGAAAACCTTGAGCCATTCTCCAAACCAAAACGAGTGAAAATCATGGAGCAAATCGAGACTCAAAGTTTCACAAGCCATGGGAACACCCACACAAACATGCAAAGAACTCAGAACCTTCATAACATGATCCCTTCCAAAACAGCCAAGTAATGTCAATAACACCATGAAAAGGGTCACCATGCAACGAACTTAGGGTGAACAAACCTAAATAGTAGATTGAATGTGCACCAAACAAGATCATGAGTAAGATTCAGCACAAGCAATCAATCCAAAGAGTTTTTGAATAAGAACTCTAAGAAACTTAACTTCCAAAGAAGAAACAATGCCAACTAATCACATAGAACTTCCACTCTCCCAAAACCCACGCCCAATTCCGAACCGGCAACTACACGACCCATAGTCGACTTTCAAGAACAAAACCATGATGGTTACATTCAAGAAGATAAACCACGATCATCGATCGACTTTCCACCCTACACGCACAAGATATAACAATAAAGCGCATCAAAGAAACCTAGCGATCAACCATCATAAAAAACGAAACCCTAAAAAAGAGATTGTTCATGTAAGCTTAGATCTTGATCGCTTCCATTCAGCCTTGTAGCACCCAAAACGATAAAATGTAAAAACCAATAAGGTTTTATAATAGTTCAGCATAGATCCAACCAGAAACACAAGAGATCGATCTATAAATAAAAAAGTCAGAACAAAACCATGATCAGATCGATTCAAAAAGAAACCCAAAAGGCGGTTTGTAAATATATCTGATGACACCAAATCCGAAACCCTAAATCAGTATTCCAATCCACAAAAGCAACCAAGATAATGGTCGACTTTCCAGGAAAACGAATTAATATACGATTAGTTAGGGTTTATAAGATCGCCAAGATAAAATAAAGGAAAAATCCGAAAAGATATATAGAAAAACGAATGCCAACCACTCTACTAAGGATATCTAATCCCAAAACGTATTGCATACCCTTGAAACAAGGATAGAGAGGACGTTTGGGGGTAAGATTTGGCCGGAAGAGAGGAGTAGAGTGGCGGCCGGATTTCTCCCAAAGGGAGAGAGAATTTTAGGCTTTTTAGAATTAATTAGGGTTTTTTAATAAAGACATATTGTTTGTTGTTTGATTAACGACTTTATGTAAGAAAAATAACCATCTTAAATATAGTATCATTTATCACAGTAGTATGATTTTTTTTCATGTATTGTTGGTAGTTGGCACTAGCTACAGCTTTGAAAATATTTTTATTTTAATTTAGGGTTTTGATTTGAATGTTAATTTTTATGTCGGTGGGCAGCAGTGGCTGCCACCAGTGATGTGGTGGTGGGGTAATGATGGAATGATGGAATGATATAAAAAATGTAAAATACAAAGATAAACTGGGTACCTACCAGTCAAGTAAAAATGTACACCAGGTTGACAAAATTCAAAAGTCTAGGGTTGAATTGCAAAAAACTTTGTTCGATAATTAAAAGTGAAAAAAGTGATAAGTTAAATATATTTATAAGTGATCAGACCTAAATACAATTACTTTAATGTCCTAACATAAAACATAACTTATATATAAATTAAAGGTGTAATTATAAAATCACTGGTTATCTCTTCCTTTCTCTACTAACTTGAGAACACAATATAAAAAATTAAATTACATTCCCCTCCTCTTCCTTTCTTCCCATTTTTGTCACTTCTCTTCTTTTCTCTCATTTCAAAACTCGATAATAGAGTGTGCGTTCGATATCTAGAGATTTAATAAGGTCGTATCATTGGTTTTTAATTCCAAATAGTCAAATACAACCAAATCCCATCAATTACATCCAATAACTAACTATATATGAATATGCACTTTTTACTTGAAGGATATAAAATGTACTTTAGAGCACCCGGTACAGGGCCTTTTTTTGCCTCGCGCCGACGTATAACGCGAACCCGACATTGCCTTAGCGCCATAGTTCTGGCGCTGAAACTAACAGCCATCGTTTTCGTATTTTTTCAAATATAGCAGTTATTTAACGTTAAAAAAAAGGGACGTTGGGTTTGCTAAATAAAGTCGTTATTTTTGTAATATTCCCACATTTTCTTAATTTTGTACCCTTAAAAAATCCTATAAATACCCCATAAATCTTATAATTTTTACATACACTTCTACCTTACGTTCTACCTTTAAATTCAACAATACTTCTCTTATATTCTACCTCTAAACTCACAAAAGTGAATACCGATCCATGAATTAATCAAATGCTCGCCAACTCGCGAAACCAAATACTAAATTCCTCGTCTACCTCTAATCCAAACACACCAACATTCACAAATTCATCACTTCAAACGCCAACCAACTTCCACCATTCGACTTGTTTACCAAATCCCAAACCAATTTACCAATTATAACCCATTTCCTACATCAGAGCAACTATTCCAACAATTTCAACTACAACAACAATTCGAACAAACCCAAATTTCCCAACAACAATCCTAACAAAGCCAACAACTATAGAAACCCCAATTTTCCCAACAATTCCAACAAACCCAACAACAAAACCAACAATACGTAGTCGCGGGGGCCATCGTCATCCGAAAAACATGGGAAAGGCAAAGCCAAGAAACTTTGGGAAAATAAAACCGAAATAACTCGTACGTATTGGACTCAAAATGAAGAGTTAATTTTGCCGGAATGTTTCATACATGTATCCGAGGATCCAAGGATGGGCCTTGACCAAAACAGTGAAACGTTTTGGTACAAAATTCTTGCGGAATACAATGAGCAAGCCAAGAAAAATGGTTACATTGAGCGTTCCAAGAACATGTTCACCGAAAAGTGGACTCCCATGAACCAAGAAGTCGGGAAGTTTAACTCGCATGTCGACCAAACCGTGAGGCTTAGCATCGAAAATAATGAAGATCCGATGACGGTTGAAATTTTGTATTAGGACAACGTGGGGAGAAAATTTGCTCACAAAAAGCTTGGAATTTTTTGCAAGGCAAAAACATATGAGTGAATCCTGATTCGACACAAACAAGAACAATCCGAGTACGACCAACGGGAGAAGAACCTGAGTTTTTTGGAGATGATGCTTTGCCGCGTACACCCGACAAAGAATGAAAGTCTAAAAGTCAACGATCTTCAAACTCATCCGCGACTTCCTATTCACAAGAAATGTTTCACAAAATGATGCAACAACAATTCGTTTTAGACCGTGAGGCGAAGATGGAAGAAATAAGAAACGATACTAGGGCGAGAGTGAAATTTCTCAAATCTCAAACACGGAACGAGGACTTGAGGACTCCTGCAATAAACACGACGGGATGGATCCAATGGAAAAAGCTTTATCGAGGAGGCCAAAAAAGAAACCCGGGAAAAATATTATCTCAAAAACTAGTTTATTTTATGTACTTTTATTTTTATGTTTCGTTTCTATTTTAGGTCTATTTTTATTAATGAATTTTAATTTTAGTTTAATTATATATATATATATATATATATATATATATATATATATATATATATATATATATATATAATGTAAGGCATGACACGTAGATTATTTCACAATTGCCACCTCAATGCCATGTAATTCATTTTAATGCCATGTAATTATAAGTTGTCCACCTAAGCAATATTTAGTCTACAAACAAACATGATTACCACTAGACCAACACATTTTTTTGATTATAACTTGGAAAACCAAATTTATAAGAACAGCTTATGAGGGGGTTCCTTTGGTGTCAAGGTGAAATGAAAAGGGGTAAGGCTAAGGTTGCTTGGGAATCTGTTTGTAAGCCAAAGGAAGAAGGTGGCCTTGGTATTCGTCGTTTGAAGGATTTTAACATTGCTCTCATGACTACTCACATTTGGAGTATTTTGACACATAAAGAGTCGCTATGGGTGCAATGGATACATTCGTATAAACTTCGTGGGAGAAGTTTTTGGGATGTCCCTTGTTTGGGGATGTTAGGCGGGGTTGGCGAAAGCTTCTTGCCATTAGACCCAAGGTTCGCCTTTTATTTGGCATAAGATCCGTAATGGGAAGGACACTTGGTTTGGTTTGACATGTGGTGTCATTAAGCCCGCTTCAGTAATTTACTTATCGCTAGAGATATTGCACGAGCGGGGTTTAATTTATCTGACTCGGTTTATGATCTTATTGAATCTGATGGTTGGCGATGGCCATTGGATTGGTTATCTCGATTTCCATTACTAGCTGCTCTCCCGGTTCCTACTCTAAATGATATTGATGATGGTTTATTATGGCGCAACCTGGATGGCAATTTTAGTTGTTTTTCAGTCTCGGGTGCATGGGAATCTCTGCGTCTTAGGGCTGATTTGGTTGAATGGTGTAATGTTCCTTGGTTCTCTCATTGTATTCCAAGGCATGCTATACATCTGTGGCTCGCTATTAAACAGAAGCTAAAGACTCATGATAGGATGCGACAATGGGATGTTGGTCCTGACGTTGATTTGGCCTTGCTTAGATGCCCGCTTTGTGAATTGGTTCCGATTCTCATTCTCATTTATTTTTGAGTGCCAATTTTCTATGCGAGTTTGGTTTCGGTGCGGATTTTATCCGGTATGGATGCGGTCCCACCTTCGTTGGAGAGTGTTGTTACGCTCTTATTCCTTTATCTAAGAGGCGGTCGGTTAGCGATTATTTCTAGATTATTGCTTGTCGCTACTACTTACTTCGCTTGGATGGAACGCAATTCTAGTCGTTCAGCGTAAGAAGTCTTCTGTTGTCAAGTGGTTAGCACCATTGTCTCTACTATTCGGTTGAAGTCGGTTACTTTCAAGTTCAAGCTAACCTTGAGGTCTCGATTGATTTTGGATAAATGGAAGATTCCAAGTATATGTATACACGAAGGGAGTGCCGGTAAGGGTTGTACTCTTTTCCCTACTCCAAGGTTTTTCCTTTGGGTTTTTCTTGGAAAGGGTTTTAAGGAGGCAAACTTCCCGGGTTAACTTGCTCCTTCGTGGAGTGGCTGGATGCGGGATGCTCGCTTGTTACAAGTTTTTTTACTTGTTTATGCCTAGTTTGTTGATGTATTATAGCTAGGTTTGTTGTGTTTATGGCATGTCATAAACACTAGTTTTATCAAGCTCTTCGCTTGAGGTTAATGTGGTACTTCAGCCACATTCCATTTGTACTTAACATTATTTTTTGGTTATATATTTACCGGGGTAAACCCCTTTACCCAAAATAAAATACAACCAATCATTGACCATTTTGATTACTTTGAAAAGGAATGTATTTATATACAAAAACATAATTATAAGAATCCCTACAACAACATAAATCCATTATTATTAGGAATGTTCGGATTAAAAAAACCAGTCGACTCTCTCTATTTTTTTTTTCTCAAACCCTAATATGTTCAAGTTCACACAATTAACTAATAATGTTTTGTTTTTTATGCAGATTCTGCTAATGTTTGTTCTTTGCATTCATTTATCTTGCTTTTTCATGATGTAAGTGAAGATTATGGGCAAAGACATATTATCCATGTTTTTTGGAGGTTAATATATATCATTTTTTATGTTCATACTTAGAACTTGATCTTGCTTTCATTACATTATCAGTTTGATTATGTTTTTTATTTAAAAATATAAATCGTATAGAATTCATGTTGGTTATGTGTTTATGTTTTTTGATTAATGTGTTTATGTATGTATTAATTAAACTACACTATGCGAATTTGTAACAATATTTTTTTTATTAATTTAGGTGTGCAACCTTCTGGAACTACAAATGCATGAAAAAAAGATACAACATGGTTCATTTTTTGTATTCACAGGGATTAGAGGCGGTTCTTGACAAGGATGTGAAACTTGAAGATGATGGAAAGGCTAGGTAAATATATAAGGTCTACCTGAGAAGTTCCAAATAGTGAAAATATACCAGAGGCATCAAACCCTAATGACATGACCGGTGAGATTAGTTTTTTTTTTTTTGGTATTAAAAACGTGATATTATATGTGCAGGCAAGTAGATTAGGGATCATGGCAGTTATGTGTACAGACTCCATTCGGCCCATCATGAGGAGCTTTGTCCATAGAGTCCTCAACACAGAAGATCTTTTTTCCTTAAATATAGTTTCACAATATAGCCTTTTGACTGATCACATACAGGAAAAAAAGATACGCCTCTTTTCCTCAAAACCCTAATGGTACGCTTTATATGATTTTTTGTTAACCCTAATGGAATGTACGTTTTATATGTTTTATATGTTTTATGATATGCAGTTGGCTGAGAAAAAGGAGTATGATGAGAAGCTTAAAGAGGTGGAAGCTGTTTGCAACCCCATCATTACCGTTGTTTATCAGAGAACAGGTGGTATGGTGTTTTTGGTTTTAAGGCATCTATGATTAAGTGTTGTCGTGTGGCAGCAATTTTTGGTAACAAATTAAATCCACTTCAATATACTGTTTAGATTGGATGAGTTTCTACCATTTATCAGTTTTATTACCTTCACCTTATTGCAGATGAAGTCCCTTTTCTCATGCAAAACCGTTAGTCAAGTGAAACCGCGTTGCTGAATGTGGTGAAACCTTTTAATTGTTTATTGCAGGTTATTTGTTTGGCTTGTGACAGTGAGCAGTTGATATATTCACATTAGGGACATATTACATGTATAATCAGCAATTGCCTCATGAAACATCAGTACCAACGAGTCCTGAGACTGTGGAAGGCATGTTGGGTAGCCTAGGTATGTTGTATTGTTCGTAAATTTAAGTTTGCACATGTATTTGATAGTCTTTTCTTCAGGCTACATGAAAGTTAGTTCAACCTCTTAACATAAGAAGATCAAAGGTGTCTTATGTAATCATACATATATGGGTTCATTTAATATCAATTATCATGAATAACTTTAATTTTTTTGATGTTTTACGGTTGATCTATATATTTATTAATATTTAATTGAAACATGGAAGCAGCTACCAGTTGTTGTAATTATGTTCTTTTTTTTATTATGGTTACGTTGTTTGTTTCGGGCTTTGGTCATGATGTATGCTATGATATAAAAGAACTAACGTTTATTTTTCTTTCATTACCAGATTTGAATTTTATCAACCATGGCTCCTGATGGAGCCGCTGATGCTCTTGGGGTTCGTTATGCCCCACCTGATCCGACCTTACCTGAACCATGGAAGGGTTTAATTGATGGGAGTTCGAGCGATGTACTATTGAATCCCGAAACTAATGTCACTCAAGACGAGACCCATCGCTTTGGTGCCACCGGTACCATCGAGCTCACCTCCTGCTCCTCCGAACCTAAACCCGTCGTTACAAGCACAACCAAATGGTGCTCCCGGTCAACAAGCACATCAAATGTATTCAACCCCGAACAACAAATGCCACCCAAAGAAGGAAATAACTTGCCTCACTGCACCGGGGTGCTCATATGGACCAATCACGTGGCTACCAAGATCCTCATCAACAACCGATGCATCACATGGGGTATCAACCGAACATGCCTCAACAGAGGCCACCAAATGTGATGCAAAGAACGGCAAGATTTACAACAAGACCTCATCAACAAGATCACAGAGCTTTATAACCGGAGAGACGGTGCTCCACTTGCTCAAAATCCGCCTTCACCGTTAATTCCGCTCAAACGCCGCTTATTAGTCATCCGCCAAGCCGCACAATATGCTAGGCCCCGCTCAACATGCAACAATCGTCACCTTATGGTCAAATGCGCAGAGCAAAGTAGACTATCGGCAACATGGACCAAAGTACCCAAATCAAATGGGTCAGCAGCCAAATGTTCCTCAAGCAGGATCGAAAATGGGCTTTAAAGATAATCCACCCGGAAGAGTCGGGAATGATCACTATTATAATGGTGGGCCTACAATGGCTCCTCATCAGCCTAAGCTTGCAGCTATCCCAATGGCAAGAACTCAACCGGTAAATACTGTACTAAAATGATGATAAAGTATTTCTTTACTATTGAACATAATAGAATAGATTGGTGTGACCTTAATAGAATTGGCTCACGTACTGCAATCAACTATAATGGATTACACCATGGTTCTAACCATGATTGGCTATAAGTTTCATTTTTACAATCTGCAACTCAAATTATTCAACTATGATGGGACTATGTATGTCTTTTTTAAGAACATTATGGGTCTACGTATGTCTTACAAAATATTCTGATGCTTTCTATCTATTACACCCATTTAGTCTATAACGTTCTTCTAGAATCAGCCAATAAGTAAGTAAATGGGTCAAATAGTCTGTAGTATATTGGATCTCATATTTTGTTTTCCTTGTGGAAACTGGCCGGAGATTATAGCTTAGAACTCTTTGAGCTACTGAAGTCTTCTCCTAAAGGTCTTCCTTCTGAGTTGAACTCATCATCACTTGTGCATTGCATACAGAAAATTAAGCCTATGGATTATGATAAAGCATCAGCTTTGATTTCAGAAGCTATAAGGGTCCAGTCAGAGGGATCTGGACTGATATAATATATTCAGATGAGACCTGGAGCAACTGCTACTTCTATATCTTCAGAAAAGATGATAAATGCATTAGAGAACTGGACTTGTTGCAGCTGCAACAAAAGCAAAGATGTTTGCAGATCATGAAGAACGGGAAAATTCAAAGGGTGTCTGCTAATATCAATTATCATCAGGTATAGTTGAATGACCTATTTTCCCGATGCTATCTATACAACATTTTGAAGGTATTGATATTCGCCCACATACCATGTTTTCTTGTGTTATTATTAAGAGCCTATCCAAGGTTTTGGACTAACATTTACATATTTTTTGGTGAAGAGTATTAACTTCACGACTCGGCTTAGTGGAAGTACACTATAGATTTTATCTCAAACATGTTGCACAATGACTACAACATTACATAAATATGGGCACCTTAAAAGCCGTTAGATCACTTTTACTTGACAAACTCATCAGGAGACCGAAAATCAGAGAGTAGATTATAATTGAACACCCAGTGTGGTATACTTATTGATTGTTGGTAAAAATACTGATTACCTGCTTAACCAAGTATATACGCCAAGTTCTTTCCCAATTTTTCCATAATTAATGATAACTGAATAGTGTGTTTTCTCACATTTTTGTGCAGACCGGATACAGACATAGCAGTCTTAAAGTAATGAAGGAGATAGCTAATAAAAATGATGATTGCTAGGTTAGTTTCATTAGTATAATGCATAACCATTTACTTTTTGGGTTGCTTGGTTAATTTCGTTTTCGTGTAATGTTAGATCATGTTCATTATTTTAATGCCTCTTCAACTCCTTGCAACAGTTGGAACTTGCTACTTCTTTCAAGGAGAATGTAACGATGTTTGTGTCGAGATCCATCGAGGTTTTGCATCTAAAATATCACGAGAGTCTATTAGTGGAGAATGAGGCAGCTGATTATGTGAAGCACTACAAAGTATATCTAGGAGATGAGGAGTCAAAGATTAAATACATCAAGAGGCTGTTGGAGCATGGCGATAAGGTACCTACTGTGTTGGCTTTAATGCTCCAAGGGTGACCTTATCTTCCAACTCTTGGTTCATAATTTTTGTATTGTTTTTAATGTAAAAAATGATTTTGGCGTTCCATATATTAGGTCAATTTTGTTATTAACTATGACCTTCCGATAATAGATGCTTCGAGAACAGAGCCAGATTGTGGGATATACTCACACCGCACGGGCAAAAGCAGGTCAAAATGGTCAAAAAGGTATTGTTGCTTAGATGTGGTTTTTCAATTATTATTGAGAATGCTAGCTGTCACTATAACTTTATATGCAACATGCGTCGTTTTTAATTTTTTGACTGGTAACGATGAGTCATATGTTATGGATCAGCTATTCATAATTCATTGTTGAAATAGTGGTGCTTTTGTCCAAAGCAAAATCAAATCGTACGTAGGTATAATAAATGAATTATGATATGTGTGTTGAAGGAGCTACCTCATGTTATCCTGTACTTTATTGTAATACACACGACAATTATGTGATATTAAATGATCAATAGGCTCAGAAGTTGTTGGCTGAAGCATAAAGAAGCTAAAAAACAATTCACTCATATGTTGGAAAATAGTGATAGAACTTTCAAGACACTTGAAGGAAATATCTCAGAGGAATGTCCAGGTAAGGTCCATTGTCATGTATCCGTGTGAACCTTCCATATGCTTATTTAACTGACTATGGATTACTTAGAGTATGTTTGTTCATATGCTGAAAGAGCAGTTGCGGATATGGAAAAGAAATGCGACCAAAAGCTTTCAGAATGCAAAGATGAATCAAAGCAGAAATTGATGAAAATAGAAGGAGAACGCACTGCTCTGGTATGTATGGTAAATTGGATTAAGCTAGAAAACAGTCAATTGTTATAGTGGAATACCTTAGTGGTTACAATTTCATAGTCTCGACCCATTTAAGTTAGTATTATTAGAACAATTTCATAGCGCTTTACTAAATCTATAATGAAGTTTATGGATCAAGCCTAACTAAATATTACATTTTC
Organism: Chrysanthemum lavandulifolium; assembly: GCA_022545495.1. Classification (NCBI taxonomy): domain Eukaryota; kingdom Viridiplantae; phylum Streptophyta; class Magnoliopsida; order Asterales; family Asteraceae; genus Chrysanthemum; species Chrysanthemum lavandulifolium. The sequence goes on from CM040246.1 coordinate 178,902,731, forward strand.
TATATCGACAAACATGTCGCCTGCATTCACACCCGCTTACTTACTTCCGTTGTGCACCTTAGTTTTGATTAGTGAACAACTTTTAGTATCAAAGATTATCGACATGATTTTCCTACTCGATTAAAGTTAGCATTATTATTATTATCAGATAAGCAAGGCATTATCAGGAAAGAGTTGTTAAACATAAAGTTAGCATTATTCGTTCAACCTTGGAATGCCCCTTACATGAGCATTTGTCGAAATGAACCAATCAAAGCGGGTTGAAGTTACCCAAATTGTACTTATGGCAAGTAAAGTCTACTAATCATTTAATTTACTGAGTGAAGATACTTTTTCTACATAACTGATTTCATAGTTTTTAAATGCTAGATATTTTACCAATAGTTTATAATGTTGGTTTTACCTTTCTATCCATAAAACCCAATGGTCAATTTTATAAGATTGATAAAGGAACCACGTAGTAATGTTGCAAGGAACAATGATATACCAAATGCATATTACATAGTCCATGTATCTTTTTGGCTTATTTTTCATATTAACTTTCTTTATAGCGAACAATAAACAAGGTATATGTGGATGAAATCAAGACTCAACAAAGAATAAAGCATTGAAGATTTTGTTCTACAACAAAGACGAAAAACTACACTGGTTTAAGAACTTATACGTGGTCTTAAACAAAGATGAAATCAAGAGTCTACCACCATTTCACTTTGAATTATTCTTTCTTACATATATGATGTATACTTTTATGATCCAAGTTAAGAAAACTAACCGATGAAATTTGTGAAAAAGGAACGAATCCACGAAGTTCCTCAACAATCGCCACAACTCCACCTTTGTAATATCCCGTTTTAACCCAACTCACCTGACACACCCATATATAATTACAATTCATGACCACATCCTTAAAAGTAATTTTCCGTTAAATAACACCATCAAAATAAAAAGTACAAGTCATGCCCGCCCATTGGGCGCTATATATATATATATATATATATATATATATATATATATATATATATATATATATATATATATATATATATATATATATATATATATATATATATATATATATATATATATATATATATATATATATATATATATATATATATATATATATATATATATATATGGGACTAAGCATGACACATAGATAATGCCACCTCAATGATGACTGGGCATTTAATTATGACATGGCATTAGTGACATGGCACTATTCCGGGTTAAATCCGTAAAAAAATTGTCACATAAGTGGATCGAACCCTGGGCTATTGGTATATAAACGAGCGCCTCAACCATTAGAGCAAGACACAAGTTATGATACAAATCGCATTCCCAAAGTGATATTCAACCAAACCATTTTATCAAAAAATACTTTACTTTTATAAACCGGATGTTACTCTTTTTTCAAAAGCATTTTACCAAAAAAATTTCCCCTTTCCTCTCTCAATCAATAACGCACAATCAATTCATTCCATACTTATCTTCATCATTTTTGGGATTGATTTTTGATTTTCAATCGTTTTAGAAAATCATGGGAGAGTTTAAATGGGCATCTTCTCTCCCATTATCAACACCTATTCATTATATTATCAGCAATCTGTCTACCGGTTATGAATGCACAAAATGCATGTTATAATTCAAAAACCTTTAATTCTTACTTTTGTGTGTGATATTCAAATCAACCTACAAACCTTAATCTTCAAATCAATCTCAGAAAAATTACCCCTCACCTTTGATTCACAATAACCTATTCTACAAAAATCAATCAAATCTGAAATACAAAAGAACCCTAAAACCATTAAAATTAACATGGAGGAACGTCTGATGGCATTATTACGTTTTATATATCTCACGAGATTGAATGTAAGATTTGAGTACATATTTTTTATTTGTTTATTTTAAAGATTTGTGATGATCATTTGTATAAAGTTTTGATTTTTATTGATGGGTTTATCTGATAAGCAAAACCATTTGTATAAAGTTTTAGATGATCATTTGTATAAAGTTTTGATTTTTATCATATGTTTGCCTTGGATTATAGTTTTATATGATAATTAGGTTCTGGTAATGTTGCAATAGGCATCCAATGGGTGTATGGGATTGCTTATTGGAACTGCTTATTAGGTTTTGATATTGTGTATGATTTGCTTATTGGAACTGTTTATTAGGTTTAGATACTGAAAAGTTGTTTTGGGTGTTCGGATGAAAGCAAACCATTTATGGTTCTTTTCTTATTTTAGGATGACATTGCTTATTTAGGATGAATGGAAGGGAGGGGTAATCAGATTGACCTGAGTAATGATCCGTTTATATAACTAGATGCTCTATTGGCTGACTTTGGATTAATGGGTCAAAAATTTTAACCTGTTGGATCAGATATAGGTCAAGATCGGACACATTGAAAGGCCTGATATATAGTAAAAGCTGGTCTAGAGCATTGAAAACTAATTTTCCCGACTAATTATCCTAGATATATCCTATTAATTATCTAGAGCGTTGAAAACTAATTTTGCCGACTAATTATCCTGGATATATCTTATTAATTTTCAGGATGCTACTACTTAAATTTCATGAGAGATAGAGAGAGAGACCCGTTGTTGAAGAAGCAGTGCACCATGACTGCCCTGTATGCTTTCAGGTGTGTAGTTTGGCTTCAGGTTATTCCATTTGCATAATGTTCAGAAAAAAAAAGACATGCTACTAAATACTAATGGCTTAAAATATTGGTTATTTGCAGTATCTGTTTGACTCGGTGGATGATGTTAAGGTCATTCCTTGTGGCCCATACCATTCATAAGAAGTGTTTAAAGGACACGCAACAACACTCGCAGTAAGTGGAATTGAACAACCTTGGAAGTTTAAAAAATAAAGATTGTGTTTTTTTAAGTGAGTAATCTCATGCAACTATGTTTTTTACTTACTAAAACTACTGCAGATATGCTTGGCGCTTGCCCTCTGATCTTTAAGTCGGTTTGTGACATGTCGATATTTTGGGAGAAACTTGATATGGAAATTGCAGCAACGCCAATGCCTGAATTTTATCAAGACAAATTGGTATGTCATCTTTCTTTATCCGTGTTTTTGAGCTTTTTAATGTTGGTATTTTGAATTTATACCACTTATCTTTTGACCCGTAAGTGATCAAATAATCAGATTCATTTTTATTTAATTCTTAACTAATGATTTGACCCTAAATAGTAAGAACGCGTTTCACTGTACCCAAATACTAAATTGCTAGAATATCACTGTTCACTGCTTGAAAGCACAATAATCATATTGTAACCTTCAAAACGTGTTGCCAAACACCATGTAAAATTTGTGTACTTGGAAGCTTTATTTAATCTTTTTTTTTCATATTCAGTTAAACTTGTAGAAGATTAGCTCAGATGGTATGCAAAAGGAAGTTGACTGGGCCTATTGTATTATCTAAGCAGATTGGACAAGTACCTCTGGTATTATTCATAATCCTCTATACTATGACATGTTTATACACGAGTGTGAAAAGATGGACTATTTTAAAATGAATTGTATCTGACCCAATTGCACTTGGTGAGTAAATTTAGCACTATATTACCGATGTTAAAAGCAAAAATGTAAAAAAAAACGGAAGAGGAGGGCATAATATATATTTAACATTAGATAGTATGAATATATTTGACCCATGCATTTAGATTCGATGGATGTAGTGCTTATTTAACATTAGATCATTAAAACGTGATTTTTTTGGTTATGTAGTATGAATATATTGACCTTCCGACAGTTGCAGGTTATGTTTATGCATCGCTCTTCGTCACAAAGTTCGCCTACAACTTAAGTTTGTTTAAGGAGTGTTTGGATATACTTAGGTGTATGGACTTATTTAATTCTTTGGCTTTTTTAACGGTTATACTGATATCATGATCATACATGTGTGTAGCAGGAACTGGTCTCTGTTTTTTGTTGTCTGAAGGGCCTAAACGGTATACTTTCTGACGAGATGGGTATTGGGAAGACTATCCAAGCAATGGCATTCTTGGCTCATTTGGCCCAAGTAAGTGCTCTACTTGACTCTCTCTATTCCCTACTATGTTTGTATTAACATTTACTATTATGAATTGCAGGAGAAAAATATATTGGGGCTCTATCTTGAATAACTGGGCTGATGAAAACAGTCGCTTCTGCCCCGACTTGAAAACACTTCCTTATTGAGGTGGTAGTTCCATATATATTAAGGTGGTAGTCCTATAAAAACACTTCCTTCTGCCCCTACGTACAGATTACGTAGGAAAAAGATTAATCCAAAAGTGACTTTATCGTAAGTACTTATCTATCACCATGGTTCTTATCCATATGTATATCGATAGTTTTGATTTTTTTAGATAAGTTGTATCATAAAAGCAGCGATAGGACTTCTTGCCTTACTATTTATTTTGATACGCTATTCATTTAGTTTGAATATTTAGAAATAAAAAATAAAAATTAAAAACATTTTGCTTTCACAGACAATTTCATTTGCCTTACTTCCTAAACACTCTGAATGGTTCGCATCTAGGCTTCAGACGTTTCCTCTTTAGTTTTTACTCTAAACAATAGAAAAACTCACAAGTTTTTCATTATCCATAACGTGCATAGAACTGCAAAATTCTTGTATAGCTGTATGTTAAAGTGTGAGTCTTTAGTTCAAGCCATGATGTATGTCAGAAGAGCGTTTCACTAAATGTTTATTTGACAGGGATGTTGGACTTCACATTCTCATTACCAGCTACCAACTCCTTGTGTCGGATGAGAAGTATTCCAGACGTGTGAACTGGTAGTATATGGTCCTGGATGAAGCTCAAGTAATAAAAAGTTCCACCAGGTAAGAAGGATCAGATTTAAATTGTCTGACCATGTTAGTACCATGAAAATGGCTCCATTCCAAATCTATGTGGGGTTCTTAATTTCATGGTGGTCAATTATACAGATCTCAATAATAAACCTTTTTTTAAAGTGTGAAACATACATTCAATATTTTTTTTTGAAAAATATACATACCTGTGCATTTTCTTAGATTATGGTGTGCTTTCGGTCTATCCTTATGTATAAGAATTTCACATTTGGACCAGTGTGCGCGTATATTTCTTACTGTATTTTGTTTAATTGTGCATGCAGTATAAGATGAAGACACTACTTATTTTTAATTGTTGAAACCTTCTCCTTCTGACTGGCACACCTATCCAGAACAACATGGCTGAGTTGTGGGCTCTTCTTCATTTCATCATGCCTACTATATTTGACAGCCATGAACAATTTAGTGAGTGGTTTTTATTGATTTTTGGCTGAGTGTGGGCTCTTCTTCATTTCATCATGTTTACTTTTTATAGCAGAAACATAATTTTTTGCTTCAATGCCAGGCAAACAATATCTCATCATCCCCCATTTCACACGCATTTCCAAATTCAAATCCCTCCGCATTTACTCGGCATTTCCAAATTATAATTTATTGCGATTTGGCGGATGTGGATGAAGGTAAATTACTTGACTTTATATTAAATTTTATTAAAAGATAATTAGCAATGAGGATGGTGATTGTTTGATTAGATTTATATAATTTGTTTATGATATTTTGTTTTGATCCGATTTAAAATCTAATGTTGTTTGTGACTTTCGTTTGATTTCTTGAGTACATGCTTCATTATATATCTAACCACTTTTCAACAAGGAGTATTTTTTTTATGATGATTATTTATGTTTTATAACTACGAATTTTGTAATATGATAAAGGGTATTCATTGGATGGAATGTGAGGGCTTTTAAGCATGTGCTTTCGGCTTTGGAGGGGACTGTTATTGATAATCGTCGTATAGAGACTTTTAGCTCTGATCACAATGACACGTCAGCTGAGGTATGATCATCTTGGCATTGTGCTCCAAAAGTAATTACGTATAGGAAAAACTATATAACAGAACATGGTTAGTTTGTGTTTAGATATGCATTTAGATAGTTGGATAATTTGGTTCACTATTTCACAATAACACATGGGGTGTATAGATAAGTAGGAGGGTGTTTCAAATTGCTTATCTGCTTATTTTGACGCAAATAAGAAGCCTCAGACGTTTGGCAATAACTACTTATTGGATTGTTTTTCAATAAGTTAAGCACTTAATAATAGTCAGCATGGTACTTGCTTATATTTAAGCATATAAGCACTTTAAGATCAGAATCCCAAACAACCCCCATAATACAGTTGATATGATCGGTTTCTCTACACCAACGATTTGAAATACATTAAGCAGATGATCACTTACAAAATCCATATTAAACACCACCAAACTAATATGTGCCTCCCTGGCAGTTTGTTTGGACTATTTATATGACATGCTGAAATAATAATAATAGACTCGCAAGCTCCATCTCTACTCATCTGCCTTTCTATGCCTGTGAGATTCATGTTCTATGACTGCAAATATTGAGGAACTATTTTTTCGCAACAATTGATACCAAAATATTTGTTTCTATCCATAACAGTAGTGGTGTGTTTGCTACAAGTTATGGAACAACCCGTGAGCACACTAGCATGATCGTCCATCATGACAGGATTTGCATACCCCTCATAAACAAGTTAATTGTATAAGTTTGAAAATGGGAAGGGCTGCTACCAATATCCCGATTCATATTTTTTTCATGTTCCATGTATAAATTTGACAATATACTCAAATTATACAACTTGAAACCTACTTTTTCATTTCTTTACATCTAACCTAAGACGACAATCCAGCTTTTCCTATAGTCAGCATCAAGGTACTAATGTAGTGAGTAAGTGTTTAAGTATACGTTTCTGAAAATCGATAACATAGCTTATAGTCTCCAACTTTCGGTCATGATAAAAGGGCATATGACAGGATTCTACTTGCAATCCTGCAGATTTTTGTAAGATATATATTATCGCCACTCTGGTATCCTGATCGCCTGCCATCAAAGAAATGGTTATATCAATAAGGAAAGTGGTAAGAACCGTTATCAAATGTATTTTTTCTGCATAATTAACTATAAATTTATATCCATGCTTTAACTAAATTTATGAACTTGTAAATTGTATTATCAACAAACGATTGCATGACAAGATGACGAGCTTTGTATCCAAGAATAAAGCTTCACAGATGCATGGCTAAAGGTCTGTTTACAAATGCTCTTTTTTAATAATGAAAATCTTCTTTTTGCTCCTGGTTAATATCATACACAATGAAAGATTACCTATTATGTTAAGATGGCATTTAGAGATATCATATTCGTAATATGACAACAGTTTAGAATTCTTTGGTTTCTTATTTCAAAGCAATCACATTAAAGCAAGTAGTGCTTACTAGAATATTGGTTTTAGTTTTTTACCAATAAATTTATCGATCTAGCTTGTTAATACTTTGCAAGCATACTATTGGAGCATTGTAGCTCATAGCCCAATTTTCATTAGCTGCAACTTAACTGGTGTCAACATTGTCCCTTCTTTTTGAAAATAAAAAATTGTTTATGCTGTGGGGGTATATATGTAGTATAATATTATGTATAAAAAGGAAAAATTGAAACTTTATATTGTCTGCAAAAAAAAATTTGTTTGGCCTGTTAACCGTTGAAATACGAATTAAACAGTCACATGTGTATAAATAGAATTAGTATAAGTTTGTTGGAACATATATGATTACATGAGATATTTATCCTTCTATTGTGTCGAGACTCTAGTCTATTTTTTTATTTGGTGTATTCTAACAGGAGTAAGAATAAAAGATCAATACAACTAGCAAAGGGTGTATTGGACTTAGAGGTCGCAATTTCGATCCACATTGTCATGAGTCTGCATTTGAGAGCGGAACGCTTCATAGAAGGTTATTATTGCGAGTTTTTTGAGCAAGCTTCTAAAACTAAAGTTTATGAAAAGATGTTCTATCTAACCCTTCACCTTGGAGTTTTATATACATTTGCTTTATACATGATATATCGGCAATATTGCCTCATTTTTAAGATTTTCAACGCTACTTCGCGATTGCTTTACTTATATTTAGAATTAGAATTCAACATTTATCATCATAGTTAGCTAGCCATTATATATATATATATATATATATATATATATATATATATATATATATATATATATATATATATATATATATATATATATATATATATATATATATATATATATATATATATATATATATATATATATATATATATATATATATAGGTAAATTTAAATAAAAGAATATCCGTAAAAGAATAAAAATATTTATTTTTAAAAGTTCTCCGAAAATTCCAAAAAAATCCACAAGATAGGGTATGTTGGTGCATAAAACTTTTGTGAAAACATTTTTATAATTTTGAGTTTTGATACGCTTTTTTCATGCACAAAAATGAATTTTGATGTGCAAAAATTTTGATGCACAAAATTTTCAACTTGTTTTAATTAGATGCACAATGTTATTTTGATGAAAAAGTCAAAAGAAGTTGGGTGCAAAAACAATTTTGATGCACAAAAACGATTTAATGCGTAAACGTATTTTTTCATAATTTTTTCGGAAAAATATCCACTTTTAGAAAAAGTTTTTACAACTTTTTCATGCACCATCATACCCGATCTTGTGAAATGTTTTGGGAATTTTTCGAGAACTTTTTTGAAAAAAAAATTTTTTATCTTTTACTAATATTTGTCTTTTATTTGATCTTTATCCTATATATATATATATATATATATATATATATATATATATATATATATATATAGAGAGAGAGAGAGAGAGAGAGAGGATCACGTGCGGATTTTTAATTTTAGTGCGGACGTACGGATAGATCTGGACCGCCCATTCTTGAATTTTTGTAAAAAGTCAAGATCTGCTAACTTCACTGCATCAGGGACCATGTAAACGATTTTTTAATTTTTTCCTTTGAGCAATCCTTACTATTGTTATCTTCTTTCATTTTTTTTATTTTTTCAGATGTTTCTGAGCACTTTTTATTTTTTTTTATTATGAGTCCTACCGTGATATTAACTATGAGTCCTACTGTGATATTATGAAACTGTGATATTAAGCTTTTTTACATGTGAAAAGGAACCATGATATTAAAAAGGAAAAAAAGTTTCTGTGATATAAAAGAAGTTATTGTGATATTAAAATTTTATTGTTGATTTCATTGTGATAGTAAAAAGGAACTATGATATTAGCATTTTTTTATTAAAAAATGAACGGTGATATTAATAATATTAGAAAAAAACAAAAAAGTAGTGTGATATAAAAAAAAAGTTAGTGTGATAATAACAATTTGTATTAAAAAAAAGTTTATGTGATATTAAGATCAGATCTTGACTTTTGTAAAAAAGTCAAAATCAGACCTTAATATCACAATACTTTTAATCATGAAAACAATTTTTTTTTGAAATTTTTTTCAGCGATTCTTAATAATTTATCATCCTCTTTATTTTTAAATTTTTTCAGATTTTCTTGAATTTTTTTTAGAACTACTGTGATATTTCCGCACCATCCCTACTTAAAAGCTTAATCCCCACCGATTCCTTCCGTATATATATATATATATATATATATATATATATATATATATATATATATATATATATATATATATATATAGAGGAGGCATGCACATAAAATGCCACTTGGCATCCCATAATGCCATGTCATATTTCCATGTCATCATTGTGTTTATGTGGCATTTTTTAAATGACATGTGGCATTTTTTTTATATTTATGTTCAATTTTATTTTTTATTTTTATTTTAAAATTCGGTTTGTATTTTTATTTATGGATTTTAAATTTTAATTATGTTTAATTAAAAAGAAGACATATATTGGATTCGAACTTGGGTCATTCATAAGTTATCTAAACAACTTACCACTAGACTAAATTGTTTTTTAATTTATATGTTCCAAATCAATAAAAATAAGGACATGCTAAAAAATTCTGCAGTTTGTATTTTAGGAATGTATATTTTGAAGATTAGAATTTATAAAAAAGTTGATATATATTACCTAACAAGATAATTATACCTTATATATTTTTAACCTATTTTAACTACGGTATAGCACGTTTCTTAGGAATCAAAAATTCGAATTTAGTTTTTCTGTGTTTCAGTTATATAAGTTTTTCTTCGTGTTTCTTTACTATTCAAACATATGAACCTTTTGTTAAGCATGTGCTGGTATTAATAATAACATCCCATATTTAACTTATGTTGAACATGTGCTGGTATTACACCTTAATTTGTCTATTAAGTCATTAAATTGTATGTTCTAGATTCATGGGAAAACTGAGCTCATAGCATCGACGAAACGTCCAGGCGTAGTATATTATTAAGAGGTCTATTATGATGTAGTAGCATACTAGCTATAGGTCATGTATTTGAACCCACAATGTTTTTATATCTTTGCATTGGTTGTATATCTGTCATAAACATGATGTTTCTGAATGAATTTATTATTGTGTGATAACGTTAATTTTTTTCACTGTCTTTACAGCTAGGGTGAATGTTTCTAATTTTCATTGTCATCGCACGGGTACGCAATTACATTCCTCTACAAGTGAGCTTGGACATGCTTTGTTTATCGAATGAAGGTAGTTATGTTTCTATGGCTTATCATAAGTCTGACTCTCTAATGTTTGTAACGTTTTTATTGCATTTTTTGTTTGCAGCTTGCCAACTCTAATATGTGCCCCATGAGTGAACCAATACCGATGCGTGCTGACGGAGTTTATGGTGACTAATTCTTTTTTAATTTGTATCATTCGCGTCTATGTTAGAGGGTTTTTTTGTAGTGTCACCTAGAAGACATACTCCCAAAACAATACGTATTCACTTTTATTCACTGTCATGCTTATGATTTTCATTTTTTTTGTAGATTCTTGCTCATCGGACTACACAACAAATTATTAAAAGTAGCATATGGGTTCGGTTAAATGAGACTTTCTTATTATCTAGGCCACTTCTTAGTCGGTTCATTTATCAACAAGGGCTTATTTTGTACCCGAGTTTACGGCCACGAGATACATTAACCATGGGGCTACAGTTAATGAGGTAATTTGATTCCACAAAGTTACCTTATTATAAACAAATGAGTTCATTATGGAAAATACATAATCAACACCATTATTGTATGTTCCTTTATGTATATATGTTTTATATTCATAATTTTTTGATGAAATTTTTATTTTTGTTATAAGCAGGGGTTTGCGAATCGATCGGAAGATTAGGAAATCATCGCATCAGTGGTCACGATTTGAAGAGCGATATAGAGGTTGTGTTTGGCCACTGCTCACATGCAGCTATGCAGACTACAATGGCATAGAACATCAAGTTACAATAAGTTCACTTGCCTCATATTTGTAACCACTTTTCAATTATATACATTGTGTAATTAAGAATTAATAACTTCTGAACCACAGATTTTTAGTTGTTCTTATTCTAAGAAAGATGTTCATGTTGCGACAGATAGCTCAAAACCTGATTTAGTTGCATATACTGAGCTAGAAGTTGTAGAAATAGACACATGAGTCCAAACCGTCAAGGTGTATCTCCACCAACTACTGGTGATGCAGGCGACATTCAAGAAGATCAAGGTTTAAACGATATCGAATTAACATACATTGGGGTTCCAGATTCCACAGTAGAAGCTCCTCGCATGGGTGAACCCGGCCCAAACTTATGTCGAGCACAGTGTTTTGCATGCTGAGTTAGAAGGAGAGAGGATGGATGTAGACGAAGTACTCATCTGGAAAGATGAAGTACCAGAACCTCAACAGATCTTTCCAAGTAATTGAGCAAAAGGTAGACATCACTCGTCCTCTTGACATCACTCATTCTCTTAATACAAATAACTAATATGTGTATGTCATGTGTTAACAAGTGTGTACTTTTTATCAAAAAGGAACTTGTGTTAATGGTAGTCGTTGCAGATATGACCATGTTAAGGTTGCTCAACCAAAAGTCAAAGCTTATGCCTCTTCGTCGACATATCCTTACCAGTTTGGTGTCTCAGAAACTGTATCTCAAACTACAGATCCTTGTGTTATTGGGGAGCTTTCTGCGTCTAGCAGACCCTATGTAGCTTCTGCACAATCGGTATGGGGTGAAGTTACTGGGGAGAATGAGTTGTTAAATGATGTTGTGCAAGCAAGGAGTACTAATCCGGCTGATATTTTGATGTGTTCATTTGCTGTTGCTGGTAATTGTCCCCGAGGAGAAAATTGCCCTCATGTTCATGGAGATTTATGTCCTACGTGCAAAAAAGTATACTTGCATCCCTTCAGACCGGCCGAGAGAGAGGAACATAAAACAATGTGTGAGAAGAATATAAATAAATTATGGAACTTCCCAAAAACATCCGGTTACTATTGTAAAAATTGAAGCAATACTTCCAGATAAAATGATCATCCTTTGAGTTTGAATAGAACAATGTTTTTCTTACGTGGACATATATTCTACATATCTTCAATAATGTTAAATGATATTTATTTAGTGAGAGTTTTTTTTACTGTTTCTTCTTGTAAACTTGCAGCCCTAAGCCAAACAAAAGGCTGTGAAGGAAGGATTTAAATCAGTATTGCTAAGACTAGCTTCAAGGCTAACACTAAAGCCCTTGCTAAAAATGAAGGAGATGGAATTTGTAATGTAATTAAGTACCTTTAAAACAGATTTTAGAAACATTTCTTCTGAATTTCTTTTCCGTTCTAATGGTAAGGTTACTCATTTATGACTTTGAGTCAGGGATTACATATTGCTTCAAAATTTGTGCCTTTCTCTTATTAATTACATATTGCTCAAGTTGTTTGCTTCTCTTGCGGTTGATCTATAGACCTGATAATGGAGACATCCTTAGGGTTCATATATTTTGTATGCACACTACAGACCTCATCCACGAAGTTCTAAAGTTTGTCATGTTTTTACTATGGTGTGCAATTAACCATGGTACAAAAACGTCAATTAGCCGAAGAGGAGTACAATGTTTCACCTAAACATTTGAAATTGGAAAACAGTTTCCAGTTAGTTCCATCTTTGGAAATTCCTTCAACTGATTCTCCACCAAAACCTTCTTGCAATTCAGGTGGGTGAGGTAGAGTCTTCGCACATTTTTATAGATTTATAAATTTTGTAGATAGCGTAATATGAAATTTTATAATAATATTTAGATAATCAGTTAAAGTTTAGGAAAACTTGTCATAATAGAGGTAAATGTGGAATTGCATAACTTTCTGTTGGGATATATTTTCAAAAGTTGCTTCAACGTCTGCACAGTTCCAAGAAGTTGAAGGGGAACCTAAGGAAAGATGAAGAGCAAGGCTGGAAAGAGAGCAACGTCATCAAGTACGTGCACGATCTTGCAGGTGAAATAACTGATCTATCAAGCATTTGGGTATTATATTAAATTTGCCACTGCTTATATTTATGGTTGACAGGTGTCACACCCCCAAATTACCTGTTTTGCAGCGGAATGGAATTCCTGGGGGTTGACTGTCATAGCATCACAATCACAGTTATATTGAACGACCTAAAGTGTCGTTTGGAAAAATACATCATTTGATTTAATAAAATAATCAGAGTTTACAAAGTATAGGTCCCAATTGAAAATCAACTTGTGCGGAAATAAGTTTGTTACAATTCAAACGATGTTTTTAAAGTGTATAAATCCCATGAGAGACGTCATCACCACGACTCTATAATAAGTCCACATGCATGCCATGAAGTGTATGCCTTAGATACCGAGATAAAACATGCTTAAAACCATCAACACAAAGGTTGAGTGAAATTCATAGGTTTAATTAATTCGTTTGAACACAATATTCGTAGTGTGAGTTACATTGTTTCACACTCATCGTTGAAAACAAAACAACAATTATTTCACTAAGTTCATGACAACCAAAGCGTAAACCTCGTACCAATAGAAATTGGTAAAATCGTTTCATCGCAGCCTAATAGGTAAACTTGCCAATTTACCTCAATGATTCAAATATAGTGCTTCGATTTCCTAACGGGTCAATAAGAACGGAGTGTTAATTCCAATAGGCCTATTCACAATATTCGCTACCACTGCAAGTGACTAATGGTGCATGATGTAGGGACTTCAAACATGGCAATTGATTACTTAGTGACAATAAAACATTTGGATATAACATACGCTCAAAGCATTTGTGTTCGATTAAAAATATAGCATGCATCTCCCCAAGAGTTTGTAAAACAATTAAGTAATAGAAAGTGGGCTATGAACTCACTTGGTACAATGATGCGATGACAAAAGTGAGTACAATCGAAATGAGGCGCAATCTCTAACTGCGACCTATTATGAATGATATGATATATAATAAGTCATGATGTAATGTTATGCATGCAATTAGTATGATATTTATACCACTTGTGAATTTTTGAAAATAATACTTATCATCGAAAAATAATCTTATAACGTCTTGACCATTTATAACTTACTTTACAAGTATTTTCGTTGAAATGATCTCCTACTATAGTTATTTAATGATTTATTATGAATTTATAACTTTTCGTCAGAAAATAATGTCGTTGAAAATTTCATGAAAGTGACTAAAACAGCCTCGAAAAGCTAGTCGTAAAATGGTGCACGTCGAGTGTTAGGAAACGAACTCAACGGTTTAGGAAGCTTGTATCATTATCTCAAAGTTTTAGCTTTTAAGTTTTCATCCTAGAGGTCTCGATCATAGAGAAAAATATAGGTTAAGTATGGCACTTTTGTCCAAAATATCGTTTAAGGGTGGTTTTCGGCAAAGTTTAAGTGACCGTATTTAATTCATTACAACTCCGCTTGACAAACGGTCGGACATTTTGGAAAATATGCTTGGCGAAATTACTTTTACTAGAAGACATCACTTTATAAAAAGTTCTACATCAATGTTAAAAACAACCTTCAATATGGTCACTTGTTGCCGTAATACTTGTCTAATAGAAATATAATAGTTTTTCTTATATAATAAAGTTACGGCAACTTTGTGTAAACGTGTATAATTTAATCGTTACAAGTCCGTTTTCTACGTTTTATATGTCCTTAGCTTCGTATCAAAGTATACTAATATATTTTTAATAAGTCGACACAATTTATAATGCCTAAGCCTCATTTTTGACTCGTACAAAGTAGACGTAACATGCTGAAATTTTCAGAATTTATAGTTTTTGTCGCTTAACTTGAAAAATTCATAACTTCTTCATTATAGCTCCGTTTTAATCCGTTCAAGCGGCCACGGTTTCGTTTTAAAGTATATTTTCTAAATATCTAGGCCAAAAATTTTTATCTACTGTCGAAAATTCCATATTTTAAAAATAAAGACAGACCCTTTTCAAAACTTGTCGAAATGAGTTTTTCTCGCCAAACCTATTCTAACCCATTCAAAACAACTCAAGCTATTCTAATCCTACCATACACCTTCTTAGGGTGTCATGGTTTCCTAGACATCACCAAGAGTGATATATTACAAGGAGTAATTATAGGATGACATATATATATATAACTCTTAAAACAATGAAAAGTGATATAAACATCCATAAGACTTGCATGTTTTACTCAAATATGATGAAATGAATATGAAATAAATATGAAAGATGAAAAATGGACATGAGATGCTTACTAGTTAACTTGATGAGGTTTATGATCAATGGTTTTATCCTAATCACCCAAGGTTTTTATTTCAAAACCTTAATCAAGAGTGTAAC
Source organism: Chrysanthemum lavandulifolium (assembly GCA_022545495.1). NCBI lineage: Eukaryota > Viridiplantae > Streptophyta > Magnoliopsida > Asterales > Asteraceae > Chrysanthemum > Chrysanthemum lavandulifolium. The sequence goes on from CM040246.1 coordinate 178,918,433, forward strand.
TAGAGTGAATAAACTTGAGCAGAAAATTTTTTGAAGAATACCTTCTTTGATCCTTGTGGTTGCCGGTTTCAATGAGCAAGAGAGGAAGAGATATCTTTGCTTTTTTTTTCACTTTGAATGTTTGTGTGGTATGTGTACAAAATGAATAAATTACAATATGTAGGTAAGATATTTGGTATGTTTCAAATGAGTCACCCCCCCCCCCCTTGTGTCGACAAGGGGGTTTTAATGATAGGAAAATACTTTTTTTTTATACTAAGTATAGTGTATAGAATAGATGTACATTTGTAGTATAGTTAAGTAATTAAGTGTACATTTAAGCTTATAAGGTAGCATTAATTAAAAATAAGTTTTAACGGGTCATAATAAAACATATTGAAGTCATAAAATTATAAAAATACATTTCTTGCAAAATTTGAGTGAAATAATAATTATCGTGTAGTATTTAAGAAAACCGTCGTAATTATATAAATATAACAATTTATATACAAAATAAATTTAAAACACTGGGTAAACTCATAATATTATTTGTATAAACTTAATATGAGTATAAAAATATATTGTGATAATTTTTGGAAGTAACGGATCAAATGTTCAAAATAATTAATTATGCGATAGCGTTTATTTAATATGAAAATTACGCGTTTAATGTGAAATGCAAAATCATGAATGAACTAACATGATGATAATGGAGAAATCAGGCCGCCCCCTCCTCTTCCTTAATTCCGGCCAAAAAGATATCCCTATATGATGTCCTCTCTACCTTTGAACGATCCTTATTGTTTTTAGGTATGCAATACATGATTTATGGGTGTTTTCATTCATAGAAGGGGCGGCTGGTTGTTATCTTTATATCAAAAACGATTTCTCCTTAATCTTGGTCGAAACCCTAATCAAGTGATTCTGAACGTTATATGGTGATCTATTAATTAGGGTTTTGAATTTAAATCGTACCTCTTATTCTGATTATCCTAAGTCGGTTTCTAATCGATTATATATATAAGGGTGGATTTAGTGTGGCGGCTCATTAGGGTTTGTGATGTTTCATCATAAATCTGTTCGTTTATGATTTTATTTATCTAATGGGGTGTTTTGATGCATGGTGGCTAGTGAAATCAAGGAACCCACGCTGTAGGGTTTTACTTTTTTTTCTATATTTTCTGATTTCGCGGTATGTGGAGGCTGATGCGTTAACTTTTGAATGGAACCCTATTTTTTAGGGTTTCGATCTACTCCTTGCTGGAACGTGTATATCGGTTTGTGACGAATACAAGTTCTATATCAGATTCATGTGCTATACCGGATCCATGTTTTGTAAGTGGGTTTCCGTGGTGTTCTTGGAAGGGGTGATCATGGCTGTAAGTTGCACATTTGGTGCATTATTTGTTACCATTCACACTGGTTTCTTATCATTGGTACATACATTCCCGTGTTGATTCTCTTTGGTTCAACGCTGATTGAGGCTTGGTTAGAATTTTGCTTGAATGGTAGTTATCTCTTGCTTTTCCTTCAGATTTATCGAAATTGGTGGTTCTTACTTGATCCTATTGTATCTAATACGATGGAATTAGGGTCTTAAACAACCCTGTTTGGTTATTGTGACCTGGTGTTGGTTGCGGCTTATTTATTGGGCATTATTCAAGCTATTTGCTGCAGTCTTTGGTCGTTATTGGAAGCGGTTATTGTGGCTTGTTAGTTGCAGGTTGGCTGCATTGTGATGTTGTGCATCTGGATTAGTATTTTGCATGACATTTTGATGATGTATTGAAGTTGTTCTTGGAAGTGTGTAGGTTGTCTACGTACTCTTTGGTTATTCTTATTGGTGGTTGGTTTTGCATCTAAACATACTCATTTGGAGCAAGTTTGTGCTTGCTGCTCTATCTGTGGTTTTAGAGTCTCCCACCAAGTGTTGTGTGGAATTTGTGAACTGATTTCAATTTGATGATCCATGGGTGTGTGATGATCTTTCACACTTCTTGGAGGATATCACTCATGTTCTATGTTTTGGGTGCTTTTCTGGATCACATGGAAGTTGCTTTGAAGTTCTATGATGGCTATGCGTTTGGTACTACCTTAGTGAATCAAGTTGTAATTCCTTATTTATATTCACATGTATAGTCATTGTAGATGGTAAGTTTTATTATGTAAGTTATAAGAATGGCGTGTCATTCTTATATGAGAGTCTGTAAGTGTCCTAAGGGACTGAGATGAGGGAATCACCCTCATCCTTTGTACTTCAATGTTTTTGGTGTAATGCATTTTACCAGGGTGAAAAATCCCTTTTACCCAAAAAAAAAAAACATGATGATAATGATGCCAATGAAATGTAGACTAAACCTAGTCTATATGAAATGTCCTTGATGATTGTTCATGAATTCGCACTAAACCACTAAGGTTACGCAATTTGATACTAAATAAACCTAGTTTACGATAATTGATGAAATAGTGAAACTTGAATAGTAATTTTCTCCATAAATGAATAGTGTTTCGTGAATAGTAAATTTTGAAATACGTTCTCAGAATATTACTTCGACTTCGAAAACGGTGAATAGTAAAATTTTGAATAGTAACCGGTGAATAGTAAATTTGAGAAATGACCTAAAATTGCGAGTTGTCACATTCGCCCACCCAAAAAGGAATTTTGTCCCTGAATTCAGTTCGTGTTAGTCTATCGAATTTTTGAGTTTGTGATGAATATCGAGGAAAGAAGACATGAAGAGGTGTCGTTACGGTTATCGATGATTGAGAGTGTATAAAACATCATAGTAGAGAAAATATTGGATGAATCTCCCACGAGTAACACTTTGACTTGGAATATGTGAAAATTTTGCTTGCACTAAGATTTATAAATAACTGCTCCCAACATCACATGATCCCTCCAGAATTAGACATAGTTAGCTAGGCTATGTATAATTAAGGAACGATAATGTGACATTCGGTTTAGTTGTTATAACTCTCAATGTTTACAAAGATTTAAACTGTGTTGTTAAAATGATAGTTAAAGTAAAAGGAATTAAAATTCTCGTAAGTAATAACAAATCGGAAAGAAAATAAAGTACGATAGATGAGAACATTTTACAACGAGTGGTTTATCAAAAAGTAATACATCTTAAGTTATAAAGTTTCGGATACGATGGAAGACATAAACTTAGTACGACATAATACATAAGGAAAATAAGATCATAGTTTCGAACTTCTTGATCTTCTGCGTTGTTGAAATCCTGTTGAGCTTCTCCTCCTTCTAACATGTATGCTTTCCCAAGAGCACCTTCAACTTGTTGACCTTGGTTTTGAGGACATTGATTTCGATAGTGTCCTTGCTCCCCACATCTGAAGCATGTGACTACGGCTTTACCTCTACAATCCCTGGCTAGATGTCCTGATTTTTGGCACTTGGCAGGGCAAGGACCCGAGTGATGAAACTTACATCGATTACATAGTGGGTATTTTCCAGCATAACCTCTGCCTTCTATTGGTGCAGCAACATAAACCATTGCAGCTTCTTGCCTTCTATTCTGTTGTTGATGATGGTTAGTGTTACGGTTTTGGTTGTTGTTATTATAACCTCCTTGGTCATTTTCCCATTTTCTTTTGTTGTTGTTGATTTGGTTATCGTCGTTGTTGTTGTTATTTCGGTTATTGTTGTAGTTGGTGCGGTTGTTGGTATTGTTGTTACGGTTAGTGTTGGTAATGTTTCCCCCCTTCAATACTTGTTCCATGAGCTTTTGAGATATTCGGATAGATTCTTCAATCGTTTGCGGATCAAAAGAAATCACGTCTCCTTGAATAATCTGGGGAAGTCCCCCAATGAAAGCCTCCAGTAGCTTCTCGTTATCCGAAACCATAGATGGGCATAACACGGCCAATTCTTGAAACCTTCGAATGTAAGTATCAATGTCATACCCAACAGTTACTAGTTCGTAAAATTCGGTCTCCAACTTTTTCACCTCCGTACGCGGACAATACTTCTTTGTTATCAAACCCTTGAATTGCTCCCAAGTGAGCTTGAAAGCATTTTCCATTCCCATTGGCTGAGCATACGAGTTCCACCAAGACATTGCCCCATCAAGTAGTGTACTCGTAGCAAACTTAACCTTGCTATCCTCCGGGCAATTACATAACAAAAACACATACTCCATTTTCTCGAACCATCGAACCATGGCAGTGGCCCCTTCAGTGCCCTTGAACTTAGTGGGATCTCCACTTTAAAATCCTTATCTGAACAACTTCTAACCCTGGACCCTCCTGCAATTCCTGCAAAGAAGAAGAAGTCTAGCGGCTTGACTTCCTCGCAATTCTAGTAGCTTGATTGATTCTGCGGCAGCAGCATTAGCAAGCCGCGGCTTCAAAGATTAGCTGCGCAATTCGGCAGCGATGGCGAGTCTAGCGGCTTCAAGAAGTGGTCTGCGACCTCGGCGGCATTGGCAAGTCTAGTGGCTTGGAAGATGGCAGCGACCTCAGCAGCGGCCATCGCTGCCCTTTCATCCTTAATGCATTGGCTATACTATCCTCACAAACTTTTGCATAGCCTCTTGATTCAAAACTTGTGGAGCTTTCTTCGGCGCCATAACTTCTTCAAAATAAGAGGAAAGGTGAGATGTAGCAAAGTCCTATGTTAAAAAAAATAAGCGCTCTAAAGAGATGTGATATGAGATGATAAATTTAAGGTTGTCTTTCAAAAATGAATGATGGATTCCAAGAAGATGGGTTATGAGATGTAGTAAGTGCTTCAAATGTATGACGGTTTAGTGACTTAATGCATAAATAACGTGTAACTCGACATGTTAGTGGTGAAACAAAGGAGTGAGAGTGACTTTGCCGTTCTTAAAGGTTTATCTCGGCATTCGACGTTATCGGTGATGAATCAGCTGATATTAAAATTGTGATAGGGAATGACAAGGCATTCTCCACGTTGGAGTATGAAGAAAGGATAATGGGATGGGTATTTAAAGGCATCCATGTGACAATCGACTGAAATGAAAGTAAACAACTCGAAAAATGTACGTATAAACCGCATGTAAAGTGAATATGCACTTATGATGAAATGATGAGATGCTATGATGATGTAGTTATAGTCTAGGGTCAATGATGCAACCTAGTTCTCTATAATCAAGCTCGATGCCAATATGTCACACCCCAAATTACACATTTGCGTGAATGGAATTCACAGGGTTGATGTCATAGCATCACAATCACAGTTATATTGAACGACCTAAAGTGTCGTTTGGAAAAATACATCGTTTGATTTAATAAAATAATCAGAGTTTACAAAGTATAGGTCCCAATTGAAAATCAACTTGTGCGGAAATAAGTTTGTTACAATTCAAACGATGTTTTTAAAGTGTATAAATCCCATGAGAGACGCGTCATCACCACGACTCTATAATAAGTCCACATGCATGCCATGAAGTGTATGCTTTAGATACATGAGATAAAACATGCTTAAAGCACAACACAAAGGTTGAGTGAAATTCATAGGTTTAATTAATTCGTTTGAACACAATATTCAGTAGTGTGAGTTACATTGTTTCACACTCATCACGAAAACAAAGCAACATTTATTTCACTAAGTTCATGACAACCAAAGCGTAAACCTCGTACCAATAGAAATTGGTAAAATCGTTTCATCGCGACCTAATAGGTAAACTTGCCAATTTACCTCAATGATTCAAATATAGTGCGTTCGATTTCCCTAGCGGGTCAATAAGAACGGAGTGTTAATTCAATAGGCCTATTCACAATATTCGCGCTCACTCGCAAGTGACTAATGGTGCATGATGTAGGGACTTCAAACATGGCAATTGATTACTTAGTGACAATAAAATATTTGGATATAACATACAGTTCAAAGCATTTGTGTTCGATTAAAAATATAGCATGCATCTCCCCCAAGAGTTTGTAAAACAATTAAGTAATAGAAAGTGGGGCTATGAACTCACTTGGTACAATGATGCGATGACAAAAGTGAGTACACTGAAATGAGGCGCAATCTCTAACTGCGACCTATTATGAATGATATGATATATAATAAGTCATGATGTAATGTTATGCATGCAATTCGTATGATATTTATACCACTTGTGAATTTTTGAAAATAATACTTATCGTCGAAAAATAATCTTATAACGTCTTGACCATTTATAACTTACTTTACAAGTATTTTCGTTGAAATGATCTCCTACGATAGTTATTTAATGATTTATTATGAATTTATAACTTTTCGTCGTAAAATAATGTCGTTGAAAATTTCATGAAAGTGACTAAAACAGCCTCGAAAAGCTAGTCGTAAAATGGTGCACGTCGAGTGTTAGGAAACGAACTCAACGGTTTAGGAAGCTTGTATCATTATCTCAAAGTTTTAGCATTTAAGTTTTCATCCTAGAGGTCTCGATCATAGAGAAAAATATAGGTTAAGTATGGCACTTTTGTCCAAAATATCGTTTAAGGGTGGTTTTCGGCAAAGTTTAAGTGACCGTATTTAATTCATTACAACTCCGCTTGACAAACGGTTGGACATTTTGGAAAATATGCTTGGCGAAATTACTTTTACTAGAAGACATCACTTTATAAAAGTTCTACATCAATGTTAAAACAACCTTCAATATGGTCACTTGTTGCCGTAATACTTGTCTAATAGAAATATAATAGTTTTCTTATATAATAAAGTTACTGCAACTTTGTGTAAACGTGTATAATTTAATCGTTACAAGTCCGTTTTCTACGTTTTATATGTCCTTAGCTTCGTATCAAAGTATACTAATATATTTTTGATAAGTCGACACAATTTATAATGCCTAAGCCTCATTTTTGACTCGTACAAAGTAGACGTAACATGCTGAAATTTTCAGAATTCATAGTTTTTGTCGCTTAACTTGAAAAATTCATAACTTCTTCGTTATAGCTCCGTTTTAATCCGTTCAAGCGGCCACGGTTTCGTTTTAAAGTATATTTTCTAAATATCTAGGCCAAAAATTTTTATCTACTGTCGAAAATTCCAGATTTTAAAAATAAAGACAGACCCTTTTCAAAACTTGTCGAAATGAGTTTTTCTCGCGCCAAACCTATTCTAACCCATTCAAAACAACTCCGAAGCTATTCTAATCCTACCATACACCTTCTTAGGGTGTCATGGTTTCCTAGACATCACCAAGAGTGATATATTACAAGGAGTAATTATAGGATGACATATATATATATATATAACTCTTAAAAACAATGAAAAAGTGATATAAACATCCATAAGACTTGCATGTTTTACTCAAATATGATGAAATGAATATGAAATAAATATGAAAGATGAAAAATGGACATGAGATGTTTACTAGTTAACTTGATGAGGTTTATGATCAATGGTTTTATCCTAATCACCCAAGGTTTTTATTTCAAAACCTTAATCAAGAGTGTAACTAGAGTGAATAAACTTGAGTAGAAATTTTTTTGAAGAATCCCTTCTTTGATCCTTGTGGTTGCCGGTTTCAATGAGCAAGAGAGGAAGAGATATGTTTGCTTTTTTTTTCACTTTGAATGTTTGTGTGGTATGTGTACAAAATGAATAAAATACAATATGTAGGTAAGATATTTGGTATGTTTCAAATGAGTCACCCCCCTTGTGTCGACAAGGGGGTTTTAATGATAGGAAAATACTTTTTTTTTATACTAAGTATAGTGTATAGAATAGATGTACATTTGTAGTATAGTTAAGTAATTAAGTGTACATTTAAGCTTATAAGGTAGCATTAATTAAAAATAAGTTTTAACGGGTCATAATAAAATATATTGAAGTCATAAAAATTATAAAAATACATTTCTTGCAAAATTTGAGTGAAATAATAATTATCGTGTAGTATTTAAGAAAACCGTCGTAATTATATAAATATAACAATTTATATACAAAATAAATTTAAAACACTGGTAAACTCATAATATTATTTTATAAACTTAATATGAGTATAAAATATATTGTGATAATTTTGGAAGTATGGATCAAATGTTCAAAATAATTAATTACGCGATAGCGTTTATTTAATATGAAAATTATGCGTTTAATGTGAAATGCAAAATCATGAATGAACTAACATGATGATAATGATGCCAATGAAATGTAGACTAAACCTAGTCTATATGAAATGTCCTTGATGATTGTTCATGAATTCGCAGCTAAACCACTAAGGTTACGCGAATTTGATACTCGTAAACCTAGTTTACGATAATTGATGAAATAGTGAAACTTGAATAGTAATTTTCTCCATAAATGAATAGTGTTTCGTGAATAGTAAATTTTGAAATACGTTCTCAGAATATTACTTCGACTTCGAAAACGATGAATAGTAAAATTTTGAATAGTAACCGGTGAATAGTAAATTTGAGAAATGACCTGAAATTGCGAGTTGTCACAACAGGCTGACTGTCAAGTCAAAATCTTTCGTGTCCAATCAATTGATATGTTAAAAAGTGGGTCAAAATGAGATGGTTTAGGGTCTGATTAGATTACTTTTTTAAATCTCTGAATAAAACAACCTAGGAGTTTATGTGTGTTATAAACAGAATTTGGGAGACTTCAAACTCATTTGATCCACTTAACTGAAACCACAAAATGACAATTATGTTATCAAACGAGGTTGGCATTTCACAATTGACCCACCACTAAGGCACTAACACATGAACAACAGTTCATGAATAAATTATCAGCACACATTAAGGAATGTTTCTCAGGTTATTAGTTTAGTGTCAAGGAAAAACGAAAAAGAGAATCCTGGATAAGTAACCAAGTGAAGAATAATTATGTATTTTTGATGTGTCACTTTTAGTAATCTAACATATTGCACGCCCTGATTACCATGCTACAAAGTCCTAATTTTGAAAATCACTCTCATTTGTCATTATTAATTTTTCAAATAACTCATGGCAGTTCAAATGGTCATTCAGGGCTAAGTAGTAGAGGAGGCATGAGTGTTGGACCTGGGTTTAGTAGTGGTGCAACACTACGGAACATGAAAAATGATTAATTCATTAGAAACCATGTATGTACGAATATGATTCAGTAATTGACGATTATAATTTGTTGGTCTCAAGAAATGGATGCGTTGCCTAGATTTGAGGGACCAACACATCCTTTTCGAAGGCTTAAACCCCTTTCAAAAATCCTCAGTCCCCCTCAAGTAGGTGAGGTGTCGTTTGTTCACTCCTCGCAACATGCAGTAATTTGCTCGCGTCGTACTACTGAAGTCTAAAATTGTGTAGCTTTTGATTGCAGATGCTACGTCAATCAGGGCTCGGCAAATCTGCGATGCAACAATGTCGAGGTTGATAATCTTTTTCTTTTATATTATGTTTATAAAGCAGGAGGCCCGGTTAAGAAAGAATTTAATATCGATAAAGTTTGTAATGCACAACACTTGAGTGAAAATGAGGTTCTTATTTTCTTGGACCTCTTTAATTATTTATTTTTGCACAAGAGAACCCGTTGGGTTCCTGGTACTAAAACTTACTGTGACAAAAAATGGTGTATATCCAAATGCGATTTCACCAACAACAAAAGCCAAGCTAAGGCTTCTTTTTTAGGTATTTAGAAAAGACAATGTAGCAAAATACCTCAAAAGATCTAGAGAAAAGGACTTTTTGCAGGTCGACGCTTGGAATTTAAGATATCTATTTGCAGGATTTATAAATGTATGGTATTATGATGATCCTCACAATACAGTGGTAAGTTTTGACGTATCCGTTCGACTAACTTAACAAACCTAAATTTTAATTATGTTTTGAAATGGTTGCAGATAGATTGGATTCGTAAACACATTTTTATCGGAGTTTGAGATTCAAGAAAAGTAGGTTGATTGCAAGCAGGGAAGGGTGGGATAAAAAATGAAAAGAAAACGTTCATTTGGCACTGTTTTTACAAGACCCATGGATAGCAATGGAGACCCGAAAAGAGCTGTTCAAAGCAAGGCAGACAGTTAACTGGGGTTGCCATCAAATAATGCCCATTCTTACAGGTCACCTTTATGTTAAAAAAGATATGATCATCGTATATGTTGCAGTTACTCTAAAGGGGTGTTCGGAATTCATTATAAAATTTGGGGCACTAGCAATTGTCATATATTTAGATGTTTTAATAAAAATTTTGAACTATATGCTTACATTTTTGGATTTTCTAGATGGGTAACGAGTCTTTTGTCTTGAACAAAATAAGCATAGGTGACAACAGACTTAGGTCCATGTACTGTGAGCTATATATTAGATCATGTTTATTATAGCGACAAAAGTAGCGTCTTTCATTCATTGTTAGATTTTTGTAAATAAAAAAAGACCCTAGGTAGTTATATCAGTTGGATTCTTTTTTATGTATTAAAAATCTATAATCAAAGGTTCTCTATAACTAAAAGTATTTGTCTAAACTGTGGTTGCAGGTTCTTTATCCATTTAGTCATGGCTTGCGCCTTTAACTTTAGGAGCTGTTATAATTTGAAGATAGAGTATGCGATAATCGCATAAATGAGGCTGCATTTTATTGCATTAGAACAACGACAGGAAACTGAGATTATTCATCTCCTTCTTATCTATTTTGTTTACGTTCTATTTCAGCCTGCAACTTTGGTGAAGGGCGGTGGGTCAAATATGACTGTTGGCCTCTGTATTCGTGATTTTGCTATAAATAGTGGTTGTCAGGGATGTGGGCTTGCCATTTAACTCAGCAAATTGTAGTACCCTAAGGATAAGGTTCACTAATTTTGTTACTATCTATGTCTCTCTCACAAACAACCCCAATACTTATCAGTATTAAGCGTGAAGAATGTTATTGAAAGCCTTTTAAGTTTGCTATAATATATCAGAACTCAACATTTGGAAGTCTTATTCTTTGTAGCCTACCGGTGAAGTTATTCTGGTGTACCGAGGCAACTGCAGTTTTACTGACAAGGCTCGTGTTGCTAAAGTTGCAGGTGCTTCAGCAATCCTAATCATTGACAACCAAACATGTTAACTTGGAATAACTTATTTCAAAAAAATATCTCTAGACACGCTCAAGTAAGGTAAATATCTCTTATCTTTACTGCATATCTGAGGTATTATTTGGGAGACAATACACTAAAAGTTATGCTCTTTTCTCTTTAATAATAGTGTGGTCGTGATGCATCCTTTTTGGGTATATACAAATATAAGGTGTTTTTTGTGGCAAGGTTTGATGCCTTCACTTTTTGTTCTGAGTGACATCAGATGTTTTGACTGTCCTAGAGTTGACGGTGGGCAGAGTCGCATAATGCTCTTCACCAATGTTTGTTGATTCTTTATCAGTTTTTTTGTCCCAAACACCCTTATCAGACATAGAAAAGGGTGGGAGGAGAGATATATAAAAAGATAATAACTAGATATGTAGGTGTGATTCCAATGGCGGGGTAATAATTTTGGTTTTTGATGGTATACAGGCTCACTGTCCACCTAATCAAAGCACATTTATAGTACAAGAGTCCTCATTCCGAAATATTCAATACATAAATTTATTTCATTTGTAATCCGTTTTTTACGTGCTTAATTTGAGTCATGTGATATTAGCCAAAACCATGAGAAGAAGGAAATGCAGCAGGGATGGAGTAAAAAAAGATAATTTAAATCAGTTTGGTTTCTATATTTTAATTGGATGGTTTCGGCATTGATCAGCGTATCAAGGTACTTCTTTCGATCACAGGTTTACCTATTTAGAATAGGTAGCAATTTCAACCCAGTTAAGAATAGGTCGGTTTGGGTTATGCCAATGTGATTTTCTAATCTTCGGCCTGTAAATACCACATTTATGTCTCATAATCTTACATATGTCTTTTTTCAGGATTGAAGTCAGGAAGTAGTTGTTAAAAAAGTGTTCTCTTAAAGCTGAACATCAGAAAACATGGTACATAACCAAGGCGTTTTTGGAGCGAGTAATTTGATATGTAAAGAGTAAGATTCTACTTAAAGTATTTTGAATGCTTTTCATTGCTTCAGTTACTTGCAGATGGTGTTGTCCCCGACGAGTATGGTATCAATCTAAAGCAGAAATTAAAGATATGACCAAAGGTAAAACGTACTTCTACTTCCCATTTGAGGTCAATAACTTAATTTTACGGTTTGTACATGTTTTGTTTGTTCAAAAATTCAAGTTGTAATGATATCCAATTGTTCATTCTTGTCTTACAAAACTATCAATATCACGTGTCAGGACCTAAAGGGGTATCTTTTTGGCTGAGTTTGTTTCAATTCTCATTATATCATGAATAGTAATTGTTTTATATGACCCTTGCATACTGAATTTCATAATTTGTCATTGTTTGTTGGGAAAATTTTTGATCGGTTGGAGGAATACATGTGACGAAGCCGCAATGTTGTAGAACTGAAAAGTAGGACTCGACCTCTATTGGAGCTGAAAAGTAGAAATCGATATATTTTTAACAGCTGGTAAAATCGATGATAAGTATCTATTGATGGTGTCAATTTGCTACCTTTTTTCTGATTTTAAAATCTCCTCCACCACCGCCTGCTACCCAAGCTTTTCCAATGCCTGATGATCAACCGAGTAGACCGATATTGTCTATATCACCACAGGCCCAACAAGGTGTTCCAATAAATAATAATTATATGCCTGGTCAGAATGTCCGGGTAACCTTCCTATAAGTTACAATGTAAGATACTAAAAGAAACCATCATTCATTTTTAAATGTATTGTTGATTTCTAAATTCATTGTTTATATTTAATTTCTAAATGAAGCTACCAACGTCAGCAACTACACAAGTACCTCCATTGCCTCCTGCTGAACAGACATCCGTTGCACCTATCCCGATAACGATCATGTGCTTTTTATTTATGTTTGGGCTGACACATTATCTGAAAATCATGCAAATTTTACAAATAGAATAACCTATTGAAAATCATGCAAACCTTTTTTAGTTACTTAATGATACGTATGACATGATACATGCACATTGAGTTTTTAGGTAACATCTGATCCACCCACAGCAGTGGAAAAGGCTCTATCGGATTTGATTAAACATACTTTACCTTAGTTTTGGAATCGTCTCTTATACGTTAAAACTTACTTTTTACTCTCTCATTGAAAAAAAAAGATGTTGCTTTAGTCGATGAATGAATTGTATGATTATCTACATAAATATGTAGAGGAAACATTATTGGTACTCTACGGATGATTGGATCTTTTCTTACCAGAGGCCTCATGTATGTTGATCTTTAAATTTGTTTTTCCGTTAATGGAGAATTACAACCAAATATTTCTAACTATGGGATTACTTAATTGCATGCAGAATGGTGTTTGGATATGCGTATCCAGCCTATGAGTGTTTCAAATCAGTGGAAAAGAATAAACCTGATATCGAGGAACTTTGCTTTTGGTGCCAATACTGGTACTATACATGTTATCCATGTAAAAATAAGCGATATCACGAGGTTAGATCTAAATCGTATCATGATGTTTCGGGATCTTAGTTCTTTGGATGTTGTTTGTGAGCGTATTGGTGACACATTTGTTTCATGGTAAGACCATAACCTTTACGTTGAAATCTATGGCAGCTTCTTAAATGCCGTTGTATATTTTGCTCTTTTTCTGAGTTATTGGCTTTTTTACTTTTGAAGGCTCCCGATGTACAGTGAACCAAAGTTGGCATTTCATATATACTTGTGGTTCCCTAAAACAAAGGTAATATTTCTCTACGATCAAATGAATTTTGTAGTTCCAAAAGAAAGTTTCATTCTTCATAGAAGTGGTAAATTGGAGGGTGGAGTAACGGGTCAAAACATGTAATTTTTGGTGTGGGTCGAAACAGGTTGGGTCAACTCTTTTCAAGTATTTATAAATCTCTTATAAACAATTGGCGTGAATAAGAAATTTAAAAGTATACTATTTTAAAAATAATCTAACTACAAAAATACTTTGGGCGACTTTATACATTTTTCTTTTATAAGCTATCTTTTTACCTTTTTGAACTTTGACGCGTTAGTGCTAAACGTTACCCGAATTGACCCATTCGTAAATAAGTGGGTCGTAATTGTGACCCTACTTCATGATCTTCTTAAAACAATATATATGTTATTTGTTTTGCTCAATCTTTTCAGGGAACAACTTATGTTTACGATTCCTTTTTCAGACCCTACATTTCAAAGCATGAACCAGACATTGATCGTAACATAATGGAACTGAGGACTTGGGCTGGTGATATGTTTATTTTATACTGGCAAAGAGCTGCGAGTTATGGTCAAAGAAGAATATTTGATGTTCTACAGTATGTTGCTTCACAGTCAACACCCAAACCTCGACCACCTCAGGTATGACTCGTTGGGTTTTCTTGCTTCTCTTATTCGGTCTTGATTATTAAAGTTATCATGGAGTTGATGATTCTTTGACGGAATCTTGCCTTAAGTTCTCTATGACTAGATAGTAATGCTATATAATATTAATTCATTTTGTTACTTGGTCTTTCAAGGGTTGAAATGGATACATCTGTTGAGTGTTAGAGGTTTATGAAATGATTGTTGTTGAGTTTCATGCAAATTTTACCTTCTTTTCGCACTCTGTGTTGACTAACGGCATGTGCTTTGTAGCGATCAATGTTAGATTTTTAGTGTTGTGTTTGTTTTTCAAAATCAAACTTTATTAACAAACAAAAATTAAATTACGATAGGAACGCACACCATAACCATCTTTGCAAGGTTTAGAAGCGAAGGGTTTGGGCACACACCCAAATGAACCATAGATAACCCCACTAAAAACACTATAAAGCGACTTTTACAATTTATGCAGGTTTATCTAATATTTTCTCTAGGAAATTAGGTACTGCTGGAGCAGAACTATGTGCTTGAGTAACAAAACCTGATTTGATCGCGTAAAGAGATAGAAGGGCAAACCAAAAGCATCAAGTATTGTTGTTACCAAACACAATGGTTTATCTCTAAACACAATGGTTTCAGGTATATATAAATTGCTATAATCCCATTTGTTTTCACTATGATATTGGTGTAGACTGTAGAGGTGGCAGAATGAGCTGGCCAACTAAGATGTTAAAAACATGTTTTTTTTTGTATGGGTCAAAACGGACCGGTTTGACCCAAAGCCCTTGTCCAAAGAAATAATTTGATGTTGTCTCATTATGTTCTGTAGAGCTGATTAATTATATGTTTTGCTACTTGCTTATGCATTGTCTGTGTTGTCTCCATTGTCAGTCAGTTACTACTTTACGTCTTTACCTACAGATATTTTTAGTATACATTTGTTCTACTAAATCATAAAATAAAACCACAAGTCATACAGTCCATCGAGCGGGTTTTATACATATATATATATATATATATATATATATATATATATATATATATATATATATATATATATATATATATATATATATATATATATATATATATATATATATATATATATATATATATATATATATATATATATATACTATATCAAAACCGTCCGATGGACAGTATGATTGTTTTTTTATTTTATGATTTAGTGGATCAAATATTTACTAAAAAGTAATTAAAAGTTAAATGAAAGGGTTAAGATGTATAATTGATGTTACCATAATCCATTAAACAACGAAAAACAGGTAAGTACTTTGATTTTTTAACGGAAAGTTGTTATTTAAGTATGGTGTTTTTTATTTTTGTTTAAAATGTATTAGTTTATGTTTAGTTGTATTTTTTGTTCCCGATGGGTGGTAATGTGTTATAATTTTACTTTTGATGGTGTTGGTTAAAGGAAAGTTGTTATTTAAGTATGGTGTTTTTTATTATTGTATCGTTGGCTTAATTTTCTATAGCGAAGGAAATAAGTTAACGAAAAATAAGATATAAATGTACCAATTTTTATAGTGAATGTATTAACACAGGAAATAGATAAACTTTAAATTTTATTCAACAATTAAAATATAAAAATGAATTTGTAAGAATATATTATATGATTTAAACTCAAATGTGAAATAAAGCTTCTTTTTATTTTGCGTAATACAACAATTATTGAATAAAGATTCTTTATACACAACAGTTATTGTTGATTTTGCGTAATTACCATCCTTATCATATCAAAGAATTTCCAATCCTCACTCTAGAGACGGTCACATAAAGTTGTTCATGGGTGAAAACTGGCCTCTAGAGAAACAACTCAACTTAACGTTTTTTGATTTTGCGTAGCTGCCATCTTCATCACAACAAAGAATTTTCAAACCCCTTTCCGCTTTTGTGCTCTTTGAATTATCATTTTCTCAACTGTTAAATGAGGACACATTGTAGATCGGCTTTCTCGGTCATAGTTAGTAGATATATTCAGCCTCATCTGTGTATTTCCTCTAGCCATGGATGACCTATTATAGCAAAACAAAATGCAATATAAGTGTGTTTGAACAAAACTATTGTTCACAAACATCTTATCTTATGAGATTGTACAATCACCAAAACATTTCCATTACTTTAAAAGTCATCGACTCATGATTGCTACTTGAAATTACTAATTTGTTAAATTAGTGTTGCTTTGTTAATGTGAAACTAATTTTCTTTAAAATTAGCGGCAACTGAACGAACACATTGCATCCAAACAGCCAAGTACATACCTATAAATCGATTTGGGTAATGACTTAGAATTATGGTTAAAATAATTTTAAACACTCCTTTTAATGGTGTATAAAGCATTATGTAAATGATAGTTGGTCGATTAGCTCCTTTTAATGGTGGATAAACACTCCTTTTTGGCTGAAGTGGTGTTTGGGATTGTGTTTTGGGAACACAAATTATGTCCTTTTAAGTTATAGAAGTTTTCACAAAAGTAAAACATGTATAACTAAAAGAAACATGCACAAAGCATAGTTAAAATACAATTATATGAATATCAATAAACAAAACAATATTAGTTAATCATCAGATCCATTTGTTATTGGTTAAGTTTAACGTATATGTTTTTGCGTTCACTCTTACGAATTCTATCTAGACACAAAAAAAGGCATGTAGTAAAACCCATAGGTGTTTGTACGAAAGATAATGTGATAACTAACAACATAAGATACACATACAATTATGAATAAGATTACCTTTTTCACACACAACAATAATGCTCTACAAAGAAAAGAATCAACAATTCGAAAAGGTGGTAGGATTAGAGAACTAACCTTCAAGATAACGTAGGAGCCCCTGCAATATGGTTGCTGCCAACTTATAGCCATTGTGCCTAACCAAGAAAAATAGCGCATTTTCAGAACTTGTAAAATACATTTGGTTGCTTACTTGATATTTCTTATATTCAAGGCCAAATGTTCGTTTAACCTAAATCGTTACTAAGAAGGTTGTGGCCTGCAAGTGAGTACAAATCATATTATACCAATGTTACCAGACGTCGACCCTTCGGTTTTCCAAATGCTTTCAGCACCTACGCTATTATCATCATAACTAATGTAATGTTTACCTTCAATCTTGATTGGTAATTAAACATCAGCTTTAACTTGTGTTAGCATCGCTGCCCAATCTTCCATCAATCTTGCTATACAGTATTTGATAATTTGTGGTTTGTGCATATCAATCAAAGGAATATTGGTAGGGTATTATCAGAATATTGAAAGATAAAAATCTGGCTATACGTCTGGTAACTTACAGAGAGAGGAATCTGCTATGGAAAGCATTTGATTGTTCCCAATAAGCTTTCATATCTTGCATTCTAGTTTGAAAAACACAACGTCATTAGTCGTGATTGGAATGAAAGGCAAGATACCTTTTGAAGGTTGTATCAGTTGCCGTTTGGGTAGTAACCCGTGGCCTGTTTTGCGACTGGTCCTACATCTGCTTTTCCAACAGAATTCACAACAATTTAAATTCCTGGTTCACTTTGTAATTTTTAAATGTATAAACTATAAAATGATAAAGATAATCACCTGTTTTACCCGTGACCTGACCAATTGACCAAACAGTCCTTTGGAACTTGAAACGATGCAAGATTATTGTATCTTCGGTTGGTTGAACAATGACAGAGTAGAAACTCTTACTTATTTCACGAAATCCGCAACAAACCAAGCAGAATAATAATGATCGGATGGTAGGTATTATGAAATGGAATAAAAGTAACTCACCCGTCCACCACTGGAAACACCCACTAACAGGTTTCTTGAATTTTTTCATCACCGGGATGTATTCTTGTGGTGTCTTCATATGGGGAAATGGTGTAGAGCCCATGACGGCTTTTTAGGCCGTGTTTGATATTTTATTGTGTCAACCTGCAAATATCAAAAATACGTATGCAAAATGGGCTTTGAATGAGAGAAAGATTTCATCTTAATGTATGTGACTTAACATATGTTATATCGATTTATTAGAATCAAATATTCAGTCCTAAACTCGTAATAACATGAGCAGTAGAAAATAGGTTTTTGAATGAGCTTGTCTGAAGTTTCAATAATCGGTTTACATCCTTAAATGTCTGGCAATTTCTGATTATTTAAGAACTTATTGGATAAAATGATCAGCAATGACATTCGGTTTTGGAACAATAGTGATGGTATGCCAAATGGAAATAGAAGCATCTCAATAAACGAAAAAGATGTAAACAATGGCCTTGTGTCCCATTTGAGTCATTTTGTATAACACACCAACGTACTTTTTCATTTGTTCAATAGTCAATCGGGTTTGTTGAGTAAAGCAGCTCATATTTTTTAAATCTGTTTCTTTTTTCAGCTTATAATAGCATTAACATAATATTGTTTGGACTTGCTTAAGCTATATACAATAAGTTGTTTCTGACCATATTGCTTATCTTAATCGTTTAGCGTCAAACAAAGATGCACAAGGGAGCTTTAACGATGCATCTCGTCTGTGTTATCAAATGTTATAACACATGAAATATTTTAATTTTCAAACAAACAAAAAATGTACTAAGTTTTCATATTTTACCTCTTTCTTGTAGTAATAAGATCACATATTGCAGCCTCTTCTTTCAGCAGCCTCAACTTGCTCGGTGACCGTCATAGTCACTTGTTTTGGATGTCTAATTTGCAGCTCCATATCGCAACTCTTTGCCTATCACTCCAAAACCTTTAACCTCTTCTTTAGGCTACTCGATTATGCAGGTATTTCTCTCATGAGTGTCACCTCATTTTTCGCTCCATTCTACTATGCTTCAGAGTACTAATATTTAGTAACAGCTAGAAGTTGGCAATATGGATTAAATTAAAAATGCGTCAATTTGGTTTATACTTTGCCTCTAATGGAACAAATGCGTAAACTAATAAAAATAGTTATAAACACAAAGTCACCCAAATTGTATTCATAATACACAAAACCTCCCAAAACCTTCCTTTTTGGAAAAGTACTCTCAGGTCTTTCCAACCATTTTGACTGGTTTTTACCCGTGTCATTCTCATTTTTCCACCTTGAAACTCACAACACAGTGCAAGCCTAAATCATTGGAATCTCGTGCTCACCTTTAAGTTGGGGCTCGTTGTCTGCCCCTTTTCTGTGGCAATCTTGATCAGTTGACCAACCCCCTTTTGGTCAAGAATCTATGAGCAATGCAATATGATATGTGTGTCAATAACATTAGTCAAAATATCCATATGACTACGTATATGTACAATAACTCATGTTACTAACCTCAAAGGGATCATGTTGTAGAACTCCTTGAGCCAAATATACCAGGAGAAATTTGCCAACATCATCTCTACTGCACCTGAACATTAGAAAAAGTTTTGAACAAATTCAGAAAATGAAAATAGATATTAAATACTTAATTACATGCTCAAGTGTATAATGTCAAGCTTGAGTTAAATTATATGATCAAATGACTCCAAGATAGCAGTTACAACCCTTTCATCCTGCTTCATGATTAAATCAGAGTCTCTCACTACCAAGACAAATATCATATTATTATCATGTCACATCTATTACTAAATTGTCCAAAAATAGTAGCCAAACGCACACTTTACTTAGCTCATCTTGGATCGAAACCATTTGTATTTGACCCTTTTTTGACCAGGTAGCTGTGACCAGTTTGTGATTCACTTATAAAATTAAATAAAAATAGAAATGACTCTTATTACCATGTAAATTAGCTTTTTTATTGATAGTATGCAGCTTAAGTCTTCATAATCCTAAGAATTTTGGCAGTATTAGCATCACCTGCAATAAGAAACAAAACGAACACTTCCAAATATAGAAGTAAATAAACTTACACTTTTGATTAATATAATATGTTTTGAATCACCAGATAAGCTGTTTATAAATCAATCCCAAACACGCCCTTAGATACATGAATTAAATAGGAAAAAGGTAAGTCATCTTACCACAATCGTCTATAATCTCGTCATCGATTAGCCTCTGAAAGCCCAAAAAGGAAGCCAAAGTAGCTACTGAGGCAGGCCAAAAGGTTGCTCGTCGAATTCCCATTTTTTCAGCTACATGCATGAACCAACTCATGCAAATATCCGCAAGAACGCAAGTGACTTTGCTATCATCTTCTTTGTTTATCTTTTTTATAAGCTCTTCTAGCTTTCCAGGCATGGTTTGAACTATTGATTCCGCCACCTGCCCAGGTCACTCCTGTCCTCCCATGGTTCAAGCCCATCTGGGATCGAAAGCATTTGCATCAGACCCTTTTCTGACCATAGCTGTGACCAGTTCGTGATTTACTTCTATGTTTAAAAATGTGACTTTGACACCAGTGCTTCAAAATGCAATAAACATATTCTAAGAATTTTAAGCACTATTTCACATTTAGTTTTACGCAGCCTGCAATCCGCATAATATCAACAAAACATATGTCGATTTCATACAGTTTTTCAGTCTATCCAAGATTTAGGATTCCATTCCCAAGCCTGAAGTTCACAATATGAAGCTGATCACTCATTTAAAAATAAGTTATTCATTTAAAAATAAGTTATTAATATTGTATTTAGGGATTCTTTTGTCACGAGAAGCGATTAGATAAAAGTGCTCTTACATCAGAAAAAGATAATTAGGGGGTGTGTGGGATTGCTTATTTTGATTATGGTTATATTACCTGTGAATTCAATCTTCTCTTTATAAGCTACAGCAGCTTAAAAAACGTGCCTATAAAAAAAACATTGCATTATATATGTAAATTCGTGTACTTTACATCTTATGGTTAGTTAGTTTGTTGTATATACATACATGCATTAGGAGGTAGAGGGGCTGCTTTATTTTGCGTGCTGAATTCTGTCGACGGGCAAGTTAGCAGACTCTTTGGGTATGCTTTGTATCGACATTTCGTTGGTTAACATTTGTAGTAATTTCCTTATAGTATCCTCAGTAGCTCATTGTCTGCAGCTTCTCTGAAGGTGGCATTCACTTCCTTTGCAAAAGTCTTCTTGGAAACCTGAACCACAAGGTCCACTACAGAGACATTGGGTATGGGTACACGTAGATCGATCTCGTTGAGCTTTCCTTTCAGTGATGGTAATACAAGTGCCACGGCCTTTGTTGCACCAATTGAGGTTGGGACGATGTTTAGTGCTGCTGCTCTTGCACGTCTAAGGTCATGGTGACTTGCGTCTAGCAGCCTCTGGTCTCCGGTGTAGGAGTGAGTAGTCGTTATTGTCCCCTGTTGGTTCGGGTTCGGGTTCAGGTTCAACGGCCTTCACCTCGTTTGAGTCCTCTTTAATAGCATTAGATAGAGCCTCTGGATGTACAAACATGAGAATACTTATATTAGACCTACTACAAAAAATGCATATACTCGAGTTGCAACTTCAAATTGCAATAACAAATCATTCTCTCAGAAAGCACATTCAATAATAACATTATAATCAGTAAGTTCATTATAATCAGTTTGGCGCATTTATCTCGACTACCAAGACCACATTAAGTTCAATAACACTAACATTTAATGAAATGACCTCTCACCTTAACCTCAGTGGTGCTACTAAGAATGAGTTAAATGGTCCTTGTGCATCAAATAAGGAGCATAGTCAGAGCACACAAACTGATCCAGTTTCTTTACATCTTCAGTTGTCATCTCTATACAAGCCGGATGGAACCTACAGCATAATGGAGATTTATCAAGGACTCACACATAAAATAAGCTATAACTCAGGATGTGTTGGTAATTTTCCCATCCCAACAACAGTTGCATACAGGGGGTTAATTGATCATCATGTGATTGACTATCTAGCAAAGATAATTGAGTTTTTTAGCACAGTGAAAATGTTTAATCAATGCGTTTTTTGCTTGTGTATATCTCTCTTACAACTTGGTTTCCATTTTTTTCATGTGTTTTAGGCAGTTCAAAGAAAAATCAGTTTGTAATTAGTGTGTTTGGTATAAAGTATAAACCCTAGCTTCTGAAAGAATGAAATTAAGGAAGGATATGGAGGATAACATAGAAGATACAACGGATCGGTTTCACGGGTTCCAGTTTATCATTCATCACATCATGTCATTTTTGGACTCTCCAAAAGAGCGTGTTCGGATGAGTGTCTTGTCTAAGAATTGGTTTGTCATTACGGCTTCTTTCCCAATTTTGGATTTCAGTATCCGAAAATTTGAGCAAGTCATGAAGTTATACTGCGTCCCTTTTGACCCAAGCAAAAATGGAAATGTAAGAGACAAGTTTTTCAAGTATGTTGAGTATACCACTTCCCTATTTTGCCAACAAAATGTCAGTGCACACACGTTTAACCTCGTTACTGAGCTATGTGACTCTATAGAAGTGGAATTGTTGACAGATGCCTTGGGTTAATTTTTAAGAAAGATGTAAAGGTGTTGAAAATTAATACTTAATTTAGGCCAATTATGTGGACGCGCCCTGCTGCGATGCCAAAGTACCATTTGCCTAACCAACTCTTATCTGCTTCTTCATTAACAACTTTGGACTTACGTAATTGTGAGTTGCCTTCGTCCTTGATGGTTGATCAAGTGAGGTTCAACTCTTTGAAGTTATACCTTGAATGTCTCCATTTAGATGATGAAGCAATCAAGTATCTCACCACTAATTGCCCTCAACTTGAGGAATTAAACATTTGTAGCGCTTTGGTTGCAAAAGAATTTGTGTTTATGGGCATCAAAATCTTCAAAAGTTGGGATTGACTGTTTAGTTGAGATTATAGATATTGAAGCTCCAAATCTACGTGATATATGTGTTATAAATAGAAGAAGCAGTGAGGCACCTAATATAAACTTGGCTTCATGCAAAAAGCTAAAAGAATTGACTTACTATGCCTTTTCCCCCTTGAAGTCGGAAGTTTTTTCTGGCTTTTTGTCCAATATCCCCTTTATAGAAGATTTGACTTTGAGCCTTCCCGATAATTGCAAATACCTGAGGTTGTCGAGTTCTTCCTTGAGGACACTTGCACTACTAACGGAGTCTAATTTGGAAGAAATTGATATTACTACCCCCAACTTGCTTTTGTTTGAGTACTATATCCATTCAAATCTTCCAGTGCTTGTGATAAGGGATTCACTGCAGCTGAAAGCACGACTTGAATGTTACCCTGAAGATGATGTTGATAGTCTATGGTTCCAGAAGCTGAGGCAATCATTGGACACGAAAACTGGTTTCAAAGTTTTAAAGCTGAAAATTTGTGCGGTATTGTATTCACCTCAGCTTATCTTTATAAAAATTGCTTGTATTTTCACTTATTTCCTAGCAATTATATAGAATAATTCTAACTCTAAATTTGATCTACCAATTCTTTTTACAGGATTTCTTAGACGTTGAGGAACTAAAGATGATTCAGTCCCGACCTAATGAACTCGAGCATATTGACCTAGAACTGAGAAACATAAGAGGATTATCTGTTTATGAAGCTGTTGTGGATGCTGTACTTTGGTGTTGCTGTCCTCGATCTCTAAATATAACTTCGTTGTTTCAGACCATTAATTCTGAAGAACGGCACCAAGTAGAGAAACATGTTCAGTAGTAATTTGCATGCACAACTAAGAACTTTATATATAGAAAGAACAAAATAATCTGTTTCTTTGTATTTAAGAATTGAATAGGGCATTAAAAATGGTTCTAGAATATGCCAAGCAGAACAACCTTTACAAATACCTGAGGCGTAATTGACGTCACCATTAAGAAAATGAATTTGTTTTTCTGTACACGCAAATTGTTACAAGAGTTAGTATGCTTATTAGTTGAATATATAGGGGTTCAATAGTAGTGTTTAGTTTGACTATCTAGCAAAATGCGATAATCATAAGTATTTGGAAATTACTGTAACATTTTACTGCACCTTTAGCCATATCCAAGCTGTTTCACGGGCTTCCAAGCTTATCGGTACAGTTACATAAATTATGTCTTGTTTCTGCATATGTGAGGATAGGCATTAAATGAAGAGATGAAATAACATTTAAATATCGAAATAAGAGCAATACCTCATCTGAGAACATGAGGTTCAGAACCTCTTTCATTAATTGTGGGTCCGGAGAAGATGCTATACAAGCTGAGGAAGACCAAGTAAGCCAGATCAGCAGAAAAACTCAAGTATTAATAAGCCTAAATACAATTGAAAATGGTCATATTTTATCTGTGATTTCTACCCATTCAATATTTTGTTTCTAATGGGACATGCACAAAAATTGTTGGCTAAAAGCGCAACCTGTCAGTGGTAAAATAGGTCAACCCGGGCCATTTCAACACTTACCAAACTTGACCCATTTTGACCTGTTACCAGCCCGACCTACCTGCCTATCTTCCCATTAGTAAATGCTTACACAAAATTCTTGATCTCTATTGAACTGCATCAGTTTTTCTATATAGCATTAGTAGGGAATCGACTTCACTTCTATCAAGAAAACTTGCCTCACCCGTAAGAGCAATGATCAAAATCTCAGAGTTTGAAGCCAAACCGGAGAAGATAAATTATTAGCTTTACTATTAGCCTCTTACCGACATCTCACCTCAACCTCAATTCCAGCTTAGCATCTGCTAAATCTTTTTCAGCTTTTGAGATTTTCGCCTGCCGTGATTGTTCTTGCTTCTCCAATTCCTCCATGTCCTTATATTTCCCTTTCACTTTGGCACCATAAATATTATAAAACCATTATAAGCAAGATAAAGTTTTGATATAAACTATTTCTTCAAAACATGTAAACAAAAACAACAGAAACACTGTACCAGCTGGTTTTCTCTATCCAACATTTGCTTCCGTGATGTGTCAATATTATCTAAAAGGTCTCTCAACTTATTGCATTTGATATCATGATCCTTTTTTTCACGCTTTTGCTTACTACAGAAAAAATGTTACTGTACATTACAATTAGATGCATATTACATTACATGGACTAACTTATCAAAATATATAAATTGAAAAGTAAACATACTCAATAGGTTCTTTAGTATCATTCAACATTTTCCCTGCTTCCTCCATTTTTTTCTTTGCTTCTATCTCTTGATCTTTAGCCTCGAGATACTCAGCCTTCTTCATATCATATTTTAATCATGGCAATTTCTTCTTCATACATTCTGCCTGTGATATCATAAAAATAATATTTAATTTCCAATTTTATCAAATAATAAAAAGATATAGTTTCCAATCAAACCTTTGATAGAAGTTCATCTCGTTGGCAAACACGCTCCACATCTCTTTCTTGTTCAGCATTAAGTGCCTTTAACTGACTTAGTGTTTCTCTATTCTTCTCGACTGCCTGAAAAAAGATTAAAATAAAATAAAATAATAAAGTAGTATATGTAAATACCTCTTTTTGAAATGTGCATATTCAGTTAAAGAGTGCTATAATGCGCTTAACACGCTTGCTTGTTCAGATCTATGCAAATTCAACACTTGTATCAATAAGAGCATGATGCATAACGGGAAGTTGGGGATCACCTACAGCCTTCTCGGTTTCTTCTAAAAGTCTCACTGGAGATAGTTTAGCAAACTCGCACACGCGATCTTTATACCTGAAAAATCGTCTTCCTTCATTAACACCTTTTCATCAAGTTTGCCATCGCCACTACGTACCTTGTTCACATGTTCCAGTAACTTCTCTTTAGATATAATAGGAAGACAAGTTGAAACTTTGGGACTAATTGCATGTCCCTCCAATGACGAATCAAGATGATTTCGTGGCGGTGATGAGGCCCTGAATAAAAATTGCCTCTTCTTTATTGGAATATGTTCCGCCTTCTCGCTGAAGTGACACTCTAAAACCGAGACACCCAGCTGAGTCGATAGAGATTCGAACCTTATACCATTGTAGTTCGTACTGTAATTGTAAATTAAAGCTGCACCTGAAATCTCTTTAGCAAATTCGATTGCATCTTTTCTTATGGCCTCAAAAAATGGATTGGTGAAATAGAGATGGTGAGATCTGAGGTCAATAGAAGATCATATCATGTCACATGCAGTCGTCAATGCTTCTTTAGAATGATCAAAATCAGCAACTCTCCTTATAACGAATGGCCATGCTGCAATAGACCCAACTGACGATTACACAAACAATATAAAACATTTTCTTTTCTATTTTTGTTAGACTATCATGGTAAATACATGCTTAGCTCTTGGAGAAAAGATGGGTGATATACTGATATCATTTCCTTCAAGTAAGAAATTAGCTTATAACTATTTAATCTCTCGACATGCTTGATGCAACATAAAGCTCTATAACATGTAATTCTTAATAAATAAAAGACATAATTTCTAAAAGATATATATACCTGTCCATGCATCCTTCACACTTCACCATGAATTTATCTGGATTATCGGGCATCTTACACTTGCAGTATCTTCATCTATCAGAAAATTAAAACCACAATTAATTTTTACTCTGTAGTTCAGAATATAGCAATTCCACAAAAAATCAAAGTGTACTCACACAGCGACACGATCAGGCGTGAACGTACCAGTAGCGGTCTTGTATTCAAACCGACAAAAATAGTCCTCAGTAGCCATAATCACCAGCTTCTTATAATTCCTAAAAGATTGCACAATACACTTCCCTTCAATCGTACCTACACTCTGCCAATCATAATGATCCGACAAAAATAGCTCCTTTGCACCATGAAACGTACACCTCCTCCCAACGATTCCTCCGACATAATACCTCCTAACCTTAACCTTCACATTACTCCTATGATCAACCTCTAGCTTCTCCACGCTAGCAACATACAGAAGCTTGTCCAAACCAACCAGCCCCATTAATACACAATCACCGGCTGTAAGAAGTAAAAAAAAGAGTCTAAAACACCTTTCTATAAACATAATATAGTATTATTTTTTTTTTAAGTAACACAAAGAATAAGTCCAAAGAACAACTAATAGAAAGTATGTGCCATCTGGTACATAAATAAACGTTAGTACGCTGCAAAAAATATATATAAAAACTTTAAAAAAAATCATCTTTACTACAGAGTACTATATATAAGATAAGATCTTTTGCAATCCCACTATACAACGTGATCAAGAAAGAAAAGTTAGAGCATGATGGGAAGCATGGTTATGCTAAGGCCACGGGCCACTTGGAACATGTGTTGATGAAGTTCATTCCAGATGCACCATCTGCAACATAATGTTTCATTACGACTCCTAGCGAAACTCCCCTACATTTGAACAAAGCTACCTGCTAAAATTCGTATATCATTTGAACAAAGTTACCTACTCGGTACTACTCTGGATAGTGAATTCATTGCCAGTAACAATCTATGATGGTGAAACAAAATAGCTTTTGTTATGTCAGATTTTCATGTATTTGGTTTTACATAAAAATATAGCAGGGTTTAATGTATTATTGACAACTACAACAGAAGGAAGCATTAATTTGGACATAAAACCCATGGTACATATAATTGTATTGTTCGATCATGATTAGTAACACGGATGTGCACCCCTTTTTCCGCCAACTGTAACAATTCATGTTAACAATAATAATAACAAATACTTACAGGGCGTTGCTGCTAATAAGGCGAATCAACAGGAAATCCAGAATCAAGAAGAAGCTCAGTCCAAGAAGCAATAGTTGTCTCATCTTCTTTCAACTATACAGGTAAGTATATCAATTGGTGTGTCATCAACATGTTAATACTGTATAAAAACATTAAGTGAGTTTTCAAGCTATATCCTTGAGCAGAACATAAAACTTACTTGACTCAAGAGAAGTGAATGCCATAGAATACCTTATGTTACTTTCTTCTACAAAATATATACTAAAAAGATTACATGACACTTATTATATGCACATCAGGCGCCTGGATAACAGCCTGCACATCAAATCAGAGAAGAAAAAAAATACCGTATATGTGATAATGAGATGAATGAGTGATATTAGGGTTTTGGGGAAAAAAGTACTCCGTGTAATGATTGGACTAGGCTTTATTTTAAGGGTAATTTAATTACATACCTTTATCAATAATAAGCTGCAAACTAATTCCCAACAATTGTGTTGGTGCAGTGGTAAACATATGGCAGTCTTACTCATAGACCCAAGTTCGAACCTAGCTTCATCATTTTTGAGATAATTAAAGCGAATTTTGTCACATAAATGCCACATGTATTTAATGATGACATGGAAATATGACTTGGCGTTATGGGATGCCAAGTGGCATTTTATGGCGTATGCCTCCTCTTATATATAATGTATATATATATATATATATATATATATATATATATATATATATATATATATATATATATATATAGTCGGTTCTAGAGAAAAGTGTAATTAGAGAGAAAGTGAGAAAAAAAGTTACAGGGTAGATTTTGATAACAATCAAAACTTCAAGGTAAAATTTTAAACAAATTCAAACAAACACGGTTATCACTTCTCTCGATTCAAACACACAGATACAAACACACAGTTATCACTTCTCTTCCCGATTCAAACAAACAACCTCACGATCGAAACACACATACTCTATGTCACCACCACCACCAACACCACCGTCGTCACCGTCTTCCCTTGTGCTTCAATTTATCAGCAGACGAACACAAGTACAACGATACTCAATCGCCGATACCTGTTCCGGCAACCACGGCGGAGATCCACCGTAGTATCTTAGGGTTCCCGGTTATTCGAATTGGTGGAGTGGTGATGAATGGAGAAGATGCGGTGGAGATTGAATGGAGGTGACGGTGGATGGTGGTTGGTGTGCGACGGAATGATCACATAGCGTTGGTAGTGGTTGGGAAATGAAGGAGCTGGCAACCATCAGGTTATAGAACTTTTCTTGATTTGAGTTGGGTGATTTTGTGATACTGGATGATTGCGTTGTCATAATTTTATTCAGGTTATGCGTACATTTTAAGCTTAATTTTTTCTTATTATTGTGAATTTGTGTAAAATTAGGGCATCGATTTTAAACTTTTTTTTTTAATTATTATTCTGAATTTGTGTAAAATTATGGCATCTCTTTTGGAGGTTTAAAAATAAAATTAGGGCATTGATTTGTGTAAAATTGGTGAATCAAAAAGTAGATATTAGGGCATCTATGAATATGATTAGTGCATCGAAAAGATATATAATAGTGCATCGATTTGTGTAAAATTAGGGCATCGATTCATGTAAAATTAGGGCATCGATTATACACTGCATCTTTTAGGCGCCATTCCTCATCAATTGGTGCATCGAAAAGTAGATATTAGGGCATCTATGAATATGATTAGTGCATCGAAAAATCAAAAAGATATATAATAGAAAGGAGACATTTATTGAGACATGATCATTTCATGGGGTGCTTTCATCTATAAGCAACTCGTTGGGTTGGATGTGGCCCCCAACAGTAATGACAAGTCTTTTGTTGGACTACATGTGCTTGAAGCTTTAAGGGATGAAAGCGTGAAACATCAAGGGTCTGCAGGTATGAATATTCCATCTGGAAGATCAATGAAGGAACCTTTGAAGATTAATGATGGAAAAAAAGTCGATGTGTCAAATGGGCCTAAGTCTGGTGTTGAAGAAGATGAAGACATGAAGTTGGCTCGAGTTTTGCAAGAAAATGAAGACTGGCAAGCAACAAGACAGAATAAAAGGCAAAGACAAGCTCCTTCATCAAGCAAGTCAGATATTCGAGATAAATGAAGATGAGATAGCAAATGACTACCCACTTCATGCATATTACAAAACCTCTGCGGAAGAAAGCAGATGAGTATATTATCTTTGATAATTTCGATACCATGGATGTTGATCGACTTCCAAGCATGCTTCACAATCGGTCACTCTACAAGCTGTGACTCGAGTTGATTTCTTTAGAGCTTCTTCCTATGAAGCCATATGCGGACATCGATGTCACGGTGTTTGGATCGGGGTAATGACGGCAAATGATGGAAGTGGATTCTGTTTAGATGATGAACACGGTAGTGCATCGGGTTCCTCGATGCACCAATGAAGACGACATCCCTATATACCGAGTGCTATAAAGGAATGGATGATTAAATTTGGATCATCAATGGTTTTCATTTCAATTCGAAACAGATATGGCACGGTGATTGTAAAGCTGTAGTTATCTAAATAATATTATTTGGCGGGTTTCACGAGTTCTACTAGTTAGACTTGAACTTTCTTACATATGGATATTTTTGTTTGTTTGTTTGTGTATTGACTTGGAAAGCCTTGAAGCAATATGCCCCGGTATCAAAGCAGTTCTAAAAACGAGAAAGCTTCTATTGGGATTATCACATTCTTGAAAGAGCAAACACGTGCATCAAAGTTGTCATTCTTTGAAGTCATAAAGAGTTTGTCCGATTTTGACAAGAGTCACCCCGCTTACATATCTTGAACCACGTGATTGTAGAGAGGTTTGTTGTGGTTCATGGACAAATTATTTTGCAACAATTTGCGAGTTTCGATGTTACAATCGAGAGGTGTGCATTTGTGTGCGGTCTTGAGTGTAAGATGGAGGAAAGACATCATACCAAATGGTTAGTGAAGAAAAAGCGGTGTTGACAAAAGCGGAAAATATGAACCCAAGAGCATCAATGGCTCTGTTGTCTTAAAGCGGAAGGCAATGCTGCAACCACAACACGCTTGATCAATAGGATTTGGGGTGAATTTTACTCAAATTACTCACACCAAGAGGTAAAGGAAGGTGATGCTGGATGTGAAGAAAGATGACGAAGAGGATGAACCCGAAGACAATGGCGGGAAGATTGTGAAGAACACGAAGAAGAAAGAACCCTTCCTGTTCGGGAACTGAAAAACCTCATTCGCATCAAAGGAAAAGAAATCTCGCTTTTCAAAACCGACATCAGTTGGGTTGGGCGGTGGTTGGGAAAATGGTCGATGGCAAGGCTCTTTATAAGGAGGTTTTTCTTGGGAGGTGGTTGCTTTAAGCGATTCGATGATGGTTGAAGATTCTATTTATTATGTAGAATACTGTTTGAAGACTCGACTCTACAAAATTTGCTCATGGGCGATTGATGTTAAAGGTTGTGACAACGTTCTTGGTGACATTGCAAGCGAGAGGAAGTGTATTTGACTAATGATTGCATGGACTTTGAACTTGATGATGTTAAACAAGATGTGGTGGTAGAGATCGAAGAAGATTGCCTTGGGGTCATGAGCATCGCGAGGCTAATCTGAAACGATAAATTGGACGGAGCAAAAGCCGAGGGATAGGAAAAATAAAGGCACGCTGTTGAGTATCACTATAAGAGTTTATCTTGGCACGAAAGAGGTGCATTCTTTTGTCTGCAAACCGATAAAATGGGCCTTGAAATGGGCTCTGTCATTCATGTAAAATCATGGAAGATGAAAAGCAGAAAGGAGGCTTTTGAGCTAAGTGAATCAAGACATGATTCACATACATGGCAACAGAGTACCATGTTGATGATTTCCTTTATGTTGGTCCTCATCACTTTGGCCAGATGAGAGGGTAATGAAACTCATAAGGGTTGGGAGAAATGTGGGGCTTAAACCATATGTTGTTTGTCGATTCTTTGTGATTGAAGCACCTAAAAATTCAAAACGTGTTGACCACGACTCGGTAACAATTGAAGTTAGGAGATTTCTGAGACCGAGGATCTGTCTTGAGACAAAGCATCTTGATGCGACATCCAAGAGGTATGATTTTGATACACAATCCTTATATCTTTATGACATCAGATAATAATATTTCTGCAACTTGTTTCTTTTATGATAGTGGTAATAGTGTTTATTACATTTTTCAGGTATATAATAGTGCATCGATTTGTGTAAAATTAGGGCATCGATTATACACTGCATCTTTTACGCGCCCTTCCTCGTCAATTGGTGCATCGAAAAGTAGATATTAGGGCATCTATGAATATGATTAGTGCATCGAAAAGATATATAATAGTGCATCGATTTGTGTAAAACTAGTCTAAAAAATGAGGTTTGGTTCAATGTAAACATGTTTTTAGTTTATGTTCGGTATACTTTCTTTTGAATGGTTTTTCTCTATATGCTGAAAAACCAACTTTAGCTCCCTATTTTGGTCTTTCTCTATATGCTGAACTAGTAACAGATGGCTGACTAGAGACATCTTATGTCCATAAATTCTAAGGAGTAGGTAAAATAGTGTCAAATGTGATTGAAAGTTTATAATGACCCACTAATGATCTAATATTTGAAACAAATGATTCAGGAGGTTTGCACTTTGAGTATTTTCAAGTGCCCATTTTCTTTTAAGCTATTATATGTATATTTGACCCAGAGATAACGCATAACCTGATAATTCTAGAAATGCTAATCATTGCAGTCGAGGCCAATCATAAGAGAAAATAGTCCTTAATACCAAATCTGTTCTTTAAGATATGAGGCTTAAACTCATATTTACACAATCAATTGCCAAGAAAATAGTCCTTGATACCAAATCTGTTCTTCTTGTCTACATTGTGGAAGTTTCGTTTTTTGTTATTTACATTGGGATATAGCAATAAAATAGTCCTTAATACCAAGTCTGATACCTGTCATGTAGATGTGACAACATGGATGGGTTTGTAACGGGTGAAATCTGGTAGTTTATGTGCAGATCAGTTCAACACTTTCTTGTTTAACATTTTTATATAATGCATGTGACTAGTAACAAAAATGTGATTTGGTTCATACAGAAATAGAAGAAGCAAAGGCTTAGGATTATGCGTTTATTTGAGGGTCGAATAAGAAGTCAGTTTTCATTAGCGAGTTTAGGAGTTGGTTACTAGATATGTGTATATACAAGTTAGAGTTTAGAGTTTGATGATGGAGTCACATAAATGGAGTTGGTTACTAGATTATGCGTTTATTTGAGGGTCGAATAAGAAGTCAGTTTCATTAGCGAGTTTGATGATGGAGTCACATAGATGGAGTTGGTTACTAGATTATGTGTATATACAAGTTAGAGTTTAGAGTTTGATGATGGAGTCACATAGCCTATCCTTTATCCACGTTTTTTATCTTTTATTTTGGACCAGCTTAATTCAAAGGCATTTTTCTTATAAAAAATAAGCCGATAAGTAATGCCAAACACTATCTCTTACATTGTGTGGCATAGGTTGGTTTTATAGATAAGCATCAGCTGCTTAAATATTTATCCCAAACACCCTCAAACCTATGGTTTTCAATAATTACTTATCTGGTTAGTGCATTAAGGCATTCCGTTATAGCATAAGGGAATCCAAACACTATCTTAAGCATTGTGTCTCTTATAGTTGATCTTATGCTAATTTTGAAAAGCTCAAGCAGTTCTAATAAGAAATCCAAAACACCCCTTAATTATGATACTATATGAACTTCTTGAATTGCACCATTCCAGATTAACTATATAGATGTAGTTTATGGCTCTTTTATGCCTTTCTTTGATCGTGAACATATTGTCCTACCAGGTAACTAATTTAAGCATGTGATGCTATTCTTGTTATGCTAGCTACTTGATTACATTTTTTTTAAACAAAAATCTTTCATCTGACACACTTAGGATTGGTTTTATTTGAAATTGTATTTCTACAGGCGGGCTGTTCATTATGACTGGTGATGTGGTTCCATGTTTCGATACGTCATGCATCATCATTGTACCTATTAGATAAGGATTTTTCTTCTTGGTTTCCTTCTTTGGTAAAGAAGGTGGTTCGTCATTGGTTGCTAAAGCTGGAGGTGATGATGATACTTTGGAGGGATGTGATTTGATATTTTCATGACAAGTATTGGAATTTATATCGTCGAACAAGGCTTTTTCCTCGGTCTCCTTCAGTGGTTGATAAGCTGCTTCATCATTAGTAGATGAAGCTGTTGGTGTTGATGATCCTTTTAAGGGTTGTGATCCGATATTGGCCAGAAACGTCTAAAAATGTATTTCATCAGATAAGGATATTTGCTTCTTGGTTTCCTTCTTTGTTTGAGAATCTGCTTCGTGATTGATCGTTGAAGTTGTTGGTGCATTGGAGGATTGTGTTATGTTGTCGGTCTGAAACGTCTTAAAATTTATATCACTAGAAAAGGTTTTTATCTTCTCGTTTGCTTTTCAGGTTTTTATTAAAAGAGGGTGGCGTTGCTGAGCTGTCGAAAGTAATACTTGTAGCTGATCTATCTCTTCCTCACGCATTGTGGGATTCTGATGCTGCTGTTCTTTCTAGTATTCTGTAGTCCAGTTCTGAGTTCTATTTGGAAGTGCGGAAACTTTTGTAGGCACTTTATTGAGTATACAATTTTAAATCAGTTAGGTTGTTATGAATTGGAAATTTTTTGTTTAGCATATTTCATGTTTTAATTTATTGTTTGATTTCTAGTATTTATATACATATGGTTTAAAATATGTTTTAGCTTAATATGGTAAGTTACAAAATAAAAGAAAAAAAATTTTGAGAAAAAAGAACACAAACGCTTATCAAATTAGATAGATTACAGCTCCTTGAAAACATAAATAGTCCCTCCCTCCGTTCAAAATATAAGAAAAGATGAAAGATACAAAACATCCCCTTAAAAATGAAGGACAGGACAAACAGGCCCCTGTACTTGGAATGAAAAAAAAGGAGGGGAAGAGGGGGTGATCTAACGGTTGAGATAACCTCTACACTTTTCTCTTGAGATAAACTATTTATAATGGTATATATATATATATATATATATATATATATATATATATATATATATAGAGAGAGAGAGAGAGAGAGGTTGGTTATTGTAAAATGTGAATTAGTGTAGAAAGGATAAGAAGGATTTTTAGTCCTTGGATGTAGCTAGCAAAAAATGATCAATGGATGAGATAAATAATGGTGGTTTAGTAAATATTTAAATGTTAATATCATAATTATACATAAATGAAGGGCAACTCTGGTAAATCAAATTGTGGTTATTTGACCCATTTCAAACTTTTTTCATTCCAATTATAATACAATTAATTGTTTTTATTATATTTATGGTGAGACAATACGTTCTTTTATGACACATTAAGTTCATTGAAATTCTTTTATGACACAATACGTTCTTTTATACATACAATTTTTATTGGCATAATTATAGTGTCACTTCAAATATGTTCATACATAGATTAAGTGACACATTTTTGGTGTGACACACAAATTTTTGCAACTAAATTTTTTGACACACTTTGCGACAAATTTTTAGTGACAAATTAAATCTTTTGACACACTAAGTTTCATGATATATTTCAAATGACACACCAAGTTTTTGACACTTTTTATGACACACTTAGTTTCATGATATATTTCTAGTGACCCACTAACTATTTTAACGATTTTTGTGACACACTTAGTTTCATGATATATTTATAAGTGACCAATTAATTTCATGATGTGTTATACAATACCAATTTCATGATACATTTATAATGACTCACTTAGTTTCAGATACATTTATAGTGACACTGCTGAGTTTGATGATACATATATAGTGACAGATTTTTGACACATTTGTAGTGTAACATTAAATTCTTATCGTAATACATATATAGTGACACGTTAAAATTTAGTATATTTGTAGTGACACACTAACTTTTTGCTACATTTCAAATTAAGCGCTTAGTATCTAACACACAAAATGATTATTGATATATGTGAACTTTAACACTTTGACAAAATTAGTAAAAAAATGATACATAATTTATAACATCCACATAATAATACGTTAGTGCAAACATTGATAAAAAAAAAAAAAGGTTAACTGTGACTTTTTTCCGCATTTACTACTTTGACAAGGACAAAAATAATGTAAATTTACCAGTATATTAAAAAAGTTTAACAACACAATAGTGTGACCCATCTTAATAATTCACACGAGAAATTAAAAGAATTAGGCAAACCAAAACGTGAGGTTAAATGAACTTAAATGAGCAATTAAAAGGGTAGTGGGTTAAATGTCTAAAATACCCATTTTAATCAAATGATAAATGTTACATTTTAACCCTTTTTATCCTTTTTATCATTACATACTTTTATTTGATCCACACTATATATATATATATATATATATATATATATATATATATATATATATATATATATATATATATATATATATATATATATATATATATATATATATATATATATATATATATAGGGAGGGTTAATGAGAGATTTCTTAAAGTTTTAAAAATGAGAACTAATATAAACCATTAGATTAATGATTGACGAATGGCATTTGTGTAATTAATTTCAATTATAAGGGTTTTTTGTACCATAATAATATAATCATTAATTACACTTCATGGACATATTAAATGCAAAATTTTGCTCAAAAAATATTAAATGCAATCTCCCGTTTTTCAATTCAAGTTTTTCAATTCTTTTATAAGAAAAAATATTTAATTACACAATTAAATAAAGAACCACCACCTCAAATAATGATACATATTATTTAATTCCGATAAATGTGTATAAGAAAATAAGTGATACATTTAAAATAATGGTACACT
This sequence comes from Chrysanthemum lavandulifolium, assembly GCA_022545495.1. Classification (NCBI taxonomy): domain Eukaryota; kingdom Viridiplantae; phylum Streptophyta; class Magnoliopsida; order Asterales; family Asteraceae; genus Chrysanthemum; species Chrysanthemum lavandulifolium. The sequence continues at coordinate 178,955,215 of CM040246.1, forward strand.
ATAAATTTATGTACTGATTAAATTTTGTTAATGACTCTTACGAATTATGTGTATTAGTAGTAACTTTTAGTTAATAATTATATATTATGCATTTGTGTAATTTTCATCAATTGCAAGGGCTTTATGCACCACATTTTATCTACATAACATCATTACCAGATTTTTATAAAATAACATGAAGATTTCTTTTTTTATAAAATTTTATTATATATAAAATGACAATACGTCGATACATGACAAACCTTTTTATAAAATGACGATAATGCTTTATTATATATAAATAACATGATACATTGATGCATTAAAATGAAGAGATACATCGATACATTAATACATTACGAGATAAAATTATATACATGACGATAAAATTTTATTATATATAGAATGACGACATATTGATACATGACGAAGCATATTATAAAGTGAAGATAAACGTCTAAAATGTATTTCATCGATAAGGATATTTGCTTCGTTTCCTTCTTTGTTTGAGAATCGCCTTGATTGATCGTTGAAGTTGTTGGTGCATTGGAGGATTGTGTTATGTTGTCGCATTCGAAATCTTAAATTTATATCACTAGAAAAGGTTTTATCTTCTCGCTTCGCTTTTCGTGTTTTATTAAAAGAGGGTGGCGTTCTTTGGTGTCAAAGTAATACTTGTAGGTGATCTATCTCTTCCTCGCGCATTGTGGGATTCTGATTGATGTTCTTTCTAGTATCTCGTAGTCCGATTCTGAGTTCTATTTGAAGTCACGGAACTTTGTAGGCACTTTATTGAGTATACAATTTCAAATCGCTTAGGTTGTTATGAATTGGAAATTTTTGTTTAGCATATTTCATGTTTTAATTTATTGTTTGATTTCTAGTATTTATATACATATGGTTTAAAATATGTTTTAGCTTAATATGGTAAGTTACAAAATAAAAGAAAAAAATTTTTGAGAAAAAGAACACAAACGCTTATCAAATTAGATAGATTACGACTCTTGAAAACATAAATAGTCCTCCTCCGCTCAAAATATAAGAAAGATGAAAGATAAAACATCCCTTAAAATGAAGGACGGGACAAAAGCGCCCCTGTACTTGAAATGAAAAAAAGGAGGGAAGAGGGTGATCTAACGGTTGAGATCACTTCCTACTTTTCTCTTGAGATAAACTTTTAAATGGTCCAATATATATATATATATATATATATATATATATATATATATATATAGAGAGAGAGAGAGAGGTTGGTTATTGTAAAATGTGAATTAGTGTAGAAAGGATAAGAAGGATTTTTAGTCCTTGGATGTAGCTAGCAAAAATGATCAATGGATGAGATAAATAATGGTGGTTTAGTAAATATTTAAATGTTAATATCATAATTATACATAAATGAAGAACAACTCGTAAATCAAATTGTGGTTATTTGACCCATTTCAAACTTTTTTTCATTCCAATTATAATACAATTAATTGTTTTATTATATTTTATGGTGAGACAATCACGTTTTTTATGACACATTAAGTTCATTGAAATTCTTTTATGACACAACACGTTCTTTATACATACAATTTTTATTGGCATAATTATAGTGTCACTAAATATGTTCATACATAGATTAAGTGACACATTTTTAATGTGACACACAAATTTTGCAACTAAATTTTTGACACACTTTATGCACAAATTTTAGTGACAAATTAAATCTTTTGACACTAAGTTTCATGATATATTTCAAATGACACACCAAGTTTTTGACCATTGTGTATTTAAAAACCAGAAACCACTGTGCATACACGAGACCATAAACCAACTCCAACACAACATCAAACGGCATTGCAAACTCCGGCACAACAAGTGGCAAATTTCAGTACTACAAGTCGTGACACATACCGGGATAAAATAACCACATACCATGATGTAAATAATCACAGATCGTAATAAAAAAATTATACCACAGATCGAGTTAAATTGTGATACCCACGATCGTGACACAGATGGTGGCGGCCGAACAGACCCTTCATCGACAACGACGTTGGAAAAATTGTTCCACTGGGTAACATAGTTTCGTTATTAACTCGTGATGACATCCGTTTCAACCTCACATCCATGATTTTGGTCGCCAACAACTGTGACACCGGTAACATACCCGTGGTGTATTTCGTGTGTGGTGGGGGTTTCAAGGTCTCATATGTGTTTTTTGAGGGGAGAAGGGCGGTTGCTAATGAAGAATTTTGAATGATGGGGAGGTTTTTATTACCCAAATGAGAAAGTAGATATTGAAGATGAAGTGGGATGGAGAGAAAAAAATGAGATCTAGAAAATCATAACAGAAGAAAACAAGAGGCGTTGATGGAGTAAGGTTGAGTAGTTTTAGTGAAAATGATAAATTGTAAAATGTCTATATTACCCTTTTGGCTATATATTTAATTTTCGCTTTTTAATACTCAAAATCTACTTGTCAAGCATTCATCGGTTCTTACTTTTAACTTTAAAAGTTCTCATTTGATTTGATATATATATATATATATATATATATATATATATATATATATATATATATATATATATATATATATATATATATATATATATATATATATATATATATATATATATATATATATATATATGAGGCATTTGGCATTAATGCACACACCTCAATGCCCAGAATTATTTTCATGCCACAGCGCATTTTTTTGGTCCAACTAAGCAATTTATTAATCCACCTAAGCACTAATTGTAAATTTTTATTTATAATATTTATTTTTATAAATTTCGGATTTTTCATGATTTTATATATATATATATGAGGTATTTGGCATTAATGCCACTTCAATGCCCAGTAATTATTTTTCATGCCACATAAGCATTTTTGGTCCAACTAAGCAATTTATTAATCCACCTAAGCACTAATTGTAAATTTTTTATTTATAATATTTATTTTTATAAATTTCGGATTTTTCATGATTTTTAATAATTATTTTTATAAATTTCGGATGTTTATGCAATGTTTTTGAAAATTATTTATAAAAAATGAGGCTTGCAAGGATTGAACCTTGGTCATTTGAATAAATAACTTGTGTGTTTACCACTTAGGCAACAAGTTATTTTGATAATTATGTTGCATATTATAATCTATAAATGGCTATAATTACATTGGAATCCTATACTAAATTATCTACAAAAATTATATTAAGTAATTATATTTTTTAAAACTTTTTATACATATCTTTTCCTTAAATATATATTTTTCTTAATTCATTCATTATTTACAAAAAAAATCATATGTATATTTTCAAAAGAAAAAAAAAAAACCTAATCATTAGAACTCTGCATGAAGAAAACTTCATCACGATTTTAGGGTTTTATTGATTTTAATATGTCTTTGTGCAGTTGTAATTATAACATCTTTTATTAATGTTTTAATATGATTTTAATAATGTCGTTGCTCTTGAAAGAAAGATGCAAGTCACTGAATACCTCCAAATATCCGGAAGCATGCAACGAGGGAATTAAGGTGTTTATCTCGTGAACCGGGTGGATACAAGCTGTGTGATTATTCGTTATTGCGGTTTAGTGTTCTACTATTTTACTAATTTGTGTGTCTTGATGTATAGTTATTCAATGGAAGAATCATTTTTTAGTATTTTGCAATAACTGCCTATATGAAATTTGAAAGTTTACTCCTTTAGCTATGTAGTAAATCAGTGATAATACTTCTCTTATGAATACGAATATATCCAAACCAACATGTGTTACCTTTTTCTATAAATGGTTGCTTCTGATGCCATTGTTGTTGACGATACCACAGGTACAACTCAAAGTGATGTTCCGTACAGCAGTGCATTCATCATAACGTGTCTCAAGGTCGATTCTTATACGTTTATGAATGCGTGTTTGATAATTTTATTTTGAATACCTTTGTTGACGCGCACCCATAACGTGTATGCTTTAATTGTTTTCTAACCTTTTCGCATTAATACGAATAACGATAACTTTTGTCACCGTCTTTTACAGCTAGGGTGAATGCTTGATTTTCATTGTCATGCCACTGCACGCAATCACATCCCTCTACAGTGCTTATCAATACGGTTGTATGGTGGATCTATTTTTGTAGTGTGGGAATCTAGATGAAGCGATGGAGTTGAGGGTTGGGATGGTACGTAAGAGTCATAGCCTTTAGATCCGATTGTTACATGGGTTCTAAGAAAGGAGGCCATGAGGTAAGGTTTTGATTTGTTCCATCGAACTTTTGCATGTTGAATCCATCCAAGAATCGTTTAGGCCAAACTGTTTTTACGCATGTCATATTCCTATACATTTCTTGGCTTTTTTATGTGTTACTATCATATTTTCATGTTGTTTTGGCTTTATAAATATTGGAATCAATGTTGAACTTCATTCATCTTACATGAACAAGTGAGCTATGCTTTTTAATACTGTTTGATAATGTAGTTTGTGTAGTGATTAGTGTAACTGATGATGATTTTAATCCTGATAAAGCAGATTCAGATTCAGATGGGAAAGGTTAGACAAAGAGCTCTGGTTCAGATGAGATGATCTTCGTGACATATGCAAGAAGGAAGGGACATTGGATGAAATTCAAGGGCATGCAATGTTTGAAAACGATGAAGAAACTAAAACAGATAGGGAACATGATGATTCTGGCCCAATAACTGCAAAGAGACAAGTAGAAAGATTGGATTATAAAAAATTGCATGATGTAAATCACAACGTTCGATCTGAGCAAGACATGAATGCACCAGGTAAGATATTATGAAATGTCTCTTTTTTGTATTTAAAAAATTACAGATTATCCGTTTCAAGGTCTATAGTGGTATGTATTTTTGGTTCTTGATCGAAGCGTGACCAAATTCGATGACATCCATCAAGTCTGTGAATAAAATGCATTAAAGTATTTAGTCCAGGTATGATGCCATTATCTTTGGTTTATACACACAACTGATTACTTTGCTAACATGGTGCAAGTATAATACTTAGTGGTCTTCTGATATGATATAGTTGTATAGCACAAGTTCTTGTGTTCCTTAAGAATAGATTCTATCGTTAATTTGGTCTGCTAACTGATACCAATATGATGTTTGAGTCAAGGTGTATTATGCAAGGTCATATGAGATGGTTGATGTGTCTTTAACACAATCTTTTGAAAAATATATCAGGGGGACTCAGACATCCGTGTTGATTGGAAAATGACCTGCCAGCAGTATAAATGTTTCAATTCCCACAAAATGTGTACGAACTGGTACGAGACCAAGGTTTACTGGAACTTCTGGTGTTATTCAGACACATAATAGAGCACACGCTTCAAGTGGTGTTATATTCCTCTTATGTTGTTGCAGGGATCCACTTTTAAGCATCAATGGCACCTTGATTCCAATCTTCAAAACGGCCAGGTGATTTCTAATTTTTTTTTCTTTTGGTGATTAACGCTGCAGGTATTAAATCTCTTTCCAAATCCAATAAGTCATTCTCAAACCAAAGAAATCTGTTTCAATAATCAGTTGAGATTGCTTTTCAAACTGATTACTTTTTATAGATTCACATTTACATTTACCTCAAAGGAAGCAAGTATGCAAGAAGTTTGAGAAAGTTGATCATATGGTGTGCGTATACGTATTTATTACCTTGCATACATTTAACATGGATATTATTAGTGTGCAGCTATTTTACGTTAATTCAACGATGTGCCAAAGTATGCAATCTATGGTGGGTGGTTCCTTTTGAGACTTTCGCTGCAGGACATGTTTTGCCCCACAACATCAAGGTAAATTACATTCCTCTTTTAAATTTCTGCTATACCTTAACAAGTGAAAGTGACAGGTGGTGTTTGGACATGGTGTTTAATTGCAGCTGTAAGGTTGGCATAACAGAAGTGAGGAATAACTTGCATCGTCTTTCAAGTAGCAATTCTTAGGCACGAGTCTGCTATGCCAAATCACAAAGTTCGATCTGAGCAAGACATGAATGCACTAGGTAAGATATTATGAAATGTATCTTTTTTGTATTTCAAAAATTACAGAGTATCTGTTTGTGTCTATAATGGTATGTATTTTTTGGTTCTTGACTTCTGTAGCAGGACCAAATTCAGTGACATCCATCAAGTCTGTAACAAAATGCATTAAAGTATTTAGTCTAGGTATGATGCCATTATCTTTGGTTTATACACACAATTGATTACTTTGCTAACATGGTGCAAGTATAATACTTAGTGGTCTTCTGATATGATATAGTTGTATAGCGCAAGTTCTTTTGTTCCTTAAGAGTAGATTCTATCGATAATTTGGTCAGCTAACTGATACCAATCTGATGTTTGAGTCAATCTTTTTATTAAAACATTGATATGTTTTGTTATCTCATGAAATTTAGATACCTGAAGACGTGCATTGATCCCTCATTTTATCACGAAGGCGATTGTGACTATCAGGTTTGATATCAGTTATGTTACTAAAGTCACACACTATTTCATTTTCCATAGTCCTTATTTCCGTAGTCATTGATGCAAGACATGGAACATGTCAGCTGGGTAATGGGTTTCATCAAAAAGAGTAGATTCAAGCAAAGTAATTATGGTAAATGGTGCTACTTTACCCAAAGAAGATGGATCAAGAGTAGAAAAAGATGTTAAGAACACAGGTATTGGGGATAAAGCGCATTAGTTGGTGTTGTAAATGATAATGTTCTTCCCAGAAGTAGCACGGAGTTATCTGGTAAGTATTCTTGACATCTATCATGTGTCAAACTATTATTTTACATTCATATACTATTGATGAGCCAGTTTTGTGGATTTATTTTGAATACTTTCCCTTTACAAGTCAATAATTATTCTTTTTTTTTGTTATACCTCCAGTTTAACAATTTCAAATTTGTTGTCTGAGATTGAAATTTCCCAAATGTGATTAGTTTTAGGCAATTTGCGCTCGTGCATTTGGTATAAGAGTCACAGCGAGTTGCCATTCCTAAATTCATTGAATACGAAGATGTAAGATGCTTTTGGGAGTATCACAAGTAGATATCATCAAAGCTCCTCATCCTTTTTGAAAGTACGCATGGGTGATGTACAAGCTGAAGGCAGAGCGAGAACGTGGTATCAGTATTGAGGTAACTTAGCTTAGTTAGATTTCTCCTTTAGGTAACCATTTTGTCACCACTCATGGTGATCCTTAAAGCATAAAAGATATCTATTTGAGGTAATCTTTATAGGCTACATCATCAAAATGATAACATGATAAAAGATGTGTCAATAGGTTGTATAATTTCTTTACGATGTTATAATAAAAGATGTGCCAAGGGTATAGCTTATTTGATTAATGAAAAAGAATGCTATTTTAAATGTATGTAGTACAATGCATTGGCGTTTTACTCGGAGGAGACCAACATATCAATCGCATTGGCGTTATTCTCATACATAGTTGCATGGGTGATAATATTTTCTTAGATGTTTCTAACAATGTAAGAAAGCGGATAGGAAACTAAATTTAAGGTAAAAGGAGAACCTGGACCTTCATTCCTCCTTTCGATCACCCGGATATCATAATGGCCTAAGAAACCTATGGTTTCGCTACCCAAAAACTTTGTTAGTAGATAACATGAACAAATCCTAGGCGAGATTTATTGTTTAATCCTTTAATTCCTATTTCTTATCGATATATTAGCAATTTCTCGGATCTAAACCACCATTACGGTGTAGTATATTGGTATCCAAGCGCAATTGCAAAGTTGGTATCCGCATACAATCCGTAAACCAAGTTTCATTTGGAATCGAGTTTCGATTAGTTTTGTTTAAAGGTAATAATTTTGTTTTATTTTGGGTTTTGATATTTCAATTTTAATTATTTGTTAGTGATTATTTATTGTGTGATTACGAAATTAGATGTTGAATTGGGAAATTTGAATGATATTGAATAATATAAGTCTTACAAGACTTACGATGTGATGTCTTGATCAAAACTGCTGAGATGTTATCCAAGTAAGCTTTGTTTCTTATGCATATTTGCGGTAAAAATGATTTGTTTATTTTAGTTTAGTAATGTAAGTATTTGGTTCTAGATGATTGTAATCGGGGAATGAGGTGTTCACTGCTCGGGGTGGTGAGTACCTCCATGATCTTACCCGCCAATGAGAGATGCTCAAAGGTAAAGATTCAAGTGAGGTTGATTTAAATGTGCGATTTCTATTTATATTTGAGTTTTAGCAGCTAAAACTAAATCTAGAGGTGACCATTTTGACCCTTTTACGTATGATTTAATTGTGTGTCTAGACGAGTCTAGTTGGTTAGCAAAACTATCAAATAATCAATAGGTAAATTATGTTCACATAAATACTTATTAGATTTATATATGACTTAAAAAAGTTATATTGTTACAATTTCTCATTATAACACAGTAAATAGCTACATCGTTTACGATGTCATATCTTTATTCGCAAAATGTGGTGCATTAGCAAAATGATAAAATGTGTCGCTATTAGTTATTGGGGTTGTTAGTTATATTTGAATGTCTACTTAGGTAAATTGCATGTAATAGGAGTACTAAACAGACGTGCAAGGTGTCTCACCGAGATTAAACTTTGAAGTAAATTTACATAAATTTAGACGAGTAGAATGGAAGGATGATTAGTTTTTCTGGTATGTTGCTTCTATTGGACCCATAAACAATCAAAAGAAAAAGATGATCATCTATGATTAGTTCTTTTGTTAGATATGATCTAAGGTCACTTTACTCTTTGGTTACAAAATCCTCACATATAAGCTTTATTTCAATATAGAGTAAATTGCAAAACTGTCTTTTGTGGTTTGTCCACATCACAGGAGGCGTCTTTAAAACTACGAAAGGATTACCTAAAATATGACAATGATATTAATAGATATTCACAAGTCTAGCCCACCAATCGCGTTGGTGTGACAGAATGTGCGGTTCCATCAAGATAGATACGAGCCAATTGTGTTTGTTAATGGTCTGTTTCAACACAAGATAAAGTTTGGAGATTTATTCATAGTAAATTGCATGTAATATAGTCTTGACCCACCAATAAAGACCTTGAAATAAACTAAACCCATTAACACAACGATCTCATCGTATATCAATGAAATCCCTTTCTTTCAACATGTACACTTTCCAACCATTTTTACCATTGTAAAAATTATATATGTTGTGTTATTAACAATTCACGCAAACCATACAATTATTTATAATTCTTAAAAAAAAATACCAACAACTAAAAACCAAAGAAATAATTGTTTTATAATATTGTTTGACAATTCTAAAAAATGTATTTCGATTATCAAAAACAACAAACAAATAATTATAAGTCATGTGCCCCATTGGGTGGGCCAACTAAATATATATATATATATAGTATGGTTAATGTGAAAAGTCACTAATGGTAAAAAGTATAGGAAGGTATTCTAGCCATAGGATTATAAGATAAAAGTTGGTATATTAATGATATTAAATTGAGGTATTAATGACACATTTGACACATAACTCTTTATGTTGACACACTTGCACAAAACTTATTGTAATTTACACATAATTGACGTATTATTGACACACACACGATTTTTTTAGCTAAATATATTGACACACTTGCACATAACTTCTTCTAATTGACACACAATTATCACATTGTCAATACGATATTAATGACACATACACTTTTTATCATTTTATCTTAAAAACTTTTTATTTGATCCAAAGCCTCTATATATATATATATATATATATATATATATATATATATATATATATATATATATATATATATATATATATATATATATATATATATATATATATATATATATATATATATATATATATATATATATATAGATGGATTCTAGAAAACATGAGAAAAAAGTTATAGGGTCTAATTTGAAACATCTCAAACTTAAGTAAGTTTGAAAACCACCCCACCCCAACCCCACAAAAATTTTTTTGCCAAAAATTTTTTTGGGCCAAAATTTTTTTCCGCATTAAAATTTATAACTTGTGATGCACCTTTTTGTGTGCATCGTCGGTTATAAAAGAATAGTCATCATAGTTATAACTACTTTTTTTAATTGTGATTCACCAAAATAAAAATGCATCGGATATCGTATGTTATTAACTTATTCCAAAAAAGTTTTGAATTAAAACCTTCAACCTTTGTGTATAAAGAGATATTTTCAAATGATTCATACGATTTATTTTATTAATCACATGGTTAATATACAATGAAATCAATTATCCTAACATGTTTGAGTTATTTTGTTTTATTTCATCAATTCACGATGGTTAATATCTTGTGGCGTTATCCCAATGACAAAACATGTTATAACAAAGAGATGTGACACTACCATGGCTACCATCCGTCCCTGGTTGAACAACTAATGCCCTTATAGAGTATAGTACACTAAGTTATTGCAATGTTATACGAGCATATTAGTAACGATCGTTGGGTGCATCTCGGTTATAAAAATGATGCATCGTAGTTATAACTACTTTTTTTACTGTGATTCAACAATATAAAAGGTGCATCAAATCGCATATGATTAACTTATTACGTGAAAACTTTGAATTAGAACCCTCAACCTTTGTGTATAAAAGAAAGATTTTTAAGCGATTCAATACGCTTTATTTTATTAATCACATGGTTAATATACAATGAAATCAATTATCCTAACATGTTTCAAAGTCATTTTATTAATCACATGGTTAACTTACTTTTCATCAATTCACGATTGTTAATATGCACTTGCGTTATCCCAATGACAAAGCATGCGGCGCTACCATGGCTACGATAGCTCCGTCTCTAGTTGTACAACTAATGCCCCTTAAAGAGCATAGTATACTAAGTTATTACAATGTTATTTGAGCATATTAGGTAACAATAGTTGGGTGTATACCGGTTATAAAATTTGGTGCATCATAGTTAAAACTAATTTTTATAACTGTGATGCATCAAAATAAAAAGGTGCATCACAGTTATAAAAATTTGGCGGGAAATTTTTGGGCAAAAATAATAATAATAATAATAATTTTGGCCCCTAGAAAAAAAAAATTAGCGGATTTTTTTCCGGAAGTAAGTGGTGGGGTGGGGGGGTAGGGTGCAAATTTACAAAACCTCCTTAAAGAATGAAGGAAAATACAATTAGGTCCCTATAGTTTGGTGTGAAAAAAAGGAGGAGAAGAGGGGGTGATCCGATGGTTTCGAGATTCTCTCACTTTTCTGAGATCAACTTATTAAATAATCCAAGCTTTATATATATATATATATATATATATATATATATATATATATATATATATATATATATATATATATATATATATATATATATATATATATATATATTCCAAATATTTTGGAAATTAAATTAAAATGAAAAGTTTTTAACTTTATAATGAAAAGAATGAGAAGGCATGTGGAGGCGCGTCACGCTGCTTGTCACATCACATACGTGTTACGACACGTGTCACCACACCGATTCCACCCCACCCCCCCCGCCGCCTCCCCAAAAAAAATTTTTTCCCGCCAAAAATAAATTTTTTTGGCCAAAATTTTTTTTCCGCCAAAAATTTCCATCCAAAATTTATTATCGCATCACAAGAGAAAAATCGCATCACAATTATAATTGTGATGCGAAAGAATGAGAAGGCATTCTGTAACCTTATGCACTAAAATCATGATTATGATGCAATCAGAATTTATAATCATGACGCATAACTTATAACCTTAATGCACTAATAAGTTTTGGTGCATCTTTATTATAAGTTAATAGTTCGATCAAGCATCAACTATGATGCACTAAAATCAAGGTTATAACCTTAAATGCACTAAAATCGTGATTGTGATCTGAATAACTTTATAAGCGTGATGCGTAATTTATAACCTGTAGGGTGGCAACACTTTGATTCCATACTCACCATACCTCACAACCCACAAATAATTTCATTCCACCTAATCACATACCTCAATTATAGTTTTTAGTGGCAATGGTCATTCCATACCTCATTTTTTTTCTTTTTAAATTCATAATTAAATCAAACAATTAAATAAAAACATAATATTTCATTAATAATAAAAACAAATTACATAATACTTAAAAAATTGCATAATACTAAAAAATCGCATCTAAATATCCGTCGACCATCCATATTGCTCCGCATACTACGTTTTTGGTAATCGTGATCTCTCGCATTCTCGGATCAATTATGTGATCGTGAGGTTGGTTATAGAACATCGGTCACGATGATAAGCACTTTCTTCAATATTACAGTTTGGGCCGACAACAATTTTAAACCAAGCCATCCTTTCAGACCTTTGCTCATTATCGATTCCAATATTTGTATTTTCCTTAATTTTGAAAATGAAACACACGCCCTCTTGAATTCCTCCATGCCGCTACTGACAAAGATGCCGCAAACCATACCGAATTCATGATGCGCTAGGGTGGCAATGGGATGCCGCATAATGCCTAGCCAAACCGCAAAGCCATACAGGGGTGTTGCCACCCCTTAATGCACTAAAATCATAATTGCGACGCAAGAACCTATAACCTAATGCACTAATAAGTCTTGATGCATCTTTATTATAAGTTCTTTTGCATCATAAGATAATAGTTAAGTGCATCAACTATGATCACTAAAATCAATATTATAACATTAATGCACTAAAATCATGATTGTGATGCGATAACTTTATAACTCGTGATGCAAGAACTTTATAGCTGTGATTCAAGAATTTATAACCTTAATGCACTAAAATTATGATTTGTGATCGAAGAATTTATAATCGTGATCGATAAAAAATTTTGGAAATTTTGGCGGAAAAAAAATTTTTTGCCAAAAAAAATTTTTTTAGGAAAAATTTTTTTTCGGGGGGTGGGTGGGTGTGGGGTATATGGTGATGTGGCATGATGATGTGGCAAGGTGACACGTACCCATACGCCTTCTCATTCTTTTCATTCTAAGCTTTTCATAATAACCCATATATATATATATATATATATATATATATATATATATATATATATATATATATGTGTGTGTGTGTGTGTGTGTGTGTGTGTGTGTGAATTAGGTCCATGTGGTTGTAATAACGAGTTATAAAAAAAGATGTTTTACTTGAGTTATGAACTAAAGACACTTTTAGTTATAACGTGAACCTAGTCTTTTTAATATCATTTCTTAATACGATAACCGAACCTTTTAACTAAACATCACCAACATTACGTAAAAATAATGAGAGAGGTTATTTTCACCCAAATTTTACAAATAACAAAAACTTAAACCTGACAAAACACATTAAACAAAAATTAATAAAAACTGTGTTGTACTATGTATGTTGTAACGCAAAAAGTTAAAAATATTTTCATACACCCTAAGAGTGGAAGGTGTGGATCCGTTGTGGCTTTGGTCCGTTGAGGTGCTACTCATGATGTTTCGCTCGCCGCCACACCGCCCACCGCCAGTGCTCGCCATCATGGTTCATCGTCATCTGACGAGCAAAATCTCTGTCAAGCATCCATAAATTTTTCTTTTATCTTCTTTTTCAATATATATTGCGTATGTGTTAATATGTGTGTGTGAATATGTGTGTGTGCAGAAAAAATGAAGAAGACAATACTTTTTCATCTTTTTTTTTTGACTAGGTTGGAAACTTGGAATTGGGCTCGGTTGGACTAGGTAATATTGGGGTGGTATGTTTTCAGGGCAAAAGTTCAATAGTCATTCATTTTTTTATTAAAATAAACTTTCACATTTTTTAAATTAAATATCTCGCAAACCGTTAATTGTTACGCGATAATAATCATTATCAGCGACGAGAATTAAATTATCTTTTCTATAGATATCTTACTAATATATATTTTAACATTTTTTCAAATCATATGATTTGTGAAAATCATATATGATTCGATTTTACAAATCATATATGATTTTTAAAAATCATATATGATTTATGAAAATCATATATGAAAAATCATATATGATTCGATTTTAAAAATCATATGATTTTTAAAATTATATATGATTTTACAAATCATATATGATTTTTACGCTGAATTTTTGAAAAAATGTTTTAAAATATAGAAAGTGCGTATTTTTAGAAAGATAATTTAATTAAATCGCATGATGTATTTTTATAGTTTGAAGATTTCTGGTTTGCAGATATATTGTTTAAAAAAAGGTGAAAAATAGTTTTTTTTTTTTTTTTTTAACTTTGATTAAAAATGAATTGGCAAGATTGATTTATTGGATCTATGGTAAATATGAGATCGATGTTGATCTCAACTCATGTTTTCATATATTGTGTATAAGTTTTAATTGTTATTTAAAAAAAAATTATAAAAAATGTTATTTATAACTTTTATTAAAAATGACTAGTAAAATGTTTAACTTTCTTATTATTAGTATATATTGTATTTTTTTTTTCTCGTATCGTTTTTTTTACGTATCGTATTTATTTTTTTTATTATTGTGCTGTTAATGTATTTTAATTATTAATGAAATAAATTTAGTTTATATGAAAATTGAATAAAAAAATAAAATGGTAGTGGTGAGCCCCAAATGAAGAGGTTGAAATTTGTTATGAGTGAAAGAGAGTTTGTTGTGGTTAGTTGTGCAGAAGTGGGATGCTGATGTGACGCTGAGGTGAGATTGATGAAGTGAAGATGTCCATCCCGACACCTTCCTCTCTAAAACACAAAAGTTAAAACTAAAAGCAGTGGATTTTGATGGGGATATAAAATTGTAACATATTTAAAGTCACTGCTAACCAGATCGATCTACTTGTCTCTTTCTTTCGTTCTCTCGATCCATTTCCATTTCCAACACCAGATCTCGTCCCCGTATCTGAGGTAACAAATTAATCACATTTTTATGTTAGTGACATTACAAATTTATGTTAGTGGTAGATCTGATTTATTTGATTGATTTTGGGGGTGGGTACTAGTTATGGGAACTCATCATACTCAATATGAATCAAGTATATTTTTTTTTATATTATATAATTAGATTTTGTTTTTTTGTACTTGATGTAAACAAATTTGTAGCGGTACCCAACATGTCAGCTTTTCTCGTACCTTGATCTTTAAGCGTTGTGCAATGAGAGTTAGTATTTGACGGTTTATCCGTTTGATAGTTTGATAGTTTGAAAAGAGTAGATGCGTATTTGAATTTTCGTAAAGTATATCAATACAAATATAGATATCCATACTTATACTCATTTGAACTTTGTATAAATTGAATGTTTATGATAAAAGTTACAACTATAAATTTGTATTATTGTAAGTTTGTAACATCCATTTTAATGTCATTAGTGTACATTATAATGCAATTATTATAGTGTAGACTTTAATTATATGAATTACTAATTATAGTAAGATGTGTAGGCTTAAAAAATTAAGACTTCCTTCTTTAGATTAAAAATTATATGAATTACTAATTATAGTAAGATGTGTAGGCTTAAAAAATTAAAACTTTGTATAAATTGAATGTTTATGATAAAAGTTACAACTATAAATTTGTATTATTGTAAGTTTGTAACATCCATTTTAATGTCATTAGTGTACATTATAATGCAATTATTATAGTGTAGACTTTAATTATATGAATTACTAATTATAGTAAGATGTGTAGGCTTAAAAAATTAAGACTTCCTTCTTTAGAAAGTCCTAAATGCATTATAAGGTAGTATAGATTTTAGTTAAATCCTAGTTAAGAACAACCCAAAATGTGGCGATCTTAGGTGTGACCGAAAAGTTGGTTAGCTATAAAAGGGGGTGTTTGGGATTTGCTTATGTTTTCTGTTTATATGCTTATCTTAAGTATAAAGCATTTTCGTGTCATCCAGACTGCTTCGGCTTATCTACTTATTAGCAGGTAGGGAGTGCTTGTTTCAAAATGCTTATTAGAGTTGAAATTAAAATAAATTTGTTACCTTCATACTTCATATTTCACCTATAGCCTTTCATAAATGGATTTGAATGAAAGTTTTCTACACATTTTATTGCCTTTTTTACAAAATAAGCAAATCCAAATACTATTTACTGAATTATTTTTTTCTAAGCAGCTTAAGTACTTATTCATAAGGAGAAGCATAAGCAAAGAGAATTAGCAGTCCCAAACACCCCAAGTAGTAAAAAGCTGCGATTTTTATTAGAAAAGTAGATAAGGTTACTATAGCTGTGAAATGGAGATGGTTCATATAGCTGTGACTTGTGAAAAGTTTTCTCTAATATTCCATTTTGATTTTCTTGAAAACGGGATGGGTTTTTTGTTTCAAAAGAAGTGCTGAATATTCGGAAAATGTTTTCAGATGCTACTGCATTCTCCATATTAGAAATGTGATGTGCAAAGGAAAATTTAGACTAGTACAAATCATGGTCTTCGAAAACCTTGTTATAGATTGAAAAGTGGGTGTTCTCTTTTCTAGAAAATAGTTCCAGAAAATATTTGAATACATTTTTTTCACCTTATTAGTATTCTTAGAAAAGTTTTCTGGAAAAACTTCCATAACTAAACACACACGGGTCTGTTTAGCTGTAGAAAATAATTCTTAGTTTTCCGCCTCATTTTTTCTAGAAAACAGGAGTTTTTTTTCTTCATCTCTTAGAAACAGTTGTAAATATAGAAAACGTGCTCATATAATATTGTATATTCCAGTTAGAAAGTAAATGAGTGAGATGTATGGATAATAGCTTTTTGTGTTGTAACGTAAATTTAAGGGAAAAAAAAATTCTGTTTCCCAAAGTCTTCTAGTTATAAATTAAAGACCGGGTTTTGTTGTTTCCTATTACTCTTAAAAAAAGTACGTATTGGAACACGTTTTATTGTTCCCTCATTTCCTGAAATCTGTTTGTTGTGGAAATCAGGGTTTAGTATTTAACTGAACAGCCCTAAGTTTTTAAATCTAAATACTAAAATCTTGGTAATTTGTTTCAGAAGGGATGGAGAAAACATGCTCTCTACTTGTTCACTTTGACAAAGGAACACCTGCACTTGCTAATGAGATCAAGGAGGCTCTTGAAGGAAATGACGATGCTGCAAAGGTTGAGGCCATGAAAAAAGCAGTTATGCTTTTACTGAATGGCGAAACATTGCCACAACTTTTTATCACAATTGTTAGATATGTTCTCCCTTCGGAGGATCACACTGTTCAGAAGCTACTGCTTCTTTATCTTGAAATCATCGATAAAACAGATTCGAAAGGAAAGATCTTGCCAGAAATGATCTTAATCTGCCAAAATTTGAGAAACAATCTCCAGCATCCGAATGAGTACATTCGTGGTGTGACTTTGAGGTTTCTTTGTCGCTTGAATGAGACAGAGATTATTGAACCCTTGATCCCTTCTATACTTGCTAATCTTGAACATCGACATCCGTTCATAAGACGGAACGCAATACTTGCTGTGATGGCTATTTACAAGCTTCCACAAGGGGATCAGCTTTTAATTGACGCTCCGGAGATGATCGAGAAGGTTCTGTCAACAGAAGCAGATCAATCCGCCAAGAGAAATGCGTTTCTTATGCTTTTCACTTGTGCTCAGGATCATGCAGTTAATTACCTTTTGACTCATGTGGAACGAGTGTCTGAATGGGGAGAATTGTTGCAGATGGTTGTGTTGGATTTGATTCGTAAAGTGTGTAGAGCGAATAAAGGGGAAAAAGGGAAGTACATTAAGATTATTATTTCCTTACTGAACGTTCCTTCAGCTGCGGTTATTTATGAATGTGCTGGAACTTTAGTGTCATTGTCATCTGCTCCTACGGCTATCCGTGCTGCTGCCAGTACCTATTGCCAACTGCTCCTATCTCAAAGTGACAACAATGTGAAACTTATCGTTCTTGATCGATTGAGTGAACTTAAAGCTTCTCACAGAGAGATTATGGTTGAAATGATAATGGATGTGCTCAGGGCACTTTCAAGCCCTAATCATGATATTAGGAGAAAAACTCTTGATATTGTTCTTGATTTGATCACTCCACGGAACATCAATGAAGTTGTTCTTACTCTTAAAAAGGAAGTAGTAAAAACCCAAAGCGGGGAGTTGGAGAAAGATGGAGAGTACCGCCAAATGCTCATCCAAGCAATTCATTCTTGTGCTATCAAGTTTCCTGAAGTTGCAAGCACGGTTGTGCATTTGTTAATGGATTTCTTGGGTGACAGTAATGTTGCTTCAGCTATGGATGTAGCTGTTTTTGTGAGAGAAATAATTGAAACGAATCCAAAGTTGAGGGTTTCAATCATAACAAGGCTATTAGACACCTTTTACCAAATACGATCTGCACGTGTTTGCTCATGTGCTCTTTGGATCATTAGTGAGTACTGTCTTTCTTTGTCAGAAGTTGAGAGCGGAATTGCAACTATCAAGCAGTGCCTTGGAGACTTGCCATTTTACATGGCTTCAGAAGACGGGGATGCTAACGATTCCTCAAAGAAGTCTCAGCAAGTAAATTCGATAACTGTTTCATCTAAGAGACCGGCTATTCTTGCTGATGGCACTTATGCAACTCAGAGCGCAGCTTCTGAAACTGCTTTTTCGCCACCGACAGTGGTTCAAGGGACGTTGACTTCAGGAAATTTGAGATCCCTTCTTCTAACTGGTGATTTCTTCCTTGGTGCAGTTGTAGCCTGCACATTGACAAAACTTGTCTTGCGTTTGGCAGAGGTTCAATCTACAAAAAGTGAAGTTAATAAAGCATCAACTCAAGTGTTGCTTATTATCGTCTCAATGCTACAACTTGGACAATCATCGTTTCTACCACACCCGATAGACAATGACTCTTACGATAGAATTGTGCTTTGCATAAGATTGCTATGTAATCCAGGTGAAGAAATAAAGAAAATATGGCTGCAGTCTTGCCGTGAAAGTTTTGTCCAAATGCTCGCAGATAAACAGATGAGGGAAACAGAGGAACTGAAAGCCAAGGCTCAGGTCACACATGCACAACCTGATGATTTAATTGACTTTTACCATCTGAAGAGCAGGAAGGTAAGATTATCCTCTCCATTCCTTCTTCCTTTCTGTTATGTGGCAATTTTGTTAAAGACAAATCAAGTTTTAGCATTTAGCGTTCATACGTATTAAAACTTTCCACGTAGCATTCTGTTGTTCATTTAAATATCTTTTAGCCAGATGTCGTTTTGTATGTATAAAGAAGTCCCTTCGTTTACATGGTGTTGGCACTCACTAATCACTAGCTTAGTATAATAGGTCAACCATGGTCATGGGATTCATTTGTAAGTTTTCATGTTTGTCCCTGAAATTATTTCCAAATCTTACTATGTTATGGCAGTGCAATGTTATCAAGGTTGTAAAAATCGGTCGGCGGTACCGTGACGGTCGACCCCCTTCAAGCGCCATATCGGTGTTGGCGGCGATATATCGGTTTCTCGGCGGGTATTATAAATTATAAAGGAATTTATTAAAAAAATAAATATTAGCAATATCCTAACAAAATAAGTCAATGACCACAAAAAACTAAAAAGTTATTATTTATCAATTAAAAAAAAAATATAAAAAATACCGAGTTTGACCGTGATATTGACCGATTTTGACCATGACCTTCAAATTAGACCGATACGTGAAATGGTGTGGCGGTGGACCGCCGCCAACCGCCATACTGGCCGCCATGACTGATTTTTACAACACTGCATGTTATATTGTTCTGTCAGTTACTGGAATCTTGATTCTTATTCAGTGCAAAAAGGCATCTTAAGCCAAGTTTTCAATGTTCTGGAGAATGGCCATTATGTATGGAACGAATGTATTCTATTGATTGAGGTTATTAGCATCTTTAGTACTTAAACTGGATAACTGTTCATATGAAATTTTACAGAAAAGGTGCTCCATGTAGTTTACATTATCTTACACGATGTTTCTAAAATCTTCTCTATTGACTAGAATGGGGTAATAAGCTATCAGACTGTGTATGGTTTATAGGTTGGAAATAGGAAAACTTTGTTCGTGGTAGCCACCCTTAGGAACATGTTTTACTGCATGATGGACTGAGTGGAGCTCTTGTATGATCATATGAGTGAACCTTCATATTTACATAATAGGTATAATGGTGTAGGAAGTGTTTGCTGGTAATGATAGACTTTTAAAGTCAGTGGCAAGTGGCAACAAACAAGAATCGCTTGTGGTTTAAAGCAAATGATGTTAGTTCATATAGCGCATCTTTTAGTTAACTTTATAAATGTTTGTGGCTGTTGATGCGTTACTCCATATTATTGTCTCATTGAAACTGTAGCACCACATTTTGATTCTCTTTCATCTATTGTGCTACATCTGTACAATCACATTGTAGCCACTTTCACTTGCTCCACCATTTGGTATCTTACACTAAATCCTCATGCACGAAGTATTATTATCCCGTCGATCTGCTCACACCTTCTATTTTCTTTTGATACCCCCCATCGTTATGATTCTTGCAATGAAAAGAATAGAAACTTCATTCTGTACTTCCTCCATGATGTTTTTCCATTTTACATAATATTCATTAAAACTACTTCAGTCAGTATCCAAATAAGAAACATCGAGAGCAACTGTTTTTTGTACTTCTTGCCTTTCTATTTGCTCTTAAGCTATGTTCTCAAGAATTATTTAGGGGAGAAAGGAAATGATATGGAAAGAAAATAAAATTTATTTGTATTCTCAAGATCTTTTAACAAGAGAAAAGAAAAGAAAAGAAGAGAAAGCGACATAAAAGGCTTTTTACTTTTTTAGCTCCACAAGTTTCTTCCCACTTTTGGGATGATTCTATTTCTCTTCTCTTCTCTTTACTTCTTTTCTTTTCATCCCAAAAAAACTCGAGAACACAGCGAGCTTGAAACAGTGTCCAGGTCAGATGGTTGTCCTACATCTATTCATCTATCTATTCACAGGTACACTTGAGCAGAATGGGAAGCATTGCTAAATTGGTATCTGAGTGTGGTGTGCATATTCATTGATGCCCTGTAACAGGAGTAGCATGTTAATAACTTTACAATAAGCAAGACTCCAGAAGTACTGTTGATTAATGTCAATTGAAGGTTTTATTACTTTCTGTGCATAAAATAAGTTATAGTACGTGCTCTAGCTTTCTCTTTCTCACCTCACTTCCCCACTACTTGTTTATATGAAGTAGCTCTGTAATTTTTTTTTTAATGCAAGCATGCTGTTAAGAATTATGTTGCGAATTCAAGTACACATTTAATAGCATGGTTATATTGGTAACCAGATTTAGGTTAGATTTTATGTTTTCTTTTCCAACTGTCAGGTAATTATACTTCTTTAATGAATATGCTTGATTTATATACCATACCATTTATGTTTGACTTTCAACTTTCCAGGGTATGAGCCAGCTGGAGCTGGAAGATGAGGTTCAAGATGATCTAAAACGTGCCACTGGGGAATTTATCAAGGAAGGAGATGCTGCCAATAAACTTAACCGCATTCTTCAACTTACTGGATTTAGCGACCCAGTGTATGCTGAAGCGTATGTTACTGTTAATCACTATGATATTGTACTAGATGTAACAGTTATCAACCGAACCAAAGAAACTCTCCAGAATCTGTGTTTGGAATTGGCTACAATGGGTGACCTTAAACTTGTAGAGCGTCCACAGAACTATACCCTTGCTCCTGAATCCAGCAAGCAGATAAAAGCAAACATCAAGGTGTCCTCAACTGAGACGGGGGTTATTTTTGGAAACATTGTTTATGAAACATCAAATGTGCTGGAGCGTACTGTCATTGTTCTCAATGACATTCATATTGACATTATGGATTACATCTCTCCAGCAGTATGTAGTGATGCTGCTTTCCGAACCATGTGGGCTGAGTTTGAGTGGGAAAACAAGGTATTACTTCCTCTTTAATGTCTGGTTCTATTAGGTTTTTAGAGTTGACAACATGGGGCGTGTCGGATGGTTTGGATAACAAGTCAAAACTGTTCCGATAACAGGTTCGAACAGGCTGTGACTGGCTGGGTTGACCCGTAAATGCTTTTTGTCTATTCTGTATTTGCTTTTTATATTACGTTCTTTATATTCCAAATATGTTAACATTCAAAATGAAAAAGTGTTCTAGTATTAATCTAAAGTTTTGAATTAGAGGTGATAGAAGGTTTTATATTGATGATAAACTTTGGACGATTTTACCTGTTTTCTTTTAGTTATTATTTTAATGGTTTATTTGGTTCTAAAAGCATATGTTTTTTTGATTGTAGATTATGTTTATTTGTTAAAATATGGTTAAACAATAAAAAGAGAATTTGAGATCAGCTAAATGGCCTATGGGCTGTCACCATTATGGACCATTAAGAAGCAGGCACTTCCGCTTAATGCTAGCACCTCTACTTAACATGTCCATGTTATATAGTTGTTAATCACTTTTTTAGTTCATATATTTATAAGTAAACTATTAGCTTGTTTTGGAATCATTTTGTACCTGTTCAAAGTAACATAGTTTTCTCATGGTAAAGTAACATGACCTGCTATTATTCAGTTCTGATAGTTGTTCAGAGAGAACTCATATATACATGTAAAAAAATTGGCATGAACTTTTTGTCAAGCTCACTTCATTAGAGTGTTATTGCTGCTGTCAGCATAGTGATGTTGTTTCGATTGCTCATCTTATTATATGTTCTAAATATCAGGTTGCTGTTAACACTGTAATTCAAGATGAGAAAGAATTTCTCGATCATATTATCAAATCCACCAACATGAAGTGCCTCACTGCACCGTAAGTTATTTTTTCTTATGACTGATCAGTGATTTCTTTCAAATCATTTGCAAAGCAGAAATGCTGAACGACTGCATTTACATGTCATGATGGAAAAGCGTGAAACATTAACTTACGCTTCCAGACGCATTGAATGTCTAATTGTTTACTTTGCACCCTTTTTTGTAAATCAGGTCTGCTCTGGAAGGCGATTGTGGGTTCCTGGCTGCCAACTTATATGCAAAGAGTGTTTTTGGGGAGGATGCCTTGGTAAATTTGAGCATTGAGAAGCAGGGAGATGGTAAGCTAAGTGGATATATTCGTATTAGGAGCAAAACACAGGGGATAGCTCTAAGCTTGGGGGACAAAATTACTCTTAAGCAGAAAGGAGGTGCCTGATTATGATTCTTGCAAGGCTTGCACATCAAAATGGTAAATCTAAATTCCTATGAAGTTGAAAAAAGCTGTGTAAGGATAGTGAACTATTTTAATCTAGGGATCTTTCAAATTTATTTCCGTTTGCTTCTTGTTCTCGAGATGTAGATGTTGAGAAGACCATTTTACATGGATGTCACATAGAATATTACAGAAGAATAATTGCATATTATTGGATTTGGGTTTGTTTAGATGAGGTGATCAAAACTTCTTGTGCTTCGGATCATTGCAGTTATAGACTGGGTGTATGTTGTAGATTATGCCGCTTAACGGTAACACAAATTTTCTCCGTTTTTAATTGTTTATGGTATTACTATTTTTGTTTGATGTAAGAAGATTGTATAATCATATAATTGTTTGTTCACTATCATCTGATGTTAGTGTTTCTTATACTTCAATAGATTTAACAACCATTACATAATTAAATGACCTCACATTTTTTTATGTCGTTTTGGACAACCATGTTGTAGTTCAATATCACCTTTCATGATATGGTTCCTGATGAAATGATACCTAATGTCAATGTGTTTGGTTCGTTGATGGAGTACAAAGTTGTTGGAGATGACAATTGCACTTGTGTTATCACAAAAGATGGGTAGCATCTTGTAATGGATGTCATAGTTACTGAGTTGACTTTTCATCCATAGTATATTTGCACAACAACCTGCAGCAACTACATATTCAACTTCAGCTGATTACATAGCAACTGATTGTTGTTTCTTAGTGCTCCAACATACTAATTTTCCTCCAAGGAATTGGCAAGAGCCTGAGGTTCTTTTTCTATCCATGTTACAACCTCCATAGTCTGAGTTTGAGTATCCTTTGAGGTCAAAGCGTGAACATTTGGGGTAGTAGAGCCCAAGGTTTGGTGTACCTTTCAAGTACCTGAGGATTTTCTTGGCTATAGTGAGATGAAACTCTCTTGGATCAGACTGATATCTTGCACATAGGCAGACTGCAAACTGAATATCAGGCCTTGAGGCAGTGAGATACATCAGTGAGCCAATTACTCCACGAAACAAAGACTCATTCACTGATTTTCCTGCAAGGTCAGACCCTAAGTTGTTTGGAGGAACCATGGGGAGTTTTAACAGAAGAGCAATCAGAGATCTCATATTTCCTTAAGAGATTTCTAGTGTACTTCTCTTGACTGATAGATATTCCTTTATAAGTTTGTTTAATTTGAAGTCCAAGGAAGTATGTGAGTTCTCCCATCATACTTATTTCTAATTCCTTTGTCATCAGTTTCTCAAACTGTTTACAAAGTGTGAAGATCGTTGTAAGCTCTTAGACTAGGTCTAATATTATATCTAGGAACACATAATAATGAAAGCGGAATATTCAAACATAGAATCAACATTATTATGAACAAGGTTTTTTACTATCATAAACTAACTAACTAACTATAATAAAGATCAAAGATTTGATCTAACACTAAATAACTAAACCCTAGGCGTTTTCCCAATCCTACGCCTAGGTTCCCCCCACACACCTTTGGTTTACATCTTGTACGTGCTATAAAACTAATGACCCTATGTCTCTTTATATCTAGAGACATCTAGGGTTCTGAGAGGAATCATAATACAATTAGGAAACTAAATATTCTTTAAGCATATCTTCAGAATCTTCCAAATTCTCCATCTTTTGTAGTTTCCTTTGTCACTTTAAGTCCTTCATGTTTCATTCTTCTTGTTTTGTATCATCAAATCTATAATAGACCCACAATCTTCCCTATTTGATGATGACAAAACAAACACAGTTCTTGTACGAACTTCCCTAGGCAAGTAGCGAAGTTGAGATAATTCAATCTAGCCATGAATGAAACAATCTTGTCTTCCTTTGTCTTCCCCTTAATCCATGCCATACCACTCAAACATCTCTTCCCCTTTTTGTTATTATCCAAATAGGGAACGTATGCAAATAATGATCTTGACCACCACGAACCAATATCATACTTCCAATCTAAGACTTCCAATGCTTCAAATCGCCCACCATTACGCACCATAGGAAAAATGGATTTAAAATAATAGAAACTGCAACTAGCAGTAGTAATAATGATCAACAATAGTAAAAATCAAACACTTCCCCTTGAGTGATGCATGTAGATGATTAAACATTTAACAATAAGCTTCCTTTAAAATCCATATGTTAACCATCTTCTTGATTCTTCAATTGATTCTTCAAAATCTGTAGGCTTTATGTAATGATTACTTGTGAAGAAAAACCAAATATAACGAGTTTGATGAAGAAGTAGAATTTCCCAAACTTGTGTCTTAAATCTTGTACTATCCACGAAACTCCATACTTATACGAAACACCAAATATAAGTAGACCGCAATCCATTGACAAAAATCCTCAACTAGTATGAGACACTGAGCACTACAATGTAACTCCTTTAAGTGATAGCCAATGTGTGCATAGAGCATCATAAGAAAATCACACATTGCTAGATTCATCAAGCTATATGATAAGAACACAAACACAGTGAAACTCGACTACAACATTAAATAAATGATATTCACCTTCTTCGTAATCAATTAATCCATAAGAATCAAATCGAGCCTTTTGAATCCTTTAAGAACATAAACTTCTTCACTGTGTGTGAACAATAAAAAAATCCATAACAATCATCATGCTTGACTTCCTTAACTCCAAATCTCCTCGTAATAAACCATTAGACCGCTAATCAAATAAGTTTCGCCATGCAAAACCTTGAAGCGATACTTTGTAAAACAATGCTTTGAATGAATACGAAGCGATTTGAATGAGACTTACAAAGACAGAGTTCTTTGAAAATATCTGGCGATACTTTAAAACTCAAGCGATTACTTTCGTCCAATGAGCGATGCTTCGTGTCCAAGAGCGTGCTTTCGAACTCGGAGCGATGCTTTGTAAAAACCTAACGATACTTTAAAAAGGGTAGCGATACTTTGCGTGTTCCGTGATACTTTCACGTGACCAACCGACAAAGATATATCTTTCACATAAAAGCTCGGATCGAAGATCCTCGGTGGAAAGTTAGATTGATATATAAAAACATCCACCCAAAATTTCGTTATGATCAAGCGGTTAACGAAAAAGTTATGATCGTTTCAAAATAGTCTGCGAAGCCTTACGAATTTTCTGCGCAGATTTCGACTGCTTATATCTTTTGATTGAGAGCTCTAATTGACAATCCCTTTGGTGAAAATTTAGATAGATATCTTGAGATGCACTAGCCAAAATTTTAGCTCGATCCAGCGGTTCAATAAAAGTTATGGCCTCTTGAAAGCGATCTTTGCGAAATGTCTGAAAATTTCGAGACTCAATTTTTCTTCTTTTCTCTTGAAAAACCTTGTAGATCCTAGATATCACGAGCCCCGACTCGATACCACATGTGAAGATCGTTGTAAGCTCTTAGACTAGGTCTAATATTATATCTAGGAACACATAATAATGAAAGCGGAATATTCAAACATAGAATCAACATTATTATGAACAAGGTTTTTTATTATCATAAACTAACTAACTAACTATAATAAAGATCAAAGATTTGATCTAACACTAACTAACTAAACCCTAGGCGTTTTCCCAAATCCCTACGCCTAGGTTCCCACACACACACACACCTTTGGTTTACATCTTGTACGTACTATAAAACTAATGACCCTATGTCTCTTTATATACTAGAGACATCTAGGGTTTACAAGAGGAATCATAATACAATTAGGAAACTAAATATTCTTTTAAGCATATCTTCTAGAATCTTCCAAATTCTCCATCTTTTTGTAGTTTCCCTTCTTGTCACTTTAAGTCCTTCATGTTTCATTCTTCTTGTTTTGTATCATCAAATCTATAATAGACCCAACACAAAGTTTGTAATTTGTTGAGCCAACTATGATGTCATTAACATACACTTTGACCAATATCACATCTCCTTTATTCCTATAGATAAACAAGGTGTTGTCTATCTTTCCTCTGACAAATTTTTTTTGAATAAGAAAGGCTGAGAGAGTGATGACATCAAATAATCCTTATATTTAAGTGTCAATTTCCCCCTATTATGCTCATTATTTGTATAATGTATATGGATATATGCTTTGATTTCTTTATATTTCGTTTCCAGGTTATAAATGAGCATAGGAACTGGAGAGACGCGGGATTAGAAAAGGACTTAGGAAGATACACATTTTAGTATGCTGACTGAGAAGAGGTTACGACGTAGTTCCACTCTCCACTTACGCTGTAACCAATAATTCAAACATAAATACCAAGTCAACGTTAAAATGGATTATGGCGTAACTATCACATTAGGTTACGCCGTAATATTATGAAGACTTAGAGGTTTTTTATGGTTAAGAAGGTTACGCCGTAACCAACGTATGAGGTTACGGAGTAAAAATGGAACAGAACGTGACTTATGATATTGACGAGATTACGACGTAACCAAAGAATGAATATTACGGCGTATATGAAATCCTAGGTTGTTACGGCATAACTAACCATTTTAGTTATGCTGTAAATGACTATTTTTGGATAAGATCGTGGATGATTACACTAGTTATGGCGTAACCTCAACTCAAGGTTACGTCGTAGCTATGTCGGGCCTATAAATACCAACCCTAATTCTAGCATTTTATCACATCCTTTTCACTACAAACCACCAGAGAACGAAGTAGGGTTCCACAAGGGAGATATACAACAATATACGGAGCCATTTCTAAGAAAGAAATCACACGATAACATCAATAAGTTTTAACGATTATTATTTCATTTACATTTACGATTCTATGTCTTTCACTTCCATGAAATACATTGAATCTTGTTTTCTTATTAATATGATCGGCTAAGTACCTTTGGTACTATCCTAGTTATGATTCCTTTCATGTCTTGATTATGTTTTCAGTCTTTTATTATTGCATCTAGTGTGTACATGCATAGTTTTTCGATAGATCCTCTAGTTTAGGTAGTTCTGAAGACAAGTTGTACTTCTTGCACTAGGAGAATTGACCATAGGACCTTAGTGTGATTGGTTGTGAGGATTTACAACCCTTGTGTGTGAATTGACCATAGGATCACCCTCCGGGTTGGATGAACTTAAGAAGTTAGATGTGTGGCCTAAGTTCCGACAGGCCGGGCCACACAAAGAAATAATATAGCATGTAGCGGCACCTAATGAATCAAACTAGTCTACCGTACTTCCTCTTACTACAGAGGAGAGTGCCTTTGGTTCCGGGAAGGATTCTAGGGAGATAGGCTAGGTGATATAAACTAAGAACGTGATGAAGATAGTTTCTTGATCGTTTATGAGCCTTAGGGTTTAACAATAACAATGACAATACGCAGCGGATAAATCAAAACATAATTGTTATTGACACAAGGTTTTCAATCACTAACACTAACTAATCTTAGACGTTTATAGGAACACGTCTAGATAACTAAACTAATAACCTAGGCGTTTACAAGACTATACGCCTAGGACACACACACACACCTTTAGACGTCTACATCTTGGAAGACATGTATTTAAAACCTACACCTGTGTCCTCTTTATATACTAGAGGATTAGGGTTTACAAAATACTACAAAGGATTAATTAATAAATCTTCTTTTACAAGCAAGTCCCTCCATCTTTTTGTAGGTTTCCTTCTTGTCATATTAAGTCCCTCTTGTTTCATTCTTTTTGTCTTATCAACTCAAACGTATAATTCCCAACACTAGGCGAATTGACCATAGGAGTCTAGTGATACTTATGCCCCACTTGAAGCGATAGAAGGCTTATTAAAAACATAGTCATTGCCTGATAGGATGAATAATTAGGCTAGCACACTTTCTCCCCTACTGCATTCAAATCAAGTTATTTCTGCTTTTCATTTTGTTATTAGTTTAATTAATTAATCAATCAAAACCCCCTTTAAAACGTGACATTAGACTTAAATTAGGATCCTAGGACATAGCTCTTGGGACGACCTCGACTTTACCGAATACTACACTACACATGACCGGTTACACTGCCCGTTAGTGAGTAAGGTAGACCATTGGTAGACGAGACCATTATAAATATTTAAACTTGGTCAGAAATCCTGCATCAAGTTTTTTTCGCCGCTGCCAGGGAGCTTTATTTGGATTTTTGTTTAAGTCTTTATTTTAATATTTTTGTTTTTCTTACATCTTTCTTTTAGTTTCAGGTATTATGGAAATGGTGGATATCAATACACTTACTCTGGAGGAGTACCATGCTATGACTAGGGAAGAGCAAGGGTCGGGCCTTGTGAGGCCGGATATTGGAGCGGATGTCCATTTTGAGATTAAGAACCAGTTGTGCTTCTTGCACTAGGAGAATTGACCATAAGACCTCAGTGTGATTGGTTGTGAGGATTTACAACCCTTGTGTGTGAATTGACCATAGGATCACCCTCCGGGTTGGATGAACTTAAGAAGTTAGATGTGTGGCCTAAGTTCCGACAGGCTGGGCCACACAAAGAAATAATATAGCATGTAGCAGCACTTAATGAATCAAACTAGTCTACCATACTTCCGCTTACTACAGAGGAGAGTGCCTTTGGTTCCGGAAAGGATTCTAGGGAGATAGGCTAGGTGAATTGACCATAGGAGTCTAGTGATACTTATGCCCCACTTGAAGCGATAGAAGGCTTATTAGAAAACATAGTCATTGCTTGATAGGATGAATAATTAAGCTAGCACACTTTCTCCCCTACTGCATTCAAATCAAGTTATTTCCGCTTTTCATTTTTGTTATTAGTTTAATTAATCAATCAATCAAAACCCCCTTTAAAACGTGACATTAGACTTAAATTAGGATCCTAGGACATAGCTCTTGGGACGACCTCAGATTTACCGAATACTACACTACACACGACCGGTTACACTGCCCGTTAGTGAATAAGGTAGACCATAGGTAGACGAGACCATTATAAATATTTAAACCTGGTCAGAAATCCTGCATCAAGTTTTTTTCGCCGCTGCCGGGGAGCTTTATTTGGATTTTTGTTTAAGTCTTTATTTTAATATATTTGTTTTTCTTACATCTTTCTTTTAGTTTCAGGTATTATGGAAATGGTGGATATCAATACACTTACTTTGGAGGAGTACCTTGCTATGACTAGGGAAGAGCAAGGGCCGGGCCTTGTGAGGCTAGATATTGGAGCGGATGTCCATTTTGGATATCAATACACTTACTCTCTGATTACATTTTTCTCTAGAACCACACACTCTCTCTCTCTCTCTCTATCTATACATTATATATAAGAGGAGGCATGCCACATAAAATGCCACTTGGCATCCCATAATGCCATGTCATATTTCCATGTCATCATTGTATTATGTGGCATTTTTTTTAAATTTTTTTAATGACATGTGGCGTTTTATTTAATATATGTATAATTTTATTTTTTTTTAATTTTAAAATTCGGTTTTTTAATTATCTCAAAAATCATGAAGCTAGGTTCGAACATGGAGTGCATGAGTAACACTAGCATATATGTTTACTGAACCAACACAATTGTTGGGAATTAGTTTCTGACTTATTATTGATAAATGTATGTAATTAAATAACCCTTAAAATAAAGCCAGTCAATCATTATACAAGTATTTTTTCCCAAAACCCTAATATCACTCATTCATCTCATTATCACACATACACGGTATTTTTTTTCTTCTCTGATTTGATGTGCAGGTTGTTATCCAGGCGCCTGATGTGGAACTCGAAGCAGTCTATGAAGTTATCAAATCTTTGGTTATAGAGGTAAGTTACATTCTTATTTATTTTATAAACATTTTTTTATATGCTTTGCAGGTTATTCTTATTTAGTCGTCTTTTATTGGTTCTAATTTGCTCTAAGATTGTATGCTACCTTTTTCTTTGATTTCATGTTTATATGCAGCTTTGCTAATTTACTCCATCTGCTTGGATTATTTATATGTAACTAAATCTCACTTTGAAAAGTTGTGACTAAATTTAATGGGATTTTGTTAACCACGATATGTTTTGGCATTTAACTACATGTGAGGACGAATACAATGATGATTGTGGTGGTGGTTGGAGAAGCTTGCATCCGGAAGTATAAAAAATGTTTCTCCTCTTCGATGATATATGTGAGCTTCGAAGGCGATTTTATGCTATCGGTTTCATAGATACAATTATGCGCATGAGCGTAGCTAACCAAATCAAACAACTGTAAGTATATGTTCATGCTTCCATATTTAGCTATAATATAATTTCACCATGCATTATTCTTTATCCGGTAAACTTTTTATTTTTGATATAATGACTTATTTTGGGTAACACATTTGTTTCAAAGAGCCAATCGACACCAAAAGCAAGAAACAAGAACGGCATCTAGAGTAAAATGAAGAGTGGGAAGATGATTTAATAAAATTATTGTGTATTAATGAAATTGGTTGGTTTGGACAAACTTCCGTATGTTGCTAGCGTGGAGAAGCTAGAGGCGATCATAGGAGTAATGTGAAGGTTAAGGTTAGGAGGTATTACAAGCGGAGGAATCGTTGGGAGGGAGGTGTCGTTTCATGGTGCAAAGGAGCTTATTTTGTCGGATCATTATGATTGGCGAGTGCGAGTCGATTGAAGGAAGTGTATTGTGCATTCTTTTAGGAATTATAAGAAGTGGTGAATGTAGCTCACGAGGACTATTTTTCGGTTGGAATACAAGGCACTCTTTGTGCGTTCACGCTTTGATCGTGTCATTGTGTGAGTACACTTTTGATTTTTGTGGAATTGCTATATTACGAACTACGAGTAAAATTAATTGTGGTTTTAATTTTCGATATATG
The DNA here is from genome assembly GCA_022545495.1 of Chrysanthemum lavandulifolium. NCBI lineage: Eukaryota > Viridiplantae > Streptophyta > Magnoliopsida > Asterales > Asteraceae > Chrysanthemum > Chrysanthemum lavandulifolium. The sequence goes on from CM040246.1 coordinate 178,987,136, forward strand.
AAGATCTTGCAAGTGTAAGATGCCCGATAATCCGGATAAATTCATGGTGAAGGGTGAAGGATGCATGGACGGTATTGATCTTTTAGAATTTATGTCTTTTATTTATTAAAATTACATGTTATAGAGCTTTATGTTGCATCAAGCATGTCGAGAGATTAAATAGTTATAAGCTAATTTCTTACTTGAAGGAAATGATATCGATTATATCACCCATATTTTCTCCAAGAGCTAAGCATGTATTTACCATGATAGTCTAACAAAAATAGAAAAGAAAAATGCTTTTATATTGTTGGTGTAATCGCTCATTTGGGTTCATTGCGACATGCCATTCGTTAGAAGGAGAGTTGCTGATTTTGATCATTCCAAAGAAGCATTGACGATTGCATGTGACATGATATGATCTTCTATTGACCCCGGATCTCACCATCTCTATTTCACCAATCCATTTTTGAGGCCATAAGAAAAGATGCAATCAATTTGCTAAAGAGATTTCGGTCTTTACTTTAATTTACAATTCTGATCGAACTACAATGGTATAAGCTTGAATCTCTATCGACTCGGTTGGGTGTCTCGGTTTTAGAGTTTCACTTGAGGAAGGCGGAACATATTCCAATAAAGAAGAGGCAATTTTATTCGGGGCCTCATCACCGCCACGAAATCATCTTGATTCGTCATTGGAAGGACATGCAATTAGTCCCAAAGTTTCAACTTGTCTTCTGTTATATCGAAGAGAAGTTCTTGGAACATGTGAGCGAGTGCGTAGTGGCGATGGTAAACTTGATGAAAAGGTGTTAATGAAGGAAGGCGATTTTTCGGTATAAAGATCGCGTGTGCGAGTTTGCTAAACTATCTCCGGTGAGACTTTTAGAAGAAACCGAGAAGGTGTAGGTGATCCCCAACTTCCGTTACGCATCGTGCTCTTATTGATACAAGTCTTTGAATTGCAAAGATCTAAGCAGTAAGCGTGTTAAGCGCATTCTGACCCTCTTTAACTGAATATGCACATTTCAAAAGATGTATTTACATATACTATTTTATTATTTTATTTTATTTTAATCTTTTTCGGGCCGTCGAGAATAATAGAAACGCTAAGTCGGTTTAGGGCACTTAATCTTTGAGCAGGAAAGAGATGTGGGCGTGTTTGCCAACGAGATGAACTTCTATCAAAGGTTTGATTGGAAACTATATCTTTTATTATATGATAAAATTGGAAATTAAATATTATTTTTATGATATCACAGTGAGAATGTATGAAGAAGAAATTGCCATGGTTAAAATATGATATGAAGAAATTTGAGTATCTTGAGGCTAAAGATCAAGAGATAGAAGCGAAGAAAAAAATGGAGGAAGCAAATAAGATGTTCAAATGATATTAAAGAACCTATTGAGTATGTTTACTTTTCAATTTATATATTTTGATAAGTTAGTCCATGTAATGTAATATGCATCTAATTGTAATGTCTGATAACATTTTTTCCGTAGTAAGCAAAAGCGTGAAAAGAAGGATCATGAATGGGTAGAAATCACAATTATTTTTACAGGTTGTTTACTATGGGTTAGTTATTATATATCATACATATTGTTTCATAATTTTGTTTACTACATGCATGCCTCCACAGCCTCTAAAGTAATATGTTTTTTAATTTGAATTGCAGACAAGGCCAACTCTTCTGGAGCTTCATCGACTTTTCATTATGATAATGAACAGATATATTTCCTGTGTAAACATGTTGTGTCATATCTATTGGTGAATCATACTTTTATGTTATAGCCACCATATTTTTATCTGTTTGAATTGATAATTTCTTTAGAAGAATATATCGGGAAACATTCGTCAACTCATCATATTTCTATTATATTGCATGAATTTCTTTTTGAGTGTCGCCAAACATATCACGGTACATTAGAGGGTGTAATAGTTCACCTCACAAAAGCGGCTCAACGTTACACTTCTCATGAAGATCATTGCATTGAAGGATAATGTCACGAGGAGCATAAGGCGCAACGATCTAACCATGTCTGTACCGATGCAAAGTAGCTTACGAACCTTGATTTATAAATGAGAAACATGGTGCTGAGAAGATGCTTAGATTACTCGAAGTGTTTCAACTTTGGGAAAAGAAATTCCTTATATGACTTTGTGAAAGATAACCCGAAGCTTGAAGAGTGAGCCTTTGATCTAGAGAGAAAAGAAAATTGTAAGACATTTTATTATTTTTCGGTTTAGTTCTTTTCATTAAACTCACTTACGCATTATTTATTTTGTTTCTCACGATATGTGGGCTGTTGTGATGACTAACATTGATGAGATGTATGCGAGAACATTTAAAGATGACACACACTTGAATGTGGACTTAAAGAAAATCGAGTTGGTGTTATTCATTCTTGTGTTACGTAAAGTCTTCAAGATGGAATTAAGTACAACGAAGCCACGTTCCAAAACCTTAACTCATCGGAGATTTCATTGGTGACGTGAGTCATTATAATGCCTCGATATTGGTGCAATTATTTGAGGCAACACCATGTTAGGTGAGAAAATTTGGTAACTATTACATGGCCAAACAAAGCGATTATATCTTGCATTATGCCACACGCGCCTCAGTGATCTCAACCTACAACAATACTTGGAAATTGCTAACTCTGCACTTTCTTACTATTTTTATTGTCATGTGCGATTTCCTCTTTGGTTTGAACAAGTTTATTGCGAGTAGCGAGATGGAAGAAACCGCTATATAGAAATGGAAGTGTGGGGTCGTTTAGACAAAAGATATTTATAATCTTGAGATAGCATATTGATTATCTTATTTTATTAAAGCTTACGTATATGTGTTGATGATGTCGATCGGTGAGGTATATGGATGTGGTGTTAATAAACATATTTATATGTGCAATTATGTAGCTTCTTTGTTTGATGCCCTAGGTTCTAGAAGTGTAGTTGGATTATGGAGTCGCATAAAGCGGTTAAATCGATATTAGCATCGTTTGAACCTTCCGGTTTTATGTAGTGTCGATCTTCCCATGGTAGTTTTTTCGCTTCTTTTAATAGCTTCTCGTCTTACAGACATTGTGATTTTATATAATTAGTTGTTGAAGATCGATTGAATGAGTGTGTGTGTGTGTGTGTAAGTTACGGTGTGTGGCGAAAAGAAGGCAGTAGTTGAATTGACTAAGCTTGCTTCAACAAAGAGGATTGCTCACGGAGATTTTTCGAAATATGCCGTATTACGGATGTAAATATTGTTGTTGGAGTTGAGCGGTACAAGCCATTGGGAATCTTGCCTGGGATTAAGAACTAATTTCTCTGCAAGTTCACGCTTTATTCTTCCGTTTACTTGAAAAATGAAAGTGCAAGTTCATGCTTTATTCTTCCCGTTTTACTTGAAAAGATGGAAGAGAAAAACCGACTATGACGGAAGCACTTGCTAATACTCTCCAAGCAATCCACAAGGTTTGGATGTGTGACACTTCTTGATATTGTTGAAGATATTAAAGCGGTTGTTAAAATAAAGTTCCACTACGCATTCACTAACACTAAATTGGGTGACCCATTGCATCGAAGCGAGCAACAAGGCATCATTCTTAAAGTGCACAAGTACTATGTTCCTATTTGTATGGAGTGTCTTAAAGAAGGGACACACGATGTGAGGATCTTGCATTTTCGATCTTGGCGGCAACAACAAAGTTGGTTGGCATGAGGCCTTTGGAAAAGTCATTGGAGCTTCGATGATGTCGTGCACAATAAGCTTTAAATGATTGGTGTTTAAGGTGAGTGCTCCAACCGTGATAGGCTCGGTCACATCATTAGGTGGGCGCTTCATCTGCACTGTTTGCTAATGGAGGTCTGTTAGAAGGTCGACAACAAGTATGCTAATGGCGAGCGAACCTCGAATCCTCAAACACACCCATCACCTATAATCGGAATGGTATGTATTGATTAACACACTTAGCTTTGCAACATGTTTTAGTTAGATAGTTAACAAAAAAAAATAAAGGTAGTGGGTCCGCCATTAGCGAACTCATAATGCTAAGGAACACCCAAATGCTAGGTTTGAGTTGGAGGTCCATGGTCGGGTCGATGTTATAAGAATCCTCCAAACACTTAGCTCACTCATTGTGCCGATATAGATGACAACATTGCGAAAACGATGACAATCAAGAACATGTCACTATGTGGAAATTAAATGTTTCACTTGAGCCATTATGGCAAGAACTGAGTGAGTGTATAAGTGTGACTGAGTCACAACTGGCACAAGGATCTTTGTCTTCAGTTATGTCAAATGCAAATACAAGTGACCATGTGCAGGATACCCGTGTTTCTTCTCCTCCTCTACCACCTGGAACCTAGAGAATTTTGCTATATTACAGTTGTATGCAATTTTTGCTTATAATAATTATGACTATGACTTCGGTTTTCTCGAAAAGTCTGTATAACACATGGGTGACTATGTCGAAGTTATGGATCTGTCATATCCAAATGAGTAGAAATACACTGAATCTTAACTTGAAGTTGCATACGATCGGTTATTAGGGAGTAAGTTGTTCATGTTTTCTCAAAACCATGTATGTTATTTATAATTGCTTTGTTTTTTGGAACATCCATTTACAGCTCTACTTTATCCCGGTAATGGTTTAAAGCTCCTACATATTTAGAATTCCATTACTTATCTGCCAATAATATATTTCATGGACACCTCAGCAAAGAAATCATCCATCTGGTTATAGGTGATAATATTGCCCCATATACTTGTGAGCACCTCTTTTTGCTAATCAGTAGAGGTGTCAAATGGATGGGTCAGGCGGTCGATGGGTCAAAACGCGTTGGGTTGGGCCAGCAGTCACTCTTCTGTCTTCGTTTCATAAATTTAACAAATATATGGTGTCAAATGATTTATCATCTGCATACAAAAGCTGGTTGGGCCAGCCTGCAAACATTGTTTTGGTAAAAGCGGACGGGAAGTTTGGGATTGCTTATCTAAAGCTGATCAACAGTTTTTAGTGTTTGTATAAAAGTTACTTATCTGCTTATTATGTAATTTAAGAGGGTTTCTATGAAGACAAACATGTTTCTTTCATTTATTTTATGTACAAGCCTACCTTTTAAAAAGATCCACTCTACAGGCCAGTTGGATATTTCCACTGTTTTCGGATGATGAATATGCTAATGCAAAGAAACCAGTGGTGATTGCAATAACGGAACGATTGAGGAACCGTGTTACGATTGGGAATTGTTGTGAAAACCCTCAATACCAAAGGTATATGAGATCGATTACAAAAACCTAATGACAAAGGCTTAAAATGCTAATATTTACCTACATATGTATAAAGGTACTTCTTTAGGTTTACCGATTATAATTTATAAATGAAACTAAGGCATCTACGTGTTTGGTCATTTCACTTCTTTAAATATTCAGGAAATAGCGATAAAGCACATAAACTCTCAATTCCTCGGATCGTGAAGCCTTTGTTTGGAAGGCATGTTCTTAGAAAGACCCCCGGGACAAACGTTACAGGTATAGGCTGAGCCATGACTCAGACTGCAGTATCCATAAAAGACGTCCATCGTGAAATGAAAGAGCTCAAGCCCACTTCAGAAGAGGCTTCAAAGCCTAATAACAAGGTTTCAAAGACCGATCATGATAGTGACAACTCATCTGAGGATGACTTAGGCAGTGACTTGTCCCCCGAAGAGATGAAAATTGCCAAATTAGCCACTGAAGTCGTGTCTTGCACACATGAAACAATTAAAGAAGTTATCAGGTCAATCTTGGGTTTACTGAAAAACGAGAGCAATGAAATAGTGAATTCATTGGAAAAGTTATTGACAATTTTCAAAGCATGGGATTGCAGGTAGATGAGATTGGAGTTTGTCTTTACCCCCCTCAAGAAGTTTCCGCCATTAGAACTGCTTCTGAGAAAATAGTGAGTTTAGTTGGTGAAATGCAGGCTAAACTGGAAAATAATAAGGGCTCTTCAGATGCTTCAAGTCATTCGAGTAAAGGTTTAATTAGTTCGTTAAAGTTCTTTGGAGTCGAGTTAGGTCGCTCTTGATGATGAACTTCGATGATGTATGGAGTATATATAATACGTCCCTGATTCTTAGAGAACAAGAGAAGTAAGAAAGAAGTTGAACAATCAACGGCACATGCTATTATACTAAAATATATAGGTACTTCTATATGGACCTACTGTCTCAATTATATAGTAACAATATCAACAAAAGTAGTACAAGTATTAGGTGTAACGCAAACTTTATAATGATGACATGATGCATAGTTTGTTTGTGGAATGCAGGACTCATGGTGAACAAGATACATTCCAATCGAGTTGAAGAAGCAGGGCGAGCCTCATGCAATACATTACTGGTCTGAACGGGTGAGTTCTTAGAAAATGATGCATGGTCGTCTCAGCGAGGAAAGAAAGGATCAAGCAACTTCTTAACATACAAATTATTATAAGTTAAACTGGGCTATCCAAATACCAGTATTTTGTCATTAGTTTTGTCGGATTTAAAGTTATAAATTTATCGCGACTTCAAAGCACACTCTGGTGATAAATTATGATTTGCATTGTACTGTCCATTTGTCACGACAAGGATGACCAGAAATTGCTGAGGACCAAGAGAAGTCTAAGCTGAATTAGGGTGTTCGGTAAGGGACCAAGTTGGTATTGTACCAGTTTCATTCCAAAGGTAACAATTTTAAACCTCATAACCACTTATAATTAGTATTGTGACACTGAAAGAAAATCCAGTGTATTACTTAACTATACTTGCATATGGGAATTGTTTTAGATGAGTTAGATGTTAAGGCAGTAGGTGTTGCACTAAATGAAAGTAAATCTACTGATTTAGTTGAGCTTTAACTTTGTAAGTGTAAATTCACAAGCGAGAATTTCTTGGTATCCACGTAAGTTGATTCTTAAAGAGTTGAGAATACATTGCCTAAAGTACCTAATTCTTAAACTTGACATCTTTGTTGCTGCATTTTTTCTGTAACCATGGTATGCTTGGAATGGTCCGTATGAAATATCCTACTAAATAATTTGCACAATTAATCTCATTGCTATGGTTGTGTTGACAGGACTACAATATCGGTGTACATGTTTGAGAAGGATTCCAACAATGATTACTTCCAGCAAAGTGAAGAGTCAAGCCAGTTTAGGAGTGAGTTTGAAATGAGAAAAATGAAGCAGGTATGTTCTTTTATTCTATGTGTTTTGTGTATTAAAATTCATTTTGTGCGACTCTCGACCCTTTAGACACTTCTTTTTCTTGGGTAACATTTGAGCTCATTTAATATTTACCCGTTGATCTCTAATATACAAAACATAATACAAATTAACTCATTACAAGTATATTTGATTATTTTTTGAAATGGCCTCCTCTATAAAATACTTCCACTGACATTCATCGTTAACTTTGCTGTATGTTTCTATCTTCTATAGGATCAAAGCCTGGATACGATATCAGAGGTTTAAACACATTGAAAAACAAGCACAAGATATGAACGAAGCTTGCTATCTTTTAATAATCTGCATCTCGCATTAAAACAATAAAACAATGCTAATACTTTTACAATATTGTATGACATGGAAGTGTTAGATGTTTTTTATTTGTAGCAACTGTTTCAAGTTTAGTTATTTTTTTAGTACCCTTTTTGTTTCAAACAATGAGTGTATTTTTTTTTATCACATAGCAAATGGTTTGTTTTCCCAATATATACTATTTATATGCATTGTGTTTTATAGTTTTTTTCATCACATATTGCTTCTCAAAATGAATTTTAATAACAAACATTTATCGCAATTTACAATGTTAGTCTATTTATCAAACCATTGTACTACTTATTTTAATCTTAAAAACAACAATGTGCTTATATTGTTGCTTTCTGATTTCATTGCATCTTTAATTTCTATTTTAAACAACAATGGTGAACCTGATCGACCATTAATTGTACATGTTGGCCGAATTGGAGTCGAGAAAAATTTAGATTTCCTTAAAAGGTACGTTCTACTTTATTTATACATTAATCTAATGTTTTCATTAGCAACGTCTGAATTTACGTATATTCTTAGGAAACTGTTTAACCACCTATAACATATTTCAATACCAATCCATTACCATGTATTTCCTTTGGAATCTTATGCGGAATGGGCTATAAATTGATCTGAGTTTGACAGGAATATGAGAATGACATAGCCAGTTATGGCTTTTGCTTTAGAAAATAAAAGGGAAAATTTACGTATTCAAATGATAGACAATTTAAAAAGAAAGACAAACCTGAACCTTCATAAAACACGATGACACAAATAATTAATTTATGTAATAATCTACTTGATGTATGATGTATGAGTAATCCTATCACTTCTGTATTATATTGATTTTGGCTTTAGATCTATAAGTATACACACATGTTAACATGTACACATAAATAAATCGACCGCTCATCAACATATCTTTCAGCCACGCAACATAAAGAATCTTATATAATAACTACCATATGTAAATATTAAGGTAATTGGTCGATAACTACATGAAGTGGGTGTAGTACACAATTATGTCAGCTCTTCAGTCTTCTATTCTCCCATCCGATCCACAAAGACGCTGAGTAAAAAAATCGATTCGAAAAGAGTGTGTGAGCCTGTCGTGAGTGGATAAATGTGTGATCATCTTTATCTTGGCAATGCAGCTTATTACAGTTGTATCCATGGTTTGTGTATCATCTTTTGTCGACCGTTAGCATAGGAGATTTTTACTTAATATAGATACAACTCAGATGACATCGATTCATTTTAAGTTTTCACATCTCGCTTTGAAGGAGTACAATAATGCACTGGATGTTAATAGTTTAAACCCGGGTGAGCATGTGATTGTTTTGCCTATATCTTTTTAACTTTTCTTGACGAATTGCTCTCTTTAATAACGATATGTATATTTGTCATATGATATTGTTAGACAATCGAGAAGATGGTTTCGGGTATGTATTTGGGAGAAATTCTTCGTCGAATGTTGTATTGGATGTCTAATGAGGCTGCACTTTTTGGTGAGACAGTTCCCCTGAAACTGAAAATGCCCTTCTTGTGAAGCTATTTTCTTTATAATCAGTTTTATACTTTCTTTAGTTCTCTACAAAATTTATCTTCTAATCATAGTAGGCACAACTTCACAATGATTATTATGTCGTTTATAGAACACCTAAAATGTCTGCAACGCATCACGACTCATCTCCGTCTTTTGGTCTAAATAAGAAACACTATTACAGTAACATCAATTATAGTTGTAAATTATTTAATTTAACTTTTAATTACTTTTTAGTATATATTTTTCTACTAAAACCTAAAATAAAAACCACAAGTCATGCAGTCCATCGGACGGATTTTTATATATATATATATATATATATATATATATATATATATATATATATATATGTCAAAACCCATCCGATGGATATATATATATATATTATATATTTTATGATTTAGTGGATCAAATATATACTAAAAAGCAATTAAAAGTTAAATAAAACGGTTAAGATCTATAATTGATGTTACCATAATCTATTAAATGGCTAAAAGTAGGTAAGTACTTTGATTTGTGGTTTTCATTTTTAGGATTTAGTATAACAAATATATAGTTAAAAGTTATTAAAATTTAAATTAAACGGTTAAGAAGTATAATTGATGTTACCATAATCTATAAAAGGGCTAAAAGTAGGTAACTACTTTCTAACATTTTGTTCTAAACAATATTAATCATGAACATCTTTTACATTTGATAATATTATTAACATTTATTATTAGTATTTTGTTTTTGTTAATTATGTTTATTTACTTATTGTATATAGGTGCTTCTAGCTGATTTTACCAAATTTATATGATGTTGATGAATTTGAAATATCTGTGAATGGATTTATGGTGAGGTTTGATGTTCGTTGTGATGAGAATATGTATGTATTGTCGGGTGACAAGTGGAGTTTTGTTGTTGATACCCTTTGCTTGTTAAGTGGTGATGTTTGTGTGTTTACCAGGAATGGGGTAAAAAAGTTGTGGTTATATGCTTTTGATGATGATAGGTAAAATACTTACAGAGATGGTTTTCAAAGGGGCGGCTTCTTAAGGAGGCTCCCACTACCATTTAGTGAGTTTGAGCAGTGTTAGTGTTTTTGTTCAGAGTTCTTAAATTTTTGTTTAAATTTGATTTCATTAATTTCTTAGTTTACATTATATTTATATTCTGGTGTGTTACGTGTTTTAATTATTTTTTTTGATGACGTAGTTAGTAGTTATAAGGTTTTATTTTCTATAAGTTTTTAAACGAAATTTTATAAACCAAGATACACGATTAAGATAGCTCGAGTATGTGTTTTTAGAATTCTCGTAAACTTACGATTTTTTAAATCCTAGCTGTGGTGAGTTAATAAAGCAAAACCCTTAATGGGGATTTTGGTTAAACACGCAACCTTTAGTGGGGCAATATGTATTTCAAAGAAACTAAATCTTCCTTATTATGCAATAATTAAATCCTTTTTTTTTGTTTATAAAAAACATAAATTATAATAAATAAAGCTTTTTCCTTATTTGCTAAATTGTTTGGGTAAATTTTGTTTTAAATAACACATGTCATTTGTTTTGTATTGTTGATAGTTTTGGGTGTAGTTTGTAAATTGTTTTTAAGAAATCTAAAGGTATCCTTCCATTAATCATCATAAACATATGTAAAAACAGATCTCACATTATCTCTCTCTTACAGCATACACAAAAGTAAAAATAAATCTGAAATTTAATCTTGGTTCATAGTTTGACATTGCATAGACCCAAATGTATTGTCGATGAAGGTGTTTATTTGTTTATTTCTGATGGAGTTGTGATGCTTTTAAAGGGTCGCAAAGGGTTTCTTGTTGCTAATTAAGGGTCGCTAAGGGTTTGTAGCCATTCATATTTGGTTTTTTTTAAGACCGAACCTGTTTTCTGATTTTCCTTCCAAAATTGTAAGTGTTTACACTTTCCATATTATTATTGATTAAAAGAACTTGTTTTTTTTTTTTTTTTTTTTTTTTTTGGGCTTTTGATTTAGCATTTGAAATTTACTTTTTGAGCGCTTTCTGATAGCAGTCAAACTCATATTGTGGTTATTTATTTATTTATTTATAATTTTTTTTCATCTTGTAGTTGATTTGAAAAGTTTAATTAGAATAATTGGTGATGTTGTTGTTGTTGATGTCGTTGTTGTTGTTGTTGTTGATAGTACTGTGTCTGTGACCATCTTTATTTAATTTGGTGTGTTAGTTTTGTTGTATTCAGTCACACCAAATGCCTTTGCCATTGCTTCAATTGTGATACTCTTGTATGATTCCAGGAATTGAGAATAGACAACAGTCCTGATCTTTCTCATGTAAAAACGGAAGTGTGGATTCAAATAGCGGTCCAACTTACTATGCTTCTTGTTCCCAGCTGTAGAACATTAAAGATTAAATTTAGGTTCATTATGTGGGCAAATCCAATACTTAAGATATTATGAATGTAAGATTTAGAGAGTCGACATCAAATCTAACTTCACACATATTCCTTAATCTCTGTGCAAGGTTATCATCAGAGCTACGGAGGCACACCTTTGCTTCCAGGCCGGAACCAATGAGTTTGAATGTGCGAGTTGTCTCAAAAGCTTTATTTGCCTCAGTTCTCCATTACGAAATTCATACAATTCAGATGCAATTACATTTTCAAAATTACTATACCATAGGTTATTAAATAAAATTAAAAAAATTAACAGATGTGTTATCAGCAAAGACATAAGTGTGGTTCACTCCAGTTTATTGGCCAAAAAATCAATATCTTTTTTAGGAAAGGAAAGCCATCTTTCATCGACTTCGGGCCATTTTAACTTAAAAACAAATTTTGCTACATCAGTGTTGTTAATGCGATATTCAAAAGGAAGATTTTGCCACACGTCTTTAGCTAAATGAGGTAGAACTGGAGAAAAATTTTTTTTTGGGTAAAAGGGAATGATTACCCCGGTAAAATATATTAACCCAAAACAATGAAGTACAATGGAATGTGGCTGAAATACCACATTAACCTCAAGCAAAAGCTTGAACAACCACTACTAATCCGAGTGACATGCCACACGAAAAACAATCCCTATTACAATGACTAAAACACCAATAGGGAAATACCATCTAAAACTACACAAAGAGAAACCACGTTTGATCACCCTCGAACCTGACTTGAATTTAACTTCCATATCTTGCTAATATTATCATAGGCCTTGAAGACTTCCATTTACACGATGCAAGCTTAAGCCTTACCGTGTTAGTAATACAATCAACCACTTGTTCTTTAGATCGCTTCATCTTGCCAAACAAACGATTGTTTCTTTCTTGCCATATAAAATAAGCCGTAGCAGCCAACACTAACTTAGTACTTAAACTTTTAGTGTTTCTCCTCTTGGCAAACGGGATAATACCAAGAATAATATTATCAATAGATGAACTCGGAATAGGCAGTTTAGCATAATTAGTAACTTGAGTCCAAACCTGTTTAGAAAATGGGCATTCGAAAAAGAGATGCTCATGGGAATCCATACACCCATTACATAATGTACACGAAACCAAAGTAGCATCCACATTATCCCAAACTACGCAACATATCTTGGGTTTTTAGCCTCCTTTTGATAATAAGCCACAAAGTTAAAGCATGTCTTGGAATATTACCCGGGAACCAAACACAATACATCCAAGGCACCTTATCCCCCCTAGGCCTAATCATATTAAACACATTACTAACATAAAATGGTTTAATAACACCACTAGAATCCTTCCAAACAGCCTGGTCACGAAATCCTTGTCTAAGAATAGGAACATTAATCGAATTCAATATAGGAATTTGCACATACCATTCATTCGGCCAAGCAAAGTTTCCATCAGCAATAATTTCATTAAGTTTCGATGCTTGATCAAACCATGCATTATAAATACTTCGGCTAGAGATAACTTTCGCTAGAGGACCTTGATCACACCAACGATCATGCCAAGCCGATATTGAAGAGCCATCACCAATCTTGTAATTGATAAACTCATGAATAAGCGGACGAAGACGCAAAATTTTCCTCCAACCACATGTCATATTACCACGAATAGGCACATCCCAAAAATTGCGACCCATTAATTTATATTCATGAATCCACTTAACCCAAAGAGACTCCTTATTATTAATCAATTTCCAAAGATGCGATATCATTAAAGCATTATTGAAAACGGATAATCTACGAATACCAAGACCTCCCTCATTCCTTGGAAGGCAAATATCCTCCCAAGCAACTTTCGCTTGGCCTCTTTTATACTTCCCTTGGCTCCATAGAAAACCTCTCATGATTTGCTCAATTTCGTTCAAAACTTGAGAAGGAAGAACAAAAACCGAAGCCCAAAAAACATGTAAAGACCCGATAACGGATTGAATAAGTTGAAGCCTACATGCTGAAGAAAGGAACTTATTCTTCCAATTATCCACACGAGCTTGAACCTTCTCAATTAACTCCTTGCAATCACGATGAATCAATCGAGAAGACATAAGAGGCACTCCCAAGTACTTAACCGGCAACCTATCTTCAACAAAAGGAAGAATTTGCAAGATTGAAAGCTTTACATGATTAAGCACATTACAAAAATAAGCCGTACTCTTGGGAATGCTAGGCACCAATCGAAACTTTCTTAAACTCCTCCAAGCTTCCATGATCACTCTCGTTGAATTCACATCCCCATGAGCAAAAGAAAAAGGTCATCGACAAAGCATAGGTTGACCGGCTCAATTTAGAACAATGATGGTGATATGTAAGCGAATCGACATCTCGAACCTTCGCTTAATAATAAGCGATAAAATCTCCATAACCAATGTAAATAAATACGGAAATAGGGTCACCTTGGCGAAGACCCTCTTACCTTTGAAATACCCATGAAGCGAGCCATTAATACTTATAGAAAAGGATGTAGAAGTAACACATTCCATAATCCATCCAACCATCCGAGTGTGCAATCCAAAACCAATCAGAATACCTTTAAGGAAATTCCAATCAACCGTATCGTAGGCCTTTTGAATGTCAACTTTAAAAGCACATCTAGCAACTCCACAATCCAAATGGTAATTGTGCATGAGCTCTTGGGTAAGTAAAATGTTATCAGCTATACTTCGACCAGGAACAAAAGCAGATTGGTTTGGACTTACCAAAAACTTTAAACTTTCTTTTATACGATTAGCAATTATCTTGCTAATGCATTTAAAAATAACATTGCAACAAGATATAGGCCGAAAATCATTAATCCTAGCAGGCGAAGAAACCTTAGGAATTAAAGCAATGATTGTGTGATTTACCTCCTTGAGCAGCCGACCATTAACAAAAAATTCACGAATAGCGAGCTTAAAATCAGAAGCAATAATGTCCCAAGATTCCTTAAAAAATGCAGCCGTATAACCATCAGGCCCCGGGGATTTATCATTCCCCATAGAGAACAAAGCATCCTTGATTTCAAGATCACTAACCTCACGAATCATTTCCATAGCCTCCTGTTCCCCAAAACGATTCTGAAACAGCTCCGTAGTATTTAAATGTTCCGTTGTACCTGCTTGACCAAGAAATATTTCATAGTGTGATACAAACACATTAGGAACATGCTCATTTTCAAACATCACACCATCTAAATCAGTAATCACATCAATTCGACTTCGAGAGACACTACTTTTAACCGACTTATGGAAGTAAGCAGTATTCGAGTCACCATCACGAAGCCAATTTACTTTAGAACTTTGTTGTAAAACCGTTCCTCTAAAGAATAGCATCACAATACGCTTGCATACACGGCTTCCTCTTCTCGAAAACGATTAAAAGGGTCTTTATCCAATGCCGTTGAGCGATTATCAAGCTCAAACCGAAGCTTCTTAACATTATCGTGCAAATTACCATTCTCATACATCAATTTTCGAAAACATTTCTTCATATGTTTAAGTTTAGAAACAACTTTGAACATATAAAAACCACTAACCTCTTTGGTCCAACCCTCCATCACCACTTCTTTAAACCTTGCATTCTGAACAAGGATATTTGCGAATTTAAACGGTCTTGGTTTGGACGGAACCATGGAAGGAAGACATAATACCACTGGAGCATGGTCAGAAATGCGATATGGCTGAAAAATAGCATGACCTCCTGGAAATACATCAAAAAATTCTAGATTAGCCATAACACGATCAATTTTCTTTAAAATACTGTGACAACTCGTAATTTCAGATCATTTTACAAACTTTAAAAGTTTCACTATTTCATCATTTATCGTAAATTACGTTTACGAGTATCAAATTCGCGTAATGGTTTAGCTGCGAATTCATGAACATTTTATCGAGGACATTTCATATAGACTAGATTTAGTCTACATATCATCAATAACATCATTTCATATCAATATTATGCATGGGTTTGCATTTTCCATTAAACGTTTATTTTCTTATTAAATAAGCGTTATCGCATCAAATTATTATTTTGAACAATTGATCCGATACTTCCAAAATTATCCCGATATATTTTATACTCATATTAAGTTATAAAAATAATATTATGAGTTTACCAGTGTTTTAAATTTATTTTGTATATAAATTGTTATATTTATATAATTACGACGGTTTTCTTAAATATTACACGATAATTATTATTTCACTCAAATTTTGCAAGAAATGTATTTTTTTAATTTTTATAACCTCAATATATTTTATCTTGACCCGTGAAAATTTATTTTTAGTTAATGCTACCCTATATACTCAAAATGTGTCTACAAGTTCTCATTTAACTTCAATTAACTTTACTAAACATTACACTTAAACATATTTAAAAAAAAGAAAAAAAAAAAAAATTTAAGCTATGACTAACACCTCCCTTGTCGACAAGGGAGGGTGAGTCATGAAGTCTTGCAAATATCTTTCAAGTTTACTTTATTATACTAAGTATCTAAACTCATTTCACCTCATTTTTTCTCAAGTAAGATCAAAACTCTTTTTGCTTCCTCTCTTCTCTCTCAAAACCGGCCAACCAAAGACCAAGGAGGATCATCACAAAAATTTTCAAGACAAGGTTTTAACACACTAGTATCACTCTTTGTTTAAGGTTTTGCAATATAAACCTTGGGTGATTAGGAAAAATCCTTTGTTCTCATAAACCTCATCAAGTTGAATTCAACGGCTTGAAAAAGTTGAATTCTCAACATGGTGTTTTATTGTTCCAAGTATCCATCGAGGAAGATTTCACCGAAAAATATGGGCAGTTAACTGTTCTTAGGCTTTCAGGTCCTGAACCCAAATGGGTCAGCTTATTTGGGCTTGGAAAAAGTACACTACTGGTCCATCTACTTCAGTCTATCGAAGTATTGGTGATTATGTTGCCTCGTGACAAAAGATTATCCGAGTAGCGGTGTGGCCATCATTCTTGCTTCTCGAAGGCGACTCTGAGCTGAAGCTTACGTCGCATCAACAATATCAACTGGTAATTATACTTTTTTTCCCATGTCAGTGCATACATATGTTATTGTGAGAGGCTTATTCATTTGGTCCCATTGAACTTTAATGCTCTTGAAAATAAGGGCAGTTCTTACCTATTTCTTTATGGATGGGTTGATTTGGGTTAGGACTTACGAATTATCTTTGACCGATCAAACATACATAATCATGAATTTAGCTCAAAAGGAAAACGGGCAAATGGGTTGAAATCGGTTAACCAGTCACAAAATTCCTGGATGTATTTCTAATGCATAAAGCTTCCTATTTCACTCTTTTAATGAAAATATTTATAAAAAAAATATCATTTCAGTAATCATATTTATAACACTATAGAGTTTGATTGTTGTGTTGTATGGTGAGCTAGGTATATTACTTGGAACTTATGAGGATAACTGATTTAAGTCGTAATCCAAGAAGCCTACTCCAAATTATGTTGACTTTGTTGGTCTTGGATTGGAACTGAGAAAAGAAACTCAAGTACTCGAGGGCCTACGGTTGAGAATGGAACCGCTGTGAAAAAAATCTTCCACTTTCAAGGTTACCATTCTTTTTACATTACATCAACTTCAGTTTGTTTGAATTTAGTGGTGGGATTAATTATACAATTATTAAGTTAGGGTAGTCAATGGGTATAGTGAAACTAATAACATCGGGTAATATTTGGGTCATAGGTGGCTGGAAAAACTAATTATAATTACTACAATATATAACCAAAATGGGCGATACTTTTTGCTAATGTGTAGTGATCTTAGCAGGTTTGTGATGATGGAAATTAGTTTTTAGTACAAATGGCGATTTGCCAACTTTATAATTGGTTGCTAACATTTCCTTGTGAAAAAATATATTATTGCTGACATGAACCAGTTGTTGCTTTTATACGTTTTGTGATACTAAAAATTCATTATAGCAATTCCAAATATATAGAGCTTTTAAAAAAAAGTTATCAATTATCTATCATCATTCAATAGTCATACCAAAAAAATTCATTGATACAAAATTTAATTGAATCAAATATATAACACAGCTTCAATAACGAAATCTCTTATAATCAAAATTAATGTTAACGGGTGAGGAAAATAATAAGTATAATTATTGTTGGAAGCCCATGATGAGCTAGATTTTGCGCACATAATACACACATAACCTTACACGTAAACAATTATTATAAACTCCAGTGTCGAAAGACCAGTACTATTGAAAACAAAAGCAAGATGTCTACGTTATAACAAAAATCATAAACCTTATACTATTCTTTTGTTCACGGGCTCTTTTCAACACATTTTTTTCAATTTAGTTCTAGTAGTTTCATAATATTTAAGGCTTGGGCTATCATCTAATTCAAAATCTCTAATAATTGTACCATATTTGTTAATGTTTTTGCTCCAAGATTTAGTATAATACGCAATTTCAGTAAAGAGCACATAACTAAAATAAACTTACACAAAAACATCCTGCAAGGTACCAATGTCAGGATGATTAGGAAATCTACAGATCAACTTCATAGGAGATTTTGCCGATTTGTAACCAAAAGAACGGTAGCACTATAACTATAATACAAGGAACTAATGTAATATTTGATAATGAAGTAGATAGCTAGCATACCTGTAAACATTCCATTTCCCTGCATGCAGTTTCTTATGAAGGACAACACTATATCCTTGTTCTGCCATGGCATCATATTAGTTGTTTGGAACTATGAACGAAGAAAAAGAAGCAATCTTACCTGAAAAGTAATCACTCGTTGTCTTGTTCGGTTGCACCAATGACTGAGGATAGATTGTAGCAGAAGTAACGTCCCCTTCACCTCCTCCCATATCCCTATCCCTGAACATCGTGACCATTAAACGGATACGACAGATGCATATTAGCATCATGCATTTTTTTTTTGGGTAAAGGGTTTTACCCCGGTAAATATATATAACCAAAAAATGTTAAGTACAAATGGAATGTGGCAGAAGTACCACATTAACCTCAAGCAAAAGCTTGATAACTAGTGTTTATGACATGCCATAAACACAAAGAACCTAGCTATACATAATCATCTAACCAGGCATAAAACAAAAACAACTTGTAACAAGCGAGCATCCCTGATCACCACCAAGCAAAAGGAGCAAGACGACCCAGAAGTTTGCCTCCTTAAAACCCTTTCCAAGAAAAACCCGAAAGGAAAAACCTTGGAGAAGGAAAAAGAGTACAACCCATTCACGGCACTCCTTTGCGAACTAGATAAACAATGTAGAACTTCCATTAAGATGTTGAACAATCCGCAATGATCACCGATCCAGGTAGCTTCCATTTATCCATAATCCTTCGAATCCGCATAGAGTTCTTCGTGAATCGAAACGAAAGGATCTTCAAACGAACAATAGACACAATATCATCAAACACCTGAGTATATGACTTCATTCCCTTCTTGAACAGCCTTGAATTCCGTTCACACCAAATAGAGTAGCATGAGGCAGCAAGAATCAGACGGGATATAACACCAGAGGCAGAACGTCCCTCAGACAATGGTATAAGGTACGAGACAATATCATTCAGCCTAGGAGGGATATTATCCATACCACAAAGAGAACAAACTCTCATCCACACCTGTAACGAAAAAGGACACTCAAAGAAAAGGTGATCGTGAGAATCAGGTTGGTTGTCACAAAATAGACAACGAAGCAGGTTTAAGTCAGTGTCAGGACCGACATCCCATTGCCTCAATCTATCTTGTGTTTTAAGCTTACCATTAATGACCAACCAAAGATTAAACGCATGTTTAGGGATACACTGAGGGAACCACACAACATGGAACCAAGGAACCAGGTTAGCACTACCACGGATAGAGTCCCAAACATGAGAGATTGTAAACGGCTTAAAATCACCATTAGGAACTCTCCAAACCAGCTCGTCTGGAATACCATCAGTAAGAATTGGAGGAGTAATCAGCAATAAGTCCGGAAACCTATTAATCCACTCACTAGGCCACCTCCAATCACCATCAGCTAGCAAATCACCAACTGAGTTGTTCAACGAAAATCCAGACCTAGAAATATCTCTAGCAGTAAGCAAACTCCTAAGAGGGCTCAAAGAACACCAATTATCAAACCAAATAAGAGCCCTCTTGCCATCACGTATATGGAACCAGAAAAAAGGCCGAATAGTGGGGCGTATAAGGAGGAGTTTTCTCCAGTCCCAACTCATATCACCCGTACATGGGACATCCCAAAAACTCCTACCTCGAAGCTTATAAGCATGAATCCATTTAACCCATAAAGATTCCTTATGAGTCAAAATACTATAAACATGCTTAGCCATAAGTGCGACATTGAATTCATGGAGACTACGAATGCCCAAACCACCCTCCTCTTTAGGCTTACAAATATCCTCCCAAGCCACCTTAGCCTTACCCTTTTTCATCTCACCCTGACATTAGCATCATGCATTACTTGCACATTATGTAAACCTGACCCAGCATGTACCAGCATAAGGTTAGGCGGCCTACCCGGCTTCCGTTACGCCAAACTCGACCCATTAACCCCAGCAGTTTTAATTTTTTAAATGGTTGTGATCCATTGAGTCCAATCTAAGGACACGATATCTTTTGTGAAGAAGACAAATTTATCCATTGTTTCAAGGATGTTTATATATGATATGCTACTGACAGTTGAAGAACATACTCCGTGTAGAGTGGCTCAACCTTTCTTGAAACCAAAACCGTGCATGGCGACTTACGCATGCACGATTACACGCAGAATGCCTCATATTCTAGCGGAGGCCCTTTAAATCCAATAAAGAACATATAAGCATCTGATATATAGTAATGAAAATCGTAGCAAGATGGTTCAACAATAATGGAATACATCCAGTTGACAATGTGGAAAACTAGAAGGGGGGTTGAATAGTTTTGCCAATTAAAACTTTCTTTTAATCTATTTAGATCGACTTATGTCAATCTATTTGGATGTGTGTGTTGGATGTTGATAAACAAGCATATAAAGTAAGTAATGAAAAGATAAGAGTAAGAAGCACAAAACCACAACGCGAGTATTTATAGTGGTTCGGCTACAAGGACACCTTCCTAGCCCTACTCCACTCCCTGAGTCACCTACTCGAGAGTTCGTAAACACTACACCAATCTCCTTATGGTGGAGAAGCCTTCACAATGTCGCCTACCCTTTTTTCGGTACTAGGCTAACCACCGGGTTCTTTCACTCCAAGGTGAACCACACCTACACAACGTCGCCTACCCTTTATAAGGTACTAGGCTAAGTACCTAGTTCTTTCACTCCAAGGCGAACTACACCTTTACAACGTCGCCTACCCTTTATTAGGTACTAGGCTAAGCACCTAGTTCCATTGCAATGAGGAACTACTACCACACTACACCAACGACTAATCCTAAAGGAGATCTACTCCTTTACAACATCATCAAGGATATCAATATCCTTGGATCTAATACTAGTCTATCTTGTACATCGAAACACACCATATCGAATGTACATTTAAGGCACCTTTCACTAATGCCTTTGACTAGATCTACAAGACACCTTTCACTAATGTCTTGTGTCTTCACTTCTTAAGCACCTTTCACTAATGCTTCTAGTCTTGACTTCTAAGCACCTTTCACTAATGCTTCTTGTCTTGACTTCTAAGCACCTACCACAAGTGCTTATTATATGGACGATAGATACCCTTCACTAATATCTTCGTCTTGACACTTGAGACATCTTTCACTAATGTCTTCAACACTACACTTCTTTGAAGAAAGAAAGGAATCATCAACAAGAAGACTTGATGGCCTTGATGATGAGGAAGCATGGCAACTCATGGACTTGAGCTTGCTCGACTTCAAAGGTGGTGATCTTGCCTTTAAGAGGAACCTAAAGATCACACAAAACAAAACTACAAACATAGATCTCTTGGATCCGAGGTTAGTGAGTTTTAACTGTGGAGAAAGTGTGTTAGAAAGGGTGAGAAAGAATGAAGAAATGACTCACTATTTATAGAGGAAAAATCCTACTGTTCCCCGGATCCCACGGATCCCTACCACAAGGGATCCGTCTAGCGTTAAGCTAGGGATCCGTGGGACGCTCCCTTTTACCCATGGGTATTTTGGTTATGGGTCATGGGTTGAACCATAGATCTTTAGCTAGATACAATGTATCTTTGAGTGCAATGCACTTGGTCACTTGGGTATGGGTTGATCCATGGGTTATGGATACCATCCATGTATGATATAAGCATGATGTCATGCAATGGGTTATGGGTCAAGCTCCATGGGTCATGGGCTTTGGGTTGTACCCAACTACATTCAATGTATTTGCCCAATGGGTTGTGATACTTAAGTTTCTACCCATTTATATTACCCAATATACTACATACTAGTTATGTGTATATTTTACCCAAATATGTAAACACTAGTTGTTGTACATATGTATTACTAAATCATAAAATCACTTATACTTATTTTAGTGTTTTATGTGAAAGTGTGAATATGTTAGAAACTATTAGTTCAAACCATTTACGTATTTTATTTGTTTCGTTAAAATGATTTTACGTTTGTTATCGACAAAACATTAGAAGATCGTAAAATATAAATAAATGTTTTTACGGCTTATTTGTATTAACAATCTCCCCCTTTTTGTTGATTACAAAATATAAAAGTATTTTAAGGAAAAGCTAAAATTCGTAAAAGTTTGAATTTGTATTTTTTACTTTCTTCTCCCCCTTTTTGTCGAAACAAAAAAAGCTTTGAAAGAAAGCAACACATTATTTTTAAGAAAAACATGTGAAAGAAATAAAAATAAAAAGAAATAGAGAGCAAGTAACGGAAAGGATCTCGTCTTTACTCCCCTCGACGAGTCCATCCCTATGTATCAAGAAAGTGATACTAATCTAGTTTGTTTGCAAGTAAGTTTGCAAAGATTTCGTCTAAGTGACGAATGTGCTCCCCTTGATGATTGCAATTATGCAGGGATGTCACGAAATGTAAACCTAGTATTGCAAGTAATTTGCAATGTATTGCTTTGACATAAAGCTCCCCTAGCTTTAGGATGTCAAAGTCTTCATGTAAATTGAATAACTACAAAACAAAGGTTAGAAAGCAAGTATAATTCACAATTTCTTGCAAATGTGGTCCAAGTTAGTAGAAAATAGCTTTACATCTCACGGATCCCACGGTTCCCTTCTAGTAGGGATCCGTCTAGGCAATCGAGGATCCATATTAGTGATTAATTTTGACAAAGGTGATATAACAAGTAATGTTATCACAAAAATGAGATATGAATACAAAGTAATCATATGCTCAGAAAAATAACAAGTAGCATGTAATTCCATTTAATAAAACTAGAGTTATGATATAAATGACTCTAAAAACTAAGAAAATAAGAAAATACATGACTAGGAATTTCTAAACCAACTATCGCTTGATGCTAGGACACCACTAAAATCTTCTAGCTCAAGGTTTGTCTAGGTTTTTAATCTCGTCGAAACGTTCGAGGAGATGATACAACATGAAACGTTGGCCTTCTCGTACTTCATGTATCAAACTTTCAACATGTTGACAATGATAGCAATCTTTGTCATGGCTAGGTAGTGGTAGTGGAAGAAATGAAATGGCTTGATGTGAAGGATCAAGTGAAGCGGCTTGTGGAGCTTCAAACGATGGAGGGATTGGTGGAGGCGCATTTGAGAATGGCTCGACCAAGAATGATGGTGGTGGTAGAGAAGTGTCAACTTTCATGTGGTCGGGTGGTTGACTTTGATGATTTCTCATAATCCAAATGGGATTATATGATGGAAACGGCGAAAAGGAAGCCGGAGCAAGTGTTGACTCAACACCTTGATTTTGTACAATTATTCCTCTAATGAGGAGAATGTTGTCGTGGAGGCGGATGGGCGACCTAGGAGGCAAATCCTCTAAATTATAGAGGTGTGGTGATGATAGTGGAGATGTAAAAGAAATAGCTCTAGGAACCAATGGTGATGGTTTAGTGGAGATGATATTGTTTGGCCTAGGAGGTATGGTGGTGTTTGGCATAGGTAGTTTTGTGCGTACTATCCTTTTAGGAATTGGTTTTATTGGTTGAGGAAAGATCCTATCATTTGTTGGCTTGACCGGAGATGATTCGGTTGAAGAGATTTCGTGTATGACACGAGCCTTTTTCATGGGTGGTCCTTTGGTGGATAAGTTACTACTTGGGGTTTTTCTCATGATGAGATGTTTTCAGGAGGTTTGTAAGGGTTTCTAAAGTGCTGAAAGTTAGGATGAAGGTGATGACTATTGAGGTCCTTACAAAGTGGTTTATAAACCAAGAGATTTGGCAAGTGCATTTAAAGCCTTAAGCCACTAGGATTCATTTGAATGTGAGGATTAACATGCACAAGAGTCAACTTCAGAGTTTGCACTGATCTAGGAACTCATTTAAGATGAGATGGAGTGTTTGAGTTTGGAAGATGAGTTGAAATGCTTGTTTTAGCAAGATTTGACATAAAGCGTCGTCTGATCCCACGGTTCCTCCTCGGAGGGATCCGTCAAGCTAATCCTAGGGATCCGGCTCTCGTGACTATGAAAGAGTGGAAATGATGTTTCTAAGATCTAAGATCTATATCATCTTGAGTGTTTCGGTCCTCTAAGTGTCTTAAATGAAGGGGTGCTTAAGTACTTGAAGGTAATGAGTGGTGTAGCTAATGATTGTCTTTTATGGAAGGATTTGGAACTTTCATGAGTACCAATGGATGAGCAAGGATGACACTAAAGATGAGAGTGT
Source organism: Chrysanthemum lavandulifolium (assembly GCA_022545495.1). Taxonomy (NCBI): domain Eukaryota; kingdom Viridiplantae; phylum Streptophyta; class Magnoliopsida; order Asterales; family Asteraceae; genus Chrysanthemum; species Chrysanthemum lavandulifolium. The sequence continues at coordinate 179,011,426 of CM040246.1, forward strand.
CAATTGAAGCTAAATGATCATAGAGATCAGGTTGAGACTTAGGACAGTGTTTTGGAAAATATCCTAGAAGCTTTGAGATGAGAAAAACAAGAGTTTGATCAACTTTGATCAATTTTGAGGTAAGGATGATTTATGATCAATTTTGCCATAATCGAAAGATTTCTAAGGCTAAATGTGAGGGATCAAGTGAAAAAAATGAAGTGTGAGTTTGAGAGCGGAAGAGTAATGGATTAAAAATGAAACGATGGATCTACAAGCATCTTAGAGTGTGATCTAGGTGAGTTATGTGTGAGTAGGAAAGATAAACCTATCTTGATAAGGACTTAATTTGCCTTAAGACACTATGTTTAGCTTAGTGTGAGGTGTTCTAAGGATATGTTTGAAATATGATGCTTGCAATTGCATTTTACATTTGCGGATCCACGGTTCCCTAAATGTAGGGATCCGTCTAGCATAAACTTTGGGATCCGTCCATCGCTCGTGAACCTTTACTAAAGGTATGCATGATCTTGACAATGCATTATATTCCAAGGTTAGTTTAAAGGGTTCTAACACTAAGATATCAAATGTAAGATGTTTTATTTCATGAGAGAAATAGGATTACATTGATAAAGCACGAGTACAAGAAAATTGATCCTAAAATACTACTAGGTTTCTTGAGTGTTTTCACTAGGAGGATCATTACGTGATTGATGAGTGTTGGTGGAATCAAGAATGAAGAAATACTTCATGAGAGATATGTTTAGCGGTTCCATCATCTTGTTCACAAGTACGTACAACGGACTTTGAAATTGAGGATGCAAGTGCATAACGTTGTGATAGGCGTGTCAAGAACATTCCATAAGGGACGAGTTTATTCTTGGAGCCTTGAAGATTTACAATACGCATTGCGAAAGAAGTAGGCGAGATTGTATGGTTGTTGTGTTAGCAAACGATTACAACATGTGAGCACAACAAGTGGGAAGGATTTCGATTTCCCTAAGACTCCAAACATTCTCACGTGGGATGAGTGCAAGAGGCTTGTATTCTTCTCGGATGTCCCGTGTGAAGATAATGTTTGGATCGGAGTAATATGGTCGAGGTTTGCATATTATGCGATTTAAATCTTAGGGAGGTATTTTGAACAATATGGACTATCTTCTTCACGAAAGTTAAAGAGAGAATCAAGAGACCAATCTTGGTGAAGGCACATTGTCCATGATTTGGAATCCGGAGGATGTGAGCAAAATGCCCAAGGGTTAGAGTAAACTTTGGTTTTGATATAAAACCAAAGAGATGAAGCGATCCTCGTTCTGACGAGTTCAACTTAGCGGAAGAATTCCATTATGAACCTTGGACATATCTTCCGTTGATTTCAAGAAGACATTCTAGTCCTATGGCTCGGAAGGAGGTATTGATACCTTCTTGAATTGTAGAAGGTGTCTACAATACGTCCTACGTGGAAGTGAGCGGTTTTAAGATTATTGAACCCACGAACATGATTGCAGGTGTGTTGGGTTTAAGAGAGATGTTTGGAGTGTAGACTAGTGGTGAAAAATCAAACTCATAATCATGCGTCATAGTTGAACCTATAGAAATGATAGGTTAAAGCAGAGATGTTTGTGGTCAACCTATGATTATCTAATGTTTTACTAGATTTTTATTAACAATGGTTTTAACACTCTAACTTACTCAAGGTTTTGACTTTCTAGTGGATTATTACTTTTAGAAAGATAGTGGTTTTAATCTTGCATAGCTGTTTTCCAATGGGGCGGATCCTACGGTTCCTTTACAAAAGGGATCCGGCTAGTATATCATCCGGATCCGTGGATGTAGTAATGTAAAGCAGTTTGATAAAAACATAGGTTTACAATTTTATACCACGAAATATATTTTATCCTACATTTTCTTTTAGCATGCATACATGACTTCTAATGTATCACGAAAGAATATGAAACAAATAAGTCAAAAGAAATGACAAACATATTATGATAATAATAACCTAGATAACTAGATTATTAGTAATATTGTATTTCAATACTAAGGATGATACGAAGGATTGGGTATATGATCCCAATGTAGATTAACAACACAAAGTAAATGTCTCCATATGTGAACTTCATCATAGGGAACACAAGTGCGATGAGTGTTAAGGCGATGAGCACGAGCGCGATGTAAACCATGTTGATGACGAATCTTCTTGGTTTCGGTTGAGATGGAATAGGAGGAAGATGAAGTTTTTTTTTAATGAGAGGAAAATTTTGAATTTGGAAGATTTGAAAAAGTGAGGGTTTGATAGAGTGGTCGACGGTGGGAGTATTTATTGGGAAGGAGGAATTTTTGAAATTCGTGCTTTGTTTTATTATTGGATTAAAAGAAACAAAACATAAGTTTTATATACCACGACTTTAGACGAGAAATATAAAACGTATGTGAGGAAAAAGGCTTCCTAATGAAGCTTCATGTAAAACATGTATAATCACAAAAGATAATCATATAAATACCTAAATAGGCATACTTTTTGGGTAAAAGGGTTAATTCACCCCGGTAAAATATATTACGCCAAAAACATTGAAGTACAAAGGATGAGGGTGAATCCCTCATCTCAGTCCCTTAGGACACTTACAGACTCTCCTATAGGAATGCAACAACATTCCTATAACTTACAATATAAGCGTGACAGACCACACTTATAACTAAACATCGACTACAATGATAAAAAGAATAAAAATAAATGCACTTCAAGTAGAGATACTTGAATCTTCAAGTCACCATAGTAGTCCAAACTTCCAGCGTCATCCAAATATACAATATCATGGTCCTCAAATTGAAGTTCAGTTCACAAGTTTCACACTACGGTTGGTGAGGGACTCTAAAACCACGGATAGAGCAGCAAGCTTAAAACTTACTCCAAAGGTGTATGTTGAGATGCAAAACTGAACACCAATAAGAAAACCCAAAATACGTATAAACCAACGCACATCAACTCCATGATCATGTAATCAGCAAAAAGAATCAGTTCACAAATTTCGCACAACAATTGGTGGAAGACTCTAAAACCACGGATAGAGCAGCAAGCATAAACTCGTTCCAAAAGTGTGCGTTGAGATGCTAAACCAACAACTCATTGTGATATCGAACATAGAACATAATCTTAGGGTAACAAACCCTAACTTCCATTATCTGAACCCAAGACCAAATAAAAATCGTGAATCATGTCCATGAAGATTCGAATAGCACCAACCTACGTAACTTGACCAACCAGATCACCCCAAAATAGATAACAACACCATGGATCCAAGAAGCCAAGGTCATTGCAGCAATGAAAGTAATCATAGAGTCTCGGCAGAATGCGTGGAAGATTATGATAACCAAACTAGGGTTTTTGAATAAGAATACCCTAAGAAACTTAACTTACCCTCTCTCATAACCCACAAACCTTAACAGAATCCTGATGCACTAATCAACGAACCAACCCAGGGCGGGTTAACATACAATGCACGATCAGCTCCAGGAGCACACACCATAATAAAAAACAGATGAAACCCTAAGATTCCATCCAATCGTTAAGGCTCCAAACACCAAAGATCGAACCAGGGATAGATGACCAATTTAATGGTCATATGGAGTATAAACAAGGTTAGCGATCCAAAAAAGCAATAGAAAACCCTAAAAGATAATACGATTCATACAAACCCGATTAGAACAGATTTACAAGTATTGATCTGATTAGGAGATGTAAAACACGAATGTTTAACACAAATAATAACAAATCGTTACCAGGAAACATGTTATAATGGCAGGATTGGATGAAAACGATATAACAATGAGGCAGGTTAGGGTTTCGGCCGCCACCAAATAGAGAGAAAACCACAGCCGCCCCCTCCAAATACATACCATATACTCTCGTATTGCATACCCACAGGTAGAGAGGACGAAAAGTATAGATAATATGACCGGAATATGAGGGGGAGGGAGGCGGCCAGAAATCTCCTAAAGGTAATTATCAAGCAAAAATAAAAAGAAAATCATACCTCTAGCGCACTTAGGAATGTCTTAACAAATGACACAACAAATGTTACTTAGACGATTCCCGCTCCTTTGCGTTTAAGATACCTTCTTAAGGAATGTATTCTTGTTACCAAGCGATTCCTATAGCTTGGTGGGTATGAGCTTTGACTAATCAACATGACAAAGAAGATTAGTGCAATTAAATAAAAAGTAAAAATAAAAATGTTGTTATCAAATCAACACCCAAACACATAGTTTTAAAAGACATGGTGTTTGTTTTATGAAAACCTTCTTTGTAGTTTTCAATTAACCATGGATCGTATTAAGTTTTTAAAGTACAATATACTTCAAGAAACTTGGTAACGAAGCTCTGATACCAATTGTGGAAAACTAGAAGGGGGGGTTGAATAGTTTTGCCAATTAAAACTTTCTTTTAATCTATTTAGATCGACTTATGTCAATCTATTTGGATGTGTGTGTTGGATGTTAATAAACAAGTATATAAAGGTAAGTAATGAAAAGATAAGAGTAAGAAGCACAAAACCACAACGCGAGTATTTATAGTGGTTCGGCTACAAGGACACCTTCCTTGCCCTACTCCACTCCCGAGTCACCTACTCGAGAGTTCGTAAATACTACACCAATCTCCTTATGGTGGAGAAGCCTTCACAATGTCGCCTACCATTTTTCGGTGCTAGGCTAACCACGGGTTCTTTCACCCAAGGTGAACCACACCTACACAACGTCGCCTACCCTTTATAAGGTACTAGGCTAAGTACTTAGTTCTTTCACTACAAGGTGAACTACACCTTCACAACGTCGCTTACCCTTTATTAGGTACTAGGCTAAGCACCTAGTTCCATTGCAATGGAGGAACTACTACCACACTACACCAACGACTAATCCCAAAGGAGATCTACTCCTTTACAACATCATCAAGGATATCAACATCCGTGGATCTAATACTAGTCTATCTTGTACATGGAAACATACCATATCGAATGTACATATAAGGCACCTTTCACTAATGCCTTTGACTAGATCTACAAGACACCTTTCACTAATGTCTTGTGTCTTCACTTCTTAAGCACCTTTCACTAATGCTTCTAGTCTTGACTTCTAAGCACCTTTCACTAATGCTTCTTGTCTTGAATTCTAAGCACCTACCACAAGTGCTTATTATATGGACGATAGATACCCTTCACTAATATCTTCGTCTTGACACTTGAGATATCTTTCACTAATGTCTTCAACACTACACTTCTTTTAAGAAAGAAAGGAATCATCAACAAGAAGACTTGATGAGCATTGATGATGAGGAAGCATGGCAACTCATGGACTTGAGCTTGCTCGACTTCAAAGGTGGTGATCTTGCCTTTAAGAGGAACCTAAAGATCACACAAAAACAAAACTACAAACATAGATCTCTTGGATCTGAGGTTAGTGAGTTTTTAACTCAGGGAGAAAGTGTGTTAGAAAGGGGTGAGAACAATGAAGAAATGGCTCACTATTTATAGAGGAAAAATCCTATTATTCCCCGGATCCCACGGATCCCTACCACAAGGGATCCGTCTAGCATTAAGCTAGGGATCCGTGGGACGCTCCCTTTTACCCATGGGTATTTTGGTTATGGGTCATGGGTTGAACCATGGATCTTTAGCTAGATACAATGTATCTTTGAGTGCAATGCACTTAGTCACTGGGTATGGGTTGATCCATGGGTTATGGATATCATCCATGTATGATATAACCATGATGTCATGCAATGGGTTATGGGTCAAGCTCCATGGGTCATGGGCTTTGGGTTGTACCAACTACATTCAATGTATTTGCCCAATGGGTTGTGATACTTAAGTTTCTACCCATTTATATTACCCAATATACTATATACTAGTTATGTGTATATTTTACCCAAATATGTAAACACTAGTTGTTGTACATATGTATTACTAAATCATAAAATCACTTATACTTGTTTTAGTGTTTTATGTGAAAGTGTGAATATGTTAGAAACTATTAGTTCAAACCATTTACGTATTTTATTTGTTTCGTTAAAATGATTTGGCGTTTGTTATCGACAAAACATTAGAAGATCGTAAAATATAAATAAACGTTTTAACGGCTTATTTGTATTAATAGACAATACCTCGGCGTCCCTTGTCTGCGAGCCATCCGATCTCCCATTCGCGAATCGTAGGTGTTGGACCTTCTGGCGTCTCGGGTTTGGTCCGCTATTTGTCTCGGATTGTGTGTTGGAACTTCTTTGGCGTCTAAGGTTTGGTGCGCTATTTGTCTCGGATCGTGTTTACGATCGTTAAGAATCATGTTCATTCAATGAAGTCGCTATCGGAAGATAACATTCAAGAAACGAATATGCAAAGCGGGTAATCAAAGTAGCATAGGTTAGTAACTTTGTATGTCAAGTACATGTTCTGAACTTTTGTTGCGGAGTTTGCACACCTAACGTCAACGACACCGACAGTGGTATATCCATCCTCTTCCGGTTCATCCGGTGATGGCGGCACACTTAGAATCGCGTTGACATAAAAAGCGTAACATGAGAACTATGAATAAAATCAACCCAACTCCTCATCCATTGTTTACAAATGGCGTGGATACCATTGTGAACACACCGTGTTCCTTTTGTTTGAGACATCGATGATTATGATCCAAGTCCACTCGCTGGGTTCAATCTCATTTCGAAAATGGTTGTCCTTTTGATGTACACGTAACAATTTTGAACTGATTGTTTCACCATTGTAGTCATCAAGAAAAGATCACGTAAATGAATGCGACTATTTGACACGACCATCCGATTTAAATTAAAAACTATTATAGTCTAACAACAAAGTTACAATAAAGTATGGTGTGCTCATTTACACAGTTGCAATAGAAACATAGATGCAAAATCGAAACTCTCACTACAATATTCGGATATAAGAACTTACCATACAACTAAGGTTATAAAAGAAGTATTTACCTTCCACAATAATTACGCCATGTCTAGTGCGAGTTGCGCAATTGCAAGCTCAAAATGGCTCGGTCACGCTCACTCCATTAAAGATGTTTCCAACTTAGCATACTTGCTCCATGCGTAGCAATTCTCGGTGACCACTCCAAATACTTTTCGTATAGCTTCCGACAAGGTCCATGTTACCAAGCTGCGACTCAATCTCAATATACTTGTTGAAAATCATGATTTTGAGTGGTCGAGACCAAGGCATACTATAAAAGTCGGGAAAATGCTTAATAACTTAAAATTTCAGTCTATACCTTATCTTTAGGAGCAATCCCAATATACCAATGAACGGATTTCGAAGTTTCTTCATTCTTCTTGATAGAAACGCTATAAGATTTATAATTGTTGAATTCCCATTAAATTATGCTTTTGATTTCTGCATTCGGGTTCAAACAAAATACTAACATGTTAGAAACTGGACCAATTGGAGTGAATATATCTTTTGCAATAATGACTGTATCGAGACCCTCAATTTTACCATATTTTACATTTTGTGGACCTGCATATGTAATATATACATGAGGAATCAAGATTTCAAGTAATGCACCATTCCACATTTAATTCAATATTGCAAGTATTCGAAAGATTGATCTATATGCCAGCAATAGAAGACATATGATGAGACACCCGTCTTACCCGAAAGCTGCAACCTGCAATTTTTAATACATATGAATCATTAACTAACATTTAAAAACGTCTTCTCCCATTGTTAACTTATTCGAAGATAATTATAGTTGTGTAGAAAAAACCTGTACAACAAGAAAAGTAGAGAACAAACCAGTAGTACGAGTATGGTCAAGCTGAGTGATATAGAACTTTTAATACTAACCAAGGCCGAGTTACTTGTATAGTTCGATATCGTAGTAAATATATAAATTGTAGTCGGAATGGAGATCGTCTTACGTGTAAACTGCATTGAGATCCCTGATCTCATTTTCTTCTCATGTGAGAATGTCATAGGATCCTATTAACCAACTGGTTTCTTACCAGTTCAGGGTAAATAAGCAGGTGTTAGTTGGCGCATTTGGTGTGTTTCACTTTCTCCATGTTTAAAATGCTACTCAGTTATTTTCAGAAATAGGTCCTACAAATTTGATGTTCAGTGGCAATGGTCAAAGCTTAAACACTATAACCCAAAACAATAAATGGCATTTCACTATTTTATTGGCCGTCCTATTTTTCTATCTTTTCTTTCCATAATTCAAGTCGAAATTAGAACTTTGACTATACTTTTAGCAAAAATTGAAGATTTTCAGCCGTCCAAAACTTGTAAGATATTACTCATATTAGTATTAAGTGGCCAATTATGCCAACAGAGTTGATCTAAATTTGATAGTATATACGGGCTAATTTCCATATGATTTTAAACATCTGAAGTAATGCAGGAATATATACATCTTTAACCAATGCACCTACAGTCGTAGTGTAGTCTTTTATGGCCAAAACGAATCATAAAAATTACCCATGGTCACTCGTTACCCCATCTATTCACCCCGTCCATTTTTGTCATTACCATATGGCTGTAGCAATAGCTAAATAATCCTATACGTGAGTAGAATATGATGAAACAGAACTGGAAGTCTACAAACATGCTTCATAGGCAAACATCGCTCTCCTAACGAAGCACATATATGTCCAAGTTTTGCTTCTAAATTAGCAACAACTTGCTTCAGCTGAACCTAACACTCTTAGCCTGATTCACTTTTCTTCTATATGCTTCCAGACATTCTTGTTCCAACTCATGAAGAATCTTATCTCTATTGTTCTTATGCTCTCCCCCTCATCCCATATTTTCTATTTCGAAAATAATAATAATAATAATAATAATAATAATAATAATAATAATAATAATAATAATAATAATAATAATAATAATAATAATAATAATAATAATAAAGAAAAACAAACTGATGAGGTGTTATACCCAAAACTAATGTTGCTAAGTTTGGTTCTAGAGAAATAAGAAGGGTTTATCGAACACCGCAACTCTTTTATGAGAGAAAAAATGATGTCTCCATATCATTCATTGCCACATAAGGATGAGAGTGATTCGAAGTATCACTCGAGTTATTGATGTCGAATTGATGATTGACGGGTTCGTTCGATAATAAATAAAAGATGAATACAAATTGTAATATACCTGATGTTCTACATGCATATCGAATATCTTTGTTCCTGTATCTTCTGACTGGTGGCCATCCAGGCACTTGTGATCTGCCATTACATAATCAACACATACATTAGTAAAAAAGTTTTGTTGCTTCACATCTTTTACAAAAAAAAGGTCACGATCATTAGATATGTCCATGAAAAGATGATATTAGGGTTTTGATTTAAGGTTGAATGATAATTGAATTCGTATAAATGGCTTAGCTTGGTTTGTTATTATGTGGATATCAATTTATTTTAACAAATCTCTATCACAAAAACTTGTTTAGTACATTGGTTGAAACACTTGGTTGCTGATGTAAAGACCAATGTTCGAATCCTAAATCATGTATTTTTTGAAAAATTAAATCCGGATTTTATATACAAAACTGCTTAGGTGGCATGCTATTGCTTAGCTGGATTTATGATGTGGCTTTATGGGATGCCAAGTGGCATTATGACGTGTCATGCCTCCTCTTATATATAATGTGTATATATATATATATATATATATATATATATATATATATATATATATATATATATATATATATATATATATATATATATTTACGTATATATGAGGCTAAGTACGAGTTGTACTTGAAGCTTGAAAGCATGTACAATGAGTTGGAAATGCCATCTCAATGCCATGTGTCACATATAAATGCCACCTCAATGCCACTTGGCACATGCAATGCCACCTAAGCTGCTGTTACGTGTGGTTTTTGTTAAAAAAATTATGGCAGTAATGAGATTCAAACCCTGGTCACTTGGAACATGTTACCAACACTCCTACCACTAGAGCAACTTGGTTTTTGTGACTACACATTGAAAAACAAAATTGATAACAAGAGGTGAAGTGCCGGATACAAATTGGAGGTTACTCAAAACCCATTCATGTCCTCCCCTAAATCTTAGCTATTCTGTGAAACCGAATCAATGCATTCCTCAATTCTCTCCCAATTTTTGAAATCATTTTGAATCTCAGTCAACTTTTCATATCTCAATCAATATGTTCCAAATTCAAATTGTGCTCCATATCACAGAAATCACGGATGAAATTGATTTTGAAAATATTTTTTACATATTTCTCAATGCCACATTGAAAACCCTAATTTGTATCTATAAATATTTAGAAAATCATCTAACACCACATCACTCAATCCACATATATTTTACATCTCAAAAAGGAAGTTATGAATAAGGGTTTTAGAAAGAGTGGTAACATGGGATACCAAAAAACTCCAACCGTGCCAAGTAGTAGTTTTCGAAAAACTGGAGGCTTTGGAGGCTCTGGAGGTTTTGGCGGATCTAAGAGTTTTGGTGGTTCTGGCAATTCTGGAGGATCAGGAGGTTATACATTTATTTTTGTTCTATTGTTTATAATTTGGTACTAATCATATTTTTTATTTACATGCAATATACTTAATTGGTGTTTTGTTACGATGTTTATTTGTTTGATATTCTTATTTACCATCTTTTGGTTGTAAATCCTTTTTTGAATGTGTTTTTCCTGTTTATTATGTATTCTCTTTATTTGAATGTATGTGCATTATGTTTATTTTTGTATGATGTTTTTAGGTATGATGTGTATTAATTTTATGTGCAGCTTATTTGATTATGTTAAACATCCATTATGTTAAACATTGTTTTAATATGTTTTGTGTGTGAAAAGCATATTTAGTTTTTTTGTAAAACCATTAGATTTTTAGATTCATTAACATGCGTTCATCTGTGTTACTATATGTCAGGTAATGGCAAGGATAGGAAAATAACACCTATCAAAGATGTTAATCCTATGAATGATGACATATCTGTGCAAGGAAGATGTATATCAATTTGGAATTCTCACAAAATGAATGCTGCCCACGATCCATATAGCCTTGATTTGGTTCTGCAAGACAAAGATGTATGTACACTATCATCATTTCTATGTATACAATAGATTAATAATACTTTATGATGTTTTTATTAACCATATTTTATTTGTAATTCAGAACACAAGGATCCAGGTGTATATCAAGAAGGAGTTTATGTTTAAATTCGAGCCGTTGTTCGAAGAGGGAAAATGTTACATCATTTCCAATTTTGGGATAGCTGAAAATGGTGGGAAACTTCCTTTGTTACCACATCGTTTCAAAATAAGTTTCTACAGGACAACCATTGTCACACGTACGGAACCTTTTGATACCAACACATATGGTTTTATTTTTGAACCATATAGTCATTTACTGGATCCTGAACATCACGAATACTATGACAATGATGCTGTTGGTACGCACTTGATCCATTATGAATAATATCAATCTTATTTTCCCTGATTAAAATTGATACTATTATTGTTTGCTAATTTTATTCATGGATTATTTAGATAGATATCATTGGTTCCGTAATTGGTATCGAGGAGAGTGTCCCTGTTATGTCTGCTGCTGGTAAAAAGTTTCGTAAAACTGTTGTCGTTGAGGATGCTGAGTAAGTATACATTTTACGATGATATTTCATTTTTGTAACAATTTGATGCTAATGATTTTTTTTTTTGTATCTATTTAAGTAGCATGTATTTTACATAAATTACAGGGCCAACCGTTTGAACTTGACTTTATGGGACCAATGGGAGAGCATGTGGGATCCATATTCAAGTAAGTGTGCGTCAATTGATCATTTGGTAGTTATACTTTAGCTTGGGAAAGTGAAGTATTTGGACGGTATGTGCATTGTTCTTCATTTCAAATGTTGAATATAGTCACTTTATTAATTCGGTTTAAGTATATGTCTTCAATTTCCACATAGCGAGCACTACCGCTATTCACAATGCTCTATTTGGTTCGAAGATATATATCAATCGTGATATACCGAGATCGTTTCATTCAAAACAAGGTTATTTTTTGGGTAAAGGGTTTTACCCCGGTAAATATATAACCAAAAAATAATGTTAAGTACAAATGGAATGTGGCTGAAATACCACATTAACCTCAAGCGAAAGCTTGATAAACTAGTGTTTATGACATGCCATAAACACAAAGGACCTAGCTATATTACATCAACTAACTAGGCATAAACAAGTAAAAAACTTGTAGTAGCAAGCGAGCATCCGCATCCGGCCAATCCACAAAGGAGCAAGTTAACCCGGAAGTTTGCCTCCTTAAAACCCTTTCCAAGAAAAACCCAAAGGAAAAACCTTAGAGTAGGGAAAAGAGTACAACCCTTACCCGACACTCCCTTCGTGAGAAATACATATTGTAACACCCCGCCTTATCTCGACCACAATATTGTCCGCTTTGCGTAGGCTCACGGCTTTGTTTTGTGGCCTCATTTGAAGACTTCCTGCAGGTCACCCAAGCCAAGATTACTACTCTCATGAGCATGCTTAACGCCAGTTCCTAAGAACTCCACCGCAGAGACCACAAAACGCGTTGTGTCATTGTAAGGCGAATGTTATCTTATGAGCCCAAAGATCTCTCCGGGCCACAAATGATGTGGGATTTGCCTAGGTGTCACAATCACCCCCCCAGGGACTCATCGTCCTCGATGAGGTTTGCCCCACCATCCCGAGCGGCTCGGGGTGGCTCGATACCACTTGTAACACCCCGCCTTATCGACCACAATATTGTCCGCTTTGCCCGTAGGCTCACGGCTTTGTTTTTGTGGCCTCATTTGAAGACTTCCGGCGGTCACCCAAGCCAAGACTACTCTCATGAGCACGCTTAACGCCAGTTCCTAAGAACTCCACCAGATGACCACAAAGCGCGTTGTGTCATTGTAAGACGAATGTTATCTTATGAGCCCAAAGATCTCTCCGAGCCACAACCGATGTGGGATTTGCCTAGGTGTCACAATAAATAATTGTAACACCCCAACCCGACAAGGGTAGAAGTGTCACATTCGGTGTCATATCGAACATACAAATGAAATCTTTACAAGCGGAAAACTTAAAATGAAGTATCAAAACATATACACAATTGGTCGACAAGAAAATACAATATCCGGAATGAATTAAAATCCCAAAACAAAAGTTCTTCAAAATAAGTCCCAAAGTAATAAGGTGCTAGGGTTGGTCCACTCGGATACACTACTCTCACCCATCAAGCCCATCTTCCAACCTAAAACTGCCGCGAGAAAAAGAAATGCGGTGAGCTTAAAAGCCCAAGGTGAGCAGATATAACAAAGCAAGCTACATAAAATCGTAAATGCGAAATGAAATAAGGAACGATAACAAGGTCACAATAACAAAGAACAATGAGTCAAAGAGATCCCGATAACACAATTATACGATATCCCACAAGAACAGATAACAAGGAGAACGAAGCAAAGCAAAGCATCGACGACATATACATAATCACATATAAGCGGACGGACATACAGTCGAAAACAAAATCAAACATAGCAAACACCGTATTCACTCAACAAGAATAGCATACAATCAATTCGAGAAGTCGAAATATAATTAAGCCAAATGGAAAACTAAGCGCAAGCGGAAGCAATTAAATTAGAAAGTGAGCATGGCAATCATACAAGTCAAGTAACCACGGTTAATAACATTACGAGTATCACTACAGTGAAATACTATCGGTGGCGGACATGGTAACCACACGTATCAAACATGAACTCGGCATGAACACTACAATTGAATGACTTAAGGACATAGCGAGCAAATTGACAAGTTAACAAGCGGACCACATAAGTTGAACCATTTATCCAATCATAGATCAACAATGAGCGTATAAGGATACTAATGATATTCATAGACCACGAGTTTAACCAAGCGAGTTTACATGATAAGTCACAAAACAATCATTTATACAATAACATGGACCGATTTAATCAAAGAGTCACATAACAAGATGGTAAACCGCTTTGTCGATTATTAGCATGTCAATAGATGAACCGCACAATCACATAATAACCATATAGTAGCGAGGGCAAACGATTGTCACCTAAAACATGTAAAGGCATAATCAAATTCAATAACCATAATACTAATAACCCGATGCGTGAATGGAATGGTAGAAGAATAAGTCACATAAGTGCGGTGGTAACGGAAGTCAATGAGAATATGGTGCGTTGGGGTAAGCAGATGGTACAATATAAGTATATCAACGATTAGTAAGGGTTGTCGAAATCTATCCCGAGCCAACAATACAATACAATATAATCAATAGTGGCATTAGCAGCCCAATATCCAATAGTAGCCATTGTATTCGTGGGGTGACCTCGAATACCATATCAATAGGAGGAGACCTCAAGAACCAATGGAGTAGCTAGCTCCCAAATGTGAGGGGTGTATTGCACACACGCACCGCATCACCAATACAATATCAATATCAATATCAATCCAATACAATACAAATCTAGGATGCATCCATACGCCCTATGAACAATAGTGGCCATACAATATATATATCCAAAGCGCGCATAATCAATACGAGAATAGGGACGATTGTGTAACATCACTCGTACACACTAGAGTCATGCCATTGGTGCATCAATGACACGGACATGGAACCCCCATGCCTAGTTAATGGCTCGGGTATCAATCTGAAGGGTCAGACAAAAGTTCAAAGTGTAGCGATATATAGGTCTTCATAAACAAAGGTGCAATATCAGTAGTTCACAATTCAGAGGTTCATAGCAATAATTCAATATCAAGGTCCAATATCAATGTTTCAATAACAAAGTTTCAATAGCACACATATAATAGCACAGGTCAATAGCAAAAGTTCAATAGCAAAGGGTTCAATAACGAAAGGATCAATAGCAATGGTTCAATATCAAAGGGGTCAGCAGTAAGCAAAGGTTCAATATCAGAGGATCAATAGCAAGGAAAGCATAGCAATGAATATCATAAGCG
This sequence comes from Chrysanthemum lavandulifolium, assembly GCA_022545495.1. Taxonomy (NCBI): domain Eukaryota; kingdom Viridiplantae; phylum Streptophyta; class Magnoliopsida; order Asterales; family Asteraceae; genus Chrysanthemum; species Chrysanthemum lavandulifolium. Next base: position 179,026,434 of record CM040246.1, read on the forward strand.
AAACAAAGTCGAAGGACCGAAAAGTCATGAGAAACCCTACCGAAAAGGGATAGAATATCATACCTCATTCAAGCAAGCAAAATAGGAAAGTAAGGTTACACGATGAATCAATCCGTCGTCCGGAACCTATGAATTAGATAACGCTTATTAAGATCAGACACTTATATTAGACGGCTTTCCATTTTAAACAGGTTTCCACTTAAGCATAAATATTGTAAGTTTACTCATTTACGACTTTAGTCCATTACCTTACCATTTTAACGAATCATCTTCATGCTTTATAATTTACAAGATGAGCCTTTTTCTTTTAATTAGAACCGATAACTATAATGTGCATGTCTTGTTGATTACCATAACCATTATATGCATGTCAAAAGAATTAACCATGTACATGTTAATATTAAATATAAAAGCAATGTCAGGGGACCATTTACATATCACCTCACGTGAGGTTTATTGCATGCATGAAAAAGGAAATACCAACGAGACACTCACATGCAAATTCTAACTTATGAATATGTTTAACCCATTCAATCAATCATGCAAACACACAATAGCTTACACGACCCAACATGAAATTCTTACTCAACTCACACACACTTTTATTCTACTATTATACGAGACACACTCAATCACATGCAACTGACACAAAGTCTTTCATATGAACGACTTATAACTCTCACACAACATGCAACTTGATTTATAAATTGTGAGAAATCAGACCCCACACTAGACCATACCCTCGCTAAAAACACTTATATGCAAATCCAAAACACGCTCACATCACCATTCTAACACCCATTATACAAGGAAACCAACACACAATCATGAACATACAATCATAATTCCAACAACCCTTTTTAGATCGACAACTACTCACCCCGTTGTCATGCAAATGCGACTAAAACTCATGGACCAGATCCTGGAAAAAGACGACCCACACTTAACCAATTAACACCATGACTCGATAATCGAGACATGTTTTACGACTATTATAGGCCACATATGCAATCATGCTCGACAATAAAATTAATGTGACACAAGTGGTTTTATCACATCATCAATCCATATCATCCAGTTTCATGTACGTTAGTTTATGATTTCATGCGATGGTTTAACATGCGTCAACAGGTTACGAGATAGCCAAATATGAAAAGACCCACACGGATAAAAGTATGCTACCGAGCGGGTTTAGCGATAATTACTTCTGGTTAAGCACATGCTCCAAGTATGTTGAATGGAAAGGAAAAACAAAACGAAGAGTTTTGTGGTACCTCTTGTCGAGGCAGAAAACGAGAGATCAAAGGCAACCCTAAGTCGTTTACAACGACGATCCCAAGTTACCCACGAATCACGAGCCTTCCAAACCACGAACGGACCTCCTTGTTGGCCTCCTTGGAACGCTTTACGGATCACCCTTGCTGCCTTGATTCAAATGAAAAGGAGGAAAACTATTTTGTGTCGTCACCTTGTGGTTGCTAGGGTTTTAGGGTGTTTTGAATATGTCGATTAGTAGGTTACATGAGAGTATATGGGATTATATGGAGCAAGTGGGGCGATATTTGGTGAAATCAATGGTATCAAAACAGATATTCAACTTCCCAATTTACCAATATTATAGGCTTTATAATTTAAGTGTATTTGTGGGTTAAATAAAATGGATAAAGTGGAATATATGGGAGTAATTGGTTGCCGAGAAAAAGGGAGATCAAAACAGCAAAAATACTTTCCAAAAATGGGTTTCAATTTAAGTGTAATATTGTCTTACAATTTTCATACACATTTTTGGTCCACGCACTATATTAACGTATACAATGTATTTTAGACGTAAGCGTATCTGTTTCATTTATCTTGTACATTTTACATATTTACGAGCTATGTTATAAACGTAGTTTATGAGCTTGACGTATTTTACGTGTTTTATCAATATTAAATTTGAGGGGTAAAATAGTCCTTTCACACCTTTTAGATTTTAGGGTTTTACAACTCTTCCCCTCTAAAAGAAATTTTTCGTCCTCGAAAATTGAAGTCGCAGAGGTACACGTAGCGTACAAGCTTTAAGGTATACGTAGCAATCCATAGTTTCACCCGGATCATAACGATTTGGTTCCAAAGCGTACAAAACTCATACGTAACGGATGTGGGTGAGAATTTCGTAAAGAGTGCAAATTCAAGCGAATATGAGGATCAAAGGATAATGGATATAAGCCTAGTCCATTCACGTACCAACCCAGGCATTTCCTAAGGCGTCGTATAATTTCAATAAGTTGATTATATGATCTCGGTATTATCACGTTGATCAGGCGTCATAATACTTGCATCACATAACAAGTCCTTATTGTCAACATATTCTGCCTCGGGTTATGACAAATCACATAACCAATACAACAAAACAGATAACATACAGGTAACAAGTAGCATACCAAAATAGACCAGATACACATATATGCAACATATAAAACATCAAGTCAACTTACCATACCACAAAAGAGAGAAGGCCAACAACGTGCTCAAAACGGTTCCTCGTGACTCATTACTGACAATTCAAAACAAAACTGAGATATCACCAAAATGCTAAACGGTAAAACTTCACGATTCAAACCGAGTTCTGAACAAATCAAAGAAAGTAATACTGAGCAAATATCAAACCGTCTCAAACGAGTGACACACAATCGGAGTAACATAGGTCGCGCCATCATATGAAGTATATGAACCTTCTCACCACCGATTGAATCTTGTCTTCGTTTTTGCGCCTTCGGTTGATCCGTCCGGCTCCCCGAAGCATCCCGATGTCTCCAAGAAGACGACAGTCGGGTGGGGCTTCTGCTTCACGAACCTCTCCAGCTCAGGAACTGTTGCAGCAATGCAGGGTCGGCACCATCATCTTCGGCTCCACGGGTAGTCTCCTTCTAACGATCAACAAACGGATGTGCGAAGACAAAATAACAAAGTTCGATGCGAAAAGAGGAAGGCCAAATCAGTGAAGACAAACGAATATCAAAGTCAAATCTGAACGACAATCAAACAAATCGGAGAAGATCAGAACAGACGAAAGCCTAGTGTCTACCCAGTCCTCACAGGTCAATCCTAAGGTCAACAAGACGAAACCTTTGCTCTGATACCATAATTGTAACACCCCAACCCGACAAGGGTAGAAGTGTCACATTCTGGTGTCATATCAGAACATACAAATGAAATCTTTACAAACGGAAAACTTAAAAATGAAGTATCAAAACATATACACAATTGGTGACAAGAAAATACAATATCCGAATGAATTAAAATCCCAAAACAAAAGTTCTTCAAAATAAGTCCCAAAGTAATAAGGTGCTAGGTTGGTCCACTCGGATACTCTACTCTCACCCATCGAGCCCATCTTCCAACCTAAAACCCGCCGCAGGGAAAAGAAATGCTTGGTGAGCTTAAAAGCCCAGTGAGCAGATATAACAAAGCGAAAGCTACATAAAATCGAAATGCGAAATGAAATAAGGAACGATAACAAGGTCACAATGAGCAGAGAACAATGAGTCAAAGAGGATCTGCATAACACAATTATACGGATATCCAACAAGAACAGATAACAAGGAGAGCGAAGCAAAGCAAAGCATCGACGATATATACATAATCACATATAAGCGCATCGACATACAGTCACGAAAACAAAATCAAACATAGCAAACACCGTATTCACTCAACAAGAATAGCATACAATCAATTCGAGAAGTCGAATATAATTAAGCCAAATGGAAAACTAAGCATGGCGGAAGCAATTAAATTAGAAAGTGAGCATGGCAATCATACAAGTCAAGTAACCACGCTTAATAACATTACGAGTATCACTACATCGAAATACTATCGGTGGCGGACATGGTAACCACACGTATCAAACATAAACTCGGCATGAACACTACAATTGAATGACTTTAGGACATAGCGAGCAAATTGACAAGTTAACAAGCGAGACCACATAAGTCGAACCATTTATCCAATCATAGATCAACAATGAGCAGATAAGGATACTAACAGATATTCATAGACCACGAGTTTAACCAAACAGAGTTTACATGATAAGCCGTCAAAACAATCATTTATACAATAACATGGACCAGACGAATCAAAGAGTCACATAACAGTATGGTAAACCGTTTGTCAGTTATTAGCATGTCAATAGATGAACCAGACAATCACATAATAACCATATAGTAGCAGGGCAAACGATTGTCACCTAAAACATGTAAAGGCATAATCAAATTCAATAACCATAATACTAATAACCCGGTACGTGAATGGAATGGTAGAAGAATAAGTCACATAAGTGCAGGGGTAACGGGAAGTCATCTGAGAATATGGTGCGTTGGGGTAAGCAGATGGTACAATATAAGTATATCAACGATTGTAAGGGTTGTCGAAATCTATCCCGAGCCAACAATACAATAGAATATAATCAATAGTGGCATTAGCGACCCAATATCCAATAGTAGCCATTGTATTCGGAGGGTGACCTCGGAATACCATATCAATAGGAGGGGAGACCTCAGTAACCAATGGAGTAGCTAGCTCCCAAAATGTGAGGGGGTGTATTGCACACACGCACCGCATCACCAATACAATATCAATATCAATATCAATCCAATACAATACAAATCTAGGATGCATCCATACGCCCCTGCAGAACAATAGTGGCCATACAATATATATATCCAAAGCGCGCATAATCAATACAGAATAGGGACGGTGTGTAACATCACTCGTACACACTAGAGTCATGCCATTGGTGCATCAATGACACGGACATGGAACCCCCATGCCTAGTTAATGGCTCGGTATCAATCAAAGGTCGACAAAAGTTCAAAGTGTAGCGATATATAGGTCTTCATAAACAAAGGTGCAATATCGTAGTTCATAATTGAGAGGTTCATAGCAATAATTCAATATCAAGGTCCAATATCAATGTTTCAATAACAAAGTTTCAATAGCACACATATAATAGCACGGTCAATAGCAAAAGTTCAATAGCAAAAGGTTCAATAACGAAAGGATCAATAGCAATGGTTCAATATCAAAGGGGTCGATGAAGCAAAGGTTCAATATCGGAGGATCAATAGCAAGGAAAGCATAGCAATGAATATCATAAGCGAAACAAAGTCGAAGGACCGAAAGTCATGAAAACCCCTACCGAAAGGGATAGAATATCATGCCTCATTGAAGCAAGCAAAATAGGAAAGTAAGGTTACACGATGAATCAATCCGTCGTCCGGAACCTATGAATTAGATAACGCTTATTAAGATCGATTACTTATATTAGACGGCTTTCCATTTTAAATGTGTTTCCACTTAGCATAAATATTGTAAGTTTACTCATTTTACGGCTTTAGTCCATTACCTTACCATTTTAACGAATCATCTTCATGCTTTATAATTTACAAGATGAGCCTTTTTCTTTTAATTAGAACCGATAACTATAATGTGCATGTCTTGTTGATTACCATAACCATTATATGCATGTCAAAAGAATTAACCATGTACATGTTAATATTAAATATAAAAGCAATGTCAGGGGACCATTTACATATCACCTCACGTGAGGTTTATTGCATGCATGAAAAAGGAAATACCAACGAGACACTCACATGCAAATTCTAACTTATGAATATGTTTAACCCATTCAATCAATCATGCAAACACACAATAGCTTACGACCCAACATGAAATTCTTACTCAACTCACACACACTTTTATTCTACTATTATACGAGACACACTCAATCACATGCAAGCGACACAAAGTCTTTCATATGAACGACTTATAACTCTCACACAACATGCAACTTGATTTATAAATTGTGAGAAATCGGACCCACACTAGACCATACCCTCGCTTAAAACACTTATATGCAAATCCAAAACACGCTCACATCACCATTCTAACACCCATTATACAAGGAAACCAACACACAATCATGAACATACAATCATAATTCCAACAGCCCTTTTTAGATCGACAACTACTCACCCCGTTGTCATGCAAATGCGACTAAAACTCATGGACCAGATCCTGGAAAAAGACGACCCACACTTAACCAATTAACACCATGACTCGATAATCGAGACATGTTTTACGACTATTATAGGCCACATATGCAATCATGCTCGACAATAAAATTAATGTGACACAAGCTGGTTTTTATCACATCATCAATCCATATCATCCAGTTTCATGTACGTTAGTTTATGATTTCATGCGATGGTTTAACATAAATCAACGAGTTACGAGATAGCCAAATATGAAAAGACCCACACGGATAAAAGTATGCTACGAACAGGTTTAGCGATAATTACTTCGTTAAGCACATGCTCCAAGTATGTTGAATGGAAAGGAAAAACAAAGCGAAGAGTTTTGTGGTACCTCTTGTCGAGGCGTAAAACGAGAGATCAAAGGCAACCCTAAGTCGTTTACAACCACGATCCCGAGTTACCCACGAATCACGAGCCTTCCAAACCGAGCGGACCTCCTGCTGTTGGCCTCCTTGGAATGTTTTACGTATCACCCTTGCTGCCTTGATTCAAATGAAAAGGAGGAAAATATTTTGTCTTAGTCACCTTGTGGTTGCTAGGGTTTAGGGTGTTTTGAATATGTCGATTAGTAGGTTACACATGAGAGTATATGGGATTATATGGAGCAAGTGGGGCGTATATTTGGTGAAATCAAGGGTATCAAAACAGATATTCAACTTCCCAATTTACCAATATTATAGGCTTTATAATTTAAGTGTATTTGTAGGTTAAATAAAATGGATAAAGTGGAATATATGGGAGTAATTGGTTCTTAGAAAAGGGAGATCAAAACAACAAAATACTTTCCAAAATGGGTTTCAATTTAAGTGTAATATTGTCTTACAATTTTCATACACATTTTTGGTCCACGACTATATTAACGTATACAATGTATTTTAGACGTAAGCGTATCTGTTTCATTTATCTTGTACATTTTACATATTTACGAGCTATGTTATAAACGTAGTTTATGAGCTTGACGTATTTTACGTGTTTTATCAATATTAAATTTGAGGGGTAAAATAGTCCTTTCACACCTTTTAGATTTTAGGGTTTTACACATATAATTGGAATCTTCCATTTATCCAGGATCAAACGAGACCGCGAGGTTAGCTTCTTGAACTTGAAGGTAACCAGCTTCAACCGAATAGTAGAGGTAATGATGCTAACCACTTCGCAATAGTAGACTTCTTACGCATGAAAATCCTAGAATTGCGCTCCATCCGGATAAAGTATGTAGTAGCCGCAGCGATAATCGAGAAATGATGCTACCAACCGACCGCCCTTAGATATAGGAATAAGAACAAGAATAATACTCTCCAAAAGAAGGGACCGCATCCATGCGAGATAAAACCCGGACCGAAACCAAACTGCATAGAAAATCGACACTCAAAAATAAATGAGAATGAGAATCCGAACCAATTCACAAAGCGGGCATCTAAGCGAGTCCAAGTCAACATTAGGACCAACATCCCATTGCCGCATCCTATCTTGAGTCTTTAACTTCGCTTAATAGCGAGCCACAAGTGTATTGCATGCCTCGGTATACAATGAGAGAACCAAGGAACATTACACCACCAACCACATCACCCTAAGGCGCATAGAATCCCATGCACCCAAAACTGAAAAACCACTAAAATTACCATCCAACTTGCGCCATAATAATCCATCGACAGTATCATTAAGATTAGGGACCGGAATTGCAGCTAACAATGGAAACCGAGATAACCAATCCACCGGCCATCGCCAAACACCATTAGCAATCAGATCACAAACCGAATTAGATAAATTAAAACCTGCCCGGGCAATATCTCTAGCAGTAAGTAAATCACGAATTGGGCTTAATGCACACCACCTATCAAACCAAACCGATGTGTCCTTTCCATTATTGATCTTATGCGGATAAAGGCGAATCTTTGGTCGAATCGCAAGAAGCTTGCGCCATCCCCGCCTAACATCCCCAAACATGGGACATCCCAAAAGCTTCTCCCACGAAGTTTATAAGAATGAATCCATTGAACCCATAACGACTCTTTATGTGTCAAAATACTCCAAATGTGTGTAGTCATGAGGGCAATGTTAAAATCCTCCAAACGTCGAATACCAAGACCACCTTCTTTCTTTGGCTTACAAACAGTTCCCAAGCAACCTTAGCCTTTCCCTTTTCATTTCTCCTTGAAACCACAGAAACCCCTCATAAGCTGCTCTAACTCATGTATAATACGAGTAGGAAGAATAAATACAGAAGCCCAATACAGATGCATAGATGATAAAACAGACCTCACCAACTGAAGCCTCATACGACCTTCCAACTTTTCAACAAGCACCTTACAGTCCCTATAAAGAAGTCTCGAGGATATAAGGGGAACCCCAAGATATCTGACAGGGAGAGAACCTTCTGCAAACGGCATAGACTGGAGAATACCAGCTTTAATAGCATTCGGCACATTACAAAAGAAAGCTGTACTTTTAGGGATACTTGGGACAAGACCCGAAAAGTTCTTGAAATCCTCCAAAGCCTGCATAATGACATTAACAAATCGATGGCCTCTAGCGAACAAGAAGAGGTCATCTGCAAAACAAAGGTTAATAATTCTCTGTTGTTCACACAAGTTATGAAACCTTTGTCTGCAATATAAGAGTTAAGACTTCCATAACCAGAGTAAACAAATTTAAAATTTTTCATGACATATAGGAGTGGGCCATTAGTCTTAACAAAAGCGTCTCACGGATAGGAAGTTGCATGACTAGCACAAAAAACCCTTTACCACCCAAATTCCACCCAAAATGTGAGGATCACCCTTAGATTAGTAGGAATTAAAGCATTCATCTTTAATGCTTAGAGTGTGAACCGTAGTATAATAGATTCTAGAACTTGTTTTGTGATGCATTCGAGATCGCTAGTAAGACTACACTTGTGTAGTTAGGAATAACTAAATGATAAGAGGCATTAGGATAACCCTTGTTTGATACCGTAATATAATTACTTCTTCCACATCGGTTGAGTAATTCCCCACACCTTTGCGTTGTACTCATCTTTAGTACACGATACCCCTAGTTAACCCTCGAGCCTATCCTTTTCGCGGTTCTCGTGATGTTTCGGTTTTCGGAATATCAATGAAGAGCATTGTTTACACCCCACCCCCAAATGTACACCCAAATCGCCTTAGCCTACCCTGTATGCACTCACTTTTAGTGCATTATTGTTATCACCCTAAACCCTTAGTTCAATTATCTAGTTGCTTGCATGAGTTGCTAAGTCGTGTCATATCCTTTGTACACGCTTTGGGACGATTGGGACTCATGGGAAAAAGTTAAAGTTTATGAAATGATTGGAAGGAACGTTAAATTCCCTTATTTGCGTAATAACATACCCCAAGTGTTTTGATCTTTTCAATTCGGGTCAAATTAGTGTTAGATTAATAAAAACTCAAGTGTAGGGATGTGCCTATAAATCCCTATCATTTTGATGTTACCGTAGAGGATGGTAGAGTAAAAGTGTATGAAAAAAAAAATCGAAAACAAAATAGAAAAAGAGAAAAGAAAAATAGAGTGTAAAAAAAAAAGGGCTACCGTCCTACATCTATCCTTTAAATTTATGTTTGTTTGTTTCAGTTATCTAGAGTTTAGAGTGTCGAGTCTTGGCTTAGCAACGTCATTCTTCGTATGCTTGTAACATAGAGATTTTTGACTTACCACCACTAAATAGCCTATCCCACCAAACCCTTTGTTTCCCTACCGTAAGCCTAACGTTACAACCCTTTAAAGACCTCTTTGATAGTCTTTCCTAGGTGCTTACGCCAAAGCGATGGAGGTTTGATCTATTCTCAAGCCTATAGTAATCTATGTACTAGGACCGGTTAATGAGTGTTTATCTTCCATTTCCAAACTTGTTATATTTCATATACACCGAGAGAGATGTGAGTATCCAAACACCCCATGTGAGGTGCTAGTATGTAATTTCCGTGCTTGTTATGACTTTTATGGGCTTATATGTGTTGTGGACTGTTTTAAACCAATGCTTCATGACCCTAACTTATAAATTAATTGGCTAAAAGCACATTTGCTTGAGGACAAGCAAATACCAAGTGTAGGGATATTTGATAAGGTTTTAAAATGTACCTTTTGAGGGTCGTTTAAGCCCTTATTTGATCACTTTTGTATCCGTTATTACTTAATATCGTTCCTTTTCACTTTTAGGTCTCTTGAAGGCAAATTGCTGTAATGGCACTTATTTGGACGAAAAGGCGCGGATATCTGAAGAAAATGGCCAAAGTCAAGAATTGAGACACTCAAGTCTTTGAAATACAAGGTGGCGTCATCGCTTAACTATGACGCCGTCGGAGTATTTTAATGACGAAACAAGCCAAATTTCTTATTTTCAAGTGACGGTGTCGGGCTTTAAAAGAGTAGGCCGTCGCAACTCGACGGCCTAGATTTGATCCGACGCGCCGAAGTCAAGAGGACGGCGTCACAAGCACAAGGTGACGCCGTCGCAAGACTAACGTGGCCAAGACAAAACCCTAATGACGGCGACCGGCGGCACAAATCATAAGGTGACGATGTCGCGATTGTAATATTATATATAGAATCCGAATTTTTCGGTTTTAGTGTGTAGTCTTTTGGAGTAAAACCTAAACCGAACCAATGTTTGTCTTGTACAAGATTTTAGGGTTCCAAACCCTATCTTACATCAAGATAAGTGTTTTACTTCATTAATTCAATTATGTCTTTGATTATTTGTGTGTATGCTTGCATGTTCTCCATATCGGCTAATTTACTTGTGTGTTTACTTAGGAATATGAAACTTAATTATTAAATATTGATTGGTTGTCTCTTATCTTAGTTGATTAATGATCTAGTAATGCGATAGGTTATTCGTTGTGTAATTAATGCTTGATTAATCTTTGTGAACCTTAGGCTATAGCACTTAGAGCGGTTGTAGGCTAAATCATCCAAAGAGGGCCTTAGAGTTAGAGTTTATAATCCCTAGAGGGTTTTGTAGACGAGACCCTTTGGTAAGTTCAAAGAGTTAGGGATAAACATACCCTACGACTTTAGACACACAACGCGATTAAGAATAAGGACGTGACAATTCAACCATCAATAGGAGATAATTAAGGAGTAATAAAACCTAAGTGAACACATCTTTAAACTATCATACGAGCACACAATAATTAGATATAGACTACATACACCTTAGATTAGATAATTAGATAAGTAGAGTAATCGGTAGAAATACCAACCCCCAAATCCAAACCCCGAGATTCGTACCTTTCCATTTCCTAAAAAACATAAAAAGATAAAAATAATCTTCCTCAACCCCAACCTTAGCGTAGTAACTTCTCACTAGCATTCCTATTCCCTAGAGAATGATATCAATACCCGTGGCTTACCCTAATACTACACTACAACGATTAGGTTCCTCGCCTAGGGTGTTATAAAACTTGCTCAAGAAAAGGAAGTTCCTTTGACCTCGAGCAGCGCGTGTAGCGTTATCGATAAACATCTCAACTTTGTGACTTAATGCTTGTATTATCCTTGATTAAGTACCTCTTGAATAATCCATAGCTCCGTGTGACCTTGAGTACTCCAACGTAACTCCTTAAAGTGATAGTTATACACTGTGAGCACTACAACGTAACTCCTTACATCGGTTATAACTAGATGGTCAAGTCGTATTCACTATGAAAAATGCCAAGACAAGTTATCTTGAGACATGCAACCAACCAACCAACGTCCCAAAGATAAATAAGGACACCCGTGAAACGTTACTTCAAAATCAAATAAGCATTACCGTACAAAAACTCCGAAGTCATTTTGTTAAATTATAACAATTCTAGCCGTGAACTTAGTATCCCCGTGAAAATTTGTATGAGACCAAAATACCAAATATAATCCAAATTATACCAAAGAATTTTGCCAAAACTTCTGTATTAATTAGAACACCATTAAGCTTAACAACCCAATAAATCACCAAGCATCCCAATATTTAGAATATATATCAAAATAATAAATCGTTGGATCCCAATATAATATGAAAGAATCAAACTAACTCAACACACGGCCCAAATCCAATCCATAAAAATACAACCGAGTATTTAGATAAGTTTACACTCATTATCTCATTTCACATTAACCTAAATCCACTCATTGATAATATCGCAGTCACCATTTTCCTCTCACCTTAAACATTCCGCCTCCATTATTCATCTCACCCAAACTGCCTTATCTCTTCATACCCAAAAATCGCAACTCAGATTCATCATCATAATAACCGAGCACACAACAAATCTCCTTTGTCCTTTCTTGTTTAATCGAACAACAAACATAAACACTCAAAATCGAGCACCTTCGAGCATCACTTTTTCTTTTTCCAACTTCGAAGAACACAAGGATTGTACTTATGACTTCAAGATCTTTTGATAAAGGTCTCGGGTAGGTTTATGTTGTATTGTATTTCATTTTTGTTGATAATCGAAAGGAAAGAGCGGTCGAGACATAAGTTTTGGTATTTCTTTCAATGTATCCGACGAGAAAGTAAGATGCTTGGCTTCTAAATGATGTATTTCATTTTTCTATTTAAGATCCGTGATGATTGATGTTCAAACTATAAAAAATCTTCTAAAGATTTGGAAAAAGTTGAACTTTTGAGATCTTGATTTATCGTGTCTTGTATGATTGATGAGAGTTGGAATGATGTTATTCTGATTAAATGAAAAGGTGGTGTAGGATATTTTGGGATTTATTGGTTGTGAGAATAGGATTTGGTTTGGATTTGGTGTGGTTGTGGTGGTGTTAGGAATATTTGTAATATTTGGTTATAATTGTAATACTAGTAGGTATGTAGTTCCTCTTGGTAGAGTAGTAGTTCCTCTTGCAAGTATGTAGTTCTTGTTGGTAAGGTTATCATAATAGTTAGTCTTGGTAGTTCCTCTTGGTAGAGTAATTACTCTGGCGAAGCCAAAATAGTTATTCAAGGATAATATTTAGTTTGTTAGAGTTGAGGATATGCATGATCCAAATTAGGAAGAGATATGCATATCATTCTCACACGTTTTTGTTAATGCCGATTAGGGTTTCATCAGTATAAATAGAACCCACGGCTTAGGGAATTGTAACACGTTGAAACACAAAACACAATTCTCCTTGTTCATTAATAGAAATCCATAGAAGGATCTTTTAGTTTTATTAGTCTTGTTCTTCTTATTAGTTATGTCTATATTCCGCATAGACATTAGCTTTTCAAAGCAAGAGTCTCTCTTGTGTTTAGCTTATGATTACATAGGCTATTCACCATCCTTAACAGGCAGTAAAGATCTATCTAGAGTGGGATCCAACAAGTTATATCGAGGCGGGTGGCTCTCGATATCTAGGATCTACAAGGTTTTGAAGAAGATGGTGAAAATTCGAATCTAAAATTATTTTCGTATCTTTCTGCAGGGCTGTTTTCAAACAGCGTAACTTTTTCGTTAACCGTTGGATCGGGATGAAATTTTTTGTGGACTTTCTCTGTACTACTGGCTTACTTTTCACTAGAGGGATCTTCCATCTAAGATATGAGTAAAGTTATTGAGTCCTAAAATCTGCTGCCGAGAGAGGTAATGATTTTCGAAATTTTTAGGGTTTCTTGGATTTTTTAGGGTTTGTTCATCTTTGTCATGACATGTTGCTGCTATAAAACCCTAAAGAATATTATCTCTTTAATTGTCAACTGGTCCTTTGATACTGATGGTCCTTTGGTAGAAACCCTAATCACTATGTTGAACATTAAACGAGTTATCTCGCTTTCGTTTGGAACTTAATCTTGGTACCAAGTTTTTGTACATTCGTTCCAAGTTTTATCTTGCTTTTCATTTATTATTGTTGTACATACAAGATTATCTCCTTCGGTAGGGACATACAAAATAAAGATAAGAGTGAGCCTATTGAGATATTGGGAAACTCGAGTAGTTTTACGAGGACAAAGAGGTTATTAATAAGGAGATTGTGAAAGCGTTGAAGAATGGTGTTGATCCTATACATGTTAATGGTGATTTTAATTAGTGGTGACTACAAAGGAATATAGTAAAGGTGCACATGCGTCTTAGTATACTAGGTTCATATTTCATTGGTCGAGGTTTTCACATGGGTCGTGATGAAATTGATGTTTATAGTTGCTTCAAAATTGCTCAAGTTGGTCACATGGGTCGGTTGAGGTCATATGGGATGAGGAACATGATTATGTTGACCATATGTTGATAAAGTAAGTTGTTCTTTGTTGATATTCTATTTGTAGTCATGGTAATCTTGGTTGTGGATCCATGTATGTTACTATTGCTTCATATACACATGTTTACTACAAATTCTTGAGAAAATATTGACATGTGATAAGGGTACCAAGGAGTCATCAAGTATTGGTTGGAAAAGGGTTACTCATGTCATGCATACAATGTATGATATTATGGCGACTTAGGATAGTTAATCTTGGCGACTTGAAAGTTAGTACTAGTGGTTATGTCTTACTCTCGGTTATATCATTCTGTTGGTGCCTTCGGTTTCTTCGCTAGCCTTGTCTCGACATTGTTTGTTATTCTTGCTAGTGTTGTCCGATTTCTCTTGTTTGTCTTTGCTAGTTTTGATTAATATTGGAAAACACATATTATAGGTCCATTGGCGCCTTGGACTTTGGATGATGTGATACTTATGGCTTGGTTTCTTTTTATTGATTTGGTTTGGTGTTCACAAGTCGTTTAGTACACAACATAATAATGCCGTGTTTGGTCCGGGACCACACCAATTGTTATATTCGACCGGCTATGGACGGTTTGATATGGGATCGTGATGAACCTTAGTTGAGGTACAAATTTTCATTTGTATCCGTAGTAATTACTTGTTGTTTTACCGTATTATTATTATCACCGATTTGATCGATATGGATCAATGGTTTGGCGGTTATGGGGAGGTAGGTCGAGGACCAACGGTGATCCATAAGCGAGGTGTAATAAACATGTCTTGTTCGCAATAAATCGAGATAAGGATATTGTGAAGGCGTTTGATGCATTAGCTTTTAATCAATTATGTAACAAGTTCACCCTTTTGTCGGATGCAACAAAGGATTGAGGTAGATCGCCTGGTGAGGCAACAGTTACATGAGAGGAAGATGTTATTGCACTTGGATGTTTCATTGATACCTACTATTTCAAGCCAATTAAAGTCCGAGATTCAAGATATGGTTAGTATACTTTTACGGGGAAGCTTATTGTTCGTATACTTACCATCTACATGCATCACTTGAGGGGAAGCGTTTATGAGTTGCACGAGACCCCTATTAGATGGTTACAAAAAGGGGAAGAAGATTCATGATGTCTAGCTTATTATTGTGATGACATGTTTTAGCATTGTTTCTTCATGCATATTGTTTTGTAATATCAAATAGGGGAATATTGTTGGGAATTACAAATTTGATGATTACAAACCCCACAAGCAGAAATGGAGAAAGAAGAAACAATGAGGACCTAATATGTAATAGTTAGTTAGCTTTCTTAGTAAGCTAGGGTTTCTTGTAACCTCTCTCTATTATATAAAGAGGGTAGGCGTCTAGGTTACAGATCATCCATTTTAGAATTAGAACTCTCCCAATGAGAGTCTAATAGCATAACGTGTGATTGTGTGCACGTTAGTTAGATTATTAGTTTATGCATTAGTTTTATTAATGAATAAAGAAAACCTTGTTAGTAACATTGATGTTCTTGTTAATTCCGCCGTGCATATTCAATGTTATTATATCCTAGATGGGCTTAAATGATATTTCACAATTGGTATCAGAGCTCATACAAGTGGTATCAGAGCTTGTTTGAGAGTCTCTCATAAGAAGAATATTTTTAAGATCCAAATAAACCTCACAACCAAACTCCTCTCCACACCTTTAAAATGGCAGGATCTGACAATGAAAGTGTTGACACAGTTGTTGAACCACAACAAAATATTCAACCTCAGATCATCACCACTGTCTCAAACAACAATACAAAATTTCCTTATTTAAAGAAGGATGAGTACGAGGTTTGGGCTATGAATATGGAATCTTGGATCACAAACAATGATATAAATATCTCGAAGGTGATTTAAAGCGGCAACTTGAAAAGGATGGAAGAGATCGCGATGGCAATGTCATTATTCTCCTCCAACAACTCGCAGATGAACACATTACTGCTTAGAGGGAATCAAAGGCAAGAACTACCTTGCTTCAATCTATTCCTGATGATCATGTAGCAGATTTCCATTATATGGATGATGCAAGGGATATATGGAATGCAGTCAAAGCAAGGTTTGGTGGTAATGTTGAATTCAAGAAGATGAGAAAGTCCATGTCAAGCAAGAATTTTCGAGTTCGTAATTAGTGAAGCGAGCGATTGCACAAAGGGTATGATAAGATGCGTAAGATAGTGAGTCGACTTAATCAAGACAAAGCCAAACCGTAAGATGAAGATACTAATCTCAAGTTTCTGATAGCTTTGCCTACATCATGGTCTCGGGTTGCTTTAACCTTAAAAACCAAAGGTGGACTAGAACTTCTTTCGTTTGATGATTTGTACTACAAATTAAAGACTCTTGAGGTAGATATCAAAGGATACTCTACTTATTCCTCAAGCCAATATGCAAGTTCAAGAAATTCTGCATTTGTTAGTGCCCATCAGTACTAGCAAAAGATGTCTCATGCGAGATAGTCCAACCTATTCTTCATATATTGCTTGACATCTAAGACCTGGTCTTCTGATCCGATAATGTCATTGAAAACGTTCTTCAATATTTTGTTGCCGATTCGACCTAGAACAAGCGGCTTATGAAGATTTTGAACAAATAGAAAATTAGATCTAGAGGAGTGGATTTGAAATGGCAAATGGCTAGGCTATCTATTAGAGTACACAAGTTTGAGGAGAAAGTTTGGAAGAAAGATTAATTTTGATAAAAAAGGAATCGCTAGGTTCAACAAGAAGAATGTTAGATGTTACAAGTGTCTTCAAAGGGACACTTTTCCGAGAATGTAGGGCAAGGGAGGAAATGACAAGCATAAATATTCACGATTCAAGATTCGAGAGATTGGAAAGAAGAAGAAGATTCAAAAGCCTTGGTCTCCTCGGTTGATACATTGATTGATTAGATGGATCATGATGGTCGAATGATAGAGTTGTTACTTCTAAAGAGTATGGTATGATTCTTTGGATGTGATTACGGGGATGCAATTAAAGGTCGCTTCGATGATCTTGGAGAATTTGCTCTCATGGGTGTCACTTCGAGGTACATAATTGCCCTTTTGGTTGTGTCAATAAGTATAATGAACTTCAAAAGTAGTATAATGAACTTAATGAACAAAATAGTGAATAGTTTATACAAGTTCAAGCTTATAAGAACTCACTTAAAACTTTGGAACATCAAAAGAAAGTTCTTCAAAAAATCGATTGACACTAGAAGAAAATATTAGGGTGTTATTTGTTGATCTAGAAAATACAACTAATCGCTAAAGCATTACGAAAGAATAAATGCGATGTTGAGGCTCGCTAAGAAAGATTCTGAGACAAAACTTGATAATCGATTGGCTATAAGAGACCAGGAAAACGCTTCCAAAAACTTGTTCAAATTCATTAATAGCTCTATGTCTATTAGAACAAAAGTGGGTTTGGGATTTGCTAACTATATAGGGAAAATGAGTTAGGATGGGATGACTCAATTTAGTGTTTTACCAATACCTCTAAAGATATGGACGATCGATCCATATTCAATTGGTTTGCCAAAGCGATAACATGAAGGTTGTACCTCCACCTCTTTCTAGAGATTACACTCCTCTGTCGAGATAATAGTGACCTAGATGAATCACAAGCGCCTTATAGAGCAAAGTACTCAACCTCTAGTGACTCTAATTCTGTGTCTAATGACTTTGTCTCTTGTGATAACATGATAAATCTTCAAAGGTTAATGTCCCCGCCTCCGATGTGTGTAGTGTCAAAATTTCAAAGTCCAACTCACCCGATTCTACCTCCTATGCATCAACTTCGGTGTTTCTACATCTAAGAGTGGTGAGATTGAATCCAAAGTTATGGCACCTATCCAAGAACCTATAATTGTTTAAGATTTACCTAGTTCTTCTTGTAATGGATCGATAAGAATGAATACATTTCTAGGACTTCTTGTAATAAGAATGGTTATTTTAATAAAAAGTCAGGTCATTTTAGGAAGAATACTTCATTGGTTTCTAAGTTGTGTTTTGTATGTGGTAGTAATACTCATCTTATTAAGGATTGTGATTTTTATAAGAAACAAATGGCCAAAACGTCTATTGGTAATGGGCTTGGTATGAATAATGTTAATCACCAAAATCAGTTTGTCTCACAAGCTGTACTTTTAAGGACTTCCAAAATAAACATTCCTCTTGCTAGACCACAACTAGTTCCTACTGGTAAGCCAGTTCCTACTGGTAGGCTTTATAGGCCTTTTTAGTTCCCTCTGATAGAGGATATTCTCCATCAGTTACTACTGATTGGTGGAAGATTAAGGCTAGACATATGCCCCATCGACCTACAAGTTCTTATTTTCCCTACTCCAAGGTTTTTCCCTACTCCAAGGTTTTTCCCTTTGGGTTTTTCTTGGAAAGGGTTTTTAAGGAGGCAGACTTCCTGGGTTAACTTGCTCCCTTTGTGGATTGGCTGGATGCGGGATGCTCGCTTGCTACAAGTTTTTTCACTTGTTTATGACTAGTTAGTTGATGTACTATAGCTAGGTCCTTTGTGTTTATGGCATGTCATAAACACTAGTTTATCAAGCTATTGCTTGAGGTAAATGTGGTACTTCAGCCACATTCCATTTGTACTTAACTTTTTTTGGTTATATATTTACCGGGGTAAAACCCTTTACCCAAAAAGTTCTTATTTTCAGACATATACACCATATGTATCTCATATGAATATGAAGTATGGTTGGGTGAGGGGGCAACTGATGTTAAGCCCTCAGCAAGATGTTCTTGGAAAACACAAAGGAAAGGTTCATTCTAGGTACCCAAGAACAATAGTGGATCTCATACCTCTTCATGGCCACACTTTTCAGATCCACAAGGCAGACCCAAGTCATAAGTGGCTTGGGTCCCTCTTAGACACTAATTTTTCTCATGTTGTATATTTGTAGGTAAATCCTTTTTCGATCTTTGTAGATGAAGGGATCTTTGATAGTGGTTGTTCTAGAAGTATGGTAGTAACATGGCAAGATTGGATGACTTTCAAGAATTTCAAAGAGGAAAAGTAACTTTTGGAGGTGGTGAAGGTTGGATTACAGGAAAAGGGACAATCAGAACTCCTACATTGGATTTTGAAAATATCTACTATGTGAAGGAACTGCATCAGTTCAACTTGTTCTCCATCTCTCAGATTTGTGACAAGCAGAATAAAGTTCTCTTTACAGATACTGATTGTCTTATTCTCTCCAAGGACTTCAAGCTTCCAGATGAAAGTATGGTGCTACTGAGGGTTCCAAGGAAGCATAATCTTTACACCATCAACTTGAATGATCTCAGTCCTAAAGGGAATTTGGCTTGTTTGGTGGCAAAAGCCTCTACTGATGAATCTGTAAAATGGCACAGGAGGATGGGTCATGTAAACTATAAAATCATGAATAGATTGGTAAAGGGTAACTTAGTTAGAGGTCTACCCCCTAAACTTTTCAAGAATGACCATTCTTGTGTTGCCTGTTGTAAAGGCAAGCAACACAAAGCCTCTTATAAGGCCATTACTGTTGTGAGCTCCATTTCTGAGCCTTTGCAATTGCTTCATATGGACCTTTTGGTCCTACATCCATTAGAATCATTGACCACAAATATTCGCCTTGTGATCACCGATGGCTATAGCGAGTTTTGTTGGGTTTTCTTTTTAGAGCATAAGGATGAGACTTAACTTTGTCCTTAAGGACTTCATTAATCTTGTAGAAAGCAGTTGAACAAAAGGTAAAAGCTATAAGGAGTGATAATGGTATGTAATTTAAAATGCTCATATTATTGAACTTTGTGGGTCTAAAGGGATAAAGAGAATCTTTAGTAATGCTAGAACACCACAAGAAAATGGGATTGTTGAGAGGAAAAATAGAATCCACATAGAGCAGCTATAACTATGTTGGTGACATTAAATTACCTACCATGTTTTGGTGAAGCGAAGAACCGCTTGTTATGTCTTGAATAGGGTGTCAGTAACTAGTCCTCATAATAAGACACCCTATACCTTATTGACTGGGAAAATTCCATCAGTCAGTCATTTTAAACCCTTTGTGTAGGATCGTAATATTATTGTGTTGATGATTCGGGTGGTCTTGGATGATTAAAATACATGTTTGCCATTAAAGAGAGAAAGTAGATGAGAGGTATTTTCTTGGTAGAGACTTGCTTCACAAAATATGGAATGTTAGATTAAAGAAAAGCTCCACCCCGTCCATGGATGGAAGGGGTATTTATAGTTACAATGAAACCGTCCTCCCATCGGATTGTGGATCGTGGGATCTGATGGGTAAAGACCGTCCTTCCTCCACGGTGTTACTCTAAACTATACTACGCTACAAACTAACTAATTAACTACTTAATAAAGTAAATAACGAATGTCTACGAGCTAACCTATGCTAGATAATAGTTGGGGTGACCGACTCTTCACTATGGAATTTCCAATTCCTAACAATCTCCCAAGGAGGTCACCCCATGATTTACATTTGAATCCTAGCATTCTATTTTTGACTTTTGTTCTTGAGCTCGTAGACTTGAATTCTTCAACATCCGCATCTTTGTGCTTTAGAAGTGACTCTTCATAGTCAGAGTGCTTAGTACTTTCGGTGGAGGTCTTTAATCGATCCACATCTTTGATGATCTTGAGCATTCATTGAGATCATCACCACATTAAATCTCTGGATCACCCTTTATTGTGTTGCCATCATGTGATGTTGTGACTTTTGGACCGACATGCTCACACTTTTGAATCATGACATCTTTCCATCGTAGTAGCGGAAGCTTTCTTGGTTCATGATATTTGCGGTGCAGTAGCGAAGCATAGTATAAAAATATCGAGAACCGAGTTATGTAGATATGCACCAGTCATGATTTCTTCAATTAAGTGTGGATCTTTGTGAGCATGCGGACTTTGGATTGACTCCTCAATTACGATCACCGCAACCGTCAAATGTACCGCAAACAACGATTAGCAATAAAAACACGAATGTGTCTTTGATCACTTCGTTGAATTGAGGTACACGCCCACGGTTCCCGTTGATCGATACAAATCTTGCTGTGATTAGGTAGAATTCAAGAATCTCTTTGATGGGGTTTCGCAGCTTGCTCTAGTTGTTCTCAAACCGAACGTCTCAAAGAAGACAACACGGAGTGAGTGAACCAATAATTGAGATTCAGCGATTGATGAAAAATTGATTTGAAAACAATCGCGTATTGCTTAGAAGAAAGAGTTTTGCAATCTGACGAAGGTTTTATGAGAAAGATCAATTTTCAATTATAAATACTTTTGTATTTGAAAAGAGTACACATTCGACGTGCTAGAGAAAAGAAGAGATTCGCACATCGAGCGGTTTTCCAAAAGTATTTTTCAATCGGAGATACTTTTGTGTTTGAAAACATAAGTACACATTCGACGTGCTAGAGAAAAGAAGATTTGCACATCGAATGGTTTTTCCAAAAGTATTCGTCAATTCATTTCCTGGACCAAGGTTGATTCAAGAGTGAATCGCCCCATCGTTTCTATCCAGTTGTCACAAGTTTGATCTTTTTCAAGATCTCACATGTCACCCACCAAGAGCTTGTTTGAAATTGGCTCTAGAAGGATTTCCATCTTCATCGTGAATACTTTTACATATCACTCTGATGTTCTGGCAATACCACAAGGATAATGCGTAGGACTCTTAATATATAATCTCACTTTTCACATTGTGTGAAATAGCAAGTCTTCATTAATTTTGTGTCCTAATGAGATATTGTGGATGATCTCTTGGCTCTAGACTCAATAGTGCACATTTGGTTCCTATGCCGGAGACTAGGGAGAGGGTCTCCTTCTTCAATATCAACAATCTCTAAGAGAAAGTCGATAGATTATGTCGGTTCCCCGTGAGAATGAAACAAGACCTTTTAAGAGGAACTTGAGTAGCTTGGGAAGTTGTAGTGCAGTGCGTCACCGGGTCCATGATGTCTTGTCTTCAATACTGGCGTTACCTTGGTAACCACCAAGAGCATATGAATTGAACCCGGTTTACGCCCTAAGGTTGAATTATTGGAGGGCTATTTCTTTTCACCCTTTTCACATTTAATTCTTTTCATTCTTCAACCCCTTGATGCTTACCAAGACTTCATAACTAGAACCTTGTTGGGTTTATTCTAGTACTAGCTACATCTCGATCCGCACTCTTCCCATATCTCACTTTTCTCCTTTTTCATCATACCTAAGGACTCTACACTATCTAGTGGATTGTCCTGGGTAGATCCCTCCCAAGATCAAGCGGGATCGTGGAACGAATACCTAACCTAAACATCCTTATAACACCATGCATAAAGTAAAATGGTCGGTCTTTTAGTGCAGTTCATTCTTCTTTAAAACCAATTGAAAAATCATTTGGAAAATCAATCAAGGTACTTGTGATATAAAATCAAAGCATTTTGTACCTTAATTATTTTGATCATTTAGAAAATGCTCCCCCTCAACATGTGCATATGATTTTGAAATTGTTTAGCACATGGAGGCAAGAGTTCTTTAAAATAATTTCTTGATCACAATTTCCTTAGGAAATGCCATTTGATATTTTTGGTAAATTCTCCCCCTCAATATGTGCGTTGGTTGCAAAACTTTTAATCACATAGAGGAAAGAGTTCTTTTAAATACTTTCACGATCACACATGCCATAGAATATTTGAAAACTCAATCAAGGTACTTTATGTTAAAACATAAAAGATTTTGTACCTCGATAGTTTATTTTCTTTTGAAATGCTCCCCCTCAATATGTGCTTCAAGATTCGAAAGTGTTTAACACATATGAGAGAGCATCCTGCATAATTGAATCAAACAATCACCTTTTATCAAATTTCATTATTAAATCACAAATTCTCCCCGATCAAAATTATCAAATCCTTTGAGATTTTAGATCTCAAGTGATTTAATTAGGTTTAGAAAACATGGGAGAATATGTGCTGGTTTAAATACTCATCTTGTTTTTGGATAAATGCTCCCCTCAACATGTGCATTATGTATATTGAAATCGTTTGGCACATGGAGGCGGAGTGCCTTTGAAGGACTAAAACCAATTCCATTAAAGCAGTTTGAGATTTAAATCACGATTTCTCCCAGATCAAAACTTTCAAACCAATTGAGATTTGTGATCCCAATTGATTAAAATCATTTAGAAAAGTTTGGGGAAAGACTTGGCAAGATTTAATTTTGAAAAATGACAGATAAGGACCAATTTAAGACATTAAAGATTGTTAGTGTCAGGTATGATTGTTTTAAGAGATCTTTAAGTAAAATAAAACAATTTTACATTCAAACAAGAACAGAAAAAATTTCATTTTGACAGATGTTTGAGTTTTAAAGGAAATCATACCATGACATAACATTAAATCTTTAGATCACCACATTTTAACGTACAAACCGGAACTTTTATGAAGAAATATCATTTGAAAATATTTTATTTTAAATCACTCTCCCCCTCAATCGATGACCGAAGTCGATAATTGAGTGACTTAGGTTTTGATAAAAAGAAGTCCGGTGATTTTCAAATTTTAGTCCAATTTATTTTCAAAACAATATTTTCCATTTTCAAAACAATTTTATTAAAAGTTTTAGAAAAATGGTATCCTGCACAAAGATCGTTAGGTGGTTAAAATTGCTTTTGTTGTTGTTCTTTGTAGGGTTTGGAAGAAAACCATCTGCGGATGAAGTGAGACTTCTTTCGTTGCATTTTCCATGCCAACTCTTCATAGAGGTCCAATTAAGCTCCGTTTCTTCATTTGATGATGAAGAAAACCATCTGCTGATGCAGTGAGACCTCATACGTTACATTTATGCCAACTCTCCATAGAAGTCAAATTAAGCTCCGTTTCTTCATTTGTCAACCCAAGATATAGTTACCCTTTCCTTCGGCATCCAATCATCTTCATTTGTGGGATCCGGATCGGGAACATTCTTATGAACCATGATATACGCATGCGTTAGTAAACATACAAATGTATATATGGTGGTCGACAACACCAAAACAACAATCGACTAATAAAAGTCAATCCAACATATCAATCGGTTCATATAAGGCATGGGACTAATGTGTTTCATCAAACTATAATCATCTAATCCTAACAATCATATCCTAAATTCCTAGTCCTTCGACGTGAGGCAAATATCATTTTAATTAAGCACGTGGGATAATTAAGAAAGCCCGTTAGATGATATAGATTTGACAACATTATCCCCTCAATCAATGACTCATTTTTGAAAAGTTTAAAAGTCTTTGAAGTCATTGATTGAGTTTTCAATTATTTTGAAAACTACGAATTAGATTGATTTTCATGCAACTCTTTACCACCATTTTTGAAAAATAAAAAATATTTTTCTGAAGAATTTTAGATGGAAAAACATTTGTGTAGAAACAGCAGTCTTTTTGACGACATGCTTTCCTTGTTTTGTTTTAGGATAAGTGCACGAATTTTGAAAAATGGTTTAGCGCGGCACTTTCCTTTCTTGAAGAACGGGTTGCTATCTGAAATAATAGCAAGCCATAGTTTTAAGCACGGTTCTGAGCTTGAAGCAAATGCAAGCCATATTTTGTGTGAGTTCTGATCGAAATAATCAGAAGCCATATTTTGAGACATGTTTAGAAAAGAATATTTATACCTCCTGCTCGAACTTCATCTATGGTCCCGTGCCATTATTGAATGACATTTCTAAGACCGTAGATGTTATCGATACCGAAGACATGTCTAGAAAACAATATTTTGGAATTTTCAAATTTTCGATTTTATGGGTTTTGAAGGTTTTATGTTTTTCTATTTTCTTTTTGTTGGTTTTATATTTTTGTATTTTGTTTTTGATAAATATTTGAGATAGAATAGATGATATAGTTTAAGAAGATGATGATACGATACCGAGATAAGAATATCGAGCAGCCCGTTGTAGAAGATAGAAGTCATCATCTCTTAAACATTCACCACCAAAGCTTCCGAGGCTTGAGAATAAGCGATAGAACATGAGCCTTTGAGAAACAGACTTGGCTTCCCCAAACCGAAAATCCTTTAGTGAGCAAATTCAAAGCTTTCTTTCAAGCTTCCATTAGCGGTGTACAAAGAAGCACACAATTATCATCGATCCTGCTGCTCCTTTTAAGAGTAATCACCTTGATTCTTCGCTCGAGGTTATATCATCAATTAGAACAACGACAACGTATCATCCCACATTTAAATAATCTTCTCAAATTCCTTTTCCATCAAGTCCAAGCAATCCATTCCAAAAGGTGTCAAGAGAACAATTCCCCACGTAGTTGAATTGATGCGATCGATCTCTTTGTATAATGCTCAAGATCTCTCCGAATACACATCATGAGGGAATGAAAACACCTCCCCATGTTCACATTTTCTTCCACGATGATCGTGTATGAAGCTCAAAACCCAAGTACACCAATACCCAAGAGCTCTCCGAATACACATCATGAGGGAATGAAAACACCTACCCAATGTTCACATTTTCTTCCACGATGATCGTGTATGAAGCTCAAGAACCAAGTACATACATTCCCAAAGAAAGAATAACCGATAACATTGAAGAAGCGGGCGAATCATCGATTATCTCTGCGGATGACAATCTCTGCGGATGTCAACTCCGGAATAAGTGATTATATCTCTGAATCACTGATTAAGCACTCAAGTGAGACAACTGAGCATCCCCAATGTACACAATCTCTCTCCCTCATGTTATACATTTATCTCCTCTTAATATGTCATACTTGTGTACCTCTGTTATCTTCAGAAACTTTCTCTTACATCTCTTCCCCCACGTAGTTGGAATAAGAGCATTAAACGCCACGATGAGATAAACATTGAGTTTCTCTGCGGTTATGACATTCGTCTTCCCAGGATATCTTCAATCGCTTAGAAGAATTAACTTCATCAAGTTTACTCGCGTTTAGATGCTTGTCTCCTTGCCCCTTTCTGGTTTTGATACTTCAGAATCAGCAACATAGTATAAGCCCAAATACATGAAATCTTTATGAGAAGAACACTTGAACTCTTGTGAGAATCAACTTGCTGAAGACTCTCTCTGACTATTTTTATCAACCCTTATGTAAACAATTTGAAGTGACCACTGATGGAGAAAACCCGATATACCATACTTGAAACTAAGTCAAATTCCCACATTCGTATCTTAAGCTTGCACCTAATGATGGAAGAACGGTGTCGAGAATTTATGCTTCAAGCAAATCTCTAAGTACTCACAACCCAAACAAAGTATGAGACATTAACACCTCTTGCGATTATCCACACCGTCATATCGTGTGACAGATTAAGACAAAGTAAATCCTAATAGTTATAGTTAACGGTGTCTTCAACCATCCACCTTGATCACCGGTAAATAGATAAACCAAATCTTCAACTCAAATTCTTAAGCCCGAGCAAGTTATCAAATAAGAACACGCCTTTGTGAAGGTCAACTTCAATCTCAAATAAGTGATAAATGATTAACTCAAGTAATCAACTTGTGTCAAATGTCCAACACGTGAATAAATGTACAACCGGATGTACATTGACCCACTTAATGAACCGGAACAAATGATTCCTCAACATCAATTCCATCTTCTTAAAGATATACATATAGAGACTGATCTGGAAGATTCACAAATAATGTCTTCAAGCGGATGAGGAAGTCATTTTCCTTAATGTTCATGTGGTTGATTTACAGAGTGCACAATAATCCGTGAAGATTTAGTAAAGGAATACCAAAGAGCGGATCATTTTTCGTGAACTATCCGTGAAGATTTGGCAAAGGAATACCAAAGAGCGGATTATTATTCAATAGTGCAACTGCAATATTACAATAGTCAATATCAACGCCTCGAGGAATGACCGGAGATTGGGTTTCTCGAGGAATCATCGCTAAAGAATATGAGCAAGTCTAATTGGGGATTGAATCGACTTATCACTATCCCCAATTAGTGCTCTCCATAAACCGACAATCTGCTTGATAAATGCCCAGTTAAGAAGAAGTCTTTAGATAATCAAATGCAACTCGTCTTTAGTCTTCTAACATGCATCGAAAATGTAGAACATCATGTAGACTCGACCTTCTTCAAGATTGTCCAGTTGGGGAATAGATAGTTAACATCTTCATCACACCAAAAGCATCCCAATTAACTTACCTCTTGCAAGTCCCTTTAACTAAAATCCCTACCAATCAAACAAGAACGAAAGATATTCATCAAGGAAATCGAGAATCACCCGCAACGAACACACTAAATGGTAACACCAAACTACCAATCACATCAAACAAGAACAAAAGGTTGTTCGAATCATCATGTTGATGTGCACGTGAAGCATTAACCTAAGCACTTGTCTTTAAACTCATCACCCATGTGAAGATGTCAACCAACGGCTTTAGAAGAAACTCCATGTAACGATGACCCGATAAGAAGAAGCTCGGTTCTTACATGAGTTAGGAGCCGTTTGACCATTTATTCTCTAATATCAATCAACCATGCAAAAAATTCACACTTCTTCTCCCCTCAAGAATTGCATACGAAATGCCATTCTTGATCGAATAAGTGAAAATCATCCAAATGTATTCTATTCACACTTCTCCCATAAATTAGCACATGATGTCGCCATCGTAATTATAGTTGAGCAAGTGGAATAAGAAAACAATCAACAAGAGTCAGGTTCACTTGATAATTGAAAGCGCATGGAAAAAGCATGAAGCATGTTGATGAGAATGGTCATAAACGAGAAAATTTCTCTTCTTGGAAGATAAAGCGCCTTGACGCGTACACTTTTCTTTTCTTTAGAGAACGAGGCTTGAATTGTTGTGTTCAAACGTCATAATCTCTCTTTTCATCATCTCTTGGCAAAACATGTAATCAACCCCATTATCATTCAAGAGGCTCTTTGTTGTGACAAATGATGGAGAAACCCATCATGATGAATTTGACCTTGAAATGAACTAACTTGAACTCGTGACTTAAACTTGCACATATGTAACAAAGAGCGGTGCCGTTTAAATGAACTTTGATAATGGTTTCATCCCGACCATGGTTAAAAGCACATAACCTCGTAAAACCATATAATAGCCAAACTGCCATGAGGACAATCCAAACCAACACCCAACTCTTGAAGTACGCCCTTTTATCTTTTCTTCGAAGCAGAAACCGTAGAACCAGCATCAGATAAGATCCCGGAATACGCTCTCCTTTCTCCAAGATGGTTCCATTAGTACGGGATTTAACCGAGAAATAATTTCTTTCACGGGATTTTACAAAACCAAGAATAAACCGTAAGATAGATCCGGAAATGCACTTTACTATTTCCCGGATGTTTCCATTGTCACGGGATTTTACAAGTCTATGATTTAAACCGAGAAATAGTTTCTTTCGCGGGATTTTACAAAATCAAGACTAAACCGTAAAAAATGTCGGGTTGAATGTTTTATGACAATTTAGTTTCGGTGAATATCTGTTTTTAGGAGAACATGCAGCGGTTCGTCAACGGTCCATTATCCAACATCATCAACATCATCAACTATCCAATAAATACTTTGGTAAACACATTATTCACGCATTCTGTCAGCTATTGCAGTGAAAACATGGAGAAGGAGACCCGATATATCAAACTTGATGAATGGGTGATGTCTTATACAACAAGTTAAAAACCCTAAAATCGATTTTGGCTTCGGCGACCAAAAAAGAAAAACCGATTCCCCTAAAAATGTTAAATTTCGACATCATGCAAGATCTAATCTCTTGTTCCTTACTTTAATTTGTTTCAGTTACGTATTCCATTCTTGTTCTACGTGATTGTTACTGATTTTTGTAATCAATTCGAGTTAGGGTTTTGTTTTTGTCGGTTTTAATTTTTTAGGGTTTCGATATATTGAAAATCGATCCTTTTTATTCTGTGCTTCATGGCTGAGTTTGGTTAGTTTACTTGTGCATCAATTCATGCCTTAGTCGATCTAAGGCTTTCGTTGTGGAAGATAGACGTCGTATTCCAGGATCTCTTGTTTAACGTTTTGTAGGGTTTCGTTTAGGTCGTTTTTTTTTCTGTTTGCTACTGTTTGATTGCTTCATGGATAAGAGTGGTAAGGTTACGGTGGATGTGGATGCTTTCGAAGCTCGTATGAAAAGGTTGAAAGGTAACGAAGCCGGGTCTGAGGTTGCGCATAAACCTAGGTTACCTGTTCGAATCTTACGCAACCAAAACCTAGCTACATCTGATGTTGACGCTAATATTGCTCATGGTGATTCCGTTGTTTCTGATTCGTACAAAGAGATTGGTCTTCACTATCGTATGACTAACAATGATGATAATTCTACATTGCAAGATTCGTTATTTTGGGGCGAGGATGGTAATGTTAAAACTCAATATACCCAATCTGATTTCCCTTCCCTTGGGGAGGTCATGGGGGGTGAAAAAAGTAATGATCCGATTGGTAACCAAGTCGAGGGGGCTGCTGGGTTTTCATTAGGTGCCAATCCGATAGCGGGAAGTAATGTTAGCAACTTGGATGAAAGTAATCTGCCTCAAGGTGATGGAATTAGTGTTGGTAACAAAGCTGGTAAACTTAATAGGTTGAGCACGCATGATTCATCTAAGGAGGTTCCTATCGTTCAATCGACCGAAGTTGTACATTCTTCAACCTATGTTGGGGTGGCTAGTGGTTCACAAAGTGAGCGCCCCAAGATAATCAATCTGCCCCTGCTAAAGGTAAGTCTAACTTTCGTGCACTTAAAGTTGATAATATGTTTAATGGTGTTGACGTGTCCATCCCCCTTAAGGTGGTTCAGAATATTAGCTCTAAATTTGATTACACCTTGTATGGATACTTTATTGGTAAGCGAATTGCATTCCCTGTGGTTGAATATTTTGCACGTAATAAGCGGGCTAAGTATGGTTTAAATGGATCATGATGAATGCAAAGGGTTTCTTTTTCTTTAAGTTTGACTCTCGGGTTGGTTTGGAGGTCGTTCTTGAAGGAGGTCCGTGGATGATTAAGAATAGTCCTATTATTCTTAAAAAGTGGACCATGAGTACTAGTTTGACGAAAGAGGAATTAACCCGCATTCCGGTATGGGTTAAACTGCATGATGTTCCGTTATAGGTATTTTCAGAGGATGGAATTAGTATTATTGCAACACATATTGGTTCGCCTATCATGCTTGATTCTTATACTAGTTCTATGTGTGTTGAATCGTGGGGTAGGAGTAGTTTTGCCCGTTGCTTAATAGAAATTGACTCTCATGTTCCCTTAAGGAATCTATTACTATTGGGGTACCCTATCGGATCAACTGGGTTTTCTTACGAAACTATTAGGGTGGAATATGAGTGGAAACCTCCTAGGTGTGATATGTGTTTGATTTTGGCCACTCTGTGGACTCACGCCCAAGACAATTGTGAATCCACGGTTGTGGAGGATAAAATGATGGGTTTCAACTTGTTGGGAAAAAGGGTAAAGCTAAGAGGAATGCTAAGGACAATAAAAGTGGTACGGTTTTTAACGGGTTTCAGCTTGGTAAAATATGCGATCTGGACCAAAAGCTGTTAGCACTCCTTCCACTAGCAAACCTTCACAAGACGTTGCTAGTACTAGTCAGGGACCTTTACCTAATCAGGTAGGTAATATTGTTTCACCTAATTACTCAACCTCTAATGTCCCTTCTGATGTGTCTACTAAGGGTCGTCAACCTGAGCATGCTCCACCTAAGGTAACTAATCCAATCGGCTCCTAATATATCTACATCTAACCCGTTTGGTTCCTTGGCTACTAATGATGATGTTGATGAGACTAATGGTTTGGCGGATGATGATGAGGTTGAAAATGTCTATAATGAAACCGCTAATTTGTTTGATAAATCGTGGCAAGCACTCCTGTCTTGAATGTTCACGATGTTTAGTATCGCCTCTTGGAATATAAGGGTTTGAACCACTCCCCAAACAAAAAGAGGTTAAGCAGTGGTAAATGATAATAATCTTAGTGTATGTGCTAATTTGGAATCTCATGTTGATGCATCGGTGGTGTATGATACATGTCGTAATGTTTGTCGTCGGTGGAAGTGGACGTCAAATGGTAGTTTAATGTGATAAGGGTCCGTATTATTCTTGGTGGAATGATGATATTGTTGATGTTATGATTATGTCTCAAACTAACCGGGTTATGCATGTTCGTGTAAATACTCGGACGGACGACAAAACTTTTACATTCTTTTGTGTATGCGATAATTATTATGTTCATCGGCCTCCCTTTGGTCCAATCTTGTTTGCCATCTTTGGATTTATCGTAGTCGGCCTTGGGTAGTGTTGGGGATTTTAATGCGGCACTTAATTTGGAGGATCATTCATGTGGTAGTTATGCTCTGATATTGCTATGCGTGAGTTCAAAGTGTGTTCGAGAAAATGGAGGTTGCGGATCTTAATTGTACGGGTCTTCATTTTACATGGAATCAAAACCAAGAGGCTCTTTTGGTACATTGAAGAAAATTGATAGGGTGATGGGCAATCAAATTTCTTGACTTGTTTCGAGTTCGCTTGCTATATTTCAACCTTATCGTATTTCGGATCATTCTCCGTGTGTTTTGCGTATTCCCCAGGTAACTAAGCCTAAGCCTAAACCGTTCAAATTCTCTAACTTCTTGATTCATAAAGATGGGTTTCTTGATACGGTTAATGCGGGATGGAATCTTAATGTTCATGGTTGTGCTAGGTTTCGGGTGGTTCAACGCTTAAAGGGGCTGAAATCTCCTTTTCGTAAGCTTTTGCACAGTCAAGGTAATTTGTATGAGCGGGTTGTTAGGCTTCGGAAGGAATTAGATGAGGTTCAAAAGGCTATTGATTCTGATCCGTCTAATTCAGACCTACGTGATGATCATGCTCACTATCTTCTTGCGTATAATGAGGCAACATTAGATGAAGAAAGGTTTTTAAAGCAGAAATCTAAAGTTCAATGGCTTCATGCAGGTGATTCTAATACAGCTTACTTTCATAATATTGTGAAAAGCAAATGTGCCCGTAACCGAATTGAATTGGTGAGAGATGCAAACATTGTCTTGTACGAGGGTCATCAGGTTGCAGGTTCTTTTGTTGCTCATTATGAACAGTTTCTTGGTATTGAAGGCAATTGTAGTTCTTTTGATGAATACGGTATTTTTTCTAATGTTCTTCCACACCAATTGGCTAATTCGATGGTTCGTCATGTCACGGATGCGGAGATAAAGGAGGCTATATTTTCTATGGGGGATGATAAAGCTCCTGGTCCAGATGGATACACGGCTGCTTTCTTTAAAAAAGCATGGGATATTGTGGGTCTTGAGGTTATTTCATTGTTGGGTTTCTTTATGAATGGTAAGCTTCTTAAGGAGATTAATCATACCATTATATCGTTGATTCCTAAAGTATCTACTCCGTCTAAGATTAATGACTATAGACCTATTTCTTCTGCAATGTCATGTATAAATGCATTAGCAAAATCCTTGCTAATCGTATTAAAGAGGGTCTTGGTCGGTTGGTTAGTATTAATCAATCGCTTTTGTTCATGGTCGTCGTATGTCGATAACATATTACTTACCCAAGAGCTTATGCGGAATTATCATAGAGGAGAGGTCCTCTAGATGTGCTTTTAAGGTTGATATTCGAGAAGGCGTGTGATACGGTTGATTGGGCTTTTCTTAAAGCCATCCCGATTAGTTTTGGTTTTCATGTTAAAATGGTTGATCCGGATTATGGAATGTATCTCATCTACATCTTATTCTATATGTATTAATGGGGATCTTCATGGCTGGTTTAAAGGTAGCGGGGACTTGACAAGGTGACCCATTATCTCCTATTTGTTTACTCTGGTTATGGAAGTTTTAACGCTTATATTGCGATACAAAGGTTTCTAATGCTGTGGATTTTCAGTTTCATCATTTGTGTGATCAACAGAAAATTATTAACATTTGTTTTGCAGATGACCTCTTCTTGTTTGCTAGAGGCCATCAGGATTCTGTTAATGTCATTATGCAGGCTTTTTTTTTTGGGTAAAGGGGTTTACCCCGGTAAATATATAACCAAAAAATAATGTTAAGTACAAATGGAATGTGGCTGAAGTACCACATTAACCTCTAGCGAAGAGCTTGATAAACACTAGTGTTTATGACATGCCATAAACACAAAAACCTAGCTATATTACATCAACAAACTAGGCATAAACAAGTAAGAAAACTTGTACCAAGCGAGCATCCCGCATCCAGCCACTCCACGAAGGGAGCAAGTTAACCCAGGAAGTTTGCCTCCTTAAAAACCCTTTCCAAGAAAAACCCAAAGGGAAAAACCTTGGAGTAGGTAAAAAGAGTACAACCCTTACCCGGAACTCCCTTCGTGTATACATATACTTGGAATCTTCCATTTATCCAAAATCAATCGAGACCTCGAGGTTAGCTTCTTGAACTTGAAAGTAACCAGCTTCAACCGAATAGTAGAGACAATGTTGCTAACCACTTGACAATGAAGACTTCTTACGCGACGACTAGGTTGCGATCCATCCAAGCGAAGTAAGTAGTAGCGACAAGCAATAATCTAGAAAGGATACTACTAACCGACCGCCCATAGATAAATGAATAAGAATCGTAACAATACTCTCCAACGAAGGTGGGGCGCATCCATACGGATAAACTCCGCACAGAAACCAAACCCCGCATAGAAAATTGGCACTCAAAGAATAAATGAGAATGAGAATCGGAACCAATTCACAAAGCGGGCATCTAAGCAAGGCCAATCAACATCGGGACCAACATCCCATTGGCGCATCCTATCACGAGTCTTTAGCTTACATTTAATAGCGAGCCACGGATGTATAGCATGCCTTGGAATACAATGAGAAACCAAGAACATTACACCATTCAACGAATCAGCCCTAAGACGCAAAGATTCCACACACCCGGGGACGAAAAACAACTAAAATTGCCATCCAGGTTACGCCATAATAATCCATCATCAATATCACTTAGGTAGGAATCGGAGAGCATCTAACAATGGAAATCGAGATAACCAATCCAATGGCCATCGCCAACCATCGATTCAATCGGATCATAAGCCGAGTCGGATAAATTAAACCCGCCGTGCAATATCTCTAGCGATAAATAAATTACAAATCGGGCTTAAGCGACACCACATATCAAACCAAACCGAAGTGTCCTTCCATTATTGATCTTATGCAAAATAAAAGGGCGAACCTTTGGTCTAATGGCGATAGCTTAGCGCAACCCATAACATCCCCAAACAAGGGACATCCAAAACTTCTCCCACGAAGTTTATCGAATGGATCCATTGCACCCATAACGACTCTTTATGTGTCAAAATACTCCAAATGTGAGTAGTCATAAGAGCAATGTTAAAATCCTCCAAGCAGCGAATACCAAGGCCACTTTCTTTCGTTGGCATACAAGCAATTCCCAAGCAACCTTAGCCTTTCCCTTTTCATTTCTCCTTGACACCAAGGAAACCCTCATAAGTTTGCTCAAGCTCATGGATATCTGATAGGAAGGATAAAAGCGAAGCCGGTATAAATGCATCGAAGATAAGGCAGATCTCACCAATTGAAGCCTACCCAAGAGATAAGAACTTATTATGCAGGCTTTGGAGGACTTCAAGAACTTTTCGGTCTTGTCCCAAGTATCCCAAAAGTCTGACTTTCTTTTGTAATGTGCCTAATGCTATTAAAGTTGCTATTCTCAGTCTATCCCATTTCAGAAGGCTCTCTCCTGTCGGTATCTTGGGGTTCCCCTATATCTTGAGACTTCTTTATAGGGATTGTAAAGTCTTTGGTTGAAAAGTTGGAGGTCGTGTAAATGATTGGCGTAATAAGTTTCTATCTCTTGCGGGTAGGCTTGATTGGTGAGTCATTTTATCATCTATGCATTTGTATTGGGCTTGATCTTTATTCTTCCTACTCGCATTATACAAGAGTTAGAGCGGGGTTATGAGGGCTTTCTTTGGTCTCAAGGAGAAATGAAAAAGGGAAAAGCTAAGGTTGCTTGGGAATCTGTTTGTAAGCCAAAGCGAGAAGGCGGTCTTGGTATTCGACGTTTGGAGGATTTTAATATTGCTCTCATGACTACGCATATTTGGAGCATTTTGACACATAAAGAATCGTTATGGGTTCAATGGATTCATTCTTATAAACTTCGTGGGAGAAGCTTTTGGGATGTCCCATGTTTGGGGGATGTTAGCTGGGGATGGCGCAAGCTTCTTATGATTCGACCTAAGATTCGTTCCTTTATCTGGCATAAGATTAATAATGGAAAGGACACATCTGTTTGGTTTGATAGGTGGTGTGCGATAAGCCCTATTCGTGATTTGCTTACCAATAGAGATATTGCCCGGGCAGGTTTTAATTTATCTAATTCGGTTTGTGATCTGATTGCTAATGGTGTTTGGCGATGGCCGGTGGATTGGTTATCTCGTTTTCCATTGTTAGCTGCAATACCGGTTCCTATTCTTAATGATAATGTCGATGGTTTATTATGGCGTAAATTGGATGGTAATTTTGGTGATTTTTCGGTTTGGTGCATGGGATTACGTGCGTCTTAGGGCGATGTGGTTGGCGGTGTAATGTTCCTTGGTTCTCGCATTGTATCCGAGGCATGCAATCCATTTGTGGCTTGCTATTAGCGGTCAAGACTCAAGATAGGATGCGACAATGGGATGTTGGTCCTAATGTTGATTTGGATTCGCTTAGATGCCC
This sequence comes from Chrysanthemum lavandulifolium, assembly GCA_022545495.1. Classification (NCBI taxonomy): domain Eukaryota; kingdom Viridiplantae; phylum Streptophyta; class Magnoliopsida; order Asterales; family Asteraceae; genus Chrysanthemum; species Chrysanthemum lavandulifolium. The sequence goes on from CM040246.1 coordinate 179,062,447, forward strand.
TCTTTGTGAATTGGTTCGGTTCTCATTCTCATTTATTTTTGAGTGCCGATTTTCTATCGGGGTTTGGCTTAAGGTCCGGTTTTATCGGCATGGATGGGATCCCGCCTTCTTTGGAGAGTATTATTACGGTTCTTATTCCTATATCTAAGGCGATCGGTTGGTAGCATCATTTCTCGATTCTTGCTCATGACTACTACATACTTTATCCGGATGGAGCGCAATACTAGGATTTTCAAGAGAAAGAAGTCTCATTCTTTGAAGTGGTTAGCATCATTGTCTCTACTATTCGGTTGAAGTGGTTACTTTCAAGTTCAAGAAGCTAACCTCGCGGTCTCGTTTGATCCTTGATAAATGGAAGATTCCAAGTATTTGTATTTCTCACCAAGGGAGTCTTGGGTAAGGGTTGTACTCTTTTCCCTACTCCAAGGTTTTCCCTTTGGGTTTTCTTGGAAAGGGTTTTTAAGGAGGACTTCACAGGTTTACTTGCTCCCTTGGTGGATTGGTGGATGCGGGATGCTCGCTTGTTACAAGTTTTTTTTACTTGTTTATGACTAGTTAGGTGATGTACTATAGCTAGTTCCTTTGTGTTTATGGCATGTCATAAACACTAGTTTTTCGAGCTTTTGCTTGAGGTTAATGTGGTACTTCAGCCACATTCCATTTGTACTTAACATTATTTTTGGTTATATATTTACCGGGGTAAAACCCTTTACCCAAAAACCCTAAAAAATTAAAAACCGACAAGAACAAACCCTAACTCCAATCGATTACTAAAATCAGGAACAATTACGTAAATCACGAAAGTAATCACATAACTGAAATGAATTAGAGTAAGAAACAAGAGATTTGGGATTGCGTGATGTCGAATTTTTAGAGTTGTAGGGGATTAAGAATATGTATTGAACCCTTTTACCCGGAGTCAATGATGGAAGTTAAGTTTTTGGGGACTCTTGTTCAAACCCCATGTACACGATCACGGATCAGCTGCACTCTTATTCATCTTGGGTCTCGTGATTGTATATGCTGGAAGTTAGGGTTTGTTAATCCTATGTTCATACGCTACTGGTCATCATGCTTGGTGTTTACTTATTGTGTTCGGTTTTGCATCTAAACATACACCGTTGGAGCAAGTTTGCTTGCTGCTCTATCCGTGGTTTTAGAGTCTTTCACCAACCTTTGTGTGATATTTGTGAACTGAATCTCAAGATTGATGATCCATGAGTGGGCAAGTTGGAGGATTTTTCATGGAAGTTAAGGTGGACCGCCATAGTGATATAGAAGGCTCAAGTGCTTCATTTGAGTAGTATTGTAATTTTTATGTACTTTTGTCATTATTGGTAGGGTTCATTTTATTGTAAGTTATAGGAATGGTGTGTCATTCTTATATTTGTGTCTGTAAGTGTCCTAAGGGACTGAGGTGAGGGATATCACCCTCACCCTATTGTACCTCAACGTTTTTTGGAGTAATAAATTTTACCGGCGTGATTTAACCCTTTTACCCAAAAAAGAGTCTATAGATTATGTAGGTTCCCCGTGAGAATGAAACAAGTCTTTTTAAGATAACTTGAGTGGCTAGGGATGTTTAGTGCAGTGCGTCACTGGGTCTATGACGTCTTGTCTTCAATACCGGCATTATTTTAGTAACCACCAGTAGCATATGTATTGAACCCGGTTTCTGCTCTAAAGTTGAATTATTTGAGGGCTATTTCTTTTTCATTCTTCAACCCCTTCAGTGTTATCGAGACTTCATTACTAGAACCTTGTTGGGTTTATTCCAATTCTAGCTCTATCTCAGTTGGCACTCTTCTCTTATTCTCACTTTTCTCCTTTTTTCAACATAGCTAAGGACTTTTATACTATCTAGTGGATTTTCCCTGGGTAGATCCCTCCGGTTCTGGCGAGATCGTGGGAACGAATACCTAACCTTACCATCCTTATAAATCTAATGCATAAAGTAAAATGATCGGTCTTGTGGTATGGTTCTTTCCTCCTTGAAACCAATTGAAAAATCATTAGGAAAATCAATCAAGATACTTGTGATATCATATCAAAGCATTTTGTACCTTAATTGTTTTGATCAATTTTATGAATGCTCCCCCTCAACGTGTGCGATGTGATTTTGAAATTGTTTAGCACATGGAGGAAAGAGGACTTTGAGGTATTTCCTTGATCACAATTTCCACAGAAAAGCCATTTGATTTTTTGTAAATGCTCCCCCTCAATATGTGCGTTGTATATTTGAAATCATTTAGCACATAGAGGAAGGAGGTCTTTGAAGTACTTCCACGATCATACTTGTCATAGAGAAACCATTTCAAAATCAATCAAGGTACTTATGTTAAAACATTGAAGCCTTTGTACCTCGATAGTTTATTATCTTTTGAAATGCTCCCCCTCAATACGTGCATCAATTAATGAAAACGTTTAACACATATGGGAGAGCAGCCTGTACTTTGAGTCGTAAAGGATCACCTTTTATCAGATTTCATTTTTAAATCACATTCTCTCCCCCGATCAAAAATATCAAACCCTTTGAGATTTTGGATCCCAAGTGATTTAAATAGGCTTAGAAAACATGGGATAAAATGTGGCCTGATTTAAATGCTCTTCTGGTTTTTGGATAAATGCTCCCCCTCAACATGTGCATAGTGTATTTGAAATTGTTTAGCACATGGAGGAAGGAGTGACTTTTAAAGGCACTGAAACAATTACAATTTAATCAGATTTGAGATTTAAATCACGATCTCTCCCCTGATCAAAAATTTCAAACCTTTTGGGATTTGTGATCCCAATTGATTTAAATCATTTAGAAAATTTTAGGGAAAGACGTGGCTTGATTTTGAAATTAACTGATAAGGAACAATTATTGTTATTTAAGATAGTGTCAGGTATGATAATTTTAAGAGATATTTAAGTAAAATAAAATTTTCATTTTGGAAGATCTTTGAGTTTAACTAAAAAAATCATACGCTGACACATAACATCAAAAACTTTAGATCACCACTTCATAACGTACAAATGGACTCTTTTGTAGAAATATCATTTGAAAATATTTAATTTGAAATCACTCTCCCCCTCAATCGATGACCGTAGTCGTTGATTGAGTGACATATGTTTTTACAAAATGGAGTCCGGTTGATTTTCAAAAGTTTGAGTCCGATTTATTTTCAAACAATATTTTTCCACCATGAGAAATACAAACATGGTATCATCCACTACTTGTCTGCCTGAGATCGTTAGGTGGTTGAAAAGCAGTGCTTGATTTGTTCTTTGTAAGGATGGAAGAAACCATCTGCTGATGCAGTGAGACCTCTAAAGTTGTATATATCATACAAAATATCCACAGAGATCTGATTAAGTTCCGTTTCTTCTTTTGTCGATCGAAGATATAGTTGACCTTTCCTATCGGCACCCAATCATATACTGGAAAAATCTGATCATCCAATTTTGTGGGAGCCGGAACGGGAACATTCTCATAAACCATCTTATCTGCATACGTTAGTCAACACAAACAAACATACATATAGATATATGGTGGTCGACAACACCCAAATAGCAATTGACTAATAAAAGTCAATCCAACATATGTGAATCATCAAACTTGAATCATCTAATTTTAACAATCATATCCTAGCAATTTGATACGCGTACAACGCGCATTCGGGGTCAAAGGAAACTTCCTTTTCTTCGAGCAAGTTTTTCAACCACCTAGGGAGTGAACCTAATCGTTGTAGTGTTGTATTAGGGTAAGCCTCGAGGATTGATATCGTTCTCTAGGGGAATAGGAATGCTAGTGAAAAATTTACTACGCTAAGGTTGAGGTTGAGGAATATTATTTTTTATCTTTTATATATTTTTTTAGAAAACTAAAGGTACGATCTCGGGGTTTAGATTTGGGGGGTGGTACTTCTACCGATTACTCTACTATTCTAATTATTTAACTAATGGATAGTCTATGTCTTTTTGAAGTGTGCTCGTATGATGATTAAAGACGTGTCTACCTAGATATTATTACTCCCTAGTTATCTTTTATTGATGGTTGAATTGTCACGTCCTTATTCTTAACGCGTTGTGTTTTCTAAGGTCGTAGGGTGTGCTTTTATCCCTAACTCTTTGAAACTACCTAAGGTTAATGACTACGAAATCTCTAGGATTCATAAACTTAACACTAAGGTTATCTTTGGATGTTTAGCCTACAATTCCACTAGTAACTATAAACTAATGTTCAACAAAGATTAATCAAGCATTAAAAATAAAATGATGGCTTCTGCACTACTAAGCCAATTACAATTAAGATAAGAGACAACCAATCAATATTAAACAACTAGGTTTCATAGATCTAAGCAAACACACATGTAAATTAGTCGGACATGTTAAACATGTAAGCATACACACATTCCATTGAAGACATAATGAAATCAAGGGAATAAATAACTTATCTCGATGTAAAATAGGGTATTAGAACCCTAAAATACTGTCCAAACCGGACTACAATCGTTTTAGATTTTTACTCCACAAGTCTACCTCTTTAAAAGTCTGAAAATTGAATTATATATATATATATTTACAACTGCGACGGCGTCAATTGTGACACCGTCAGATCGCCGCCATTAGGGTTTCGTCTTGGCCAAGTCAACTTTGGGACGGCGTCACGTTGTGGTTGTGACGCCGTCAACCTTCAGCTCTGACGTCGTCTGAATCTGGATCTAGGCCGTCTAGGGAGAAAAGTCTTCGTGATGCCATACTCTTCAAAGCTTGATGGCATCAGGTGTAAAATAGCAATTTCACTCCTGAGTCGTCAAAAATATAGGGACGGCGTCGCCCTTTGTTTAGGACGCCGTCAGGTGTGTTTCCAGCAGCTTGAGTGTCTTGATATTGACTTTAGCCATTTTCTTCACATATTCACTCCTTTTCGTCTAAATAAGCATCATTCCCGCATTTTGCCTTAAAGAGACCTAAAAAGTAAAAAGGAACGAAATTAAGCAGTAACGGATATAAAAATGGACGATTAAGGGATTAAATGACTCCTTAAAATTGTACGTTTTAAATCCTTATCAAATATCCCTACACTTGGTATGTGCTTGTCCTCAAGCAAATGTGCTTTTGGCCAATCAATTTATAAGTTAGGGGGCATAAAGCAATGGTTTAACATAATCCACAACAAGTATAAGCCCCGCAATAGTCATAACAAGCACAAAATTATATACTAGCACCTCACAAGTGGTGTTTGGGTACTCTCATCTCTCCGGTGTATATGAAATATATCAAATGGAAATGGAAGATAAACACTCATTAACCAGTCATAGTACATATATTACCATAGGCTTGAGACTAGATCAAAACTCCACCACTTTGGCATAAGTACCTAGGAGTAACTATCTAAGAGGTCTTTTAAAGGTTGTAACGTTAGGCTTACGGTAGGGAAAGAAAGGGTTTGGTTGGATAGGCGATTTAGTGGTGGCAAGTCAAAAATATTTATGTTACAAGCATGAGAAGAATGGCGTTGCTAAGCTAAGACTCGACTCACTAAACTCTAGATAACTTTGAAACAAACAAACATAAATATAAAGATAGATGTAGGATGGTAGCCCGTATGTTTTTTTTTTCATTTTTTTTTCAATAGTCTTTTTTTTCGATTTTTTTTTTGCATACACTTTTACTCTACCATCCTCTATGATAACATCAAAATAATAGGGATTTATAGACACATCCCTACACTTGAGTTTTTATTACTCTAACACCTATTTGACCCGAATTGAAAAGATCAAAACACTTGGAGTACAATATTACGTAAATAAAGGGAATTAAATTTAACGTTCTTTCCCGTCACTCCATAAAATTTAACTTTAACCATGAGTCCCAATCATCCCAAAACTGTGTACAAAAGATATGACTCAACTTAGCAACCATGCAAGTAACTAGATAATTGTACTAAGGTTTTAGTATGATAACAATAATGCACTAAAAGTGAGTGCATAAAAGGTAAGCTAAGGCGATTTGGGTGTACATTTATGGGTGGATTGTAAACAATGCTCTTCATTGATATTCCAGAAAACCGAAATATCACAAGAACCGCGAAAAGGATAGGCTCTGAGGGGTTAACTAGGGGTATCGTGTACTAAAGATGAGTACAACGCAAGGGTGTGGGGGAATTACTCAACCGATGTGGAAGAAGTAATTATAATACGGGTATCAAACAAGGGTTATCCTAATGCCTCTTATCATTTAGTTATTCCTAACTACACAAGTGTAGTCTCACTAGCGATCTCAGGATGCATCACAAAACAAGTTCTAGAATCTATTATACTACCGGTACACTCTCGAAGCATTAAAGATGAATGCTTTAATTCCTACAAATCTAGGAGCGAACCTCACATTTTTGGGGTGGAATTTGAGTGGTAAAGGGTTTTTATGCTAGTCATATAACTTCCTATCCATGAGACGCTTTATTAAGACTAAAGACCCACTCCTACATGTCATGAAAAATTTTAAATTTGGTGCTAAAATTACCCTAACCGATATTTCTCATAGCTTATTACACAAATGAAATAGGACAAGAAAAATGATCAAGGATAAGCATAGTTTCAAAGTTCCCATTTTATTCTCCCTCCCTACACTTCAACTGAACATTGTCCCCAATGTTCCCCGAAAGTCTCAAAGTTATGATAATGGAAGGTAATTAAAAGAGAAAAAAACTAGTACTCCCCTGATTAGCCTGGTAGGATCCGTGTGAAGTAGTGGTTAAATTCTTTTCCAAGAAGAATGTGTTGGGAATAATCATTACCACGGATAGTTGTGGTTTACACTGCTTGGAATTACACTAGCAGTGGAAACGTATTACCACTGCTGGTACATTATTACCACTGCTATTAGATAATGATTAGGAGAACGCGTTTAGATAAGTATAGAATAGATTTCATGTATATTCTATAATGTTAGCTTTATACTTATCTTGTAAAGGACTCCTTGTTGTATAAAAGGAGGTCCTAGGTCATTGTCTTAGGTACTTGTCTAATTACCTACGTATTACTCACAAAAGATTCAAGGTGTAACCCTAGTGATAAGCAAGATCACTCGTATTATTCATTAATAATATTGGAGCTTAAGTTTTGTGTTTAATCTGTGTTTACATACAATACATCATACAATCCGTCTTCTAAAGTATTACTAAGTAAATTCCGCGTGCTTAATAATATCATACAAAATATCATTGACACAAGGTGTGTGTCCAGATCCATCAGAATGTATGTGTGATAAGCTCCATCCAATCTTATGTTTATTCTTCTTGATAAATAAAACCTGCACACTTTAAGAAAATAGACGAAACCTTCGCATAAAATCGGCGGTAAAACTATATATGACTCTACTACACTAGGATATAATGCTTGTGGAATGGATGTTTCGAGTTTTACGGAAAATTAAGACACGAGAAATTCCAAAATTTATAAGTAGCACGAAAACGAGAGAAAGGTAGATAAAACATTTTACGCTCCTTCGGCCGTCGGTTATCCTGACAAACCGGCTGCTACGTTTTCCTGGAAAAATTCTAGAAAAAATACATCGTTAGAATCTGGAAAAATTCCTGCAAAACATCCATTATGACTCGATACAAGAATTTGACTCTAACAAACACACATATATATCATTTTCAATAATCGTAGTTCTTATGTTCAAGTTCTTTTAAAAACGTGTGTAATCTTCCCTACACTTATCCTTTTTGTAAAATACCTTTATATGTAATTAAGACGAGGTTAAAGACAAAATAAAGCATTTTCACAAATTCAAACATGAGAATAAACAATGAAACATGGGTTTCCTCCCACGAAGCAAACAATTAAACATGGGTTGCCTCCCACGAAGCGCTTTTCTTTATTTATGAGTCTTGTAGCTAGACTCGAAGTCGTGCCCCTACATGACTTCATCTCCGTCACCCTTTTCGTCATGATGGTCTCTATTGGGGTTTTCCATGTTATAGTAGTGCCCTATTATGCACCTTTCTAAGAAGTCATCTTCTCCCCAATCGGTTCTATATTCCGGTCCTAGTTTCAAGCAATCCTTATAGAACCCGAAAATCTTATCCATCACATAATCTACTCCCTTCTCCTTATCCTCCTCATTCCTAGAGTAGACCGATAGCTTAAGTTCTTTTTCATCGTTGGATAATGATGAAAATTTCTCAATCTTAAACGGCATTTAATAAGCTACGTCATCGGTCTTATCTTTAAATCTAACTATCCCTAATGACGGATCATAAGTTATCTCGTTGTTCTCTATGAAAGGCTTTCCTAGAATAACGTGGGACAAGCTAGGATCTATGGTCGTACTAATATCCTACACAATTTGTAACACCCCCAATTTCGTGATAAGCAGCGGAATTCAAACTGGGTGTTACTTCATGGCACAACAGTCATAACAATAGAAAACGAACTCTAATGGAGTCATTTTAAAAGATTTATCATTCGATTTATATAAATATCAGAGTTTACAAAAATGAGGTCCCAGATGGTTCCAAGTTTACAAAATACATTAAATTGGTTTTGAATGATAATAAAATTTATAGCCTTCTTGATATCCTTGCTCTTCCGTGCCGACTTCCGACATTATGGACTGAAATACATGCTTAAAAGCTGTCAACACAAAGGTTGAGTGAAATTCATAGAGTTTTGGAAATCGTTGAACACATAATGTTTGTAGTGTGATTTATAAATTCACACCAATGGTTTGAAAACCAAAGAGATATTATTGCACTAAGCTCATGATACCGAAAACGTTAACAATTTGTCATAAAATAGTAACCGATGCCCTAATAGGTAATTTGCCAATAAACCTATAGATGTTCAAATAGAGTGCGTTTGTTTGCCTACCGGTCAACACAAACGGGATTTATCATTCGATAGATCTATCCACATTATTCGCGTTCACTCGCAAGTGATTAATGGTTCATGATAATAGGGACTTAAGATTGGCAATAGTGGTACTTAGTGCAACTAATATATTGAAGTATAATTTGAAAGCAATGTGTTCGATTTAAAATAAAGCATGTATCTCCCCCAAGGGTTTGTAAAACAATTTAAGTAATAGAAAGTGGGGCTATGAACTCACCGTAGAGTAAATGATATCAAATGTAAAATGAGAATGATGGATATGCCATGAGAACTTCTACGAGCAACCTAAAATAGAATGTTGCGACTTAGGTTTGGAATAATGTTTAGGAAAACATAAACCATCCTATATACGTCTCTATGTTGATCATGATGTAGTACATGGTATTTGTGTATGTTATTTATAGAAATGGTCTAGTTGTGAAAACATGTTTAGTTTATAGATATCGTACTACCGTTCGGGCCATCATAATTCAGAGGTCATGCGATGAACGCGTTAGGAGCTCGGACACTTTAAATCGTAAATCCAACAGACTCGTCGATCGTTTTACTCAAATGAAACCCTCACATGAAGCTCCCTACTTTTGTAGCACTTAGTAGATACAACATATGTTTTGAGTGAAGATTTATAACATAAAGTTTATCATGTTTTTAATAAGTATCTAGTTTTACAAGTTCTCGTCGTTTTCATAAATATGATCACCTTAGTTAACGGTCTTGGGTAAACAAGCCTTAAGGCTTTAGCCATGGCCTTGCCGTGACTTTGGTCTTGACTACCATGGTCTTGAGACTTAGCTTTGACATTAGCCGTAGCCGTGGTCTTGGCTTATGGCTATTAGGCCTCTTGGTTTGTTTTAGTTGTGACAAAAGTATAGTTATGAGACTAAATATAGGGCGGTTTGTTTATGAAAATTAATGGCTTTGTTTATGCGTTTTCAAGGTCCGAGCTTCTTTGATATTGAAGGAAAGCGGCGTTACGGACAACTTTCGTGTTTTAACTTTTGATGAATCGGACCGAAGTACTACTTTTAAAATGGCGAGAACCAAAGCAGTTACAAAATGGCGCTTTTGGCGTTTATGTTTCGCTTCTTCTTTTGCCTATAACTTTTGACTCGTTTGTCCGTTTGGGTGATTCAAATTGCTATGTTTTGTTTTAATATTATCTACAATAATATGAAAAGTATCAGATCTATATGTGGTCGATTTTGTGGAAACTTTGTACAAAAGTTTATCATTTATACACTTACTAACCCAAGTTTAACATATAGGTTCTTATAACTTGTTTTAAAGATTTTTGTACATCATGATCCAACATAGTAACTATATATATAGCATGAAGTAGTTAAGATTATGAATAATAAAGATGAGATGATGGTGGTGATAAGTTGCTTACAACTTTTGGCTTTCAATAAGAAAGGAGTAACTAGTAAGGATCGGATTTTGATTGATCGCTTAAGACTTTGGATTGAGCTAGCTTTCCACACCTTGGCACCCTTGCAAACTTGAAGAGTTGATATCCAGAAGGCATATGATACGGTTGATATCCACCTAGGTGTGCGTTTAAGGTTGATATCCAAAAGGCATATGATACGGTTGATTGGGCTTTTCTTAAAGCTATTCTGATTGGGTTTGGTTTTCACGTAAAAATGGTTGACTGGATCATGGTATGTATCTCATCCACATCTTATTCTATATGTATTAATGGGGATCTTCATGGCTGGTTTAAAGGTAAACGGGGTCTTCGACAAGGTGACTCGTTATCTCCCTATTTGTTTACTCTGGTTATGGAAGTCTTAACTCTTATATTGCAGACAAAGGTTTCTAATGCTGTGGATTTTCAGTTTCATCACTTGTGTGATCAACAGAGAATTATTAACCTTTGTTTTGCAGATAACCTCTTCTTGTTCGCTAGAGGCCATCAGGATTCTGTTAATGTCATTATGCAGGCTTTGGAGGATTTCAAGAACTTTTCGGGTCTTGTCCCAAGTAATGTGCCTAATGCTATTAAAGCTGCTATTCTACAGTCTATGCCGTTTGCAGAAGGTTCTCTCCCTGTCAGGTATCTTGGGGTTCCCCTTATATCCTCGAGACTTCTTTATAGGGACTGTAAGGTGCTTGTTGAAAAGTTGGAAGGTCGTGTGAATGATTGGCGTAATAAGTTCTTATCTCTTGCGGGTAGGCTTCAGTTGGTGAGGTCTGTTTTATCATCTATGCATCTGTATTGGGCTTCTGTATTTATTCTTCCTACTCGTATTATACATGAGTTAGAGCAGCTTATGAGGGGTTTCCTATGGTGTCAAGGAGAAATGAAAAAGGGAAAGGCCAAGGTTGCTTGGGAATCTGTTTGTAAGCCAAAGAAAGAAGGTGGTCTTGGTATTCGACGGTTGGAGGATTTTAACATTGCCCTCATGACTACACACATTTGGAGTATTTTGACACATAAAGAGTCGTTATGGGTTCAATGGATTCATTCTTATAAACTTCGTGGGAGAAGCTTTTGGGATATCCCATGTTTGGGGGATGTTAGCTGGGGATGGCGCAAGCTTCTTGCGATTCGACCAAAGATTTGTTCCTTTATCTGGCATAAGATCAATAATGGAAAGGACACATCGGTTTGGTTTGATAGGTGGTGTGCATTAAGCCCAATTCGTGATTTGCTTACTGCTAGAGATATTACCCGGGCAGGTTTTAATTTATCTAATTCGGTTTGTGATCTGATTGCTAATGGTATTTGGCGATGGCCGGTGGATTGGTTATCTCGGTTTCCATTGTTAGCTGCAATTCCGGTCCCTAATCTTAATGATACTGTCGATGGATTATTATGGCGCAAGTTGGATGGTAATTTTAGTGGTTTTTCAGTTTCGGGTGCATGGGATTCTATGCGTCTAAGGGCTGATGTGGTTGATTGGTATAATGTTCCTTGGTTCTCTCATTGTTTACCGAGGCATGCAATACACTTGTGGCTCGCTATTAAGCGAAGTTGAAGACTCAAGATAGGATGAGGCAATGGGATCTTTGGTCCTAATGTTGACTTGGACTCGATTAGATGCCCGCTTTGTGAATTGGTTCGGATTCTCATTCTCATCTATTTTTGAGTGCCGCTTTCTATGCGGGTTTGGTTTCAGGTCCAGGTTTTATCTGGCATGGATGCGGTCCCGCCTTCTTTGGAGAGTATTGTTGCTGTTCTTATTCCTATATCTAAGGGGCGGTCGGTTGGTAGCATCATTTCTCGGTTACTGCTTGCGGCTACTAGTCGTTATGGGTTCAATGGATTCATTCTTATAAACTTCGTGGGAGAAGCTTTTGGGATATCCCATGTTTGGGGGATGTTAGCTGGGGATGGCGCAAGCTTCTTGCGATTCGACCAAAGATTTGTTCCTTTATCTGGCATAAGATCAATAATGGAAAGGACACATCGGTTTGGTTTGATAGGTGGTGTGCATTAAGCCCAATTCGTGATTTGCTTACTGCTAGAGATATTACCCGGACAGGTTTTAATTTATCTAATTCGGTTTGTGATCTGATTGCTAATGGTATTTGGCGATGGCCGGTAGATTGGTTATCTCGGTTTCCATTGTTAGCTGCAATTCCGGTCCCTAATCTTAATGATACTGTCGATGGATTATTATGGCGCAAGTTGGATGGTAATTTTAGTGGTTTTTCAGTTTCGGGTGCATGGGATTCTATGCGTCTAAGGGCTGATGTGGTTGATTGGTATAATGTTCCTTGGTTCTCTCATTGTATACCGAGGCATGCAATACACTTGTGGCTCGCTATTAAGCAGAAGTTGAAGACTCAAGATAGGATGAGGCAATGGGATGCTGGTCCTAATGTTGACTTGGACTCGATTAGATGCCCGCTTTGTGAATTGGTTCCGGATTCTCATTCTCATCTATTTTTTGAGTGCCAGTTTTCTATGCAGGTTTGGTTTCAGGTCCGGGTTTTATCTGGCATGGATGCGGTCACGCCTTCTTTGGAGAGTATTGTTACTGTTCTTATTCCTATATCTAAGGGGCGGTCGGTTGGTAGCATCATTTCTCGATTCTTGCTTGCGGCTACTACATACTTTATCCGGATGGAGCGCAATTCTAGGATTTTCAAGCGTAAGAAGTCTCTTTGTTGCGGAAGTGGTTAGCATCATTACCTCTACTATTTAGTTGAAGTGGTTACCTTCAAGTTCAAGCTAACCTCGTGGTCTCGTTTGATCTGGATAAATGGAAGATTCCAAGTATATGTATTTCTCACGAAGGAGTCCGGGTAAGGGTTGTACTCTTTTCCCTACTCCAAGGTTTTTCCTTTGGGTTTTTCTTGGAAAGGGTTTTTAAGGAGGCAGACTTCCTGGGTTAACTTGCTCCCTTTGTGGATTGGCTGGATGCGGGATGCTCGCTTGCTACAAGTTTTTTTACTTGTTTATGCCTAGTTAGTTGATGTAATATAGCTAGGTCCTTTGTGTTTATGGCATGTCATAAACACTAGTTTATCAAGCTTTCGCTTGAGGTTAATGTGGTATTTCAGCCACATTCCATTTGTACTTAACATTATTTTTTGGTTATATATTTACCGGGGTAATACCCTTTACCCAAAAAAAAAGATGGTATCACCATAGCTAAAGGAGTTAGGAAAAATAACATATATGTCATGAAAATAGATAGAACATCTAAAGACAAACTTTTCCTAACAACCTTAGATGATAACTCTACTCTTTGGCATAGACGATTAGGTCACGCTAATATGAGACTCATCCAAAACCTATCCTCAAAAGAGCTAGTTAGAAACCTACCAAAATTAAAATATGATCAACACTTTTGCGACGCTTGCAAAGCTGGTAAACAAATTAATAGTAGTCATAAGGCTAAAAACATAGTTTCCACATCTAAATGTCTAGAGCTTTTTCATATGGACTTGTTTGGTCCATCTGCTATAAGAAGTTATGGAGGGAACCTCTACACTTTAGTTATAGTAGATGATTACTCAAGGTTCAATTGGACAATGTTTTTGAAAACTAAAAATGAAGCTTTTGATAAATTTGAAATACTTAGTAAGAAAATTCAAAATCAACTAGGTGTTAACATTGTGTCGATCCGAACGGATCAAGGTCACGAGTTCGATAATGAAACACAATTTGGAAACTTTTGTGATACAAATGGTATAACACGTAACTTCTCGGCTCCTCGAACACCCTAATCTAATGGAGTTGTAGAATGTAAAAATAGAACTATTAAAGAAATGAGTAGAATAATGCTAAATGAACGAAACATGCCTCAAAAGTTTTGGTGTAACGCAGTTGATACCTCAACATACATTTTAAATAGATTTTTAATACGTCCTTTCTTAAACAAAACACCATATGAATTATATAAAGGCAAAAAGCCGACTTTAGGATATTTTAGAGTGTTTGGATGTAAATGTTTCATTCTTAATACCAAAGACTATCTCACGAAATTTGACCCAAAGTCTTATGAAGGTGTGTTTCTTGGTTACTCACAAACTAGCAAAGCATACATAGTTTTAAACAAAGAAACAATGAGAGTTGAGGAATCGTTGAACATAACATTTGACGAAAGTCCACCTCCCTCTAAGACATCACCTTTGGTAGATGATGATTTAGATGAAAGTCAACTTGTTGAAAGTCAAGAAATAAATGAAAATGACAAGGAAGATGAACCATTAAATAATTAAATTATAAACATCAAAGAGTCCAAAAGTCATCCTTTAGAAACAGTCATAGGACAACTAAATCAAAGAACATTAAGATCAGAAGCCCAAAATCAAAGTAACTACTTTTGCTTTGTATCAACCATTGAACCTAAAAACATAAACGAAGCAATAAAAGATGAATCTTGGGTAATTTCTATGCAAGAAGAGCTAAACCAATTTGTTAGAAATGATGTTTGGAAATGAGTTCCAAAACCTATAAATCAAACTATAATTAGAACGGAATGGGTTTTTCGAAAAAAATGGATGAAAACGGTGTGGTATCTAGAAACATAGATAGGCTTGTCGCACAAGGTTATAATCAACAAGAAGGGATTGATTACGACGAAACTTATGCACCGGTAGCTATGCTTGAGTCTATTAGAATCTTACTTGCATATGCATGTGCTCATGACTTTAAATTATATCAAATGGATGTTAAAAGTGCATTCCTAAATGGGTTCATTAACAAAGAAGTATATGTTGCTCAACCTCCCGGTTTTACCGACTTTGAGAAACCACATCATGTCTTCAAACTTAAGAAGGCACTATACGGACTTAAGCAAGCACCAAAAGCTTGGTACGATCGACTTAAGACTTTCTTAGTAGAACACAAATACACCATGAGATTAGTAGATAATACTCTATTTACCAAGAAAAGGGAATCACATATTATTATAGTTCAAATATATGTTGATGACATCATATTTTGATCAACTTGTCAAGAGCTATGTGATGATTTTTCTAAAATCATGCACGACAAGTTTGAGATGAGTATGATGGGTGAGTTAAACTTCTTTCTAGGACTTCAAATTAAACAACTAGAAGATGTCATATTCTTTAACCAATCTAAATACATAAAAGATATGCTTAAGAAATTTGGTCTTGAAGACTCAAAACCAACTAAAACACCCATGTCCTCAGACACAAAACTCACCAAGGATGAGGAAGGTGAATCGGTAAATAACACTAAATATAGAGGAATGATCGGTAGCCTACTTTATCTCATGGCTAGTAGACCCGACATTATGTTTAGTGCTTTCAAGAAGATCCCAAAGCATCACACTTAGAAGCCTTGAAATGAATATTTAGATACATTAAGGGAACGACATGTTTAGAATTGTGGTATCCCAAAGGAACGGGTGTAGAAACTATAGTGTATGCCGATTCGGACCATGCCGGTGACTATGTCGATAGAAAGAGTACAAGTGGTATTTGTACTTTTGTTGGACATTATCTCACCTCATGGTTCGCAAAGAAACAAACGGCTCTCGCTATCTCAAATACTGAAGCCGAATACGTCTTAGCCGGAAAAGCATGTCAACAAGCTCTTTGGATGAAGCAAGCTCTCGTGGATTACGGAATTCATCTCAACGACATCTCTATACTTTGCGACAACAAAGTAGCTATTGATCTCAGCAAAAATCCAGTCCAACATGCTCGAACAAAACATATTGAAATTCGCCATCACTTCCTTCACGACAATGTTCAAAAAGGAAACATCTCAATTGAGAAAGTATCCTATGAAGATGACATTGCCGACATCCTAACTAAACCTCTTAAACGAGAACCATTTAATCTTCTTAGATTTGGGTTAGGATTAATGAAACCAAACATGTAGTTAAAACATAGCCTAAACCTTAGAATAACCAAAAAACAATTTAGCTTAGGTCTGCTATAGTTCCCACGGCACCAAACGCCAAACGGAAACAACCAAAAATTTGGGTCCGTCTGGTCCGTGGTGACAACAATAGCAAAAATTTTAAATACAAAATACCTTCTTCTCCACAACTCACTTTACCAAAACGAGCCACCAACATACCTAACTCATTATTTAGGTTACTTCTCCTACTAATCACTGAAGAAAACATCATTGTAAGTATCCTAACTACATTACTTCTCTTAATTCTGAGTCTAGGGTTCTAATTTATGCACAAAATCAATACATCGGAATTATGTATATTCTTGCACAAAAGACGAACTTAATTGTTAAATTGCATAACTAATTACTGAGATTATGAACTACATTGTATAACTAATCATGTTAAATTGCATAAACTAATCATGTTTTCCACTATTTAGAAGCTAATTACTATAAGGCATTATCTTAATTAAACTAAAAACCGCATGTCAAAAACTTGAAAAACTTCTCACTTGTAGGAAAATAATTTCTCATTGTTCATACAAATGAAAACGTTATTTTTATCACTTATAGAAAAACTATTTCTCATTGTTCATATAAATAAAAATGTTATTTTCATCACTTGGATAATGTCTCGTGAATACTAAAGGTAATGCATAACTAATATGCATTCCCGGGTATATTCAAATGAAGCCACATTGAATTAGGAGCGTTTGGGTTATCTCTTGCATTTTGCTAAACACTACCAATAAAATCTATTTTATGCATAAAATGAGTCGAGATAACCGCAACACCATATTGTTTGCATATAGGCACACACTAGAACAAAAACGCTAAGTTTGTTTTTCATGTTTACTATTTTTGGGTAAAGGGTTTTACCATGGTAAATATATAACCAAAAAATAAAGTTAAGTACAAATGGAATGTGGCTGAAGTACCACATTAACCTCAAGCGAAAGCTTGATAGACTAGTGTTTATGACATGCCATAAACACAAAGGACCTAGCTATATTACATCAACTAACTAGGCATACACAAGTAAAAGAACTTGTAGCAAGCGAGCATCCCGCATCCAGCCAATCCACAAAGGGAGCAAGTTAACCCAGGAAGTCTGCCTCCTTAAAAACCCTTTCCAAGAAAAACCCAAAGGAAAAACCTTGGAGTAGGAAAAAGAGTACAACCTTTACGGCACTCCTTCGTGAGAAATACAAATACTTGGAATCTTCCATTTATCAAGGATCAAACGAGACCGCGAGGTTAGCTTCTTGAACTTGAAGGTAACCACTTCAACCGAATAGTAGAGACAATGATGCTAACCACTTCCATAACAAGAGACTTCTTACGCTTGAAAATCCTAACATTGCGCTCCATCCGGATAAAGTATGTAGTAGCCATAGCGATAATCGAGAAATGATGCTACCAACCGACCTTCCCTTAGATATAGGAATAAACGGTAACAATACTCTCCAAAGAAGGCGGGACCGCATCCATGCCGATAAAACCGGACACGAAACCAAACACGCATAGAAAACGGCACTCAAAAATAAGTGAGAATGAGAATCCGGAACCAATTCACAAAGCGGGCATCTCGTGAGTCCAAGTCAACATTAGGACCAACATCCCATTGTCGCATCCTATCTTGAGTCTTGACACGCTGATAGCGAGCCACAAGTGTATTGCATGCCTCGGGATACAATGAGAGAACCTAGGAACATTACACCAGTCAACCACATTAGCCCTAAGACGTATAGAATCCCATGAACCCGAAACTGAAAAACCACTAAAATTACCATCCAACTTGCGCCATAATAATCCATCGACAGTATCATTAAGATTAGGGACCGGAATTGCAGCTAACAATGGAAAACGAGATAACCAGTCCACCGGCCATCCCCAAACACCATTAGCAATCATATCACAAACCGAATCAGATAAAGTAAAACCTGCCCGGGCAATATCTCTAACAGTAAACAAATCACGAATTGGGCTTAACGCACACCACCTATCAAACCAAACCGATGTGTCCTTTCCATTATTGATCTTATGCCATATAAATGAACGAATCTTTGGTCGAATTGCAAGAAGCTTGCGCCATCCCCAGCTAACATCCCCCAAACATGGGATATCCCAAAAGCTTCTCCCACGAAGTTTATAAGAATGAATCCATTGAACCCATAACGACTCTTTATGTGTCAAAATACTCCAAATGTGTGTAGTCATGAGAGCAATGTTAAAATCCTCCAAACGTCGAATACCAAGACCACCTTCGTTCTTAGGCTTACAAAGCAGTTCCCAAGCAACCTTAGCCTTTCCTTTTCATTTCTCCTTGACACCAAAGGAAACCCTCATAAGTCGCTCTAAGTCATGTATAATACGAGTAGGAAGAATAAAGATGAAGCCCAATACGATGCATCGATGATAAAACAGACCTCACCAACTGAAGCCTACCCAAGAGATAAGAACTTATTCGCCAATCATTCACACGACCTTCCAACTTTTCAACAAGCACCTTACGGTCCCTATAAAGAAGTCTCGAGGATATAAGGGAACCCCAAGATACCGACAGGAGAGAACCTTCGCAAGCGGCATAGGCGGAGAATAGCGACTTTAATAGCATTAGGCACATTACAAAGAAAGTCAGACTTTTAGGGATACTTGGGACAAGACCGAAAAGTTCTTGAAATCCTCAAAGCACTCGCATAATGACATTAATGAATCCGATGGCCTCTAGCGAACAAAAAGAGGTCATCTGCAAAACAAAGGTTAATAATTCTCTGTTGTTCACACAAATGATGAAACTGAAAATCCACTGCATTAGAAACCTTTGTCTGCATTAATAATTTTCATGTTTACTAAAACTTGTTAATTCTTGCTCCTATGAACAAACATGGTAGCCACAAAATTTTACGACCAAAAAGACACTCTTAATTACATCCCTCAACATCACAAAACCAAGGGCCTTACCAAAGAACAAGTTGAAATCTTTAAGAGTCTAGAGAAAAGGTATTTCCATGAAGGTAGGACCATTCATCCATCTTTTGTCGACGAAACTAATCTCCGTCAAGAACTAGCCACTATCAACTTCGATTGTCTCCTTAACATCGATGAGCCAATTTGCCCTAGGTTCGTCCTAGAATTCTATGCTAGTGTTGTTTCCTTCACAAATGAGGATGATCAAATGGCTCTTAGGTTTAGGATCAACCAAAATGACTACACCATTTCTCTCAACCAATTTGCTCAAGTGTTAGGAATTCTTTGCCGTGGTACTTGTCTTTACACGAATAAGTGGTCACTCACTATTCTTGATGGTATTCATGACCGCTCCCTTCCCTATCAAAATCCTTTGGTAGACAAGGACATCATTCGTGAGCATTTGTTTAATGAGAGGGTAGCAACAACCCATCTCACTCGAGCGGAAAAGGAAGTCAACCGAGATCCATACGGTATGGAACTTAATGAGCTCAAGCCTGAATTCAAAAAGTGGGAGGAATTCCTTAGAGCCAATGTCATTAGCACCATAGTAAATAGAGACCACATCAATGCTTGCCTTTGTCACATGCTATACAACTTGTCCACTCGTCAACATTCAACTTAGCTTACTAGATTGCTAGGAGAATGGTAGATATCCCTACTCAAGGCTCCATTGCTCTTCCATATGAGATGCTACCCACCCGTCTTTATAGAGCTTTTGCACCAATTCCACCAAGTCCAAAAGGGTTTAAACTATATTATTCTCTCATCCGTCACATATTTGTGCCCTTGAGTGATGAACGAGCGTCCAAGACAAAGGCAAAAGGTAATAGGCCGAAACCTTCAACTCCTTCATCATCATCATCAAATAGCTCCGAAGACGGTCTCCCCAACTCTAGGCTACAACTTCATGAGTACTATGCTTCTCTTCCTGACATTGAGAACAAAACGACGGAATTTACAAAAAGTTGGATAAGTTTAAGAGGGTGTTTGGAACAAGACAAGAAACAATGATGTATGATATTATTTATGTGTTTTCACTTCGTAGGATGATAAACTAACTTAAAACATTGATGTATGCTAACCGGATCATGCAGGGGGATAGTACACGGGTGTTATCAAATTTGACCCATTTTCACTTTTGAGTGAAAATCATTAGCCCTTGTTGAAAATTGATGCTCCACTATGTTTGTATATGCGTTATTGCTTGTTCCTAACTAGAAATAGTTATTGCCATATGTTTTAAGAAAAATTTCAGGTTTCAGAAAAGTCCCCGGGGGTCAAAATATTGGTCTGTGAACTTTTCTGCACTCCACGGATCAAACGGCACCAATTTTTTGGTTCTGTCTGTTATGCGGTTTGGTGCCGCCAAACCTGTACAGGCGGACCAGACGGTACCAAAAATTTGGTTCCGTCTGTATAAAATTTTGGTGCCGTGGCTTCCCTAGGAAAATTACTGAATTTCGCTAATTTCAACATTCTAATTTACCAAAATTTGCTTCTATGATAGTTTTTACTACTTTTTATCCATATTAGAACTAGTTTAACACATTTAGACATATAGGATATCCATTTCCTAAGGGGTTTGAACCATTCCCCTAAACAAAAAGAGGTTAAACAGGTGGTAAATGATAATAATCTTAGTGTATGTGCTATTTTGGAATCTCATGTTGATGCGTCGGTGGTGTATGATACATGTCGTAATGTTTGTCGTCGGTGGAAGTGGACGTCAAATGGTAGTCTGTGTGATAAGGGGTCCCGTATTATTCTTGGTTGGAATGATGATATTGTTGATGTTATGATTATGTCTCAAACTAACCAGGTTATGCATGTTCAGGTAAATACTCGGACGGACAGCAAAACTTTTTTCTGTTCTTTTGTGTATGCAGATAATTACTATGTTCATCGGCGTGCCCTTTGGTCCAACCTTGTTTGCCATCTTTGGATTTATCGTAGTAGGCCTTGGGTTTTGTTGGGTGATTTTAATGCGGCACTTAATTTGGAGGATCATTCATGTGGTAGTTATCGCCTAACATTGCTATGCGTGAATTCAAAGATTTTGTTTAGAAAATGGAGGTTGAGGATCTTAATTGTCTTGGTCTTCACTTTACTTGGAATCAAAACCAAGAGGCTCATTTGGTACATTAAAGAAAATTGATAGGGTGATGGGCAATCGAAATTTCTTGACTTGTTTCGAGTTCGTTTGCTATATTTCAACCTTATCGTATTTCGGATCATTCTCGTGTGTTCGTGTATTCCACGTAACTAAGCCTAAGCCTAAACCGTTCAAATTCTCTAACTTCTTGGTTCATAAAGATGGGTTTATTGATACGATTCTTCGGGATGGAATCTTAATGTTCATGGTTGTGCTATGTATCGTGTGGTTCATCGCTAAAGGGCTGAAATCTCCTTTTAAGTAGCTTTTGCACTGCCAAGGTAATATGCATGAGCGGGTAGTTAGGATTCGGAAGGAGTTAGATGAGGTCCAAAAGGCTATTGATACTGATCCGTCTAATTCAGACCTACGTGATGATCATGCTCACTATCTTCTTGCTTATAAGGAGGCTACGTTAGATGAAGAACGGTTTTAAAGCGAAATCTAAAGTTCAATGGCTTCATGTAGGTGATTCTAATACGACTTACTTTCATAATATTGTTAAAAGCAAATGTGCGATGTCGAATTGAATTGGTGAGAGATGCAAACAATGTCTTGTATGAGGGTCATCAGGTTGCAGGTGCTTTTGTTGCTCATTATGAACGGTTTCTTGGTATTGAAGGCAATTGTAGTCCATTTGATGAGTACGGTATATTTTCTAATGTTCTTTCACACCAATTGGCTAATTCGATGGTTCGTTATGTCACGGATGCGGAGATAAAGGAGGCTATATTTTCTATGAGGGATGATAAAGCTCCTGGTCCCGATGGTTACACGGCTGCTTTCTTTAAGAAAGCATGGGATATTGTGGGTGCTGAGGTTATATCTGTTGTTCGGGATTTCTTCATGAATGGTAAGCTTCTTAAGGAGATTAATCATACCATTATAGCGTTGATCCCTAAAGTGTCTACCCCGTCTAAGATTAATGACTATAGGCCTATTTCTTGTTTGTAATGTCATGTATAAGTGCATTAGCAAAATCCTTGCTAATCGTATTAAAGAAGGCCTTGGTCGGTTGGTTAGTATTAATCAATCGCCTTTGTTCTGGTCGTCGTATATCGATAATATATTACTTACCCAAGAGCTTATGCGGAATTATCATAGAGGAGAGGTCCACCTAGATGTGCGTTTAAGGTTGATATTCGTAAGGCATATGATACGGTTGATTGGGCTTTTCTTAAAGCTATTACGATTGGGTTTGGTTTTCACGCAAAAATGGTTGATGGATCATGGTATGTATCTCATCTACATCTTATTCTATATGTATTAATGGGGATCTTTATGGTCGGTTTAAAGGTAGCGGGGTCTTGACAAGGTGACCCGTTATCTCCCTATTGTTTACTCGGTTATGGAAGTTTTAACTCTTATATTGCAAACAAAGGTTTCTAATGCGGTGGATTTTCGGTTTCATCATTTGTGTGAACAATGAGAATTATTAACCTTTGTTTTGCGAGATGACCTCTTCTTGTTCGCTAGAGGCCATCGAGATTCTATTAATGTTATTATGCGAGCTTTGGAGGATTTCAAGAACTTTTCGGTCTTGTCCCAAGTATCCCTAAAAGTCTGACTTTCTTTGTAATTTGCCTAATGCTATTAAAGCTGCTATTCTTCAGTCTATGCCGTTTGCAGAAGGTTCTCTCCCTGTCAGGTATCTTGGGGTTCCCCTTATATCTTCAAGACTTCTTTATATGGACTGTAAGGTGCTTGTTGAAAAGTTGGAAGGTCGTGTGAATGATTGGCGTAATAAGTTCTTATCTCTTGCGGGTAGGCTTCAGTTGGTGAGGTCTGTTTTATCATCGATGCATCTGTATTGGGCGTCAGTATTTATTCTTCCTACTCGTATTATACATGAGTTAGAGCAGCTTATGAGGGGTTTCCTTTGGTGTCAAGGAGAAATGAAAAAGGGAAAGGCTAAGGTTGCTTGGGAATCTGTTTGTAAGCCAAAGAAAGAAGGTGGTCTTGGTGTTCGACGTTTGGAGGATTTTAACATTGCTCTCATGACTACACATATTTGGAGTATTTTGACACATAAAGAGTCGTTATGGGTTCAATGGATTCATTCTTATAAAATTCGTGGGAGAAGCTTTTGGGATGTCCCATGTTTGGGGGATGTTAGCTGGGGATGGCGCAAGCTTCTTGCGATTCGACCAAAGATTCGTTCATTTATCTTGCATAAGATCAATAATGGAAAGGACACATCGGTTTGGTTTGATAGGTGGTGTGAGTTAAGCCCAATTCGTGATTTGCTTACTGCTAGAGATATTGCCCGAGCAGGTTTTAATTTATCTGATTTGGTTTGTGATCTGATTGCTAATGGTGTTTGCCGATGGCCGGTGGACTGGTTATCTCGTTTTCCATTGTTAGCCGCAATTCCGGTGCCTAATCTTAATGATACTGTCGATGGATTATTATGGCGCAAGTTGGATGGTAAGTTTAGTGGTTTTTCAGTTTCGGGTGCATGGGATTCTATGCGTCTTAGGGCTGATGTGGTTGACTGGTGTAATGTTCCTTGGTTCTCTCATTGTATCCCGAGGCATGCAATACACTTGTGGCTCGCTATTAAGCAGAAGCTGAAGACTCAAGATAGGATGCGACAATGGGATGTTGGTCCTAATGTTGACTTGGACTCGCTTAGATGCCCGCTTTGTGAATTGGTTCCGGATTCTCATTCTCATTTATTTTTTGAGTGCCAGTTTTCTATGCAGGTTTAGTTTCAGGTCCGTGTTTTATCTTGCATGGATGCGGTCTTGCCTTCTTTGGAGAGTATTGTTACTGTTCTTATTCCTATATCTAAGGGGCGGTCGGTTGGTAGCATTATTTCTCGGTTACTTCTTGCGGCTACTACATACTTTATCTGGATGGAGCGCAATGCTAGGATTTTCAAGCGTAAGAAGTCTACTGCTGCAGAAGTGGTTAGCATCATTGTCTCTACTATTCGGTTGAAGTTGGTTACCTTCAAGTTCAAGAAGCTAACCTCGCGGTCTCGTTTGATCCTGGATAAATGGAAGATTCCAAGTATATGTATTTCTCACGAAGGGAGTGCCGGGTAAGGGTTGTACTCTTTTTCCCTACTCCAAGGTTTTTCCCTTTGGTTTTTTCTTGGAAAGGGTTTTTAAGGTGGCAGACTTCCTGGGTTAACTTGCTCCCTTTGTGGATTGGCTGGATGTGGGATGCTCGCTTGCTACAAGTTTTTTTACTTGTTTATGCCTAGTTAGTTGATGTAATATAGCTAGGTCCTTTGTGTTTATGGCATGTCATAAACACTAGTTTATCAAGCTTTTGCTTGAGGTTAATGTGGTATTTTAGCCACATTCCATTTGTACTTAACATTATTTTTTGGTTATATATTTACCGGGGTAAAACCCTTTACCCAAAAAAAAAGATATCCATTTCCCACCAAAATTCAAAAATTTCAAAAATTCACCCAAGGAACCCTTTTTCATAAAAGAAAGTACCAAAAATTTGGTTCCTTGTAATCCGTGGGTGTATGATTCTCAAGATCATACAATCATTAGAACACATTTATTGCATATCTTTGTCTCTTCACTCAATTCCTCTTGTATGGCTTGACTTAGATGATATGACTAGCATTAAAAACCCTTCCAAATCATTAGAAACCTCCTTTCTTCTATGGTTTAACATCAAATCAAACACATTTCTCCATAATTTCATAATCCTATAAATTAAGAGCTTCTAAGATGATCATCGTCACACCTTTCCAATTTCTCTCATCTTCTACTAGAACAAGCTTAAGCAAAAAAGACTAAGTCATCCACCTCTTCTCCATCAAACAAACCTTGCAAGAAAACGGCTAGAATGAGTGTTAGACCATGTTGCTTTGTCAACATTTGCTCATCTTCCGATTCCTCCCCCTAACCATCTCATCTCCCATAAGAGATGAGAACTTTCTTACTTTGACCACTCCTACACCACCTCCAAAATCACCTATTGTAATTAACACTCCACCATCAACAAAAACTCCCATTGCTACCTCTCTGCCACCGGCTCCCATCCAAACATCCAAATCATGATCACCTCCTAAATCTCCAAATCTCATACCATTAGAACTATTCTCCACACCACCTACATCTCCAAACGCATTTTTGGAGGACTTGGAGGACTTACCTCCTAGGCCAAATAATCCACCTCCACTACCATCCTTTGGTACAATTGAGCGAATCGCTCATGAGTCTCCACGTCCATCTTTTGACCCAAACGCCCTGTTAGGGCCTCAACCTCGCCTTTTCCATCCACTTCACAATGACATTCATGGACCTTTTATGGGGACCATGCCCTACCTCCAACATCCTTGTCTCCTCATATCGAGGACATTGATGAATCCATGTGGGAAGATCCACCCACATTCCAAAGCGGAGATAGAGGCCGAACTAAACCACCTCCACAACTTCTCCAATATGGTGGATTCTCACCTTAGTGAAGCTATGCAAATGCAAAATGCTTTGCTCTCCTCCCTAATCACTCCAACCACCA
This sequence comes from Chrysanthemum lavandulifolium, assembly GCA_022545495.1. Lineage (NCBI taxonomy): Eukaryota > Viridiplantae > Streptophyta > Magnoliopsida > Asterales > Asteraceae > Chrysanthemum > Chrysanthemum lavandulifolium. Next base: position 179,088,281 of record CM040246.1, read on the forward strand.
ACACTAACTACTCCACCACCACAAAATCATGAACCCTATTTCCCACCTAGACACGGTTGCTCAAATTGTGAGCGGACCGCCCACATTAGCGAACGAACACAGGTGATGGTCCATGAGCTCCAAGATGAAATGTGGTTCATCCTCAACCACATTCTAGAGCGAATCAATGCTCTTGCTCATCCACCACCTCAATAGGAGGGTTCTAGTTTTTAGTTTAATATCTAAGTTATTTTTTTTATTTTATAGGATATTTTTATTTTTCTTTATTTTTCTAATTTTTTTTAGGATTCTCTTTATGTACTAACACATACATTGTGTTCCATTTCATGATTTTCATATCATGAAAATTTTAACAAGTGAATAGTGTTTCTTATATTGTTGTTGATTGTTACTTGGTGATTGGAAATGCTTATTTATTTGTGATGATGCTTATTACTAACATCTTTTTTGTGTAGCTTTTTCACAATCCATGTATCTTTCTCTTGGCACCCAATTTTGGGGGAGCATTGGCCAAGGGGGAGATAATGGTTCGGGCTCATTACATCTTCCGCCTCGCCTCCTCTTTTTGTTTCGACAAAAAGGGGGAGAATATTATAGAACTTGGCCTTTGACTTTCTAAAAAGTCAACTGCATACTTTGACTTTCTAAAAAGTCAACATCATACTTTGGCTTACGAAAAGTTAAAATTGTTAAAGACCAAATAATTGGACAAACTAGTCATAAGATAAAATAAACTTTTTATTATCAACTGTATCTAACTCACTAGTTCTTTCAAGTTCTAAATTAATCTCATATTTTTATAACTCTTGTACAACTTTATATCTTTTATAAAAATAAAATTTATGTTTTGTCCTCAACAAAAAGGAGGAGATTGTTAATACAAATATCATCATTAAATGTTATTTATATTTTATGATCTTTACCTAAGTTTTGTTAACGACAAAAGTAAATTTAATTATTGTAAAGTATAAAGCTTGTCAAGATTAATAGATATTAAAACAAGTTTTCCTTAAATAAAATCTTCATCACTCAAGCATTTACATTTTGATTAGTCATATATCAATTAACTTTGATATCCTTCTAAACCATAATGTATGTCAACATTTTTTAATCAAGTATGTTTTAGTTTCTTAAAACAAAACATTACATATGTATTTACATTTAACATACTATTTCTAAAATCTTTTTTTTTAGGTAAAAGGGTTAATTCACCCCGGTAAAATTCTATTACACCAAAAAACATTGAAGTACAAATGACATGGGTGAATCCCATGCCCTCAGCCCGATCAGGGCGACGAAAAATGCACAACATGTGCAACTTACATAATCAAATATAAGAATGACACACATTCCTATAACTTAACAAAATGAAACTACCAATAATGACAAAAGAACATAATACATTACAATACTACTCAAGTAAATGCACTCGAGCCTTCTAAATCATTATGGCGGTCCACATTAACTTCCATAAAGAATCCCCGTATAATATGTCATGAATGAGCAGCCAAAGTCCACAAACCTATATAATAGGAATCCTCCAACTTACCACAAGTCCAAGTACCATCTAACAAGCTTGTATATACAAAGACTCGTACCAACACAAGGCGAACCAAAACACATGAACCAAACATGTGCTAAATGACCAAGCCAATTAGATCGCACAACAAGAAATAGAGTTTAAGTAAACTCTAACTTCCACGAAACCAACCCGCAAGGACCACGATCATAATTAAGTCCAAACGGCAGCTTGGTATCACTATAGGGTGAACAACCCTAACTACCAATAATATCGAACATGAGACCATATATCGAGCTATTAGCACAGGTCTCCGTAAACCACTAACATATGCAAAACAATCATGCCCCGGCTACGAATTGAAGTAAATACAATATCGAACCCTAGAAACAAAGGTGTCGTCCAGCCGACCCAATCAACCAAGATAGAGCAGGAACAAGGCATAAAATCGCATGACTAACCCGATGGAATACCGACTTACATCTCTTCAACCCACAAATCATAAACATAACTCACGTACATGTATAAGAAGTGTTGTTCAAACTAGGTACATATGTCACAATTCTCAATTTCCGGTCATTTTTCAAATTTTATTATTCATTCCCGGAGAAAAATTTATATTTCATTAACGTATATTTTTTTTTATTAAATAAACGCTATCGTACGATCATTTATTTTGAACAATTGATCCGACACTTCCCAAAACTTATCCTGATATATTTTTATACTCAATTTAAGACCATAAAAATTATATTATTAGTTTACCCGGTGTTTTAAATTTATTTTGTATATAAATTGTTATATATAAATAATTACGACGGTTTTCGTAAATTCCACACGATAATTATTATTTCACTAAATTGTTTTTAAGAAATTTATTTTTATAATTTTTATGACATCGATATATTTTATTTTGTTCCGTTAAAATTTATTTCTAGCTAACGCTACCTCAAAATATCTATTTTAACTTACAAGTTACCAATTATACTTATACAAAAAGGCATCATCTCATTTTCTTTTTCACCCTTGTCGACATTTAGACATGACTCAACAAAAATATGATATAAAAATCTTAACTAGTTTACACTAGACTTGTCATGTGATAATATTTAACTATATACTAACTATTATACACATACAAACATAATATCTAAGGTGTAAAACAAATCATTCTCTCCTTTCTTTTTGTGAAGAACCGGCCATGGCAAGAACACAAGAGAAACCATAATTTTTTTTCTAGCTCAAGTGATTATCATGTCTTACTAGTAATCTATTTCAAGGTTTTGAAATAAAAATCTATAGATTAATAAGGTTTTTATCATCTTCTTCACATAATCATTCAAGTAAGCATTTCATGATCATCATAATTCTTTCATATTCATCTTTATGTTATTTCATCATTTTTGCAAGAAAACATGCATGTTACATATGAGTCTATACCACTTTTAGTCTTTTTAGAAAGCTAAGGGTAAAATCTCGGGGTTTGGATTTGGGGGTTTTGGTACTTCTACTGATTACTCTAATTATCTAATTATCTAAACTAATGGGTAGTCTATGTCTATTTGATGTCTGCTCGTATGATTATTAAAAATGTGTTTATCTTTTATTGGTAGTTGAATTGTTACGTCCTTATTCTTAACGCGTTGTCTCTTCTAAGGTCGTAGGGTATACTTTTATCCCTAACTCTTTGAGAATACCTTAAGGTTATTGCCTACGAGATCTCTAGGATTCATAAACTAACACTAAGGCTATCTTTGGATATTTAGCCTACAAGTATGCTAGGTGGTTATAAACTAAGGATCACAAAGATTACTCAAGCATTAAAAACACAACGATGACCTAGTGCAATCCTAAGCCAATTACAATTAAGATAAGAGACAACCAATCAATAATTAATAACTAGGTTTCATAGATCTAAGCAAACACATAAGAAATTTAGCTGGACATGTTAAACATGCAAGCATACACATATACAATTGAAGACATATTGAAATCAATGAAGTAAATAACTTATCTTGATGTAAAATAGGGTATGAGAACCCTAAGATACTGTCCAAACTGGACCAAAATCGTTTTTAGGTTTTTTACTCCACAAGTCTACCTCTTAAAATTCTGAAAATTCGATTTCTATATATAATACATATGCGACAGCGTCACCTTATAGTTGGGACGCCGTCAGATCGCCGCCATTAGGGTTGTGATATGTTTGGATTCGTAGTATGTATATTTTCCAAAGAAATACAAAGGCAATAAGCATTTCCTGGGTCGTTCTCCCAACGAAGGATGAATCGAGATTTCAAATCGAGTTGCGATAACATGATTTTGAATGGGAAAAAGATCGAATAATGGGGATTCTACACTATGATAAGGAAACATAAACTAAAACGAGCTAATTAAGCATATAAAATAATAACATAAAGCACATTTATCCTAAAACGTAATTTAAGCCTAAAAACGCAACTACGGGAATTTAAAAACGTGAATTCAAACCAAATAAAAGGGATTTAAGCTAATTTTATGAAAAGTAAACTAAATTTAACTAAAAAGAAATGCAATTTGATAGAAAGAAACTTTTAAAACTCAAAACGTATGAAAAACGCAAAAACGAGCTCGCTCGGGTAAAAACCCGAGCCTAAAACGTAAAATGTTTGAAAAATTAACCCTAGGAATGAAATTTTATTTTTCATACGAAGAATACGACAAAAATGATTTTACGAAAAAGCGGAATCTTTCTATTTTATATTTATTATGATTTTAAAACTAAAAACTTAAAAACTAATTATTAAAAATACTAAAACATTTAGGAAAATTATGAAATTGGCAGAAAAATAGTTTACCTAAATCTAAACCTAGGAAAAATAAAAAAAACGAGAAAAGCTCTTAAGATTAAGCAGTTAATAAGCACTACAACTTATTTAGCTTTAAAGATAAAATCGTATATAAAACATTAAATGGTGCAAGAAATAACAGTCAAAGACCCAAGGGCATGATGGTTTGTGTGTGGTGTGTTGGGGCGTGGGAATGGTGCTGAAGGTCCCAAGTTCGAATCACATCAGCACCCGTTTTGGTATATTTTTTTATTTTTTGATTTCTACTTTTATAAACTTAAAAATAAGCAATCCTAATAACTATTTTACTAATCCTAAACTACAAAAACACTGATAAGCAGAAGAATAAGAATGGAGATAAAAAGGAATCAAACAATAAGCTAAAACAAACAGACTCTATACTACTTCAGGCAACTAATAAGCTAAGGGGATCTTAAAATAAGCTACTAAAGGACTAAAGGAAATACTAATAAGCTATTGGATCTGAATAATCAAGCTACATTAAGCAAATAAGCTAAAAGGAATGGTAGAAGGGAACAAGGCTGCTATGCTACTGATGCTACTAAAACAGTCCTAGGGGGCTACTTTAAGCACTAAAAGAAGCTATCTAAAGATTTTTTTGATTTTTTTCCTTTTTAGAGAACTAAACAAGCTAGTGAAATTGCTATTTTTATTTTTTATATATTTTTCAGACTTTAGAAATAAGCTACACTATTTATTGAAAAACTAGACAGAAACAAGTGATGCAGGGCAGAAACACAGCAGCCTAGGCTAAAGAATTTTTTGATTTTTTCCTTTTGGGATTAGTTAAACTACTAATTGAAAATACCTTTTTTAATTTTTACAAATTTTTATAACTACTTAAAATGAGTAAAACTGCTATAGAAAACTGAGAAAAAACATATTTTAAGACAGTTTAACAGATAAAAAAAAACTTGAAATCCTAAATCTAGACTTGGATACATAGAGTTTATGACTGGAAACACTTTAAAAACAGTAAACGACTCAAATGACTACCAAATTGAATCACCAAAACTGTTTTAAGCTGGAAATACAAGCAAATCCAAACACTACCTTACATGACCAAATGCAAAATACCTTTTAAAACATGATGAGTTTTTGATTGAAATGACTTGTCTTAAACAAACCTTAAACTAAAACATTTAACAGATTAAACTCAAAAATTAACCCTAAACTGAATTTGATTTATGATGTTGACTTATGTTGACTTGTTTGTAAAAATGGTTGAAAACAAAGAAGCAGCTCATGAAAAGCTATGATAAGCTTACCTGAGCTTACATAAATAGTAATTAAAACTGATAGATGACGACTAACAACTCATAAAAGATTAAGGCAAATTGGGGAAAAATAAAGAGTGAATGCTAAAAACTGATTTTATAAAACTAAATTCATAATAATAAAACTGAGATTACAATTACAAATTACCATTAACTAACTACTGAAAATTCTTAAATGACGGAAAAATAAATTGATCAAAGCTTTCTAAATACATGAAAACAAGACATCTTCAATCTGTGAATGAAAAGGCTTTATATAGGCTGATGAGGAGCTTGAGGTCTTCTAAGGAAGCTTCAAGAAGACTAATTATAGCCATTGATCTTTTCTTTGTGTCATCAAATTCTCCCACAGCCGTTTGATTGCTTTGGTAATGTGGCTCAGCCAATAAGGTGCTGGGATTTGTCCACCTTGGCAATCCATGGGATGTGTCAGCTTGTCAGGTTCTAGAAGCAATTAAAGTTGAGGTGAATTCATATTGGATCAGGGTAACTTTGGTGAGGGTGATTGAACAGTAAGAGTAAAAGAAAATGGCGTGTCTTTCTTTTCTGGTTTTTTATTTAGTTTGACTGGTTTTGGGATAAATGTTGACCAGGGGTGGAAAAGGTTCACATGGGATAAAGAAAGGGGGTCACATGTTGTTGAATGGGGTCAAGTGTTGAAAGGGTTCAGACGAGGTGAATAGGCTAAGGGGTCAGCAGGGGTTTGGGCTGTTGGGCTTGTAGAGGTAGTATTAGGATGTTGGATTTTTGGATTAGAATTGTATTTGAATCCAATTTTTAATTTCAAAGATTATTTTTGCACTTTTAAAATTTAAAAGGACCAAAGATGTAATTTTATGAAAGGTGGAGGTATAAATGGATGATTGATGTAATGAGGGGTGAAAGGGTATTTTGGGTAAATAAGGGTAGGTAAGGGTAAAAATGGTAAATTAGGTGAAATGAGGGTTAAAAGTGTAAATTTGGGGAAGTAGAGGGTGTTTTGTGTAAATGTGGGAAAGTGAATAGTGAAATGTGAAAAACTCCCAATCTTGATCCAGAACTCCGTAAAAGGTAACTTTGATCATCCAAATCCTATAAAATTGCATCCCAGCATCGGCTTTTGCTCTCTTCTCATTCTCGTGCTCGGTTTTCTTCGGTTTTGGCTTTCTTTTGTCTGTTTTGTCATATCCGTACCTGCACATGCATAATGTCACAATTCTCAATTTCCGGTCATTTCTCAAACTCAATATTCATCATTTCATATCGGTTCGTGCATGGTTTTGCATTTTACATTAAACGTTTATTTTCTTATTAAATAAACGCTATCGCGTAAAGATTATTTTGAATATTGATCCGACACTTCCAAAAATATTCTTAATATATTTTTTTACTCATTTTAAGACTATAAAAATTATATTATTAGTTTACCCAATGTTTTAAATTTATTTCGTATATAAATTGTTATGTTTATATAAATTACGACGGTTTTCTTAAATTAAACCCGATAAATATTTATTCACTCAAATCTTTCAAGAAATGTATTTTTTATAATTTTTATGACCTCAACATATTTTATCTTGAACCGTGAAAAGTTATTTTTATCTAACGCTACTCTAAATACTCAAATGTGTATACAATTCAACACTTAACTTCAATTAACTTACATTTGATTATACTTATACATTTAATTGCTACAACTACAACTTGATCTTTTTCTTTCTTTGTATGTCGACCATCCACAAGGGGGGGGGGATGACTCATTGAACTTGCTAAAATATCTACTCAAGTATATGTATTATACTTTTATACAAAAACAAACACACAAACTAAATATCTAAGGTGTAGATCAAGATTTTCTCTCTTCTCTTCCTCTCCACACAAACCGCCACCATGGAGGTTCAAGAGAGATCACCAAAATTTTCAAGACAAGTTTTATTCACTCTAGTTACACTCTTTGTATAGGTTTTGAAATAAAAACCTAGGGTGATTAGGAAATCCTTTGTTCTCATAAACCTCATCAAGTATTCTTGTAAGCATCTCATGTCCATTTTTCATCTTTCATATTCATTTCATATTCATTTCATCATATTTGAGCAAAAACATGCAAGTCATATGATGTTGTACCACTTTTTCATTGATTTATAAGGGTTATGAATATATAAGTCATCCTATAATTACTCCTTGTTATATATTATTTTTGGTGATGTCTAGGAACCCATGACACCCTAAGAAGGTGTATGGTAGGATTAGAATAGCTTCGAGTTGCTTTGAATGGGTTAGAATAGGTTTGGCGAGAAAAACTCATTTCGACACGTTTTAAAAGGGTCTGTCCTTATTTTCAAAATCTGGAAAATCCGACAGTGGGTATAATATTTTGGGCTAGATATTTGGAAAATATACTTTAAAACAAAACGTGGCGCTTGAACGGATTAAAGCGGAGCTATAACGAAGAAGTTATGAATTTTTCAAGTTGGCGACGAAAACTATAATTTTCTGGAAATTTCAGCATGAAAATGTCACCCTTTACGAGTCAAAAATGGGACTTAAGCGTTATTAATTGTGTCGACTTATCAAAAATATATTAGTATACTTTGATACGAATCTAAGGACATATAAAACGTAGAAAACGGATTTGTAACGATTAAATTATACACGTTTTCACAAAGTTGCCGTAACTTTATTATATAAGAAAAACTATATTAATTCTAATAGGCAAGTATTACGGCAAAACTAGAGACCATGTTGGAGGACGTTTTTAACATTGATGTAGAACTTTTTATAAAGAGATGTCTTCTAGTAAAAGTAAGTTCGCCTAGCATATTTTCCAAAATGTCCAACCGTTTGTAACGAATAAAATATAGTCACTCAAACTTTGCCGGAAACCACCCTTAAACAATATTTTGGATACAATTACCATACTAAACCTATATTTATCTCCATGATCGAGACCTCTAGGATGTAAACTTAAATACTAAAACATTGAGATAATGATACAAGCTTTCCAAAAACTGTTGAGTTCGTTTCCTAACACTCGGTGAGCACCATTTTGCGACTATTATAGGAGACTGTTTCAACGTAACTACTTGTAGAGTATTTTAATACGACGGGATGTCATAAACCTATATTTTGACGATAAACAATATTTCCAAAACGTACAAGTGGTATGGATATCATATGAGTTTGCATACACGACATTGTTTCATGACTTATATTAGAGCATATCATTCATAATAGGTCGCGGTTAGAGAGTTGCGTCTCATTTCTGTACATCCACTTTGTCATCGTAACTATTGCAACAGGTGAGTTCCATAGCCCCACTTTCAATTGTTTTGTACTATTTTTGGGGGAGATACATGCTCAACTACTTGCTTTTACAAATACAAATACTCTAAACATTTACACTTTTATGCTACGTTATACTTTTTATACTTGATTGCATTATACTTGATTGTGTTATACTAAACTTGAAAGTCTCCTTGGATGACACACGCATTGGGTTTCGGAGATGAAGTAGAACCAATGCTATTACTTTCCTTGTGAGTTCATACCCCGCTTTTACTCGTTTAAATTCTTATAAACTATTTGGGGCTAGATACATGCTTAGTTATCAAAACATATAAACTCTTTTGCCAAACAACATTACTTATACTTTAAACTTGGTGCGTGAAGTGACTAGAATTAAACAAACATCCCAATATTTATATGTTGGAAGGCCATTTATTTGGATACAGCCCAACGTGAGTCGTTGGAGGAACATCCCAATATTTATATGTTGGAAGGCCATTTATATGGATACAGCCCAACGTGAGTCGTTGGAGGAACATCCCAACACGAGTGTTGGAAGACCCTTGTGGTGATATTTATACTTTTAACTACCTTAATGCGCATATTCATGATTGTCATTCTATTTTTAGCAGTGGGTTGTAAACACACAGGTTGCAAGTTTTGTATGGGCGGAACTTGGGCCGAGTGGATTCTGATGCCTTTGCTTTGTGGACTATTCAATATGACCAAAAACTTTGCCTTTGTTGCATAAACGCGTTTTAAAAGCTTTACTTGCTAACCAAACTCTATGAACTCACTCAACCATTGTGTTGACACTTTTAGCATGTTTTATCTCAGGTATCTAAGGCATTCACTTCATGGCATGCATGTGGACTTATCATAGAGTCGCGGTGTCGACGCGTCTTACCTATATTTTATGCACTTAAACAGCGTTTGGCTTGTATCAAATTTATTTCCTTACATATTGATTTTCATTTGGGACCTATACTTTGTAAACTCTTATTGTTTTAATAAATCAAACGATGTATTTTCCAAACGACACTTTAGGTCGTTCGATATAACTGTAACTTTGATGCTATAACAGTCCTCCCCAAGGTATTCCATTCCGCTGCAAAACATGAAATTTGGGGGTGTGACACATAAACTCAAGAAACACGCAAATATTAGGCATTAACGGCTCGTTTCTGGTTATTTTGGTTCTGATTTTGATAAAGAAAATGTATGTGTTTTTGCACATACAAGGTTTCGTCTTGGCCAAGTCATCATTGGGACGGCGTCACGTTGTTGTTGTGACGCCGTCAGTCTTCAGTAGTGACGTCGTCTGAATCTGGATCTAGGCCGTCTGAGAAGAAAAGTCTTCGTGACGCCCTTACTCTTCAAAGCCTGACGTCGTCAGGTGTAAAATAGCAAATTCGCTCATGTGTCGTCACAAAATAGGGACGGCGTCGCCCTCTGTTTGGGACGCCGTCAGGTGTAATTCTAGCAGCTTGAGTGTCTTGATCTTGACTTAGCCATTTTCTTCATATATTCACTCATTTTCGTCCAAAAATGCATCATTCCAGCATTTTGCTTCCAAGAGACCTAAAAAGTGAAAAGGAACGAAATTATGCAGTAACGGGTATAAAAGTGGGTGATTAAGGGTTTAAATGACCCCTTAAAAGTGTACGTTTTAAATCCTTATCATGGTACATCATTGAAATCTCTAGGGGATTTCATAAGATATTTTGTGTAGATTTGGACTCTACATATCTTACATGATCGTGGTTAGATTTGGTTGACTTTGGTAAGATTTTTGTAATCTTACTGTCAGACCCGGTGGCACCAAAATGTTACACGGGCGGAAATAATATTTTGGTTTCATGGTCCGTCATGACAGCAGATTGTTTGGCTATAAATAGCAAGCCAACCCAAGTTGTTTTCTCATCCCTTTCTAGCATAATCATATACATTCCTTCTCTTTATTATTTATAACTCAGTTTCATATCATTATAGTGATCCTCTTTTGTAGCAAAGAAGATCAAGGCATAATCAAGCTTCAACTAATAGTTGGAAGTCTTGTTTGTTTTGTTGTTGTATGATCTAGTATTGTTCATACATCATTGTTGTACCAAACCATCTTAAACTTCTGAGTGTGAGTGGTTAGTATTTTAGTCCTTAAAATACATAGTGTGTGAGAGTGGTTGTACCCTTGTAAAAAAACTCAACATCTAGCTTTGTGTTGGAAATAATGTGTAAGCGAAGTGTAAAGGTTTCTTCGCCGGTGAAAGGGGCTTGTTGACTAGTGAAGTAAACTCTCGAGCTGGAGACTCGGGGAGTGGATTAGGGCAAGGAAAATGAGTCCTTGTAGACCGAACCACTATAAACAACTTGTCGTGGTTTGATTGTTTCTTTCCTTATTTACTCTTTATATATTGCTTGCATATTGTGTTAGAATTTAGAAAATCCATGCTGAAGTGTCGGTCACCCAAATGTATGTTTAGCATATTATAGCTCGTAGACGTAACAATATATTAGTTAGATTATTAGTAGTATAAGTAACACCGTGGAAGAAGGACGGGTCTTTACCCATCAGTATGCACGATCCACGGCACCAAAGGAGGCGTAGTCATTTGTATAATAGCCTTCTCCCACAAGGAGAGGGTTGGATGTTCATTTGGTAATCTAACCTTTCTTTTGTTTTATCTCTCTAGAACATCTCACTTTCTCTCTCTAAAACTCTAAACAATTCGCCCCATTATTGTGCTAAAGTATGTGTTTATGAAATCCAATATGTTACAAATGGTATCAGAGCCATGGTTTGATCACTCATCTTTCATGTTCTTGGATTTCTAGTGGTTTTCATAAGGTTTTTGGGTTTGAATGAGTATAGAGTAGGTTGCATCATTTGGATCATTTCTAGTGTTAAAGTTTAGATTTTGATAGTACTTTTGTGTTTAGAATCATTATAAGTGTTTAGGTTTTGATTTGGAAGGCTTGAATCATCGTGGTTGGGTTGTTTTTGGATTAAAAAGTGGTGTTTTTAAATGTTTCTTGGATGCGATTTGTCTCACGGATAGCTTTTCTTTGATGCGATTTTTCCTTCTTTTTATTCAATTTATCTCTCTTATGACTGCTTATTGAAGCGATTTGTCAAGTATTTTATGCGATTTGTCAGTTTCTGTGGAGCGATTTATCTACTATGCGATTTGTCTATTGAGACAAAACGACAAGAAAGGACAAAGTAGTGAAAGTAGTGTGTGTACTTGTGTACTATGCAATTTGTCTGTTTATGCGATTTGAGTATCATGCGATTTGTTATCTAAGCAATTTGTCTGTTTAAGCGATTTGGTAATCCTAGTGCGACTTGTCTGGGATGCGTTTTGTCAAGAGAGTGACTTGTTTGGACTGCGACTTGTCCTGAGTGCGATTTGTCTTAAGCGATTTATCATAAGGAAGATTGTTTTAAGCGATTTGTGTTTAACTGTCTGACATTTTATTAATAATTAAGACTTGTCATCTGATATTAACACAATGTCTTACACCACTGATCCCGTAATCTCCAATATGCTCAAACTATATGATACTGTGGAGAACAATGAATGTATTTATTACTCAGAAAGTTTAACCATTATTGATTCAGCCAAAGATGATCTAAAATCTTCATACTCTGAGTCCAATGATAAAGAATTACATCTATTAATGCTACAGAATGCCATGCAAAAGGAATGCGGCATTGAGCCCTATCAGGTACTTTATTTTCACCTCATATCGCTTCTACTCATTACTATGGAACGAACATGTAGTGCCCTCTTCCGTCAGACTTATCCACATTAACAGGAACTTTGCTGTTAAACTTAGAACAATTGGAGCAACAACTTACCAAAGAAAAGGGTCAAAAGGATGGTTCCAGTGCTGCACTTCAAGTAATCTATAAACAATTTCAGCCATTCATCAGTGGGGAATATTCATCAGATTATGATCAACAGATGACTGAAATTTCTTTCAAAAAACATACTAGAATGAAAATCCATGAGTTCATTGATACATTTATCCATCTTATGGACAATGTGAAGAAGTACATTGAGAAAGCTACCCAGAACAATGATTACATGAATGAATATGAGATGCAATCAATGGAGAGGTGTGAGGAGTTGCGTAACCTATCAGGTATTGCTGAAGCCAGAATTACAGACACATCAAAAATGGAAGCAACAAGCTGTTCAGAAACTCTTGCCTCACATACGAAGGATGATGAGTGGAAAATGCTGAACGAACAAACATTAGGTGCAAAATCTTCATTGACTGCAGAATCTTCGGTAACTCTTATTAATAATCCATTTGTGCTTAATTCTGTGCAAACTAATGATCCTATAGAACATGTGGCTGATAAATGTCCTGTAACTGAGGCTTAGTCAATGATAAAACATATCATGACTAACAACGTGGTTAATAAGAAAATTTTCGACGAACTTTCAAACAAATACTTAATTCTTGAAAAACATTGCATTTCTCTGGAAATTGCAATACAACAAAAGGAAGAAAGTTTTCTTGCTACAAAATCTTGCATAAATCCGGAATTTCCAGAATTTCAAGAATTTTTTGAAATTAACCAGTTAAAAACTCAGCTTCAAGACAAAGACTCAACCATATGTAATCTGAAAAAACAAATCTTAGACCCGCATAAGGAAATTAATATGGGTGAACCAACAAGTAAAACCAACAATCATATAAGAATAAATTACGTAGCGCTAAATAAACCTAATCTCTCTCTCTCTAGGCGATTTCCAGCCCCCACCTTTCAATCAAATCTGATTTCAATTCTTCCAATTTCTATTCGTTTTTTTCTTTAATCTTCTTTGATTACTGAATTATAACGAGTTAGATCAAGGTTTGATTGGATTGTGGGGCTGGTTTTACTTTGCTATATTACATAAATCGCTCTAGTATTCTCATTCCAGCCATAAAATAATTCCAAAAACGTCCTCTCTACCCTTGGTATCCTGTTCTTGAGTATGCAATACGTTTTTGTGGTTGTTTTCTATTGAGGTGGCGGATTGTGTGTGTTTGTTGCAATCTTTGTCGAAACCCTAACTATTCTTATCTTTATATTATCGGTTTAATTAGGGTTTCGATGGATCTGATTATTATTTTTTTTTTGGGGTAAAAGGGTTAATTCACCCCGGTAAATGTATTACGCCAAAAACATTGAAGTACAAAGGATGAGGGTATCCATCATCTCAGTCTCATAGGATACTTACATGCAAAAACAACTAACCAAACCAACTATATAAGAATGACAGGCCATTCTTATAACAAACAAAATAAGATAAAAATATTCTCTCTCAAGGGCGATCTCAGGCCGCTGCCTCTTACCCTCTTTTCCGGCCAAATACATCCATAGAACCGCCTCTCTACCTCTCCATAGGTATGCAATCGGTTTCTATTGGATGTGTGTTCTTTAAGAGGCGGCGTGCGAATGCTTCATAGTTTTTTATGAGATCGCTGCTATTTTTTGGCGTTTTAGATCTCCTATACAACCGACCTGTTTTGGTTGTTAGGGTTTAATTCTATGCTTATCTTTTCAAACGCTAAGGGGTTGTTATCTTGCTGCACAAGCGTATATATTCTTTGGATATTTATGTTAGATTTTACTGATTATTAAGGTTTATTTGTGTATGCTTGATTATACATGGCGTCTGCTGCACATTGGTTTAATCCTCGTTTAGGGTTTTACCATGGTCTTCAATCAACGATCTCCCCTATAGGATGTCGTCTGGTGTGTGGCTACGTACGTGGTTCTTGCTGTGGTGGTAGCGATCTGAAGGTTCATGGTTCAATGAAACCCTAATATTTAGGATTTTGTTTTTATTGATTGTCACATCTAGTTGATCGATTCTTTGAATGCTATATCGAAACCCTTTGTAGGGTTTGGTTCTTTCTCCATTGTTGGTGGCTATGTCCTGCTGGTCTATGTTAACCTTTTTAGGGTTTGACACATTGCGACTACATGTGCTACTGCTGATTCGTTTTGTAAGTGGGTTCATGAGAGATTGTATGTCACGTTATTTGGGTAATCTTGTTTTCAAAACCCTTATTTATGTTCCTTTCACAAGACCTGTTTGTTTGGATTTGTGATCGGTTTGTTGGAGGTTAGGGTTTGGGAAACCCTATGTCGGTTCATTATGGTCATTACGCTGATGCTTTTGGATTCTGATGATGATCGTGATGATGTTTATGGTTTGTATGTTGATCGCATGGCAGATTTGTGGTAATTCTGATGTTGATCGATGCTGATATGGTTGGGAAGTTAAGTTTTAGGGCTCCTTATTCAAAAACCCTAGGTTTCGATCTATGACCTGTTTGTGAACGATAATTTGTTTGGTTTGTGATTGATATTGCTGGAAGTTGGGGTTTGTTTAACCCTATTATCGTCCTAAAACTAGTTCTTTAGCATGGTGTTGCTGTTGGATTGTAGTTTTGGGTTTCTACATTCTTTGGCAGATTCTAACTTGTAACTCATGATTGTGCCATTTCTACGAGTGGTCACTGATGGTTAGGAGCTGCTATTGTGGATGTGCGTTGGGCTTATACGTATGTGTTGGTTATTCTTATTGGTGTTCAGTCTTGCATCTCAACATACACCTTTGGAGCGAGTTTTGAGCTTGCTGCTCTATCCGTGGTTTTAGAGTCCCTCACCAACCGTTGTGTGAAACTTGTGAACTGTACTTCAGTTTGAGGACCATGATATTGTATATTTGGACGACGCCGGAAGTTTGGACTACTATGGTGCCTTGAAGATTCAAGTATTTCTACTTGTTGTGCATTTATTTTTATTTTTTTATCATGGTAGTCTGATGTTTAGTTATAAGTGTGGTCCTGTCACGCTTATATTGTAAGTTATAGGAAGGATGTTGCATTCCTATAGGAGAGTATGTAAGTGTCCTAAGGGACTGAGATGAGGGAGTCACCCTCATCCTTTGTACTTCAATGTTTTTGGCGTAATATATTTTACCGGGGTGAATTAACCCTTTTACCAAAAAAAAACAAAATAAGATAAAACTACTTATGACGGCCCTTTGGGCGACTCTCAAAGCCATGTGCAGGAAAATCATAATCATAACCATCATAAGACTTCAAATCATCCAAAAAACCAGCTCCCGGCATGACCTCAGGCATACACACTTCATCTTCATCCGACGAACCAGTTACTGACAAGGATGAACTTTCCTTCCTAGTAGACACCTTGTGGATCTTAGAGAATTGATCCCACAAACTTCCATTGCCACTTTTCGCAGGTACATCACTAGTAATGACTTCACACGTCTTATCACCATCATGTGGTACCCCCACCACCACCTTGCTCGGACCAGCATCACCCTTTAACACTCCCGAAGAAGCACCATCAGAATCATCCTTTGAAGGCTGATCCAACGGACCGTCCTCCAAAGTACTTTTAATATCATTGGCATGCTTCTTTGTAGTAGGTTTAGAAACAGGTTTATATTCAAAATTAGACTTAGGTTTGAAATACCGAGGCCTTTGGTTGACTTTAGTAGCCTTATTTCCAACCTTATTCAGGTGAACATCCCTATTAGCACCAACATCTTTTTGAGCCGAATCTAAACCCTTAGTAGCCGACATTCTCCTAAGAGGGCAATTAACGTCCTCATGGTTGAAAACCATACATTTAGAACACCGATCTGGCCACCATTCATATTCAACATCAACAACTTCCATATAATGACCATTACCCTTCGGCAAAGGTATAGCCACTTCAATTGATTCCAAAACAGAATTTTCAGCAGATAACTCAACTAGGACCCGTGCATAAGAATAACGACCCCAAGGATTACTACACATAGCTCTAGTACCTGCATCCATACGTATAACACGCCCAATCTGTTGCGCAATCAAACCAATACCGACTTCAGAATATGTAATCGCCGGTACATTATGAATGAGAATCCATACCGGTACCTTAGTAATATTTTCCCTCTCCATCCTCGTATTAGGATCCCAAATTTTAAGGAACATGGGACTCGATTTGACAAACCAAGGACCACACTCAAGAACCTTACGCATACCATCTTGAGTCTTGAATTTGAAAAGGTAGAAATCATTAGGCATCATAACACATTCGAAGCCAAACTTAGCCCATGCATGCTTCACATAATCATTAACAGTAGGAAAAGCTAAACGTTGCCCAAGGAAATAGCCGCATAGAGTATGATCAAATTTAGAACGCATATCATCAATAACGGTTAATGGTATAACAACTTTAGCACCACCAATATTACCTCCATTATTATACCTCGACCCTTTAACCTTAGAATTATCCATGTTACCAGCCCCCAACAAGATACCATCAGGTTCAACAACACTTGTAACTTTAGGAATATCAGAATTGAGCCCAAATAAACTTACACTTTCATGACGAGCACGTAATGGGTCGGACACACTAGGAGCATGGGATCGATTGATGTGGGAATAATTCTTTGATGCATTTGAAACCCTAGTATTAGGGTTTCGTTTTTTATCTTGCTGATTGATGGTAAACCCTGTTAGGGTTTTGTACGATTCATGGGGTTGGTTTGTATACAGGTAAGTCGACACTTGCTGTCATGGTTGGTTGTGTATTGATTCACAATGGTTGTGGGTGTTGAGAGAGAGGATTTGTATGGTTGTTTTTGTTGGTTAGGGTTTGTAAATCCTAGTTCTAGTGTTCCTGATGGGTCGTGTTTCTTTGCTACGACCGATTGGAATTTCGAGTTGGGATTGGGTCTTGACTGGCGTGGTGTATATGGTGCTGTACCTATCTTCCCATTGGTCAATTGTTCAGTTCATGATCTGGTCCTGCTTTGGTGGTATTTGTTGTTTCGAATTATGGGGCTGTTTTATGATGGATTATTGGAAGTTGTGTTTATGGTGGTTTAATATTACTACAACACATTATTGGTTGATGATGCACATATCATACGTTCAAAGTTCTGGTGCTTATTGACCTGTAAATGCTTGGTTTTGATCATCACTCTTCGAAGTTAGGATTGTTCAATCCTAATTCATATTTGGTATTTCAGGTTTGTGCTGGAATTTGGGTTTGTGCTGGAAGTTGTGATGTTGGATTGAAGTTGCCATTGTGGAAGTGCGTAGGCTCTCTATGTATTCTTTGGTTATTCTTATTGATGTTGGTTTTGCATCTAAACATACACCTTTGGAGCGAGTTTATGCTTGCTGCTCTATCCGTGGTTTTAGAGTCTCTCACCAACCGTTGTGTGTAATTGGTGAACTGGATTCAATTTTGATGATCCATGAGTGTGGGATGGTCGTTTGCACTTCTATAATATGGATGCTTGTCTGGATCACATGGAAGTTGTTTGGAAGTTCTATGATGACTATGTTTTTTAGTGTTACCTTAGTGAATCAAGTTTTAATTACATATTTATATTCACTTGTATAGTCATTATAGGTGTACATTTTATTTTGTAAGTTATAAGAATGGCGTGTCATTCTTATATGGGAGTCTGTAAGTGTCCTGAGGGACAGAGATGAGGGATGTCACTCTCATCCTTTGTACTTCAATGTTTTTGGTGTAATGAATTTTACCGGGGTGAATTAACCCTTTTACCCAAAAAAAAATTAATATGGGTGTGAACAATCTTAATATTGAGGTTAGTGATAATGTTAAAACTAGGAATGATGAATTAGCATTATGTGTGGCCAAGTTATTAAGGGAAAATGAGTCTCTGAGGAAGAATCAATTAGAAGATAAGACCAAGTCTTTAGATCAAACAAGCTCCTTTTTAGTAGACATTGATGCCCTCAACACTCAAATTCAGAACAAGAGCTTCACCATAGTCGCTTTAAAAAATGAGCTTAGGAAAATCATTGGGAATGGTGTGAACACTAAGTTTGAAAAACCATCAACCTTGGGGAAGCCAATTTCACAAATTGCTAAAGAAAGATCTGTTGTTAGGCAACCCAATGCATTTAAGTCAGAAAGATTTAAACCATTTAGGTCAAGGTTTGCCTCCCAAGTTGATGAGAACACTGTTTTTTCAAAACCAGTCACTTCACTAATTCATTCCGATAAAATGAAAGACACTTCTCAGACTAATGCTCAAAACTCTAGGATCAGGAATATAAGAAGATCCTCTAGTGCACATAAGAAGTATCAAAAGGCTGACCACTCCCCTAAGAAACAAATTAACTGCAAAATGTCTAAAATCCAGAATAGAGAAATGGTTACATCTTCTTCTATGACTAAAGGATCTAACACTCCTAGCTCTTGTCTTAAGTGGATGCCTACTGGTAGATTGATTAAGAATATTGAATCCAAATGGAATCCCACTTCTAGATCCTGTCTTAAGTGGAAACCTACTAGAAAAATCTTTAATAATGTTGGATTTAAGAGGATTCCTATCAGAACACTGGCCACTAATGACATCCCAAGGCATGACTGCAAAACATCTAAAGAACAGGATACAATTGCCACTAACCCATCTAAATGCAATACGACATGTACTATTAGTGCAAATTTTCCTAAGTCTTTTTTAGGTACAATGCTTAATTCAATCATGAACATCATGACCTGGTTTCCGACTGAGTTAAAGACTAATCATCCGGGATTTTTAGCTTGTCAGAATTGATTTGCATGTACTGTGACTCCTGATCGTGTTTGCTCAGGACTCGTACTCCATCGGTTGATTTAAAAAAAAAAAAAAAAAAAAAAAAAAACGTGTCTTCTGGCATCGATAACATCTACGGTCCTAGAAATGTCATTCAATAATGGCACGGGTCTTTAGATGAAGTTTGAACAGAAGTTATACTCTTCTTTTCAAAACATGTCTATGAACACTCACATACCTAAGATGTTTTCGAGTCATTCATGGGTTAACTTCAATCAATGTTCACTCATTCATATTTGTGTCATTGATTGAGGGGGAGATTTAATGCCATTACTTTTTGCCAATTCGTCTCTGCATGATTTCAATTATATGACCTCTTGTGATTTCTTGTGATATGCATGTGACTCTAAGTGTTTAACTGGTGCATCAATTCTTGTTATGCTTTTTGTGTTGTATCTGTATTGGATTGTGCATCTCTTGAATAATTGCACATTGTGCCATTTTTCTTGGTTGGTTATTATGATCTCGATCTTGGATTGCCAGTGCATGTTATTTAGAGTGTTTTAATCTATCAAATTTTATGTGGTATGCGATTTTTTTAAAGTTATGGCTATATGCGTTTTGTCCATTCATTAGGGTATGTGACTTGTCTATAGGATTTGGAGATGCGATTTGTCTAAGTTTTACTCTGCATGCGTTTTGTCAAGTCCAAGGACTTAAAGTGTCATTTCTGATATCTAGTTCTTAGGTATAAATTAAGCGATTTGTCACTTTTTAGTCAAACCATTATTATCACTGGTCAATCTTTGCACGCTTTTTCTCTCTACAAGTTTCTAAGAAGCGATTTGTCTTCATTGAGATCTTGTGGTAGGTTAATTAATCATGCTACACATGTATTTATCAAGAATCTTGGTTGTATCATCCTTCTAACTAATTTTCACCTGCAGATTCCCTCGCCCATAACTTTTTTCTCTCTCTCTTTCGACTTGAATCTGCAACTAGGTTTGTCTCTTTCTCGTTATTAAGCAAATGTTGTAGGTCTCAAATGAAAATGTAGAGGGAGATCGTAATTATGTTCTGAGGATGTCTATATGTGCTTATAAAGGATCTAGGTGTCTTGGGGATGTGATGATTTAGAGGATTTAGATGATTTAGTGATTTGGTGAGTTGTGGATTTAAGAGTTAGTTGCGTGAATGTTGTATCTAGGTAATCATGTCTCATCTAGGTGGAAATTATATGCCAGAATTGTCAATAGAGTCTATGATAATTGTAATCGTGTTCTATCGTTGATTATTCTTGAATGCGATTTGTCATCTGTTGCTTGAATGCGATTTGTCGTCTGTTACTCGAAAGCGTTTTGTCTCTATAATCTCAAGTATGCGATTTGTCCCATAGAATCTTGAAAAAGCGACTTGTCGTTTTAAAATTATGGATGCGATTTGTCGTATCAATTGTGTAATGCGATTTGTCTCTTTACATTCTGTATGCGACATGTCATAAGCTTCTAGATGAATGCGATTTGCCTTGTGTGATTTGTCCCATGCGTTTTGACATGTGCGGTTTGTTGACTACCTTTGACCTATGTGTTTTGACAAAATGCGATTTGTTCACTATGCGACTTGTCTTATGCATTATGCGATTTGTCCACAATGTGATTTGTCTTCACAAATATGCGATTTGTCTGATGCAAATTGTCTAATAATGATTGACTCTATGCGATTTGTCCTACATGTTGTTTCCTTCATTGTACCTATTTGGTCATTGTGTGTTGATCTTATACCGCTATGTCTGCATGTGCATTTACCCATCGCTCATTGTCAATTCTCTATGATGTTTGTGTGTGTCCTACACTTAATATGTCTCGCCTCATTCATATCGTGTTCACTAATGTGTGTATGCTACTTGATGCTTAAATCACTAACTTAGTGTCTAAGTTATGGTGTTGCAATAAGGTTGATCCATTGATCTTGTCTAACATAACAAAATTTCGTGGATATTGTTGTTGTTGTATGTGTGCTCTGAAATTACAATGGCGATCACAACTTCTTCTCGAGAATCTTGCTACCACCGCTCCACCCTCTATATCTACCAACGAGGAAATTCTTCCAAATAATGAATGGGTGGACATTTCTAAAAGCAACCGCTTCGTGGATGTGGACGAAACCAACCGAACTCAATCTACCGAATTGTTGTTGATATTCAAGAACACCAACTTTTTGGTGCCTTAACCATGCGGTGCACGATTCCCGCCATTTACCCGCAACAATTACGGAACACTATAACATGGGACAAGATCACTGCCACATACACTTGTAAACTTGATGACAAGTGGTATGAAATCACCACTGAGACTCTCAGGGAGGCCCTTGGAATCACTCCACGAGACCCTACAAATCCATTTGTTACTCCACCTACTGCTGATGAACTCATGGACTTTGTCGAAGAATTGGGATATACCGTGAAATTAACTAAGGTCTCAACAATCATCACCAACGATATTTATCAACCATGAAGAGCCATTGCCACCATTCTTAACCTATGTTTAACCGGTAAAACTTCAGGGTTTGACAAAGTAAGGGCTCCAATTCTACAAATCATGTGGGGATAGTTAAAAGGGTAAACATCGATTTATTGAATGCATTTGGGAAGAATTCTCCTTGGCTATGGACACATTCATCAGCGACAAACAAAACTTTTGAATCAAGTCAAAGGAAAGAAAACCAAAGACAAGAGGGTGATTCCTAGCATAAGGTTCTCTAAGCTAATCATCCAAGACTTGCAAAGAAAAACATCGCTTTACTCCAACAAGTGAGTCATTTCTACATGAAGTCGGTGATGAATATGTGCTTGGTAACACGAAATTTGTTGCCAAAGGAATGAACAAAGAGGTCTTTGGAATGCCAATTCCTGAAGCTCTTCTCACTGAAAGAATTAAGAAGGCAGATTATTACAAGAAATACTTAAAGAAGGCCTCTGGCACAACCATTGATGACACACCAAATCCTACTCCCACATAACCCAAATCCACATCCTCAATGTCTACTTACGCAAGCCTTCCTAAGAAGAGACAAGATAGATCAGTTTCAGATGATTCTCTAACTCAAATGCAAAAAAGGAGAAAGAGAGAAGCTAGAAAGGGAAAAGGAAAAGGAAAAGGAAAAGGGTTCGACGTACCGAAGAAAGAGATGAATTTAATGTATGAAGACGATGTTGCACTCCAACAAGGCATCCAACAGAGCCTGGAAAGTCTTGATATGTCTCAAAGACAGCCATTAAAGGGTGTTATTATACAAGAACCTGATTCAGTACCACGCCAAACCACTCCCGTTGCACAGGGTAAGGGAAAAGGGAAAGCTGGTGAAGAGGTAGAACAAGCTGCTCATATGTTGTTGATGATATCCACTCCAACTCCAAAAACTACAACGCAATTTGAGCTCAAGAAAAGAAATATTGAATCATCCTCGGCTCAAGAGAAAATTGGAGTGGAAAAAGATGTGTCTGATACACAGGAGGACACCCTTGGCTCCATTGACACTCAGTCAGTTAGCCATGATTCTGAACCTTCTACGGGAACTGTACCAGTACTGGAAACAGAAAATGAATAAATGGTCACTGACAGGCAAGACACAGAGGTTGAGGGAAATGATCTGCTGGAAGATTCACATGAGATTCTTAAGACAAGATCTGAGGAACACGTGCGTCTGGATGAAGCAAACATGTCTACTAGATCCCTGTCATCCCTGAAGAATCTTGAGACTAACATAACTTATGGTGACCAATTACTCAAGGACATACCCTCTGATGTCGAGTCTGAAAAACAAAACGATGAAAAGGAAGAAGTTGAATCTATATCCTCTGTCACCATCCAGCAGGACACATCAACTATTCCTCCTATGTCGGCACCCGTAGTCACCACATCAACAACACCTCCATCAACTGCACTTCCTCCACATGTGATCTCTAATGTGACCACTACCATCCCTCCACCTGTCGTCACCATTAGTGACTCTGTCACACCACCAGCTTCACTACCTCCCACCAACACTATAGAGCAACTTCTTGATGAA
Source organism: Chrysanthemum lavandulifolium (assembly GCA_022545495.1). Lineage (NCBI taxonomy): Eukaryota > Viridiplantae > Streptophyta > Magnoliopsida > Asterales > Asteraceae > Chrysanthemum > Chrysanthemum lavandulifolium. The sequence continues at coordinate 179,111,862 of CM040246.1, forward strand.
GCACTAAAGAGAATTGATTTCCTCGAGAAGCACCACCGTCGAATCATCAAACATCTTGATCGTCATCTATCCAAGTGGAGAGTTTCAATTTTGACAACGAAGTTGCAAATGCCATTGAAGCGAAATTAAGGATGCGGTGGAATGGGCGATGAAAGCTCGCTACTTCGATGTATAAGGATTTGCCCACCGGATATGAGATCGGTCCTCTCGATGTAATGTATGACACGATGAGCATAAGGAAGAAGTTCACAAGAAACGTATGAAGCTCTCCAAGAATCTATCAAGCATGATGATCATTTGCGCCTCTGGAAGACATTCGTGAAAGGGAGGAAAGAAGAAGAAGAGTTGTTATGATGGAATCTATGTCTGGGGCCCAAAATCTCCACCACCTCCTCCTCCTCCAACTGGTGGAGTGGGTCATCTAGAATTGGTGGATCTTCCGTGTCTTGAAACTCAAAAGACAAATCCACCAACACCTCCACTCAAACCTTCTAACCAAACTAGTTCATCCGGCGGTCAAGGGTCTCGAAAGACTTTTACAAAGATGGACCAATGTTGATTCCGGTTTACACCCACCTTCTCCTCGGTCCCGAAGAGCGGATGTTAAATGAAGAATCTTACATCGTGCAAGAGTCGAATCGAAGATGATGATGCTTTCACCAAGTATATCCGTAAACTATCCAAGATGAAGATTGGTGGGATGCATATATTGGGGAAAACACATTAAAACATCTAGAGTGCACCATCTAAAGATATGATCGAAAGTCGGTTGACCAAGGAAAGACACAAACTCCCGAACCTTCATGGGCCATTCTCGAGTCGACTTGATTGTCCCGACAATAATCGGGCAACCACCATTGCAGCCAACAATGAAACCCCCTTGGAAGATTCACTCTTACATATTACTGGTGACATGGGAAGTTTCATTAAATGGTTTTGTGAAAAGTAGGGAATCACGCCAGTCACTCCAAAGGATCTTGAAGGCCCAGTCTTTGAAATCATCAAATCCTTCCTTTCTGATTCCGGTCATGTTCAATACCAAATGGAAGAATGCCACAAGATGTTGACTGATCAAGTTGATGAGAATATCAGTCGTTTTAATGTCAACAATCCTCTTCCTCTTGGCGGTGAACCTGGACATAAGACTATTCAATCAGAATTCTTCTTTAACAAAGATCTGGATTACCTACGTGCTGGAACACAAGGAAGAAGACCTGCCTTATCTATTTCCAAGATGAAGGCTGCAACTTATTCAGATCCAAGTCTTGAGCGGATGGTACCCGAACAATTCTGGACTGACAACGAACATGTGTATGACATTGCTGCCTCTTACAGCATATCTCATTGGTGGTCAAAAAGAAGAAATTCTACATTGAAAGACATGGTGCAGAAAAGAAGCATAGATATGTTCGATCCAAGCTGCGAATTCTAAGTGTGGTCAGTGTGGAGATCTTCCCAACGTATGGCTATGATTATCTGAAGAAGATTGTCCTTAGAAGAGCTGATTTGAAAGACCATGTAATTAAAGAAAATGACTTCAAGCACTTGTTCCCAAGTGACTTTGAAGATCTGTACCTTTTGAACCTTCAAGGACACCTTGACCATCTGCCAGTTCGTGAAAAGAAGTCCCTCGCTGCTGCAGTAAATCTATGGATAAAGGGGTTAGTGATTCGACAAAGAGTAGGTGATTTTCAGCTAGGAATGGAAAGCTACCAGACTCAGATCAATCTCACTAGACCTCAATGGGAAGCCACAGGGCATGAATTCAAACACGACTATTCAGTGATTGACTCTCCAAGAGCGGTTATCTTTACGGACAAATATGGTTCAAGAATGCTACTGAGGCTGTGTGAGCTATACAAGTTCAGTGATGGTACGCTAAAGATGGTTGAAGAAGAATTGGATTCGAGGGTCAAGAAGTTCAAGCTAAAGATGAGGCCGGGGAACAACACGAGGTTCTGGACGGAACAGGATGTGAAAAGGTGTGAAGATTTCATTGCTGCTATCGGACGAAGACTTAAGACAAGAAAGATTTTCCACAGCCTTGAAAGTTTTGTGGGAGGAAGAGTACGTGAAGGACACTACAAGCTACTTCGGAGAACAGAATGAAGATATCTTCTTTTAGTAGCTACTTTTGTCTTACTCTAATATGTAATGTGGTGGATGTAATATGAACAACAATAACTATAATGTGTATAGTAGTAATAGGTTATGGCTTGTAGTTCCCTTTTGTTCTAAAGAGGGAACATAGTAGTGTTTCGTCTCAGATCAAATAAAACCGGACACATTTTTCTCCAACAAGGCATTTACGTATTTAAATCACTTGAGATCCAAAATCTCAAAGGATTTGAAATTTTTGATCGGGGGAGAAAATTTGATATAAATATGCAATCTAATAAAATTTGATCTTCAAGACTCAATAATTTGGCATCTCTCCCCATACGTGCTAAACCTTTTCGTATATCGAAGCACATATTGAGGGGGAGCATTTTGAGAAGTTAAAAACTATCAAGGTACAAAAAATTTAATATTCTTTTCACAAGAGTATCTTGATTGTAACTTTAAATGGTTTCATTGGTTACTATGATCGTGAATTTTGCTTCATATTCCCCCTGTAAACTCTATAATGTATTAAAAATTCTTCACATCGAAGGGGAGCAATCTTTTGAAAACCGCATCCTTTCCCAAAAACATCTTCAACAAAGTATTTAAAATACTAAATTTGATCGGGAAAGTGATGTTGATAATTTTAGAAAATGCTGATCAAAGAATTGAGTCTTTCATTCTTAATCCAAGATTTCTAAGTCCTCTTGCCTCCATGTGCTAAAACGATTTCAAATATTTGATGTACATGTTGAGCGAGAGCGTTTTCTAAAATATCAAAACAATTCAAGTACAAAATGCTTTGATCTTGTATCACAAGTACCTTTTAGTAAAAAAAGAAGAGTCTGGGATGAAAGAGAAGAAAAAAGGTA